>OY979695.1:41785148-42985148 GCA_963855945.1 Thereva nobilitata
TCGAATTCATTTTAATTAATTTCACTGATTTTTGGGGTGTAATTACGGTTTCGTGTTTTCTTTGATTTTAGTATATTGTTTAAAACTTATTAAATTCAACTTGAAGTTTTAAAATTACACAAGTTATAAAATTTTTAGAGAAGATAATTTTAGTGTTAAAGTGCGATACGATATAGGAATTCAACGATCATTGCAATCTATAAGGTTTACTGTGCAACCCTGTCTAGTGCTACTCTCAGGTCACTTTAAGGATTTAGAATTATCCTATAATGAGCTTCGGAATGAATTAACATACCTATACCTTTCGATGTTTAGGTTTTAGGAAGAGGTTACCGAGGTGTGCAAGCCTACGCAGAGTCCCAGAACGATTCTGCGCTGGCGTAAAAGCCAAACTCAACCAGATCTTAGTCGGTGTCCCCCAGGGGTCATTTCTGTCACCTGCTCGATCCTATTCTCTATTAATTCTTTGACTTCCGACGCTCTTCACAGCTTAGCTGATGCTGGTAACTTCGGTTACTCGTAAACCTAAGATAATAAAAGACAATATTATGTGCCAGATTCTGTCGTAACTATCACGAACTTATGACTGGACTCGATTAACAGGTTGGATTGGTTGGGCAGCAGGAATCGTTTTGAATGCAATGCTTTTGAAACGAAGTACTGTTTTATATCCAACAAAACTGGTAACAATTACCCATCTGTGTCAGTGGACGGTAGTGATGAGCAAAAAAGGTCTTGCTCTTGCAGTTTTGTCTTATTTTGTCTTGCTTTTGCACATTTAGCAAGACCAAGGCAAAGACTTAGCTATGCTCACAAGACTAAGAACAGGACTAACTGAATAAAACCAAAGCCAAGACTATACATATTTGTCTTGTCTTGGTCTTGCGTTTGATTATCGGTGGCTAATCCATACCTTCACATCCTAGGCGGGATTTTAACCAATTTTCTGCGATGGAATAACCACATATTCCAAACCACACGCTTAAAACTATAGTGCCATGCTTGAAAAATTCAGGAAGGCCTATACAACAACTGCGCTTAGATCTATAGGGTGAGACCCAACCTCCGCTGGAAGGATGGCGGGGACCAGGACGCTTAGAGCTTTAGGATGCCAAACTGGATGATCGAAACAGGTGGAGAGTACAGTTGGAGGAGGCCAGGACTGGTTCCCGATTATAAAGCCGTTGTTGCAAAACGGCAGTTGGCCAAGTCATGCGCGGAATCCCAGCGCCTGGTACCTATATTTCATCAGAGCCCGATCGACACGGTCGCTTTTCATCAAACTGCTGGATGCACTAATCCGGCGGTTCCGAAACGAGCTTTGATGATACGTGACCAAAAAACAAGAGTTACTTGATTGGGAATAACGACCTCTGTACATACATTTACATTTTTATTTGAATTAAAATAGCTAGAAGACCCATAGTCGAGGCAATGAAGCAAAAAAGTTCCTAATTGGTTGGGCGCGGACGGATCGGAATGCGGTTTTTTGCATTCGCTTCCAAAAATTATTTGTAAAAAATGGCCCATTTTTTTCTGAACAAACCGGAAATTGCACCTGTTCACCTGTATGTATGTTTGTATGTATGTAGACAAATCTTGCAACTTGATTTTGACCCACTTCCATATAACCGATCAACTTGAAATTTTGCATATATGTATAGTTCGCCTGACAATGCAATCTGACCATTTTGTAAAAAAATCAAGATGGCGGTTCCGAATTTTGCAATTTTGCTCCTCGACCCCCGACACGGGTATCAAATGAAAGGGTATGACAAGTACAATACAATTACCTGTGGTGTCATTGTAAATTCAAAATGGTGGCCAACACAAAATGGCGGACTACCTTTTTCTTTACAACGCCCTCGGTATGGGTATCAAATGAAAGGAAATGATGATGATTTAAATCACACCCTTTCATTTGATACCCATACCGAGCGCGTTGTAAAGAAAAAGGTAATACGCCATTTTGAGTTGGCCGCCATTTTGAATTTGAAATGACGCCACATAGGTAATTGTATTGTACTTGTCATACCCTTTCATTTGATACCCATGTCGAGGGTCGAAGAGCAAAATTGCAAAATTCGGCCGCCATCTTGGAACCGCCATCTTGATTTTTTTACAAAATGGTCAGATTGCATTGTCACGCGAACTATACATATATGCAAAATTTCAAGTTGATCGGTTATATGGAAGTGGGTCAAAATCAATTTGCAAGATTTGTCTACATACATACAAACAAACATACAGGTGAACAGGTGCAATTTCCGGTTTGTTCAGAAAAAAAAATGGGCCATTTTTTACAAATAATTTTTGGAAGCGAATGCAAAAAACCGCATTTCGATCCGTCCGCGCCCAACCAATTAGGAACTTTTGGCCTTTTTAGTGCTTCATTGCCTCGACTACCAGGATTTCTCAAAATTCACTCTACAGTTTCCATAATAACGATACTCCATGCTACAAAGGCATTTGTTGATAGTATGGGCAACTTGATAGACAAAGCGATTCAATATCTAGAGCTACAGAGAGCCGAACTAGTGTGGTGGAGAGCAAAACCCCGAACGTTTTGCACGACGAACGCTTAATACCATGCCCTCAGAGGCGTTTATCTACTTAGACTTCAAAAAGTTAGTCCAGGATGATGTATCGGCGTTGCCTCGTTCATATCACATGGATGATTATTAGTTATGAAGATAAGGTTGTTCAATATCTCATGAGATCAGCACACGGATCTCAGAAAGACAAACGAGATACATCCAATTCCAATACTTTTTACTGATGGCTAGAGGTCTTCACATAGTTGAGTGTCTTCCCTATCGAGAACATTAATACCGGGTGTCCCATATCAGCTTGTCAACGGGTAATGATAGATAGTACCTCGACAAAAAATTATCCACAAAAAACACTTAAAGAGGTTTATCTCTGCCCGTTTTCGATATAGGGCGTTTCGAATTTTAGTTTTGGAGGAAAATATGGTTTAATGATTCAGAATGAAAAGTTTATGAATTAACACTATATTTCCACGAATAAAAAAACCAAGCTAGCTGCAGTCATGGACTGTTCCACGAATTTTTTAAGAAACTTAGGAGGATGTTAAAAAAGTTTAGAAAAAAAGACTGCTTTGTGAATTACAATGAAATATGTAGGAAAAATTTGCTTTTTTTCATATTTTTTTACAAATAAGACCCTTTATTTCTTGTTTTCCCCATCAATAGTGCATGTTTTTACTAATATAATGAAACGATACAAAGATACTCTGTTCGGGGAAATAGACCGTTTTCTCATTGGCTTTTTATTCTAAATCATTAAACTACATTTTTCTCCCCAAAAAACAAAATTCAAAACGCCGTATCTCAAAAACGGGTAGAGAAAGTGTTTATGTCGATCATTTTTTGTCTATGATCGACCATTAATCGTCTGACAAGCTGTGACGGGAGCATAGTTTTACTGACATGTCAGGACTTTGATAGGATTAAGCTGTACTTTTGTAGTTTATTAACAAATTAATATTTAAGTATGATTAGGTTTATGGTGCGAGCTTGCTCTAACTCGAGTCTGTGGACGCTTGTAGTCTGTACCAACGATAACACGAAATAATGCGACCTCCAATCTCGCTCAAATAGGAACTTTAGTATCAAAGTAATTTTTTAAGGTAGTTAATTTTTTAGTAAGGGGTCCAAAATTCCATTTACTCTTGGTGTTTCCCTAACTGAAGTCCATGGAAACTCCCCGACCTGGCCGTCATGGCGACCAATATGTGCAAGATATTTTGGGCTGCTATAGCTGAGTATTTGCTTGTGTTTTTCACTTCGTTCTCTCTTCGAACATCCTCAGTCAAAACAGTCCAAAGTATCTTGCCTAGATAGATCATAGATCATTGTTAGGGCCTCAATACGCTTAAACGTGTTAGTACATATTAATATCGCAGCGTTTTAATGCGTTATCGCGCAAACCAGCTGACGTAAGTAGGCGCCAGGTACCATGGTCAGTGCGGCATGCAGTACTTTAATCCACCTGTCTCCTAAACTACAGTAAATCTCATTTTGAAATTTTTAGTGTATTATCTATACAATTTAAGCTTTTTTTTAAAATTAAAATTATTTTAAAAAAAATGGTCGAAGTTATTAAAATACTTATTTGAAATGTTTACTTCCGGTTTTCTATAAGAAAGAAAAATCAAATTTCAAATCTGATTTCATAATTGAAAAGAACAGTTAATTTTCTATAGAAATCACTCCATTTTAATATTTTACTGAAATTTGTTTAATTCGAAAAACTGCTTCCGTAAAATCCGAACTTCCATTACGTCAATTTTTTAGAACCCCATAACTTGACAACTAAGCCACATACCAAAAAAAAATTATATGTTTACGTTCACACCTTCTAGAAGTACCGTTAGGCCGAAAATGATCGATTTGCAGAAGCTCACATTTTTTTCGTTGTCCGCTTCACATGAAATGCCCCAGAAGTTAGTTTCGTGGCCCACCAATCCATTATATAAAGTTGGGAACTCTCCTTCCACTTCCGGAAAAGTCCACACGGGATGAACGCACTCTCTTTTCAACTCTTTTCCCCTTGTCTAAGAGCTATGCAATTGTAGCAGGATATTCCACGCTAAGTTCCATGATCTCTGTCCAAATTTCAAAACTAAAAAGTAAAGAATTTCAGTGAAAAATTCATCACGGAAGCCACTGACACAGAAAGCATCGGTGCCGTGCCATCACGGATATGTGTGGATTGACCTTAATAACTCAATTTTACGTCAGATTTGACAATAAAACACGTTTGTTTTTCCTGTCCTCTCCATTAGACTTAATTTTTGATTTTTTACCGAGAAAATCGCTCCAAATGCCTGGTTTTTTATCTTTGAGCCGATATTATAGTGAGGGGGTCGCAAGATTTTTTACTTCAATTTTTGGCTTTTCAGGGGTCGCAACACTAAAAAGGTTGAGAAAGGATGATCTATACCATCCCGTTTTGCACATACTATAACCTAAAAAGTCCTTTATAAATAGAAAAAATCAAATCCCGATCTTCCAGAGTCAGTATTTGCGAACTCGTAAAACATCAAAAAGTTCAAATGCGTAAAATAGCTTAACAGCAAACTGAACAACCAATAAGAGATAATAAAAATTTGCCTTACTGTAGTAAGATCCTTTCATCCTAAATTTATACGCAAAGTCTTTATCAAAAGCCTTAGATGTCTTGCCCTAGGCCATAATGCTTTGCTTATCTAGTTTTTCGTGATAAGTTCTGTTGACGAAAACGACAAAACACATAACTTGACCAACGAAACTCGTTTCTTCAACAAGGACCCTCTTAAGTACCTTTTCTTAAGTGGTAAAATCCACAACTGTGAAATTGGTAGCTGTACAAAGGTGCTTTAAGCCGATTTTATCCAGTAAAGAAACTCATTTCATGGCTGAACCCTTTTCACATTTGAGTAAATTATATTTGCATTAAAATCGTCGCGCACGTGGAACCTAAAATCTAAAATAGTTTCTCTTACACACACAAACCCGTTCTTGTAATCTAATAAATAGTTAAAAAGGTAATATAATATGCCTAAAATTAAATTTAAATCGGAAAAAAATGTAGTTGTGGATTTTTGCCTGTGATAAATAATTACTAATGGAATAAGTAATTTTTAATTAATTTTATCATTAAAGGGTCAAATGTGACGCTTAGATGTCAGCACTGTATAATGTTTACAAGTGACATCTTTCCAAATGAGGTAAGCCATTTTGTTTTAGTAGAAGTTAGAACAATTTCAGCCAGGAACAGGTAGTTTAATTGCAACAACGGATTTATATTATTCAAACTTATTGTGAAAATGGAACTTGTTTGAAAAATTGTCATCACAAAATTGTATGCAAACAAGCCACAGACCAATTAAAAATCTAAAGAACAATATTCAAGTTGCAATTGGTGAAATAGCTCCAGCAAAATGTCGAAAAGTCTTTGAAAATTTCGATATTTTAATGCATGACTGCAGACTAAGTCCGTACATTTGAATGATACTCTCTTCCAAGTATGTATAACTGTAGTTGATCAAACAATCACAGCTTCAAAAAATTGCAAAAATTTTGTGTTTTATTAAAAAACATGTGGACGGATTTTTTGGATGACCGTTTATTTTTGTTCTTCAACTGCCGCTATAGGGAATTGTTTTTGATCCTTAACACAAGTAGATTAAAGAAGGCACATTGAATAAACCCAATTAATATAGACCTTTTCCCTTCTAATAAAGCCACAAGAAGCAACTTAATCCACGAACAGTCTAGCTTAAATATGCATCTCAGCTAAAAGGGAGTGTCAACCTTTTCCCATGGAACAATAGGGATGAAGTGCTCCTAAGAAGGCGATTTTCTAACTTCCCACGTTATTCTGAAAATTTAATGAAAATACTGAAAGAATTTTTTTCCATGTTCCCTTTTTTTTAACACGAAATCCCCAATGGAATTGTGTCCGCATTATGCTGGTGAATGTTCAAGAAGTTGAATAGGCACGGGGGATTTTGCTTGGGCATAGAAAGATTTTATGTTAACAATGTTCACTTAATCCTCATTTATCCTGCCGTCCAAAAAGATTTACTCACTAGGGCCGACGACGACCAATTTAAAAAAAGGCGACGCTATCTTCAAGCCCATTTCGTTGGCTTAATGCTGTACGATTACACTAGCGCTTAGCCATTTCAGTGTGGTAATTGGTAGCGTGATGAGTGTTGGCTGTTCCAAATTACAAAATGATTTTCATTTTGCTTAATTGACTACACAATTAACACTCAATTAAAATGGGCTTGCCACGGGCCGGGCGTGGTGAATGCCACTGATTTTTATGATTACGATTTATGCTCTTTCGTGCGTGAATAATATAAATAAAAAATATATATTAAATTAAATTGTTAAAGTAATTTTTTTTGAAAGAAAAGAATAGCAACAAAATACATAAAATCAAAAACATTAAAGAACTTTCCATTCAATGTCACAAAAAGACATGCTCCGACCGGCATTAAACGATTTTTTCAGCCGATTTGTTGGCATCTTTAATCGCAAAGTTTGGTGACAATTCCATTGAGGTCGTCCGCCGTCTGGTTTTGATAACTTAAAAATTGAAACCTTTATGGTGAATGGATTCTCTGGCGAAGGAGCAATTGTGGGTTTATAATGCATAAAAGATGCAGACGAAGCAGAAGAAATTCTGTTTGCTTTTGTGGAAGGACTTCTTAACAAAAGAACGAAATACTTAAAGGCGAGAAACCCATTTTAAATCGTTGAATTTTGTTTACTGAAGTACTGAAGTATTTTGAATTAAATTTCTCCTTTAAGGTTCAGTAATTTTTTGGTGGAATTAGTATTACCGTCTGTCAACGAGATGAAGTACAAATTAAAAAGAAATTAATTGTTTCTTGTACAGGGTGGTAAGAATGTTGGAACAGGCGACGGGGCCCTGGAAGGACCAAAGATGGGGACACAATAGGCGCTAAAGGTGACCGTTTTAACACCGCACTCTTGAAAATGAATTACGTAAGTACACGTAAGTATTCTGGTAGTTGTTTTAGATCCAACCCATCGTATTCAAGTATCGTATCATACTGACCCCGTAAAAAGCCCCCAGAATTGTTAATAAAAAACACAAAAAATGTTAATTTATTCATCATTTATTGACTACAAAACGCCTACATTAAAATGTTAATTTTAGCTTCAGGAAGAGTAAAAAGGGGGTGTCTGTATCACGAATACGGACAAACGACGTGAATGCGTCTACAATGTTCTGAAATAGATCTTTTTATTTTTTTATTGGTATCAAAAAGGTAGGAAATGAACAATAAAAATAAATTGAAAAAACCTTGTTGATCAATTGTGAACCGATTGCTTAGAGAGCTTCGGGATACACTATGTTCAATGTTCTTCCATTTGGGGCTAAGATGTGAAGATTTTCAGATTTTCCAACTCTTGAACAACCTACTTACAGCTGACCGGAAAAAGACACTAATTTGGCAAAATTCATCCGCCATATTGGCCCTGCAAAAGTTGTGATCATAGATTCGTTATTTGCTACCTTAAAACCCCCATATACCGATTTTCATTGGAATCGGAACACAATTTGCAAACTTGTCGGCAATATTGGTGCGGCCATTTTGAATTTATAAGATTTGATCATAAATTCGTTATTTGAGACCTTAACAACCCCTAGATGCCCAGTTTCATTGGAGTCGGAACACAATTGACAATATTCGTCAGCCTTACTGGCCCCGCCATATTGAATCTTAAGCGGGAGCCACATAGCACCCGTCTTCCGTTCTCCGTGTTCCGTTTCCTGTCAAAGTTGATTACAATGTTTTAGTACTGTTTGACCAGATAAACAAAAAAAGAACGGAACGATAAAAACTCGGAAACGGAGATGATAAACCAATTTTAACTTTTGGACGGATTGACGGAAACGTTACCTCACTTTTTGTGTAGATTGAGAAAATAGAAATCGCAAAAGCACTCACTTATCAATAAAATCCAGGATGCCATGGAAACGGACGCTTGTGGCTCACATAAAAATAAATATCAGAACACAAAAATACGGAGAGACAGAAAACGGATGATTATGACTAACATAATAATAAATATCGGAACTCGGAAAGACGAAGAGACGGAAAACGGATAGAGGGAACTCGGAACACGTATGCTATGTGGCCCACGCTTAAAAGTTTTGATCATAAATTTGTTATTTTCTATCTTAAAAACCCCTAGATACAGATTTCGGCCATATTTGCGCGGCCATTTTGAATTTCGAAAATCGGGCTTTGAGCGCCATCATGGGAGACCTCCACGCACTTTCATTGGAATCGGAACACAATTGACAAAATTCGCCCACCATATTGGGGCGGCCATTTTGAATTTGGCAAACTGGCACAATTGGCAAATTCAACCATATTTGGGCGGCCATTTTGAATTTCGGTCATATTTCGGCGACAATTTTATATTTCATTTTGAAAGTAAACCATAAAATTCTTCGATTCTTCATCTACGTCATGGTATTTCTTTTTGTAGATATAAACAATAGTTTTTGAGCTGCAACTCAAAACTGACGTGAACTGAACGTATTCACGTCAAAAAGTTACAAGGGCGAGTACAATCTTTGGTCGAGAATATTCGTCGAGTTTTTGCACAAAAACCTTGTGAGATGGTGCTTTGCATTGTCGTTGTGCAAAATTTAACGGATTCGTCAGTTCTTCTTCCTGTCTTTGGGGGCATGAACTCACGGGGACGTAACTGAGCCTCACGCACCTCTTGAAAATGATCACCAGCCAAGGTTTTACTAACTCAGGTAATTTCTGCAGATGACTGGTAGTGTGACGTCCGGGCCGAATGCTTTGAAGGGGGAGAAGCTATTAATGGCACAGGAAACCTTTTCCTTTGTAACATTACCGGAAATCTCCAGGAGCCTTTGGATGCCAACCACGATTACATAGCCTTGGGATCAGGAGCCAGTTATAGCGCTGACTAAATTACGAATGACGGTATGACGTAAACTTAACCTGAATAAGACATGGTTTCAACAAAATGGCTACGTCCCATACTACAACTGAAACAATGGATTTATTGAATCATCAATTTAACGATTGGATTATCTCATCAGTTGGATGACGTCTATGATGACACACCAAGAAGAATCATAAAAAGACTTCAGAGTGCAAAATAGGCCAGGTTAAAAAAGTTTGTACATTTCCAAAGTTTTTAAGTTTTGTAGAAATTAATAAAGCGGATTTTTTTATCGTCATTCGGTAAAGCATGTCACCAAGGCAACACGTACACCATTTTCTACGCAAAAAGGCTTTAAATCCAATTTCCCATATTTTAGCTTAAATTCAGCTCTGTATTTAAAATCATTTTGATTCACTTAAATCTCTTCCAATATAAAATGTAAATACCCTCTTACATGTGTATATTTTTGCTGTCGAGTGGAAGGAGGACATGTATACAGATCCGCAGATTATGTGGGTGTGAAAAATGAATGTGGAAGAACACTTCTATGAATATAAATGAGCCTCCGACCCATTTTTTTCTCTTTGTAAAGCTCATGCACTCATGGCCAGGTATCTACGATCTTGACACTGACAAATGCATATCTTATCATATTCATCGGGTAGCATAAGTCGCGCAGCACTCTTCTTCTGCTAATGTTATTTTTACATGCAGAAGCAATGCTTTTCATCTTTTATTAAGGTGCCTACCAAAAGGTCGCCTTGCTTTAAATTTACATCAGCAAATACTATTTTAGCGCTTTCTCTTGTCATCAGTGTCTATTTCTAGCCATTCAATTATACGAGCAGAAGCTACGAGTAGATGCATTACAATAATTTAAAGCTTATGTGTAAATGGCAAATGCACGAATTAAATCTTGGCAAAAGACTTTATTTAACTAAATCTGTTTTCCACCCCCGCGCATCCAATTTGTCACATGTCTTTAAATCTATTAGAAGTCGAGAATGTTTGCGGGCTTGAGAAAGTTACCTTCGTCAACTTTTGCATAGCACACGAAAACCCTTGACAGTAGAGACGTGCTGATGCTAGCAAATCCGGGATAGAGAGAGTCTGTGCTTTACGTGCTTTAAATTTGGTCTGTCTTGTTTGGAGGAAACAATAAAAATCCCCAAAATACCCGAGTTGAAAAGTACCAAATCCAAGTTTCCATCTTCTTATCCTCCCCTCTGTTTAATTTGATTTCCTAAAACTCCCAAGTTTCATACAAATATGTTTCAACGTTTTCTAAAGAAAATTTGCAATTTATGTCGAGGTATTGGAATTTATTAACGAATGATTGACGCGCTCTCTGTAAGGAAAAAAATTTATTTTGAAATGAGTTTATTTCCATCCAACGTTTCCGGATCCTGTGCCTGTGTCCTGGTTACGTTATGGCTGATTGAAACCCATCTATTCACTGGATATTTCTCTCTCGATGCTTTTGACTGAAGCTTTATTGGATGATGAACTGACATTGGAGTCTTTGTGGAAATATAGATTCTTATCGCATTGTTGATTGCTGTCAACAGGCCTAAAAATGGATTACCAAGAATAAAGGAATATGTCATGTTCGGGTACAGGCGTAAATTAAGCAAACACGCCTTTGTTTTATAAATTAATTACCAAAATTCATGTGAAGGAAGGCATATTATGTATGGATAATGGATATTGACACCAGGCGTGTGCCTATGACATGGACACCAATTATTATTGAATATTGATTAAAGGCGCTTGGCTGGTTTAAAATTTAAGCACATATACAAATTTGGCATAAGTTATTGAATAATAAAAAACAAAATGATTTTACCATAAAATAAGTCGATTTAAAGAGCACAGAAAACTTGGACTGATATTTTTTTGTCAGTATTTACTAACTTACTTACACATGTTCGTTCATACCGCAATAATATATATTCATTGGGGCAACGTAGACTAGTCATGCTTCAACATGTAGTAAGACTGATTTTACTACATAATGAACCCCCCCCCCCCCTCCACCACTCTCTTCTTCAAAATCGGTTTTACTACATGTTATCATGACTAGTCTACGTTACCCCATTCTCCTTTTTTTAGAACTCCAAACTTTTACCATGATTAATGAGTTTCAAATGTTGTGAGGAAATAGAACTAAGAACCAATGTTTGCTCAAAAGTGCCCAAACTAAATCATTGAGAAGAGTAAAGGTTCTAAGACACACTTTTATGGTACTTCACAAGTTGCTATGAAAGTTCTGAAGTATTGTTTGTCATTTGAGATAGTTATTTTCTAGTAAGTTATATTGCTAAGTACTAGAGTGCAACAGAACTAAATCAATTCTTGGCACACCGTTTCGGCTCACAGATAACCTTTCAAAAAGAAAAGCGAAACATATGTTGACATATTGAATGAAGAAATGGTGAAATGAGGAAATGGTGGGTCTTTCTAATGTTAAAAATATTGGCAATGTCATAAACTACACATCATCGTAATAAGTGCACGAGCTCTTGGCGACTTGATTAGATTGCAAGCCGCTTTTCAATAAAAATAGACTACTACCATAGACTAATAAACGAGCCCAGAACGTGAAATGAAGCGCTGAAATTTCAATGATAGAACGCTCCTTAAGGAGATTGGAACGCTTCCTTTTCCATACCAGTTCTATAAATTTTTAAGCATTGCATGTTCGCAGAGGGGAGCACTCATTTTATTGCGGCTTTAGAAGCATTTCTGAAGCAATCACAAAAGTATAAAAAAGCTTGCTTACCCTCCAATTTATAGCGTGAATAACAACAGTGTGGAAAAGCTTATATATTTTTTACCTTTTGCAAAATCCTTTTCATCCTTCCAAACGCGAGCGTCGACAGCGGTTTTAACAAGCGGTCCCCCAACTAAGTACTAACCACTTTCAATGCTGCTTGACCTCTGACATGCAAAAGTTACCATCACCGATCGGTTTAATGGCGCAGTGTGTACCTCGTTGAGCCGCACTAAGAAGTTTTTAAAGCGCCAGCCCAGATAAACGAGTGGAATTTACGGCAGGGCCGAATGTTCTACTTGTAAATTGTAGCTGGCCGTGCTGCATGAATGAGGAACTTGCATCTCTTAATAAATCCAGAACATTATAATGTTACTTTAGCCATTTGCGGTCATTTCATTGCAGATATTTAGTTAAATTTGCACCTGGGATGTTAAGAGAAGGTTCAGCCATTACATCCACACCGTCTACTGAAGCAGATGAAAGATCGGTGCAGGTTCTGTTAGAGATGAGGCAGTACTTCGTTTTGAAGCCTTTAAACTCGACACGGTTCTAACTGCTCCAAATAAAAACTCGTTCGAAGGGCCTGTTGATACATTTGAACAAGAGCTCACGATATATGACGTAGGGTCTGGCACATGCTTGTCGAATATTGTCGAAACCATTGGGGGAGTATAAAGATTAAGAAAACGGCGGGTAATAAAATTTATCCTTGGAGGAAAACAGCAGATATGGAGTGGGTTTAAATTCGACGCCATCCAATACTCCATTGATTGAACGGTCAGAAAGAAAACTCTTAATTGATTTTTTTGAAACTAAGTCGATAGCAATTAGAAGTTTAGTCAGCAGAGCAGGGTGCTATGCTCTGAATCTGTTGTGAGAGCCCTGGCTATAAAAGCAGGGTATCTCAAAATCGCCGTATCTATGCGCAGTTAGAGTCTCATGTACTCATAAGCGAGCAAGGTCACGAAAGGCTTTGCGATGTAAATCGGGCTTAAGAATCACTACGTCTTTTAACAACCTTCAAATATCATAGCAAGCATAGCATAGTAATTTTCGTTTTCTTTAGTCCAATTCTGACTTTTTAATTGTAACCTTTAAAAGTATTTTAAATTCTTACCATGAAGAAGCACTTCATACATTGTACGAATCAATATACTTTGCTGGAAATGTTCCAATAAAATTTCAATAAACACTATTGTTTTCAACTCTATATGCAATCAAGAAAATGCGTTTTTGATGTTCTATAAAACTAAACAAGAAAAATAAAATAAACCTTTAAGTCCTCATTCTGCCTGTGCACGCTACATTTTATTAGTTTTTCAATTAAATCGCATTGTTCCTTAAAGTTACAATAATGAATTGGAGCAGACTGAATCACGCCGGTTTTTAAGTGCACACAACTTTTGGACCATCGATGATTCGCGCAGGCGTGAATGTGTTACAATATAAAATCTTCAAGTAATCAAAAAATTTAAAATCGTTTTACGACAATTCAAGGTTCATAGGAATTATTAAAAGGGGATGCAGTATCTTAAGGTGTTATATCTATGTGAAATTTTTTTTTTCGATTTTTTTTTATTGGCTAAAAGTATGCCAAAACATCCCTAGAATTGGAATAAAAAAAGTCCAAATACTAATATACTTCAGATAATTTTTGAGAATTAATTTTCTGAAGCAACTCCAACGCTCGAAAAACGTAAAATTTGCTCTTTTCAGCGGTTCTTGATTTTTTGAATTCGGCGGTCGTAAATTAAATTATTACTTATCGATCATCCTAGCATCAAGGAAGGTCAACTGTATGGTGCTGGCATAGCAGAGTAAAGGTAAAAAAATTTATATGTAGGAAATAATTGAAATTTCACAGATCTACAACGTTTTAAAACTTCAAACGCGTTTTTCTCGAAACCATGTTTGTGAAATCGGCCGGACACCAAACTCCGTCAGTTTTCATCCGATTGACTTGAAATTTTAACTGTAGCTTCTTAATATGATTATCAGTGAAGTACACACGATTTTGCGATTGGTTAACAAGAAAAAAAATTATAAACAATTTAAATCGATTTTTTTCGTCAAAAAAACGATTTTTTTTTTAACCGCCGCTATTTTGCGAAAAAAAATTCTAAAAATATAAACGTGGGTACTTCACTAGCAAAACTCATGAAGATAATGAAAAAATTTTTTTTATTGTTCCAGATGCTTATGGGGCTGCGTAATGTGTCCGGCCGCGGAACACCTTTTGAAAATACTACATACGTTACCATGATCTACAGCCGCCATTTTGTTTTAAATTTCGTATAAAATTTTTTTTTGTACTCTTGAAGAGTTGCCTTATCGATTGGTATATTATTTGTAACACCTTTTTCACAAAATTAATGCAAAAAAAATCCTGAAAAAAGCTTTGATTTTTGACCGTCCCATAGATATAACCCCTTAAAGCTCGGTAATCACTTGCATATGGTATCCGTATCAATGAAACAACCTAGATCCTTTCTGTAAATCTCACTTCTATGGAGAAATATGGCGTAGGTTCAGTGATAGTTAGGGGATGCCTGCCGGCCGCCGGGACTGGGAATCTTGTTATCTTTAAGTTTACAATGAAAAGCAATACTTATTTAATATTTTAAAAAAACAATTTAAGGCCAAGCGTGCAGAAATTAGGTAAGTAATCTCGTTACACCTTCGAACTATGACAGAATTGCTACTGCACAACACCCCTATAAGCGGCTTGACTCTCCTCGACAGTCTCCAGACCTTAATCCCATAGAATATCTATGGGATATTTTGCACAGGAGTATTCAAAAACGGACAATAACGTCCAAAAAAAATTCAAAACTGCATTAGAAAAATAATGGGACAAGGTTTCATCAGAGATTTCGTCAATTCAATGTGACGACGATTAGATGCCGTCATAAAAGCAAAAGGAGGTCCCACGAACTACTAATGCTTGTATTTTTTTCATATCTATACGTGGAAGAACAATTGATTATTTTCTGTTGATATACTAACTTTTGACTGAATATTTTAGGACATTTCTTCTTTTCAAATGCGTCATACCTAATTTGTATGCTATGTACCTAATTTGTTAACTTTATTATAATAAGTAATAAAATACCGATATATAAGATTTACTTTTGCTTTGTCGCCATTCGCAAAAGTTAAGGCACATTATGACATTAGTTTTGCCGCACCTTGTACTTACGTGGAATATTTGATCCGATATCGGGTAAGCGTATTCCCGGATTGGACGGACTAGCGAACAGAAAAGGGTTTAGTAACCCATACATTGCCGACTTCTTTAGCCCTTCCCTTAATAAACCCTAACAACTTGTTGGCTTTTCCCTTAATAAACCCTAACAACTTGTTGGTAATTTTATCAAAATACAAATTAAATTTTGACTTGTTGTCACATTCATAAGAAAGTAGATAATCTGCGCTGTGAGAACTATAGGGGATTTTATTACTTTCTATCTACTATATATATAAAAATGAATGTGTGTACGTATGTATGGATATATGTATGTTCGCTATAGGCTCCTACGCCGTGCAACCGATCTTAATGAAATTTTAACCATGTGCTATATACATTAAAACTTAGAACATACGCTATTTTATTACTTGTCATGGAGAGCTTCGTTGAAAATCATCGCAGAGCTTTGAATTTTTGCATGAAGGTCCGTGGAGGTCTCCTATGATGCACCTCGAAGCCCGATTTTCAAAATTCAAAACGGCCGCCGAAATTCAAAATTGCCGCAGAAATATGGATGAATTTGCCAATTTTATTCCGATTCCAATGAAAGTGGGTATCTAGGGGTTTTTAAGGTCGCAAATAACGAATTTGTGGTCAAAACTTATAAATTCAAAATGGCCGACGAATTTGCAAATTGTGTTCCAATTCAAATGAAAATCTGTATCTGAGGTTTATTAAGGTAGCAAATAACGACTTTATGATCAAAATTTAAATTCAAAATGGCCGCACCAATATGGCCGACGAGTTTGCGAATTCTATTCCGATTCCAATTAAAATTGGTATATGGGAGTTTTAAAGGTAGTAAATAACGAATTTATGATCAAAACTTATTCAAAATTGTGGGGCCAATATAGCGGAAGAATTTTACCAAATAAGTGTCATTTCCCGGTTAGCTGTGTGTATGTAGGTTGTTCAAGAGTTGGAAAATCGGAAAATCTTGAAATTCTAGCTATAAATGGAAAAACATTGAATATAGTGTATCCTGAAGCTCTCTAAGCAATCGGTTCAGAATTGATCAACAAGGTTTTTTTTTGAAAAGATGGTAAGGAGAAACGGAAATATGGAATGATTCATGTATAATGGATAAGAATGAAAGAACCCCGTCACCTGTGAATTTTTAGGTATAAGTCTAGGATTCTACAATACGGGAAGAGGCTGGCATCTGGGTACGTTCATGTACTTCAAATAAATGTATTTTGAATCTAATGACTCCAACTTTATAGGAATAGTTGGTTTTTCGTTAATGGTTAAGAAGAGTTTAATTTTGAAGGTTTGGATTGATTTTAAATGTTTAAACGTTGGGTGTAGCGAGGCGCACCGGGTCCCTGCAATCCAAAATCCAGAAAATAAGCGGTTCATGGAGACACTTCATCTTTGTATGAAAATTCATATCTCAAAAAATGCCATGTCAATGCATGGTTTTTATTGTCTCGATCAAAATGTCAGATCCCTAATAGTTTCACATTTTTTTATTTGGAATCAAAAATACCAAAAAATTGCCTTTTTCCTTTTTTTTTAAAATGCATATCACCTGATTACTACTATTGGCTTATAGGTGCAGCATAGGCGCACCGGGTCCCAGCTAATAGGTTATAAAATATTCACAATCTCTACAAAAAAATAAACTGGAACCTATCTCAGAAAGTTTACTAGGCGAATGCCAAGCCGGCTTCGTGAGAAGAAGGTCCACCACCGACAAACTATTCTACTTGGAAACCACTGACATATAGAATGGACTGCTTATCAGGAAATTTTCATGGCACCAATTCGTTCCATAGTTGACAAACCTTTTCTCACTGACATGTAAACACGTCAGTTACTTTTGTAAAGTAAATTTTTTTATATTCGTTTTTGGACGATGGGAACAAAATAAATATTTGTTAAAAAAAATAACAAATGCAATTTTGATGTTATTTCCCTTTTAAAATGCCTTTTTTCATTAATTACAAATATTTATGTTAAACCATGCGAGTTCTCTACCCCTGTTTCATCTAAATGTCAGTGATTCCGGATCTTATGGCGAAACGAGACAGAAATAAAAAAATCACTATACCCATCTATTTTTTGTAAATATTCTGACATTAGTTCAAAGGAAAAAATGAAATCAGGTATGGCAATTTCAATATCGTGCAACCGTTGTGGCGGTTTTATTTTAAATTTCGCTTAAAATCATTCCAGAATTTTATTTACTGTTCTTATTTTACTGCAAAGATAAAAAAGTTTTCGTATTTTGTGGTTTATTGAATGTCAAGAGTAAAAATATTTGAGAAAATGGAAAAGTGTGCAGTTTTTGAATGTCAAATTTTATTTTCTCAAGTTTGGCACTATCTGATTTTATTTCTGGCAGTGAATGCACTGAACTCTTAACACGAAATTTAACAAAATTTGAGTTCGCTTATGGATGATCGAGAGGACTATACTTTTCTATACTTTTTGGTGCCATGAGTTTGTATGGGAATAATGTCTGATGAGCAGTCCATTATTATATGTCAGTGTTGGAAACAAAACATTTTTCGCACATCGTATAAATTGCTGAAATCTCGAGCAATGCATCGAAAGACCAAGTTTACACTATATAAGACACTGATTCGCCCTGTTATATGCTACGGTAGTGAAACATGGGCGACTCTCACAAACGGTAGAACAAATGCTAAATTCTTTTGAAAGGGCTTTTGGCTTTCCCCTTAGATTCCTCAAGAGCACCACACAAAAACAAATTTGCGATACTGAAGTGAGGTATACCCTATCGGTTTCTCATAAGGGCCCTATGAGATAAATCTCATTACAAATGAAATGGCGCAATCCCAACATCTGCCTTAAGAATTCGGAAAGCTTTAGGTTACTCATAAAGCTTTAGTTTTTGGTGTTTCTTTGCTTCTTCTTTTTGAAATTTCTCAAATTTTTCAGTCTCTATTTTTCACTCGGGATGGGACAAGGCGTTAGATGTCCCTAGGGCAATCCACATTGGGCCCACATGACGTTATGGGGCTAGCCTCATAGGGCCCATCTGCACCCCCCCAAATGCTTCTCGGTAAAAAGCCCCAATCTGTCAGGAAGGGACATGGAGAATCAGATATAACAGCGAGTTATATCAAATCAAATAGACATAGTGACGTTCGTAAAATTGGACTTGACACGTCGAGTGCATGCCAGAAGACAGAGCAGCCAAGAAAGCCTTCACTGGCATCATCGAAGGAGAAAGACCCGTAGGCAGGCCGAAGAAAAGATGAACGGATATGTTTGTAGCAGATGCGGAGGCACTGCTCCACATATCGAACTGGAGGACTTCGGCCAGAAATCGAGACGACTGGAGAAAAAGATTAGAGCAGGGCAAGGATGAGCCATTGGAAGAAAAGCAACAACATAAAACCCTAATATAATCGACATGGTCTAAAACCTTGCCCTTAAGATAATAGTACTGGAGCTGTATATTTTTTTGCGTGACACTTAGTGATGTTGACTTGCAGTTTATTCATGGTGCACCATTCTTGCAATGTCAGTCAGTTTCGGCTGAAAAAAAGATACATCTGTTTGGTATCTTATGACATGTAAAGTTTAAATCGTCCTACCCTGAGGAACACCGAAAGATACCTAGATTTTCTTTGATAAAAAAATCCAATTCCGTATAGACAGCGTCGAATTGATAACCTCCATACAATAGAGCATACAAAAACAACAAACTTGACACAGTTTTTGAATGCTACAAAATGGATCTAAAAACCTTAACAAACCTAGTGGTCATGGGAATGAGTGGTATCAAAACCACGCTAATGTGCTAATTGGAGGTCAGCACAGAATAGCCTCGCCACTTCAACTAATCAACCAACCAAGCAGACCTTGCTGTTCGAGATTCCACTCAATGATAAAATAATCGACAAAACAAAGAGGGACTTGCCTCTGAGGTCTACTCTTTCATGGTGATCGAAAAAGCATGCACTATACATTATTGAAAATAAAGTTCGATTGATAGCTTAGGCATTGGCCTACCAACCTTAGGTGAAACTCGATCATACATAATGTTCAATTTTTCATATTTTCAGATTTTATAAGATCGCAGTGGCTGAAAGTCAATGCTCCACAATTTAGAAAACCACGGCATATGTAATCTAATTGAATCTAAAAAATCTCATCCACACATCTGTCTGACACTTATAATGGCATAATCAGAATCACTTTAACCCCTATGTCATCACTCAAATTACTCATTATTGAGCTTTTTAAATGCTCACTTAAAATAACCTACGACCGTCTGGCTCTTGATAGGTTAAATTAATCCGAAGCTGCTAGAACTTACAGAAATGAGAATAATTTATTTAGCACACCCCAAACGCTGTCAATTAATAGCCCGCATGCAATCCAACCAGCTGATGCCGTGCCGGTAGCGTCATTCGCTAATGAAAGGAGCGCCGCTGGGCAAGTTTATTTTGTCACATAATATTTTGCTTCCAGCGCGATCCGAGTTCGCTTTCATCTCGGCGCGCTTTATTGTTTCCCGGCATAAACTTGTCTTACATCAAAAGCCACATCGTCCCGTGCATAGTTCGCCCACTTATGTAGATATCGACACGGCCGGGCTATAAATAAACGTGGAAGTGATTCAGAGGTGGTGAATTCATAGGAGCTTATTAAAATCTGCCCGAGATGAGAGAATCAGTTTTTAGCGAAGTAAGCTCCACATTAACGTCATCCACCGCTTGCTAGACTGTTGGCGTTCATTCAATTAATTTACAAAGTGTAAATAAATAAGTCTTGCACGGAGAACGAGTCTTGCTCATGCAACATCCAGGCCTAAACGGAAATTCAACGTGGAGCAAGCACACCTTGGAGAAATTGAACTGCGAACACCTGATCACCAGGCACCCCAGGTAGGTAATTAGTCAGCAGTGCAGGAAACACGCGAGACACTAATAGATAGTAGTAGCCGACGTCAGAGGGAGGCTGTCAATCATTCGGCACTTGTACAGTAGCTGTAGTAACCACTTGACAGATCCTTAGGCGATCCAAGATGGGATCTTGTTGTCAGCGGCCACAGTTGGATAGTCAAGATCTGAATCTGTCAAACCTGCCCCCGGCCGCCATCTCGGATCATCTTCTGAACCAGCAATTTATGTATTGTGCGAGGCTTCGTTATGAATTTCTCTTGAATATTTTGCCATTCTGCTCCTGGCTTCTAATTTTAGTATCCGAATGGCTGGCCTCGTTTTGCTGACGAAAGTATTTTTTTTTCTTCGATTTTGTTTTTTGAGGGACAAGAACGTTCGTTCTATGTCTGGTGTGACTGACTGTAATTTTTAACGATGATTTTTTTTAGAAAAGTAAAAGATCCTAGATTATTCGCGGAAGATTTTATTATGTCTGCATAAATAACTCAAACCTGAGTAGATGATGGTCTTTCAAGTAAGTTAGCTAGCTCTGGTGGATATTTAAAATGTTTTCTTTTTCTTAAATTTTTTGTAAAAAAAAATTCCTTGTTGTAGAGGGAAAAATATACATTATATCGTTTTTGTTTAAAAATCGTGTATTATTGTTTGGCCTCTGAAATAATTTTAGACTTAATTACGAGTTTTTTAGGGACACGTGTACCCAGGTATTGTAGTATTTGGTTTTTTTTATATAATTGAGACAAAAAAAACTAGTTTAATCCTGATCTGCATGAATAGTAATCACCTTTTCACCACATGCTGTTAAAAGTATTATAAGCTGTCTTAATTTATATATTGGGAATATGATTCGGTAGTGGTGATTTCTTTAAATCAATAATTTGGTCTGGGAAAAAGTTGGTGTTCTTATAGTGTGAAAATGAATTTATTTGAAACAAATATGTTCCATTAGAAGCCAGCTTAATTTCCATTGAGGAAATTTTGCAGATATCGGAACAAGTGATAGTCAGAGGGCGCTATGCCTGAACGGTGGATGCATCAAAAGTAGTATTTTGTAGCCTAGGGTTAAAGAGCCCGACTATTGGAAAAGCCCCTGGGCTGAACGTTATACCAGAGGAGCGGTAAAGCTGGCAGCCAGTGTAGCAACAGGTGGGTTCGTTCAAGTATTCACAGCGTCTTATATCTTCTAAACACCATGGGCAAGGTTTTCCAACGCGTGGTATACAAAAGATTACTTCCACGTGCCGAAAAAGAAGGCTTGTCGGAAAGGCAATTGGGTTTCAGAAAGGCTAAGTCGGCAAAGGATGCAGCCAATGTGATGACTAGCCTGTTAAGGCCAGCAATGGATGTGAAAAAGAGTTGCGCATTGATAACCTTTGACGTGAAAATGCTTTCAACACCGCGTAGTGCCCCACCTCTGAGCAAGGCCGAAAAATCTTCCGTCATCAGCACAGCACTCGCGAGGATGCTGCCTAATATAGGGGCTCGAGGCCCAGCCGACGTCTCCTAGTCACAAGAGTGGTTAGTTCGGTCCTATTGTATGCATCGCCAGTATGGGCAGCGACATTGGACAGAACAGGCAATAGGAGGAAAAGAAACTCTGCTTATCGATTCAGTGCCTTTCGAGCATGCTGTGCATACCGTACTACTTCCGACGAAGCAGCATAAGTGGCGGCGGAGGGCAAGAGGTTGTACGACTCAGGGTTTTTTCAAGATTTCTGCTAGCTGTTTTAGTAGTAGTCCAATAAATAGGTACTTTTTCTTTGCGAAAAATACCGCGCGCGATTTTTTTTACCAAATGATTTTATATATTTTTATAAGCTTAAATTCAAAATGGCGTCATCCCCACGCTCTTGATAAACTTACAGTGAAAGGAAACGCGTTTAATTCTATATCTCAGAAACTATGCATTTGCCGACAAAAATGTATAAAATCTTTTTTGTAGATAAATAAGTGATTTAACTTTTTTATTCAGAAATTTTTTTTGTAAAGACAATATGTACTGAGCTATGGTGCTTCAAACTTTACATTTCACTTTCTTTGCACTAATTTTCGGTAATTGTTAATTCTACATGAAAAATTCCTGCATAAGACTTATAGAACACACGATTATCTATAATTTTTGTTATGATCATTTTTTACGTAGGGCTAATATTTCACGAGTTATAGCGCTCTAGCTCTGGCATTGCCCACAGGGGCGGCGGAGCATAATCATTGTGGGTGGGGAGCACGCGAACAGATGTGAAATGTAAAATGTTAATCAGTCAATTTATATACCACTTGTCTGTTGAGTTATATGGTTTTTAATTCTTTGGTTATGGCGTTATGCGGACTAGTATTTGGGGGGGGGGCTAACCTGCCTAATGTGAACCCCGTGTGGATTGCCCTATAAGGCCCACACATGGCATGCCTTGCCTCATTCGCGCCTCGCCATAAGGAATGCCCTGTTGGCCCCCTTGAGGAAAAATCATTGCATTTGCTACCCCCGGAAAAAAAGGCGTGGAAAAATGAGTAATAACTGCGCCGGTGTTGAAAGCTTTATATTTTTAAACTCGAGTATCGTTTTACCAATGCGGTCCCCCAACTGAGTACTTACCACGTCCAATGCTGCTTGACCTCTGTAATCGAACCAGAACTGGTAACTGAGTATGCTAAATGATACCTTTCACGGTCACCAACATAATTGCCTGCAATAAGAACCAATGCAATAACAAAAACTAAAACTTTGTATGAGGAAAAGTAAAGCTTAAGGGTATTACTTTAAAGCTTCTTAAAAAACTTTCCGAATACGTAAGGCAGGTGTTGGAATTGCCCCATTTTCTTTGTAATGAGATTTGGCTCATAGAGCTCTTATAAGAAACTGATCAGTATCGCTGATTTTTTTGTGTAGGGTTCTGAGAAACTAAGGGGAAAGCCCTCCTTCGGTATGCCCCAGAGGCAATCTCCTTTTGGGTGGCGTTTAAAAAGCTTAGGCTATAGATATGAGTCCTTAGTAATTCTAACATAAAATATTCAGTTTTCGTATGAAAAGCCTTTGCTTGTGTGCTTCCCTTGGACCACGTTCCTTCGTCGCCAGCGATCGAGACGGTCCGCCAACTTTCTGGGTTATTAGGTGTACATGAAATATTTTGGGTGTGGATTTCCCCAGCCAAATCGAAAGTGCGTGTGCAGTTTTCCTTCCATCCGCACGCGCTCCGCCGCCCCTGATTGTCTAAGCGGTAAAGAAGCAACATTCATTTGGTCGATCGTGATTTTAGGATTTAAAGCTCATGGCTACGATGATGACATCGTGATAATAATTGATTAGGTCATCAAGCCGTGAAAAATTGTAGTCTAACAGATTCCCACCTTTTGGATCTGTGGTCTAGTTCTAGTATACAGAAGGCTCAAAAACCAATTCGAGAGTTGGACTAGGAAGGTATGGTTTCCGATACCGTATATCTAAGCCAAGGCGCGCACTGAAGTGGGGTGGCGGTGAAGTAATTTGGCATGGCGATGAAGTTGCATGAGGTGTGCCAGAGGAATGGCGGTGGAATGGCATTCGAAGTGGTTTAATGCGCACCGAAGTGGCAGGCACCACATCGCGACATCGATTTACCACATGATATTTTCAATCAAAATGTGTTGCATGTGTGCAAATTATTAACCTTAACAATAAAAAAACAATAAAGAAAAAAGTGCATTGGGTCCATCCACTGTAGCAAAAAAATGCAAAATACGGCATTTATAATGTTTATAAAGTTGATTTACACATGGAAGGAAGAAAATAAGTTTAAACTTGTTTATAGAATGAACAAGGCCACATTTTGTAAATTACTAGAAAAATTGAGACCTATGCCCTCGTACGTGTTTTCCCAACAAAAAAAAATAAAAAGCCAAGTTGGCCGTGAAGTGGCATGCCACTTCAAAATTAAACTTGTCGGAGACTAGTGACCAAATGGTGCCAGCCCACTTACAAAACACCACATCACCGCCACTCCATCTCGATGCGCGCTGCCTCCCTTCATTCCGTGTGATTAAAATATTTCACTAGCCACCCCATCGCCACGCCAATTTCTCATCACCTCAGTGCGGGCCTTGCCTAAGTCAACCACCCGAAGAATGCACCGAACCAGAGATTTAAATGGATCTACCATTGTTATCCATTCAGTCAGGGCACTCTAATGCACTTAAAGGCTTTAAGATCGAATCAAAAACTCCCTGCGATATACAATGTGCTCCAAATACTCTCTAAGAATAACTATTTTATTCTGAAATACAAATGGGGCTCTCAGCAGCGTTAAGTCAACAAGATAGCGACCGGCCTAGTCAATAATTATCCAGTTGCAATCTTTATTGCGCTAGAACTAACTTCTGTCATATCAATATACGACTTCGACCAGCAACATTACTGTTTGAAGAGATCAGACCATAAAACCACTTTGGTACTCTTCTTTGATAATAGTCCTGCTGATGCAAGATAATAAATCTTAGCAAGTAACAACCAATGACCCTAGCTAACGTTTTGGCATGGATTTAACATGAGTGAGTTTCCAAATCATGACCGACTACAAAAATGTACGATCGGGGCAAAGTTTGTGCAGAGGATTAACCAAAGATTAGGCGCATCTAACTAGTACCATAGTGTCTAAATTTTTTTACGTCAAGCTCCTTGATTCACTTTACCCCATCAAGTTCGTTGTACTCTCGACGAAGTGACTCATTCCAAAAATGTCTATCGGGCCTATTCTGAACTCCGATGGAATCGATTCCGTCTGCTACCAATGTAAGAAAATTCCAGCGGAACCAATTCCAGCGGACTTCAGAATAGGCCTGCATATGCCCTTTAAATGGCTTCTTTAACTTAACTGTATTTATATATTCCATCGAATGAACCATCTATTTGGACTAGACTTTATTAATTCGATAGAATGAGGAATTAACAAACCCATTCCCGCCCGTATAACTCTGGTGACACAGAGCCCAACAGAGTTGACTTTTTTTGACAAACACAGTGATGCCATTTCAGTAAATTATCCAATTTATATTATAAAAAACGTTGAAGGCACCGCAATAATGATTTGACCGTTTGTTATCATCTTAAGGATTGTACTCTACGAGACTGGACGAATATGTGCCTCTAAGGTCTAGTATAATTTATCGGACATAAAGTAAAATAAAAAAATATCTATTTAAGGTACTGTTCTTCTTTCTGTGGTCATATAGGAAGAGAAAAGAGTCCAATTATGCATCAATATTTATTGATTTTCCTTTGTCTCTTTTGTGAAAATAGATATAAAATTAAAACTATCGAGTAAAAAATTAAACTATGTTTCTGCATGGCTCATTTAATACTACTACGTTGGATTACAAAATTGTTGTAAGTTTCCTCTTTGATGAAAATAATTCCATTAACAATTTTCACTCTATGACCACATGGAACATAACAAAGGCCTATCAGTGATATCATTTCAATATAAATTACACCATTTATCACCCAGTTAGAACACTTCCGCAACAACAATAGCGCGGTCAGCGTGAATCGCATCCCCATTTTCCATAAATTAGTTTTCACGCTTTTTGAGCAATATGATTCACATTTGTAAATGAAGTGCTGTTAATTATGTAATCCTGTGCTATACTCGTATATGTAATAAATATTAAATATTTTTTTCATGAAAATATCGATTGAATTTCGTCACCTACCACCTTCTAACAAGGCACAGGCATTTATAATGCAATTATATCATGCATTGGTCATATATACCATGCATTGGTATCGTGGGTTTTGCACCATTATAGAACTCATCGGATTTCTTTTATAGCTTGAAGCGATCAGCTGATTTCGCCCTGGCCATGAAAAGCAATTGCAAAAGAGCAATAAAAGAAAATCGTGGAAAATATTATGGGGCACAAAATACTTTCGAACCGGTACTCAGGCATGTGTGAAATGTTCAGCATAAAAAAATCTCCATGTAATCCTTGAAAACCTCGTGAACCATTTTCGGTTGGGCCATAAACCTTGAATTGGTTTTTTTCTAAAAACAACTGCAAAAATGCAGTCTTTGAGCACAGTGTGCATGGTACTATTATTAAACATCTAAAGTGGCTTCAGTTATTTTTATTTAAAATGAATTATTATTTTCTGGCCCTTTATTCATATGTTAACTTATTTAAGCCGATAGTAGGAAAAAAAAAAAACTGCACTAAAGCTTCATATATTGAAATATAATGAAAATGTTTTTCCGCTTTTGTGAACACATATGCATATTTTCCGGATGATGAACGCAATCATTATGCAAATTTACTTGATTACATTAAAACGGCAGATAAGGGAATCCCCGGTTTCATTTTTGTTCGGGGATCAGAGACGTTTGTAGTGTTTTTAAATATTATTTTATTATTTTAAATTTTATTTAGTAGAATAATTGAAAATGCGTTTCTAGCAAAAGCTAAATTAAATTCCACTACAGTAATGCTTTATTTAATGTGACCCATTAACAATTAACAAATTTACATAAAAAAAATCAGTAGCCGCTATTAAAAAAAATTATGAATTATAATCCCAACTGTCCATTGCTTGAGAGCTGGTAACATCTCGCTGAAAGATCTTCAGCAAAAATCATTCAACACTTTACAGCAATACAAAAAATCAATCGACGAGACGAGATTTGTTTTCTACATTGATTTAATAAATGATGATTCAACAGACATTTTAAGTGTGTGGAATGGGATCTAGTAGCCAGGTAGGTTCAGGCGGCAGCCGTGCACAAACATCGTGGACCAGGACACAAAATAGTAGTGAAAGAGCAATGTTTTATTACCGCTCTCGTGAAAACCCTTAACGTTAGCTTAGGAGCCAAGACGCCTTACTACCATCCTAGAGGTCCGTGGTTCGATTCCACTCCGCGGAATAGTCATTTCCGCATCTTCCCTCGTTACAGCAATTCCTTGCCTTTCTCCTGGCAACGCCTGTAAGCATAATAAGCGAACAGGGAGGGGGGAGGGATTTTCGATCACCGAAGTCGTACTGAATAGAATCATTGGAATAAAACCGCATGTTGGCGTTGGCAGACCTGCCACGTTCTCTCTGCAATCTTTCCGGCAAGGGCTTGCTGTCCAACATTATAATCAATGATAGAGCCGCCAGCAATACGAGTACGTTTACCTCTCCCTAATTTTCCACATAAAAATAACGATGTACTTAGAGTGACTTTAGATCCAGCAGATCATATCTCCTATTTAAAAGCTTCGAAACCTCGTCGAAACCCTGTTGGAAAGGTTTCCAAAATGCACTATGTCCTATCCCAGCCAGAACCGGACAACTGCAAATAAAATGTTCGGTACGGTTTCTATGGCTTGTTCCTCCCCACAGATAAGGCTGCGGGCGTTGTACGAAATCGTCAATCGTCGGCTACATGCATGTGGCGACTGTAAGCTCAGGAGTCGCCCTTTGTCCTACCAGTTCGTCAGCTCAGGGCTGTAGCCAGCTATAGGGCCCGTAGAGCCCGGGCCCCTCCCGAAATTCTAATCATCTAACAATATTGTAAATTTTGAATTTTTAGAATTGTGAATGTAAAAAAGTTCAGAAAATTTTGAATTTCCAATTCCGAATTTCGAATTGAAAATTCGCAGAATTTTCCAAATTCCTAAATTTGCATTTTAGTAATTTTCTCGTTTCCCTAATTTTTAAATTTTCCAATATGCTCACAACAATTTTCAAAATCGTAATACGCGATAATCTATTAGTCTAAGATACGTAGAAGGACGACCTTCACCGATCGAGTAACCGAATGAAACCTTTTTTTTATGATAAAAAATATGCTAACAAAAATAACGAAATATGCTCAAGGCTATGTTTAATAGGCGTTTTTCCGGCATTTTCCGCCTTTTTCTCTATTTTGAGGAGAAACTATGCGTTTTGGCTGAAAATATGAATAGACTATCGAACTGATTCGGTATAAATACTTTAAAAATGAATCCTAACCTCAAAAAAACCAAAATGTATGAAATTTTGTTTTATTTTACTAAAAATGCAAAAAATAACGGGAAAATAGTCGGATTTTGATAAAAATTGGAGAAAAGATGTATTTTGATGCTATAAATAGATACGTGGCTGAAAATTCAAAAACAAATTTCGAGTTTTACGGCAACAATTGGCAGTTTTCGAAAAAAATTTGAAATTGCCGCCAAATCATCGTACGGTAAATTTTTTTTTTTTTATTTTTAGGGTTTTTTATGTACTTTCTTTTGAGCATACGCAATACTTCGTTACTTTATTTAAAATGTCTATGTTAGGACTTTGAAAAAACTAAAAAATTTCAATTTTTCAATTTTTTGCCTTTTGCCAACTATGAAACAAAAGGTTTAATTTTTTACTTTTTTCAAAGTCCTAAGTGTGCATTTTAAATAAAGTAACGAAGTATTGCGTATGCTCACAAGAAAGTACATAAAACAACCTACAATTAAAAAAAAATTTACCGTACGATGATTTGGCATAAAATGGCGGCAGTTTCAATTTTTTTTCGAAAACTGCCAATTGTTGCCGTAAAACTCGAAATTTTTTTTTTGAATTTTCAGCCACGTATTTATAGCATCAAAATACATCTTTTCTCCAATTTTTATCAAAATCCGACTATTTTCCCGTTATGTATTGCATTTTTAGTAAAATAAAACAAAATTTCATACATTTTAGTTTTTTGAGGTTAGGATTCATTTTTAAAGTATTTATACCGAATCAGTTCGTTAGTCTATTCATTCACAAGTATTTTTCAATTTTTTTATTTTTCTACGACCAACAGAACTGGAGAAATTAAGAAAATAGTGTACCAATGCACTCAAAATGCATCAAAAATGGACATTTATGCAATTTTCTCGTCCAGCACAGGACCGACTTTGCAGAAAATTTTTTTTTCGCTTTATCTTAACATACGTAAAGAAAAAAAAACAAAAAATCCATCTTCCCAACTACATCACTATCATATGACAATTTCCCTCTACTAGTAACCCCAGCCTTCTTTATCTCTAGGACGGCTTTGCCTACTACAAGAAAACAAAAATAATGAGCCTCCTAAGGAAACCCCGAAAAGATATTGTAGAATTCCTAGTTAGTAGAATGCGCGGAAAAGCTTGATGTAGGCAGAGGGAACGAGTCGAGCCGAGAACTTGGCAGTGTCCTGTGCTGTGATGATCGACACGATTCACCGTTGACCATTACAGAGGTCATGGCCATTACAGCACTCCGAGAAATTCAAAGATGGCGCACCACGGTGGTCCTATTAATCAACCCAAATGATGCGTTTTCCAAACGTTACAAACCTAGGTCCATCATATTTGTATCCAGGGTACGACAGTTGAGTAACTCAGACTCAGTCCAATATCTGGGAGTAATGCGAGAGACTGAACTGGAACGCTCAACTGGACTACGCCATCTGTAAAGCCAATAAGGCTATGTAGGCCTGTAAAACGTTCTTACACCACAAATGATGTACTGGATGTACAACAGATCGTTAAACTTGATGTCACTTGTGCCGCTATAGTCCGCTGGTCCAAGACTAAATACGTAAAGATGATCTTCAAGTGCAGCAGACTACAACGGCTTGCTTGCCTCTCCATTAACGGAGCTATGAGGACCTGTCCCACATTGACGATAGAGGCAATCAATGGCTTGACTCCATTGCACATCTCCATATGAAAACTCGCCGCCATAAGTGCCTTGAGACTCATTGAACTGGCCCGATACTGTCAAAGGAATTATGGATATCCTTGACGATATCCCAAACACTTCAATTTGCTGCGTCGTATCTGACCATATGGTTGGTGAACAGTGGTTTTAGTGGAAATTCAGGGCTATTATTCCAGATCGCTCTGGGTGGGAGAAACTTATACTTCCAAGAAATCTTCACAGGTTTACCGACGGATCAAAGATGGAACATGGCGCAAAGGCTGCTGTCGCAGGAAACAACTCCAAGGTCACGTTTGCAATGTGTAGTTGTTCCTCTGTTTACAGACAGAAATACCTGTCATTGAGACCTGTAACCATGAGAAAAGTTTGAAGGGCGCCAACCTTAAAATCTTTTTGGACAGACAAGTTTTAATCAAGGCATTCACACCTAGGAATTTTTCTCCCAGTAGGGTGTGGTCTGCTGGATCCCCAGACACTGGCAATGAGGCAACAGTTAAGCTCGCGAGGGGGTGTAAACCGTTGGTCCAGGGCCCAGAACCCTTCTGTGGCAGTTCATTGTCCACCTCCAAGACCCTCATCGAGGACTGGTTTAAGGGACTGCACTTAACCTCAGTTATCACTTTAAACAAGGCGGAACATAGGTTATTGGAGGGATATTTAACTTTAGGGCTGCAGTATCACCTTCGCAACCTAGGACTGTCTCAGGAGACAGAATACCGGCTCTGCATGGAAGGCGACGAGACTCCCCATATGGGTCCATTCTCACATAATAAATAATTAATATAATAGATATTGCACCATGACTTTAACGACATGAGAGACTGATAGTACAGATGTTGACTCCAAAGCTTGGTTTTTTTCCCGTGAAAAAAAAATTTGATCGAATTTGCGGAAATACTGAAGTTCCGGAAAGATACCAATTGGGTTCAAACTAGAGAGCCGGACATAAATCTGTTGAGCTCACTATATACACGTAATATACCTGGTTCCACGCAAATAAACACCCGAAAAAAATAGATATAATACACGCCGACCAGTTATTAATTAAACAGGAAAAATTTAAAAGGTTTATATCCATTACATTCTCCCCTCCACAAACCAGCAATAATTAACTAACTCATATCATTTTGCCGAAGTGAAAATTTATTCCCTTGAACTTTTCATGCGTGCAATGAGAATGTCACGCATAAACACGATTAATTTCAACAACGAAAAAAAAGTGCAGATAAAAGATTTTATCCGTTTTGATGTTCGTTCGTGTTCAGAATTAATTAACAGATAAGAATCAATTATAAACACTGGCATTTGTCTTTTTTGATAATTAGAGTTACTTAATAATTTGCTTTTGTTTTTTTTTTCTTCAGAATTTTGAGGATATTTTAAACTACTGTAAAAGTCACGGCCCGGTAAGCGTGACCTTTCAGAACACATAATTTAAGCTTTTGTATTCTTCAAATCAGGACCTCATAATTTTTGGTTTATGGGGCATGGAAAATTCTGAGTAATGATCAGCAGGGAAACAACAATCAACGTTGTTTGGGTGTACTTTTGAAACAAAGTTATTATTTATTTGAAACTCTCTTTATTTATGGAAAGAGAAGGTACCAGGTAGCCAAAAAAAGATATAGGCGAGGCTCCTCAGCCAGCGAAATCATTTAAGTGGCTGACTGTTGACGTTGATATTTTACTAACCAAACTAGAGCCGACTATAGTGTTGGGTAGGACACGATTATAAAATGAGGTGCCTCTTTTTTCTTTTGAGCCAGTACAATGTCATACTTCAAATGAGGCGAGGTGCTATTATAATGGCAAAATGACAAAAACGAGCAAATTAAAAAAAGAAAGAAAATAAATACCAATGAAGGGCATTTTTACAAGTTTAATTCTAATATGCATTAAACTGCCTTAGAGTAAGAAAGAAATCTAAGCCTCCACAATATACAGCCACGGACAACTAATTAGTAACAGTTTCATAAAAATTGCATTTATACATTTCTTATATTTTTAAGTAGCAATCCTGTTAGGAATTCATTATGATATTGTTATTGATTTCCTTCAATAGGCACCATTATATATTTAAAAAAAATTAAAGAGGAGGTGGTGGGAATTATTTAATTTTATTCCTACAAAAAAACTGTATAAATGCAATTTTTATGAAACTGTTTCTAATTAGTTGTCCGTGGCCGTATACTTATATTTTGCAATCCCACCTCGCCTAATTTCAAATTGGAAATATTGCTAGAAGTAAGAAATGTGTCTCCAGCACAAAATTTCACTCCGTCAAAAAATGTAAGAATTGTCTCTTCAGTACAAATCCTTATATTTATATATTTCATATATTTCAAAGTGTGAAATTAAATTTTAGCCAATATAGTCCAAGAGCTAGTGACAGAATTGCAAAGTGATTTTGTAGAGGATGGGCCTTTGATATAAGGTAGATTAGGTAAAGCACAACCGATTAAAAATATTCGCCAGTTCGAGTCTACTTAAGTTTTAATTTTATGAATTTTTGAAGTTGTCGATTTTTTGACCATGAAAAAAGTGATATTGTAGAGGATGGGACTTGGTATATAGGTTAATTGGGTTGCCCCCAACACATATTCCGATTCCCATCTCGTTTGGAGGTTAGGTTTGACTTTTGGGAATTTTTGAACATGTCGGTCTGATCAAGATGGACAAAGTGATATTGGAGAGGATGGGGTTTGGTATAATGGTGAGATAGGCCACCAAGAACCCTAATTCAGCTGCCCATCTCATATGCAATCACGGTTGCGATTTTGGCGGCTTTTAATTTTGTGGCCATTTTCGGTATGACCCAAGTGATTTTGTAGAACCCAAGATTTGGACCATAGGCTCGTGGCATCTGCCAAATGTTACATTTTCAATCCCATCTCCGTTCCATCAATATTTTCCGTTTAATTGAGAAAATTGGTTGATGGAAAAAAAAAACATTTTGACGATTATGCAGGGTGTATACCTTTAAGCTTACAAAGCGGCCGGCTGTAGATAGGTTTTGGATAGACGAAGAAAAAATTGTATGGGGGGGGGGGGGTAAATCTTAACGGTTTAGCAGCTAGGGCGTTTTGAATTTTTTTTGTAGAGGTTTACATATCACCCTGTATTTATGTAACCCTTTGAGCTATTTTCATGAATAGGATACCAGTGTACGTAGAATACTCCCACCTATCTAAAACTGTCAAAATCAAGGATCCAGCTAGCCAACTTCCAGAGCAATGAGTCGTCAAAGTCAAAATTTCGTTTTTTTTAACTAAAATTTCAACTAAAAACAACTTTTTCTCCAAAAAATACCTAGTTAACTGATATTTTTTTTGCAAAATTGGAAAGCTTGGACAATTCCTATCAATATTGTCTGGACAATTTTTACGCTACGGCCTTTACTTTTGAAGTTATTAGCAAGTTTGATGTTAAAATTTGCCTTATTTGGTGCTTATTTGGTACTTTTTGGCAAAGCTTAGGTGAAAAGGCACAAAAAAAGAGCCAATTTTAGCGTTAAAATTGCTTATAACTCCAAAAATAAAAGCCGTAGGATACAAATTGTCCGGACATTATTGATAAGAAATTGTCCAAGCTTTGAGTGGAGTGGATAAAAAAAACAACTGTTATAGTCAAGCAATTTATTGTCAGGGATTATATTCCAAGCGGCCGTTTTGCGCCTTTTTTAGATTTTGTGCCAAAATTATGCTTTTGTATGAGAAATGAAATAAGATCAAAGTAGTAGTTGCAGTTTTTCAACGGCTTTTCTTTGGACGCTTTGATTTATCAACAGAATCTGAAAAAGGCGCAAAACGGCCGCTAGCGGCGAAACTATGCGTAGTTCGAAAAAACAGTGAAAACAAAATTTGTAGGAATTTTTATGCTCTACAACTTTGCTCTTTTGATATTTTCACCAAAATGCATAGTTTCTCCTCAAAATAGAGAAAAGGGCGGAAAATGGGGAAAACGCCTATTAAATATAGCCTTGAACATATTTCGTAAGGCAACCCATCATCATTACTTTGTTAGCATATTTTTTATCATAAAAAAACATTTCATTCGGTTACTCGATCGGTGAAGGTCGTTCTTCTACGGATCCTGTACTATTACCCTGTACGCTGTACGTCGGACTATCGCCCGGCTAGAGGAAAAGTTAACTAAATCCGGCTCTACACGATGCTATGAACACTCTCCACCGTTGGACGCTTGATGGTAGGATGCATCGTGTGGCAGATGCTCGAACTACGAGTGTCCAATGTCGTAGCGTCCAACGTTCGTATTTGGACACGTTCAGGCTGTGATGGGTATCACTCCAACGTTGGAAGCCAATATTCGAATGAAACGTTCACCGCATCGTGAAGAGCCGGCTTAAGCCCGGGACACACATTTGCGCACAGCGTGACGGCCGTGTGTTGGAAAACACACGGAGAAAAAGTAAACAAGTAAAATCTTACCAGTCAGTCCCCACATTTCCGCGTCTCCATGTCCGCACCGCATCAAATTTTACTTGTTTATTTTCTCTCCGTGTGTTGTCCAACACACGGCTGTCATGCGGTGCAGACACGGTTCGGATATGTGTGTCCGGGCTTTAAGAAGCAAACGGAGCCCGCAGCATGAGTGAAAAAGCTGCGCTTTTAAACAACCAGAGCGAATGGGAAACTCGTTTTCTTTTTATTTGGTTTTTCCTCTACATGGAACAACGGGGAATTCTCTTTAAAATTATCTTAAGGAAGATCGATTGAAGGAGCATATTGCAAATTAAAAATCTGAAATTTGAATACGTTATTTATTGATATCTCATACATTCAATAAAATTTTTTAAAAAACATTGGACGTCTTGCATTCGAGTAATTAGTATTCAATATTCAAGTAAAGGTCGAGTAAAAATGATATTAAACGTGGGAATTTATTGCACATAAAAATGGATAATTCTCCATAACTAGACGTCAAACTGCTTTAAAATTTTGTCAATAATTATAATCAGATTAGAATGTCAACTTTTATTTACAGAATAAATTTGATTTCTATCATGGGAATTTAATTTTACATTCTCTGTCCTTATATTATACTATTTTCAGAGATCGATCCTTCTTAAGTGGTTTGAACGTTTTCGGTTTATCGGTTTATTTTTAAAGGAGATCAATACATGTAATTGTTATGGCATTCTAAAAAGAACCTAGGTACAAATGATGAAAATGAGTTCGATCACGAGATTGTTGTGTTTGCCGCCCCCTGAAAGTGCCGCCCGCGTGCGGTGCACACTCTGCACGCCCGCACCCAGCGGGCCAGGTTATAATGTATGTTTGTATATACAATACACAACTACTCATAATATCTGAAATATATAACATAAATATGCCACTAGAGGGGTATATACATCCATTTTAACTCAATTTGCTATATAAAACTAGATTTTACGATTTTTCAACTTCAACTGGAGATGGCAAGGGTTTCTACAACTGGGAAAGAGATGGGCAAGTGGATATGTATTGTAGATGTTGTAACGAACCCTAATATTCAAATCCCATCTCCTACAAAATCACTTGGGTCATACCGAAAATGGCCACAAAATTAAAAGCCGCCAAAATCGCAACCGTGATTGCATATGAGATGGGCAGCTGAATTAGGGTTCTTGGTGGCCTATCTCACCATTATACCAAACCCCATCCTCTCCAATATCACTTTGTCCATCTTGATCAGACCGACATGTTCAAAAATTCCCAAAAGTCAAACCTAACCTCCAAACGAGATGGGAATCGGAATATGTGTTGGGGGCAACCCAATTAACCTATATACCAAGTCCCATCCTCTACAATATCACTTTTTTCATGGTCAAAAAATCGACAACTTCAAAAATTCATAAAATTAAAACTTAAGTAGACTCGAACTAGCGAATATTTTTAATCGGTTGTGCTTTACCTAATCTACCTTATATCAAAGGCCCATCCTCTACAAAATCACTTTGCAATTCTGTCACTAGCTCTTGGACTAATATATGAAATATATAAATTTTAAAATAATTAAAAGTCGAATGTGGCAGTTACTATTTCATACCCCCATAGAATGCGGTGCTTTACAAATGTATTAAAAAAGCGGTATATGGAAGGCAATTTTTTTAATACCAATTTATTATACAGAGAAAGATATTATACATTATTGTATAAATTTCATAAAAAAAAGTGATGTACTTTGGCAATTATCGCATTTTTGAAATTTAAGTATTATAAAGTTAAATAAAAAAGTAACGGTGCATAAGTGCGAATTTTTTTTTTTTCAAAAATAAATTGTCCACATCAAAATATACAATGTGTATAACTTTCATCCATATTGGTGAAATAATATAGAAATTATGACACTTTTTATTAACATACCTGAGTTGTACATAATTAACTGTACCTTGTGTAAAAATTTCATCAAAATCGGGCGTGGAGGAGTTAATCTGAATATTTACCGAAATGGCCGCTATTCACGCCGAAACACTGGAAATTCCAAAACAGAACATATTGCGCCATTCGCTCTGGCGACGACCATTTATGCGATATCATATTCAAAAAGTGATCAGAACAAATTTGCAAGATTCAAAATAAACGAAAAATCGCTTTACAGCAAATAATTATCTTTCAATTACCAAGTGGTATCTATTTCCGAAACAAACAGATGTCATACCCGAAATAAACGAATACCGCGCCAACGAAATTCATATCCATGTTCAAACCACCTACGAAATAATGAAATTTTCGAGGCAAATCAGTTAGATTTCAAATAGGCTGTATAGAAAATTTAGATATCTTGTGATACTCAAACCAACAGCAAACTAAGACCCATTTTCGCCAACATGACCTTCACTGATGACACAAAACAATTCACATTCTCTATAACAGAACGTTTAGGGTCGATCCAAACATATCCGTGATGGCACGGCACCGATGCTTTCCGTGTCAGTGACTTCCGTGATGAATTTTTCACTGACATTACCAAAATATCTTGAATTCTTATAAAATTGTCCGGCCATAAATTAAAAAATATCGGTTTCACTGATGCTCCCGTTACTGCACTGATAACAAACAGATAACAGAAACAACAACTCAAATCAAATAAGTACTTTAAAATATTTATTAGTTCTAATCAAAATTATCATTTGAATAGCAACAACTTGGCTTGGCCACAAAGCTCCAACCAATTTAGATATACAAATTTAAATTATAAGTACCTGTGAAGTCTTTTAATCTAAAAATAATACGAGTGTCGGTAACGGCTTCAAGACGTATTAGGGTCAATCTTTCAGCAAGGCCTACGTACCTACAACTAAAAAACTTTGCCAAAATTTTAAAATAACACTGCGATAACGATCATGATTTTATGAATTTCTTTAAAGATAAGACGTGCCAGCCTAATAAAAAACCGGCAGCGCTTTGATCAGCGATACGATAGTACATGGAGATGGACCGCTGAGTTAAATCCTGTGAAGGCGTTTGCATATTTCACTCTTCTGTTACTTTGATCATATCTTATACCGAATCCTTAGTCGAAAAAAGGAAAAAGTTAGATACTGCAGACTGCAGATAATGATATAACGGTCTTCGATACCTGAAATCTACTCTTTTACATAACACAATTTAACTGCAAGAGATATTGCGCAAGCATCGTTTACAAAAAATTGCTCCCTTCAGATATGAACCCAAAGCGAAACAATTATCAGTTACAGCCAACATAAGAAGCAATCAGACATAAGAGATGGACAACAAGATAAAATATTTCTTTTGTTAACTTGGATCTTTTCTTATAATCTGAGTACGGAGTGATGAACAATTCAATGGACGTCTTTCTAACTGCTATTGTAAATTTTTTTTCAATATTCCAATATTTCCAGCTGCACAAAGCACACCGGCCCAACCTAAAATATGAATACACAATATCTTCAGTTTCTAGGCACTGAAGAGATGTGAAAGATAAACAACATCACATCTCCAACTAGCAATGAAGGGTTACAGAAGAATCATCCACTAATCTTACGAGATGAAATAACGTAAAATAGAGATCAGCTATCGATCAAATTCACGCAAGATTTGTGGATAAAATTCAGTGAAAAAAATATTCTCACTAATCTTAACAACGTTTATCCAATTATTCATGCCCAAATATCCAAGTTATAAAAGAGTTCATTTTTATTTTAATGTTACAAAATACAAAGCTCTATTTTCTGTTCATACTTTCACTAAACCAAATTTTACACCTCAGAGACCACCAGGAATTTAACACAATTCTAATTCCCTACTTGACTTCAGTTGTGAAACGAACAATTGTGAGAAAACTAAAACTGCCTTTAATCCAAAACAGTCAACAGATTGACTTATTTCATGGTTGACGACGTCCAAAATAGTTTTGTTAATTAACCTGGAAATTTTGGCCCAGCTTTATAGATCAGAACTCGACAAAAAATTTTAAATGAATTTTAACTTTACGCATGGTTGCCTAATCTAGAATTTGGTCACCTAAAGAACTAAGACATTTGTTACAACCATTCCATGATTGAATCATCACTACCATACATATCTTGGACGAGATCTTCCAAATAGTCCTCAAAGCCATCCACTTAGGCTTAGACCAAACAACATACATATTTATGTCACAGTTTTGCAAAACCTCTTCTCAAAATGTTCGCCAATAGCTCCACTATGGATCAAACATACTTCATAATGCGTGTTAGTCACTATCATGAATGCTTACAGTTCACCTTGACGAAAGAGTTGGGGCTCCCACATTCAATTGTTTGAAGCGTGTCCGAAGAATAAAAAAAACTTGCTTGAATCAGTGCTAAACAATCGCAGACGTGAAAGAAATTGAAAGCACGTCCACCTGTTGGAAGTCATTGAACTCAATTGGACGCAACACCTACTCTGACAGTGAGAACGCATCAGTGCACACCTCATTTTCACTTATGAATTTGAATTATATCCGGAGTAATAATTCTATCGATATGTGCTATTCTAGTGGGTAGACTCGATACGAAAAATGCCTTGTAAAACATCCATGATGGAAAGAAGTTTTTATGACTGTTGTAGACATAAATTAAAAATAAAAGTGGGTGAGCATTATGTTTCGTTTATGCGACAAACTAAGATTAATGAACACCGCTTGTACTACCAGTCCGTCGTTAGGTGGAGGAGGTCATGGTGTAATATCTTGTAGTAATTTAGATCGAAGGATAGATGAAGGATACAAGAGGAAGTCTACTGGAGTTGATGTGGAAGAAGCTACGAGCTCTGCCCTTGAACTCATGCATGTTGTATTACTTCGGAAGTACTGACTGTGGAAAGTCGCTCCACAGTCGAGAGGTGATTATGAACTGTTTGCTATACAATAGTATGCACGAAAAGGATGGTCGCAGACTGTGCATGCAAAGCAATTGGTCAAGTCTGGTGCTGCAGAAAAACACCGACAATCGATGTCATACCAGCCGGCAACATTTGGCTAAATGGACTTCAATATTCCTGAGCTCGCCCAAATAATCACTTGAGGAGCAAATGGCTAATAAGTTTCAGAGTGCGTGTTTGCACCTTAGGCGGTTTTCAACCAGCCAGATAAACGCGTTGACTCCAAGGCGGGAATGACTGTGGGACTTGCAGATTATGGCCCGGACTGTCGACTGAAAGAGGAACTTGCAGTTTGTCAGCAAAGCAATATGCCATACTCGACCGGTCTAAAGGCGTACTACTTCTTGTTTAATATAAGGTTGCATTCTAGATATTCCATAAGCTTTGCATTGATTTACTGACTCCTTTGTATTGGGGTTAAACAAGTAATTGCAATTGGGTAGACGGGTTGTAGGAATCACCTTTTCTTGATACGAGGTGAAACTCGGGATAAATATAGCGCAAAACAATTTGGACAGAGGTTTAGTCTAAGTTGAAACATATGTCTTTATGGTCATGGGAGGTATATTGTTAGGTTTACCTCCTATTCTAAATTGTGACTACTAGTCATAAGTCACAAGCTTTTTGTGACACGTGCTTGTCATTGATAGTTTGTGACCATCAGCTATTCTGGTATTCTAAGCACCCAGCCCCAGCCACAAAACACTTGTGATTGCGTTGTGACAGTTTATAGAATACGGGTATTAGTGAATTTATTGACTTCAACGTCTTTGAGACCCGTGCGCATTTCGAGAGTCCTGCAAAAAAATTCCGCTCCATTGAGTGAGACTCTCACTTGAGGGCGAAATGTTGCATAACAATATCGTCTAAAGAAGAATTCGGGACAAACGATGAGGTGCTAGTAAATGAACCTTGCATATTCTTCTTTTATTACCTCTCCATTGTAACTAACAAAGGGATTGCAATGAAGTTAAATTCTTCTTGATGGAATTCACCAAGGATCAGAAATTTTTACTGTTAGTGGAAGCATGGGACATTGTACTTCTCAACCTATCATGAAATGATTATTTAACTTTCGAGAATTTGTAAACTTATCGTACTAATGAAGAATTTTCGTATTCGATGAAAACCTGTACATTCTTTAAACGACTTTTTTAGCTTTATTTGGGTTCATACATTTCCGATTGAGCCATCTGTTCGACATAGCTGCACACGAGACGAGACGAGATTTGGCCCAGTCTCGTCTCGGTCTCGAAAAAATGGGTATTTGCAGGTCTCGTCTTGATCTCGTCTCGTCTCGCCTCATCTCGAAAAGTCTCGAATTTCACTGTCAATAGTACAAATTGCTCAGTCTTCTGTATTTCGAGATATATCAATATGTGCCATATTAATGAAATTGTATACAAACATTCCTTATATTTCCATGCTGGTCACTTCCCAGACGTAGTCACGTAAATCTGCCTTTTGCAGTGCAACCAGGGCGGGGTAGAGGGGATCAATGAATCGAAAGTTAATTTCTAATTTGTGTAGAGTTACATTTACGTAGAGTCCGTTCCAAAAGAGAAGAGGTATTTTACAGTCATTTCATTTCAACGCATTTCATTTTAAATGCGTTGAAATGAAATGAAATGACAGTAAAATACCTCGTCTGTTTTGGAATGGACTCTACATTTAAATGCTTATGGAATACGTACTCTTCGCCTTGTCTCCGCAGCCTGCTCAAGTCATGTATTGGTGCCGAATGTTGTGCTCTTCAAAGAGCGCAGCGTGAAGATACTGAAATAGTTGGTGTCGATACGATTTCAAAGTAACGATTTGATTACGAGACCTCGAGATGTCTCGCGAGATCTCGAATGGTAGTCTCGGTCTCGTATCAATTTTTAATCTGGAGGTCTCGTCTCGTGTGCAGCACTAGACCTAGACTGTATTGACTTGGTAGAATGAAGAATGGACTGGAATTCCCTCCCGTATAACCTTGGTGGCGTAGAGAGCAACAAAATTGGATTTCTTTCTACGGAAACACAAACCAGTCGATGGCTGGGAAAAAGTCAATACGGTAGTTGGTTTTCCCACAGTGCCAAACATTTCTTTTTGGGGATATTTTGGTTGAGGCAAAAAATCCATAGGGAGATTAGTCGGTCGAGCTAGCGAGAGGTAAGTCTACGACGACCAAGCTCTTTGTTGTTGGGTGGAAGGCGGAAACAGATCAAAGAACTAAGCTTTTTGATATGCAACATCGTTGACACGCGTCGCAGGATGGTCTACGATTTGGCCAAGGTTGTTAGTTTCCTTAAAAGAGTTCGGGTCCTTGTTAAAACCACTGGTTCCAATCGTGTAATTCAGCCAATTTACGTTAGAAACATTGAAGTCATCCGCAACAATAATTTCACATTCCCGAGTGGTACAATAAAAATCCGGAGATATATTCAGAATAGTATTAATGATAAAGTGGAAGCATCATTATTAGTATTAATTCTTTTCCACAGAATAGATGACACGTCTTCGAAGTAATATTTTAATTCTGAAATGATTAAAATTTGAAGGTATAACATGGTAGACCTTCTGGAAGGTCTCACCTTTCCTAATATTAATAGCTATTTCCTATGGGCACGGAAATTCGACTCTAAGGTATATCCAGACACCTGATATTGATCTAAGTAAGTATCAGCTTAGTGGAGACATTCCTAAGCCAACGTATATAGCAAAAATTAAAAAGATTTTATTTGTATCAGGGCTTCACTTCCATAAGGTTGATAACATCATCAAACGTTAACGAAATATGATTTATATATTTCGGGTATCGTTACAATTAATCACTTAATCAGTATTTAACACAGGCGTGAATATTTTTATTTCTACAACTTCTCTGTGGTCCACCATTTACGAATAAAATATCAATTTATTTTCTCTACCTTCGGGATAAGTTTATCAATTGGATGATTCTGATCTGGTTTACTTCACGAAACAAAATGAAAGAAGTGATTACATTTATACAAATGTTGCAGAAACATGGAAGTCGTATTTCATTTATCTTATTTTGGTTTGATATGCCACTATTATTATTTCTATTGATGAAAGACAGTTCTGATAATTATAAGTGATTGTCTTTGTGGAAACCTTTGATAAAAAAATATTTATTTTGTCAACATTTTTGGAAAAAGCATGGCATTTCAATACTAGAATAATTCATTGTCAAAAACAAATTTCCATTTCAAACAGGTAAGGAGGACCGGAATTTAAAGATGAAATTTGAAACACGCCAACCCAATATTGAATATAACATTTCATTGGCCAAGGATTTAAATTACATAAAAACTGTTGTCATTGTCAAAAAATTCATTTTCAGACATAATTTTCATTCAATAACTCACTGACTTCACCTAGTCCAATACTTTAATTGTAAGCCAGCTCTAGCCAAATCCAATAAAAGTTAGCATGAATCCAAACTGTTTGTCTATAAAAAGAAATTGATTCACGGATCAAGATTCCTTCCTACTATTGAGACATGTTCAAGACGGATTTTGTCATATGGTTGCCTGGCGATTTAATGTGCTCCCCATATTGCATGAACAGGCTTCTACAATTCTTACGGGTGTATTTAAGCGTGTAACCAAAAATTTATATGCCAAAAACGTTCTCCCTCAATGGCAACATATTATTAATAGGATCGAAAATTTCATAATCAAATTGATCCCAAATTAAGCTGCACGTGTGCGGGATAACCACACCATCGTGTTATGAAAGGGGTATTCTATATTAAAGCATTTTTTTATTACTACTGATGCTATGAAAATGAGTTTTATTTCTCTGAAGACATGTGAATTGAAGAGTTGAATAGTGGAGGGGTTTTGCAACAACTTGATCATAAAATGACTTTAACAAAGCTATTTTACTGCAAGCATGTTTTACAGGTAATGATTGGGTATGTGTTGTTTTAAAATGCATTGAACAAGGACTTAAATGTGCTTAAAATCATCCTCGTTATTTCTGATGGCGATTTAAATCTATAGTTAACAGCTTCACTATGTGACAGATTAATTGTTTTAAACTTGCTCAGGGCAACAGCAACAAGGATTTTAAACGTGTTCTTTGTCAGTTTACGATACTCAGCAGCATAGGGGTACCGAGGATTTTTTTGTGGGAGGTAGGCCCAGAATTTTAAGAATTTACTATAATATTTTTTTAAACTTAAAAACTATTAGCAGAAATATTCTTCTATTTTTGTAGTGGACATTTGAATATTGTAGTGGACATTAAGAAAGGCCAATCCATTCAGTCAGTCTTAGATATGACATTCCGCAAATAGGATTTTAATCTTCATAAGCAAGAAAATGTCCTCTCCGGATTTGCCGTTGAGACGGGAAGAGTCGCCATTCTTTAGGTTAGGAGACCCTTAGGAAGTTAGGTACCATTGCATATGAATATATGAGAGTGACCAAAATGGAAGTGAAGTGGAAGTTTAATTTCGAAAAGTCATTTGGAAGTAACCGTGCAGTAAGAATGGCGAAAGAAGTAAACAAAAGTGAAGAAAGTAAGGTTGTTCACTTGCTGCAGTTCTTACGAACTTTTTATTTTGGTTTATATATGGGCACTTTCAGTAATGCAGCTTGCATGCGCAATTGACTTATTCAGCAACACACTTCCATTGCTGAATAAGTCAATTGCGCACGCAACCTGCATTACTGAAAGTGCCCTATATGTTTTGAAAGAAGTTACGTCTACACTTCACTTCTACTTCGCGTTACTTTTCACAACAGCGGAACACTTTTTGCCAGATTTTAAAGTCAGCTTTGACAATTGCTACATTCGTTTCTGGCAGAACTGCTGCAGACCTTACAATGTACTCGTCCATCTCTGTCTTAGCACAAGTAAGACAGTTTTGGGCTGCTATGCGAGTAATTGTTTTCCCGATGATTGAGAAAGCGAGCAGTCGAATAGTTGACTAGATGATCTACAAATGGGATAAAAGAGTTGCTTTTATAGTAGCTTTGAACATCGGAGGTTGGAGCATTCGTGCGATTCACTTGTCTTCTTGCTGTGCGAGGCAATTGTATGATACCTCCATTTGGTAATAAAGCATCAGCAGCTGCTTCGAAAGCAGTTTTAAACTCGTCGTCGGCGTTATTTCTAATACCTTGCAAGGTAACTAATGCAACATCAATGTACACATTTAAACGCTTTTATCAAGTCACAGAGGGAGGTTATACGGCTGCCTCAAATAATTAAATTGATGCACACTGCAATAAGCCGTGTTGTTTACACAGTATGTAATTATGTCACTTTTAGTTTGCCGATTAAAAAGTGAATCAAATTTCATGCAAATATTCAAAATTTTCAGCTCTTTTCCCCATTGGCTCCGCCCCATTTTGGATTCTAGAAGCTCTTTTAAATATTTCTGCTTCATATTCCAATATTTAATTTTTATTTGGGGATAATAAATTACAATTTGATGCTTTCGAATGTTTACACCGCAGTTGCATCAAATAAGTTCTGCATCAAATAGTGAACTAATGGCGTATTTTTTTAATCTGTTCTGTTCTGTGCTGGAACAGCGTCCATACAAACTATTGTCCCCGATAAATTTCGAGAACATTATCCAGCACAAAAGAAAATTTTAAATTTCCCTTTTCTCACATCCGTTTTTAACTTGACAGTTGACAAATAAAGTAAAATGTTTTGTTTACTGAATGAAAAACGAGAAAAATTAATGGAGAGATAAATAAGACCGATCTTTATGCAATATTAGAAGAAATTAAAATGCCTAAAGCCGTAATTTATGTAAATAAAAATGAAAAATTCCCTTGCCGTTTTTTAATGTTCCAGGACAGAACAGAATAGAACAAATTAAAAAAACGCACCTTAAATTAATACAGGCGAGTGAGTTTACACTTAATGTAGTCGTGTAAACTCACTCTATGATTGGTAGTACATAATCGTAGCTCAAACAGTTTGATCATTCACATTTTATGATTTATCTATATAGAGAATACTCGAACAGCAAGCTCGGACAGAGAGAATTGCTGTAAAGAGGGAAGACAAAAAAATGAATTGTTATCTAGGTGAAGAAAGACGAAGGCAGTGGCGTACTAATGGGGGAGCGGAAGGGGCGGCCCGCCCCGGGCCTCTGGTTCCTGGGGGGCCTCCAAATGTCTACGAGTACGCTACATTGTAGACTACATAGCATTTCGGAGATAAGGACCGATATATGGAGACACAGGGATAATGGCGAATTAGAAAACCTAATACAAACTCAAAGTACATATAGTTAAATTTATAAAATCGCAAAGGATACAATGGCTAGGACACATGGAAAGAATGGAAGGCAGAGTGCCAAAGATAGTATTTGAAAATAAACCAGAAGTAAAACGAAACAAAGACCGACCAAGGACGAGATGGAAGCACGATGTGTTAGAAGATATAAAAAAGATTAGAGTGCACAACTGAGTGCAAAAAACTGGTCTGAGTGGAGAAATATTGTTGAGAAGGCCAAGGTTCATAATGAACTGTGGCGTCAAAATAAGAAGATGATTTAAGCTACAAAGCGGGATCTTATGCCCCGGCTTCACCGATCTCAGTTCAATAATGTTTAGTTCAATCCACATAAGAAGCTTTACCGGCTCAAGTCCAGTTCATATTCAGTTCGTGCTTGAAATTGTTGTTGCTTTTTCGGCAGTCAGAAATGCAAAAGCTCACTGGAATGGTATTCCACTATTCCAGTTGCTTACTCTCTTTTGAGCGAGCTTTGAAGTTTAACTTCAGTTCGAGTTCAGTTTGGGCGAACTGAGGTCGGTTTTATCCTCAGTTGAATATGTGGAAATCTGTAAGCGAACTTAGGTTTAAAACTTAGGGTGTGTTCCGTAATATACTGGGAGCACTGCGGCAGTACTACCAGTGGTCGCAGTGCTCTAGGAACATTCATGAACCGGCGCCATTTTATTACTGCAATTACTGCTCTGAAAGAGGTAATGTGCTCACAGTAGTTTGAACACGTGCCAGATGTTTAATTTTTGAAAATCTGTAGACGTTTGACGCTGTACAAATAATGGCAAATAATAATGTAAAAATTCAATTAGTTTTAATTTACAGTGCTTCGACATTTGCTCATATATCAGCACAAGAAAACTCAAAAATTACAGCACACTTCTACTTTAAACAATAATGGCGGTGCGCTCGTTCCGATATACAAAAATGTACTGCTTAGTCCAGCATAACTTTTTTAAACGGAAAGTGTTTCCCGGTGCACTGGCATGACGTCAAAACTCGCAGTGCTCCCGGTATATTACGGAACACACCCTTAAAGTTCAGTTCGCCAATTTGCTCGAACTTGTGCATTTCGGCCGGTGAAGCCGGGGATACATATATTCTTGTTGCTAAATGATTCAAGTTCGAATATAGTACAGATCTTCCTACAATAATGAGTTATATTTATTTTCTCATAGATGGATACACATATCTTGAAATCACTACTACATTATAAAATAGGCAATCTATCTATTCCCCCCCCCCCCCCCCCCCCCCCGAGAAGGTGTGGCATTCACCCCCAGGGTAAAAGCACAAAACATTTTTGGTAAACTTTGCAATTTATAGTATAAAAAACAAAATCCCACCTCGACCACGTAAATTCATTCACCGTAACAAAAGTCTGAGGCCAAAACCCCCAGGCACTCCACTAAAATAAAGGTTAATAAGTTGTGAATCTAAGCTGATATAATTTCAAACGGCATATGGATAACTCTTTACTTCGCTTTTCGCGCATGGTTTCTGAAATAGCCGCACACAAAAAGTTAATCGATTCTTGACAGATTGAACAGAAACATAAAACTGACTGCGATAGTTCATCGGAAGTTGAACTAGTTGGTATCTTATAACTATTTCACCAATTTATATCTATTAAAAAAGTATTTATATAGTATTTTATTACTCACTCGATTTCATTATTTTCGAATATAAGCTCTCCCTGTTGCGGTTCGTAATCCTTTCCAGCTTTAGCTGTACCATCCTCGGTCCAATATGGAACAATCACTTTACCACGAGCACCCGAATAACGTTGCACCTTTAAATCATATGTCCCGACCGATTCAACTAGTTCGTGATCTTTCGCACTAAACGCAAATATGCCACCATGATCATCATCTAATATCATAACAGTAGCTACTTTTGGTGTTGCCAATATAGCCGCATCGCTAATATTACTAAGCCGTACATAAAAATGTTCATCTTGTTCAAATAGATCATCATCAATAACTTCAACCTTAAATCGTTGCTCATCAACGCCAGGTGGAAATACAAGTGTACCTTTTTTACCAACATAATCTGAACCAGCTTCAGCAGAACCATCTTCAGTTTCAAAATCTACCGTTACTTGTTGTGTTAAATCGCCACGCCGTACAACACGTATCTCAAATTCACCACAGCTTTCCATTACAGTATAGTGTCCAGGTTCGAAAAATACACGTGATACTGTATCATCTTCATCAACATTAACATCAACCTTTTGTAATTCAGCTTTAACTTCGCTTAAGTCGCTTTGTGCACGTTCTTGTATCTTTCTCATAATATTGCCACTGCCCATCATTTTTCTAGTCGCTTGTATGCGATAAAATGCACGAGATTTTGGACCCTTATTAATTAGCTGCTCCTGTGCCATCATTTCTAATTGCTCCAGATCACTTTGTGGATATTTTTTACGCAAATCTTTGAGCGTTGAAATGTATTCACGTCGGGCTTCTTCGAAATCTTTGATTTCTTCATTTGGTATACCGCCATTCTCTTCAAGAGATTTAATACCATCTTCTCTGTTATTCATTTCTAGTACTGCATCACCTTCTGCACTGACAATAACACCACGCTTATTCATTCGATAATTTTTATCTAAATATTTATAAATAAGTAGACGACGATCGGCTATATATGCTGTTAGAACAGTTGCTGGGAAAAACATAAATGTTAATAGACCTTCCCATATTTCGACACGTCCTGGTGAAAATTGCGCCAATATTAAGTATAACCAAATGTATGCAAATACAGACCATGTTGCTGTTACAAAAAATACACGTAAATGCTTTATTTTTCTTGTTTCACCATCGGGTATAACAATAATGCATATAGCTATAATAACAAATAAGTTATATGCTGCTGATCCGACTATTGTTCCTGGACCAAGATCGCCAGCTTGAAATTTTTTAGCAAACATTTCAATTACAGATAGCAGAATTTCGGGTGCGCTGGATCCTAATGCCATTAGTGTTAAGTTAGCAACTGTTTCATTCCAAACACGGACAACAACAATTTGTGACTCGCCACCCTTCTTTTTTACAATAACTTCCTTCTCTTTAGACGTGATCACTTCAATCGCTGCCATAAAGCGATCAGAGACAATTGAAACACCAATAAATAAGTATACCAAGGATGCAAAATAAACAAGGCCCCTTGATACACGATCACCTATTGTTAAATTCTCTTGTGGCATCCATACTGACAATAGTAGGCCATCTTGGCATTTAGCAGCATGATATTCTACAGAATCGTTACGATCATTACTGGTTGAATTTAAATAATCTACTGAATCATTAATTGGACTAGCTGCTGTATTTTGTATAAATGCTAGTGTGTATATTGTTATTAAAATTGTAGTACGGTAGATTTTACTAAATATATTTTGTGATGCCATTTTTTTTGGTTTTTATTGAATTTTCTCTTTAATAAGGGAAATTTTTTAACAATATTGAATTTGCTGAATTTTATAAATATTATTAATATCAGGTTTTCTTTATATCTTAAACTGGTTCAGTATTGTTTCTCGTTTTTTTTATTCAATATTTTTATTTTGGCATATATATTGAATAAAATTTCAATGGTCAATTTCAAATTATATTCAACTTCAAATTGAGCATGAAATTGATTTATCCATTGTTTATAAAATAGTTATGTTTTTTTTGGTACTTTTTTTCTTGTATATGTTGTAGAAGACGTTTTCTGGCTATCTCTCAATATATATTTGATTTAATCCAATATTTATGAATGTACTTTAAATAACATAAAATAAAGCAACTATTCTAGTAAAAATAAATTAAAACTTGGGTGCAGGTGCAAAAATAATTTTTGGTTGTTTTGTTTTAATAATTAATAAATTAAAAACAAAAAAAATATATATATAATTTTTAAAATGATGATCTATATAAATTTTTTTTCGTTTTATATTTTTTTTAATTTGTTTTAAAGTTTATTGAATCTGTGAAATAGTGTTAAGCATGCGCCCCTAGGAAGCAGGGCCAAGTGTTCCATATTTAGTTTGCACGGTGCTTACAAAAATAGAATTTTCAGTTCTCTGGCTAGACAACACATATACACCGATACTACCGCGATATGATCACAAGTGCGAGAGATGAAATAAAAAAGAAAATTTCTTTTTTTTGTGATATATATAAATATATATTTTCTTTTTTTTAAGTGTTCGTTTGAGAAATATTTCGAAGTTTTCGCGCCGAATATATTTTAATTTTTTTTATATAGACTCGTATATATATTTTTGAAAATTTTTATATAAATTCAAATACACTAAATTTTTTTTAATACATATTACATGTATAAACACAAAAACACAACACACGGAAACAAATTTTTATATATATATATATATATTTATGGTTTTTAATAATCTCGAACAAAAAAAATTAATTATTATTTTCTTTTTTTTTATCGTTGATAATTTTTTTTATATATATATTTTCAACAGAACAGAAAATTTTCGTGATACATTTTTTTTTATTATAATGAATAATTTCGAAAAATCACGATCACTTTTTATAAATTTTTTATTAACATTTCGAAGTCAGCACAAACACAATTGAAAAAAAAATTTAATATTTCGAAAACTTAACGATTATGTATTTTAAATATTATGATAAATTTTATAATATTAACTTTTATTTTAAATATTTTTATGATTCACAATATAATTAAATTATATATTAAAAAAAAATTAATCGCAAACGTGTTTTTTTACTGTTAATAATAATAATAAAAGAATACGAAAAGAAGAACAATTTTTTAATGCTAACGATCCTTTCAGTTAATTTTAAAATAACACACAGCACTGCTGGGAAAAATTTTAGCTCGAAATAACTATTACACACTTGGATTTAGGTTATAATTAATTTCTTTATTATTATTTTTTTTTCAAAGAAACTTTTCTTATATTTTTTTTGTATGAATATAAACGGTTCACTTTTTACTTATAATTTTCTTTTTTAATTTCTTTCTTTTTTGCACTCTATTTAAACATTTTTATTTAACAATAATTAGAGATACAGATGGAGCAGCCTAGTTTTATTTTTATTTAGTAACTTGTTTTTATTTTTTTTATTGTTAAAAATTCAATTTATTTATTTCTTTTTATTTTTCCATTCTTCATAATCCCGAGAATGTTGGATACCGGAAACAGAGAAGAAGAAAACGAAACAAGAGAAGGAATTATTTATTATTATTAATTAAATAAAAAAAATAATAAAAATATTTTAGTCACACACAATCCGAATAAACCGAAATATTTTTTTTACGTTAGCACCGCATTAATGTTGGACCATAACTGAAAAACTGATCGTCTTAAAGATTCACAAAGTTTTAATGTTTAATGATGACGATGACAACGTTTTTGTATTATCTGTTTTTTTTTGTTTAAATTTTATTATAAATGTTCACATCTGTTGTTCGTTGTATTATAAAATAAATATATATATACAGACACATATATCTTTACATATATATATTTATATTTAAACTTTCTTCGTAATGATTACAAAATTCTCACTCTGTCTCACTGATCCGCACAGGTGAGAATGTGTATTTCTGTGCTTTTTGATTAAGTATAAAAGCATTCGTTAATCCAAAATGAAAAAGCTTTTTTTATGTATGTTTTTTTTATTCAATTTGTCTTTAAATTTATTTATCTTATCAATACTGTTTTATTTTTGATAATTAATTTAATTTATGGTTTTATATTGATATCTGTGTATATCTTTTTTTTATTATTTAAGCACAATTATCTTATATATAAACTTAATTTTTTTTATTATTTTTATTATTATTTGTTGAACACATGTGTTGGTATTTTGGAACTGATTTTTTCAATAATAATTAATAATATACAATTTTATTTAAAAATTAAACAATAGAATTTATAAACTGCACGAGTTTTTTATTTGTTTATTTTATTTATTTTTTTTGTTTTGTTTTATGGAAGAACAATTGACGAAAAATTGACTTGAAATACTAATAATGGCCGCTGAACTATAATTTTTTTAATTCTTTTGATTATTTAAGAATTTAAAATAGACATTCTCTATTTAAAAATCCATTTTCATTTTTAAGGTTAATTTTCATTTGAAAATCACAAGTTTTACGAATAATACGAATACACAAGTAATCGAAACTTAAAGAAATTTTTCGTGCACTTTTATTCGAATTAGTAATTTATTATAAACAAAGTCCTTTAATGCTTATAATGTTTCAAAATATCCTTATCATTTTAATAATAATAATAATAAGGAAAAGAAAGTATTTTCATTCACTGTAGATGTTAAGTTTTTTTTTGGTTTTTCTTTCAAAAAAAAATTAAGAAACAAAATTTCAAATAAAAAACAGCGCGAAAAACGTTGAACTCGTTTATTTTGTGTATTGCACTATACCGAAAGAATTTGAACAAAAAATAAATCGCATACAAAATGTTTTCCGTTTTATATTTTATTTTATTGTTGCTATTTTTGTTGTTGTAGTTGTAGCTTTAGCTGTTTGTTGCCTTGTCTAATTTACCGGTAAAAGAATCACGATTTCACTATGTATATATAAATGTTTTTAGAGCACGCATTTAACATGAATAAAACACGAAACGTACTTTTGTTGTTGTTATTGTGGTTTTTGGTGCTTTTGTTGATATTGTTGTTATTGTTGATACTGTTTTTATTGTTGCTAGTAATATTATTATTAGTATTTTTTGTTTTAATTACATAAAGACAAAAAATATTACGAGGACGAAAGAAATATACACTTTTGTTTATTTTTTATATTATTTATATTAATAATATATTGTATTAATGAACTTTAATCAAAATCCACGTAGATAAAGCTGTAAATGTGTGCTGTAATATATGTTTTTTTTTATTGTTAATCTTTTTTTAGATATTCAAAAAGCACACATCTAAACCAACAGCTGTTGTGCAAAAATAAATCTTTTTATAGATTAGGTATATACACCTGTTTATAACATTAAATAGTAACAAAATAACTGTTTTTTTTCTGTTTTCTTTCGTTCTTTTTTTTATTGTTGTATATTATTTATTACTTGATAAATCCAACACTTCTTTTTTTTGTTTGTATTAACATAGATTTTATTACTATCATGTGTGCAAAAATCCAATTCGTCACAACAATAACGAAAAAATAATAATAATAAATAATTTCTTTTCATATACTATTTATACTCGTACGATATTGTATTTATTATAAATTTATTCATACTTTTCACATTCGCAAACATATGTTTGGTAAGAACAGCGTTTAACATTGGCACATAATATAAGCATAGATATATATTTATTTTCGTCTTTCTTTCTCCTTTAATATATACGAGTATACTAACTACACACCTATATATTTTTATCTTGTAATTTGCTGTTTTTTTTTCTCTGTTTTTGTTCTTTTGTAACTTGTAAGACTTCTTCTTTATTTTAGCAAAAAGCATATGATTATATTTCTTATAGTTTTTCGTGCAGTTTCGAGTTAGATTGTTGTATTCACATATCAGCTGTTTTAGGCTATTTCAGTATCAACAATTTTAAAAAAAATTGTAAAAAAGCTTTATATTCAAGTAAGTAAAACACACCGTTTTATAATTGTTATAAATTTTTTTACTATGACATAGTTATAATTTTTTATATTTAAACTTTGAATTTTATAAAAAAAAACGTTTTTTGTATAACAATAGATATATGTATATATATGGCTTCTATTATAATGTAGTTAGAATCGCCAAGACAGCTTTATGACTTTTTTTAAAGCCTTCTCCATTATATCACTTTAAAAGAATTTTTTTATTGTATTTTTTTAGAGGTATAACGACTATTTATAAACATCACTTAATTAAATTACATTTCGTTTTAGTAGAACCGATTACAGTTACAATTATATATAGGTATATGTGTAGATATTATATAGTATAATATTTTTACTTGTTATTTTTTACGAATATTATTAAGAACAGCACATTTAATAAATATAATATCGAATAAATTTATTAATTTATTTATTTACTTTTCCAAATTACTTTTTTTTTATTTTATTATATTTATATTATTTTCAACTTTAAATTAATACCAAAAAAAAACGACACAATAGAAGATATTAAATTTTTACGTGTATTTTTAGTTTGTTTATTGTTATTAAACATTTAATTAATTTTAAACCGAAAAAAAAATCAGATATTCTTCTGTGTATATTTTATAAGAAGAAAGAGGTGTATTCCAGTATCAAAATACCAGAAATTTGTATTATTATTATTAAAGAACCAGATCACCGAACCGCGCGATGCGTGCCCGACGACTGAAGAAGGATATACTAACAAGACCGAAAAAAATTGTTTCCAAAGAAAAGCTAACAGAGAAAGCCAACAACAACAAAAAAACACACAACTTCCCATTTCCCATTTCATCAACTGGCATTTTCTATTTGGGAAATGTGATACTAGAATACATACATATATAAAATTTTAACCTTTAACTGTTATAAAATATTATGTATAAGAGTTAATTGAGTGCATTTGTGTACTACACCCTATATAACTGTTATAAATGCAATTACATTTTCCCTTTTATTTATAATACCAAAAAATTCACCGCTTTTTGTTATATATGTATGCGTTTTATATTGAAAAAAAAAATAATATTAATTAAAGTGAAAATAAAAGAAACTTTTAACAAAAGCTTTTTCTCTCTGTTGTACTCGTAATTTCCTTTCTAGATAAATTGTATGCAAGCAGTTAATTTTTATTTTTGTTTAAAACAAAATTTTGTAAATTTTATATCTCTCATACCAACACCATGATGGCTCTACAAATCTGCAAAAAAAATTTCTCTCAGAGCATAAAATAGAAAGAAAGCTTTTTATTTCATAGTAAAAGCCGGTAAAACGGTATTCACACTGATGCAGCTACTATAGTAACTTCAACACAAGAATTTCCCCACAATTCCCCTCAACAAATGACCTTAACTCATATACATAGAAAAGCTGAAGGAAGAACCAGTACTATCTCTAGTTCATACGACAATGTAAATTCTACTTAAACGCATTCACCTGTTCCAGTTGTGATGCAAGCCATAAAACAGAAAAGCTGTTAAGCTCCTATAGAAAAGTTTGTGAAAAGCTTCTATCAGTGTTACCACATGACAAGATAAAAGTCTGACTCATTTATTCATCAGTTTGACTGTTGGATGGATGTGTTCCTCTACAGAGCTGCAGTTTTTTAAGATTCTCGTATGGTGTCTTGCAAAAACCTGAGTATAATGTGTATTACAGCTGTCATACAAAACATACCAAACACCACCTGCTCGAGGTAGGTTTTTTGGTCAGCAAAAGGATGAAGCCTGCCATTATTGGCTTTAAAGAAAGCAATAAATGATAGACTATGCATGCAGCCTTCGTGTGCGAGGCAAATTTTATAACATAAGTAAGCCTCATAAACCTTGACGCACCTACAGAAGAGTCCCCGGACAATGAAAAAAAGAGTTCTTTGAAGTAGTTGAACAGGAACTGATGCCTGCCCCAGGTATGATGTTTAAACCATATTGGGAAAATTGAACGCCAAAGTAGATCGGGAACCTGTATACCGGCACTATAGTATGTCGACACCGGGAACTTTCATCAGAACACTAATGACAATATGCAACGAATTATATAGATGGCAGCAAGTAACAGCTTGGTCATTGGAAGCACTCGACTGGAGCGTAAAGATACTCATAAAGCCTCCCCTGGAGTCACTCGCAATTAAATAGATCATATGTTGATCGACAGCCGCCACCTTTCGGGTCTGTTGACGGTACGAACGTACCAAGATGCCAACTTCGACTCCGATCACTATGGGTGCTGTCAATAATGCACGTTGCGCGAGCAACTGACTTTGTTGCTTTTGCACACAAGTCAATAAATCAAAGCGATTTTCGTCAGATGTTCAATAATGCCAGTGTGCGCTTGCAAATACGCAAACATTTTAGACACTGTGCGAGAAATAAAAATCAAGCCGTCACTTTACAGAATCTGTTGTATGTCCGCAAAATTAGCTAGAAAAAGTTTTTGATACCTCAAAAAAAGAAATGAGGTAAATATAAAGCCTGAGTGCTTAGTAAATACTTTATTTTTGATATTTATATTTTGACATAAAAAATTATGACGGTTATGGTCAATTTTATCAGATGAGTCACATACGCAAATGGTTTGCCTGACGTTAGGCTGATTGTGTGTGCAGAGCACTGATATATAGATATGGACTGCTAATTGACAACTTTCAATGCACCATTTTTCTCCAGAAGAAAAAGACCATTTCTATGTAAACAACAATTTTTTTTCGAATTTAGAGGAAAATAAGTAATATCCATTCCATCATTATTTTTTATTTAGTAGTAGTTTTTTCGTTGAATAAATGTATTTTTTTAAATATGTGAGGGTTATTTCCCTCTTTTTACCGAACTTTTAAAAATAACGAAAGTGAGGGAAACAAGAAAAAACTCTATACCTGTCTATTTTTTTCTAATTATGTTGTTATCGCTGACATGCACTGAACTGTTTTTTTATTTTAAACCCGATTAAAGTTCATAGGATTTTAACGGGGGAACGAGACAACAATAGTTTTTGGTGCCACTTTTTTGTATGGGATTTTGCTTATTTAGCAAATAAGCATTGCACAGTGCATTATTGACAGCACCCTATCTTGTTGCTCTTGCAGCAGCAGAAACGCTGAAAAGCTATGTATCCGCGAATCAGACAGGAATCAACCCAGCTGCAAAAGGAAATGGCCAGCAAAAGAAAATGCAATTAAATGGCCAGAAACACCTACGGCCATGGGTTAGAACTCTCGCTCAGTGAGCGAATAGTAAGTCCTGGAGAAGAGACGCCGGACGAGAGTTGGAGATGCCTTAAAATACTGTAATTAGTACTGCTGACTTCATTTTAGGCAGAAGTCGAAAAGATCGGAACGACTGGCTTGTTAATGAATGCAAGCTGGCAACCGAACGTAAGAATGCTGCATAGGGCCGGTTTACACGACCGGACATCGAACGAACTTGGTTTATGGGCAAGAGGGTGAGAGAGAATGATGGGGAGGGCGTACAATTTTAATGGACATTTTCAGCGAACAGCCAGTGGAACTAACATTTCACAGTTCCTGCGTTGTTATTGTTGCTAGAACAAGAAATCAAAAGAAAATTTCAAAAGGCAACAACAAAAAGCCAATCGGTTTTGAGTAATTCGTTGGTTTGTTCGTTCGTTAGAGTTCGCTCGTGGAAATGCTCATGCGACATTCCATCGGACTTCAAAAGAGAATTAACAATTACAGCCAAATTTTGTCTGTTCGGTGTCCGGTCGTGTAAATTCAGGCATACCGAGCAATGTGGGAGTCTCAGATCCAGCCCAACAACAACACAACAAGGCCTCGGTTGCAGACAGCATCCCCGCGGAAGGCCTACTCTACACCAAGCGATTCCTAAATTAATTGTGCAAGTATGCGAGCATGAAGCGATGCCAGAACACTGGAAAAAAATGCATTGCCCGCCCTCTACATACATGTACATGTACTAATTATCGCGGTATAACTTTAACGGGACATTCTTAGAGAAGCGAATATGAGATGAGGGCACTATGGCTCATAAGAAAATTATTTAGATTCTAAACAGGACGATCCAGTATATTAGAGGCTGTAAACAACTCATGAGAGGACTAACTGTACTATTGTCCGGTAACTTTAGGCAGGCATTACCTGCTGCAATACGAAGAACACGTGCAGTTGAAGTTAAGGCCTGCCTTAAGTCCTCTTTTTTATGGCCTAATGTAAATGTGCTATCTTTGGGAATTAATATGCGTGTTCTTCTTCAACATGACTTAAAATCAGAAGACTTTTCAAAACGGGTAGCGTGGATTTCAGAAGTGACGGTTTTTCTCGTGATTCAGTTTGATGTGGCATACTCAAGTGTCAGTACATTTGACAACATGGCCATTCTTCAGCAGAAAATTAAACAAAGGACGTTGTTTAAATAAAGTATTATTTAGTTTTGATTGTTTTTAATAAGTATTCACTAATTAAGGTGACTTAACCAGTAAATAAATTATTAACCAGTCGATTTATTCTATTTTTTTTAATTAAATTATTCCGTTAGTTGTACAGTATTTGATTTTAAAAAATAAAACACTCTCGAAATCTATCAGCCAACTTTTATTTCCCAAGTTTCACTGGGACGACGTCGAGGGTATATACAAGCTTATAAATATATAAAAATTATATATAATTAAAAAAACACGTTTTCTCAAACTATATTTTTGTTGGCGTTGTCACGTACCAAAACCAAGCGCCTGAAATAGAACACTTGGCAGTCGCGAAAAACGCAGCTTTGTCTCTTAAAAAGCCAACTGTGATACGCCTGAAGGCGTTTTCCCGACAAATGTCAGTTTTTTCGAGAACTATGATTCCGTTTTACAGTCGCCGCGCCATTTTTCACTTCAAGCGCCAACCATGAACAGGCCCATAGTCTGCCAAAGCTCTTCAAATCCAAACAACTAACCATACCTAACACAGCTCACCACTCTAACCTCTTAGCCGTGCTCTCCGAGGGCCTTCGCGACATATAGTCCATTCAAAACGCGGGAGGGGGATGTTCCAACATAACACCGTTAAGAAAATCGAACCCTACAAGGATTTTGGGTCGCTGATCACGAAAATTGGGGTCCGGCGGCGGTCCTAAAATATGGGCGTCACCCTTAAAATCGCGGGGTGGGCGTGTGGGTGGCGTCGGTGGGCGTGTGTCGGAAGGCGCGTAGATGTAGGAGGGCGGGCGGAGACGGCAGCGGTGCAGGCGGAGGAAGATGGGTAGTGGCGGAGCAGGTTTAGGAGGGCTGGCGGCGGCGGGCGTCTGGCGGATGGTGAGCGGGCGGAGAAAGGTCTAAGCCTACCTGTTTTTGCCCTAGAGAACCTATTCATCCAGTTCAACCCCTTCAAAAAAGGGGTTACAATAAAATTTTCCAAATGTTTTAATAATATTTCATCAAAAATAAAATTTCACTGCAAAAAAAATTTAAATTTTTTTCAAATTCAACTTTAATCTAGAAGTAGTTTTACCCCCTTAAGTATTAAAAATAATTAATTTTTGGCTGATAATACCTATTCAACCCAATTCCCAGCGAAAAACAGGTAAAAAAATTCAACTTTAATCTAGGGGTAGTTTTACCCCCTTAAGGGTTGAAAATATTTAATTTTTGTCTGATGAAACCTATGCAACCCAATTTATTTTTGCCTGACGATAGTCGAATTTAAAGCATAAACTTGAAAAAAAACTTTTTAAAATTTTTTTTATTTTGAGTCGATTTAGGGGTGGTTTTAACCCTTTAGGATCATCCATTATCATAAAGTTTAGCTTGATTTAGTATAAATCAAACACCTTCGTAAATAAATAAATATGGAAAAAAGTGCACTTTATCGGATAATTTTTCATTATTATTGAAATTATCGCGAAAAACCCTTAAAAAGGAGTGTTTTTTGTGATTTTAAGGGTGACGCCCATATTTTAGGACCGCCGGACCCCGATTTTCGTGATCAGCGGCCCAAAATCCTTGTAGGGTTCGATTTTCTTAACGGTGTTATGTTGGAACAGCCTAAACCGCGTTTTGAATGGACTAATAGAGGTTGTGAAGAAAATAATCTCGGTAGGTTCTGGTGGGCAGGCCATCTACCTCGTATGAGTGAAGAGGAACCTGCTCTGCGGTAAAATCTCTGAGATGCGACAGCGAGGTAGACCCACCTCCCTTGGAAGGATGTCGTAGACTAGGGCACCCAGAGCTTGGGGATGCCAAACTGGATGCCATCGGCTCAGAATCAAAACCAGTGGAAAGAACAGTTTCGAGAGGCGAGGACCGAATCCCGGAAGTAGAAGAAGTTTCTCATATATTTCATTTTATTTTTTTATCATTTCATTCTGGTTAACAAAATTCGCATTGTTCCAGCGGGGAGGTGCTTCCCATTAATCCTGACCTTGCCAACTTTACTGAGGTTATTAATCATACGGAAGTAAAGCCATCGAAAACAAAAAATTTGTTTTTATTTTGTAATATTCCTAAACTTTATGCGAAATTTTGGTCTGCCGTGTGTACGCTACATAAATATACAATTCTTGCACTAACTGAAACGTAAATTTCTCCTGATTTTGACTTATGTACATCGCTATCAAATGTCTGGGTATACATCAGTGTACAATTTCTCTTGCCATAAAGGACTGGCCTGGCCAGTTATAGTAGAAAAATGCGGCCTTCTAGAAGGTGCACCCCCGTACATCTTCCTAATTTCATTCGTGTCTTCTTCTTAAATGGCGCTAGCATCCTTCTACGACGTGGGCCTGTTGAAGTCTCTTTTTCCAGTCGTCCCTACGTCTTGCTAGTTCTCTCCAGTTTACTATTCGACGTTTCCGGATATCTTCTAGCACATCACCCATCCACATATTTCTTTGTCGCCCTACGCTTCTTTTTCCTAACGAACTACCATTGAAAATCCTGGTTACCATTCTTTCTTCAGAAGCTCGTACAAGTCTACTCAATTTTATATGAGTGTGACTATATTTATTTCGTCATTAGTTTAGGTTAACTCTTACAGGACCAAATATTCTTCTTGGGGGTTTCTTTTCTTTGAGCTGATATTTGTATGTTTGGTCAATATCCAAGGCTCAAACCTGTAGCTAGAACTGGGCGGATTAATAATTTATATATTCCCACTTTTTCAGTTTTTTTAGATTTCTTGGTTCTTTTAAATCGGGACTTGTGCGAAATAGATTTTATTTGCCGCTGGGATGCGTCTATGGATTTCGTCCAGAGGCGCAAAAACGGGGGGTCCAGGGGGTCCGGACCCCCCCCCCCCCCCTCATATTTGGCGGTCCGGACCCGTCTTCTATTAGGTAGACCCAACATTAAATCAAAATTTTTCGAATCCATATGACTCGAAGAGACTAACCGGTCACGTAATCACGATGGAGGACAGTCGTATCCCAAAACAGCTTGGTGGCAGAAATTTCGGGAAATAGACCAGTAGGCCGATCCAGGAGATGGATGGACTCTGTGACGGCTGAGGCAGAGGCAATGCTCAAAATCCGGAATTTGAGACATGCTGACACTGGACCGTCAAACTTGGAGAAACGCCCTAGATGAGGATTTTGGGTTGTAGAGTCATTGAATGGATGGATGGATATAACTCTAAGACGTAGTAATGTTCTAAAATCCGTAGACTCTTTGAACTCCAATGATAATATATTTTTATGTGGCATTTGTAAGCTTAGGAGTAACCCTTTGTACTACCAGTCCGTTATGTCGTTTGTCACGTCATGGTGCAATTTCTAACAGTAAGCTTAGTACGGGCGGTAATACGCTAAGGGTTATGAGGGTTCGGGAGGGTGTTGAAGAAGATGGCGATGAACCCTGCGTTTGAGCTCTTGAAAATACTGACTGCGAGAGCTTGTTATACAGTCGAGTTGTTCTATTTAGACACGAATTACTATGTTGTAGACAGGGCCGGCGGTTGGAGTTCAGCCCATATGGGTAGTTGGCCGGGAGGGCGATATATATAATTGGCCGGGAGGGATATATACAGGGTGTATCCGTTAAGTTAACATAGCGGCCGAGTGTGAATAGGTTTTGGATCGACGAACAAAAAATCGTATGGTAGGGGGGGGACGGGTCGTAACGGTTTAGCTAAGGCGTTTTGAAAATTTTTTGGTAGAAGTTTACAAATCACCGTATATTTTTGTAACCCTACCTATTTTCATGAATAACCCCACCTATCTAAAACTGTGTTTATTTGGATCTTTTTGGCAAAGTTTAGGTGAAAAAGTACGAAATAGAGCCAATTTTAGCATTAAAATTGCTTATAACTCCAAAAATAAAAGCCGTAGGATAAAAATTGTCCAAACATTATTGATAGGGAATTGTCCAAGCTTTCCAATTTTGCAATAAGTTAACAAGGTATTTTTTGGAAGAAAAAAAATGGTCTTAGTTGAAATTTTAGTTAAAAAAAAAACCTTGATTCTTCCAGTTTTAGATAGGTGGTAGTAATCTGCGTACACTGATACCTTATTCATGAAAATAGGTCATAGGGTTACAAAAATACAGGGTGATATGTGAAACTCTAAAAAAGCTTCAAAAAGCCCTAGGACTAAACCGTTATGATTTCACCATACGATTTTTTGTTCGTCTATTCAAAACCTATCCACAGCCGGCCGTTTTGTAACTTTATGCAATACACCCTGTATATCTATTCTGTTGTGAAACTGTCGCAAAACTTAATGGCAATCGCTCTCGCAGGCTCACTTAAGGTATATATTTTGGTTTACAAACAGAGACTCTCGGTGATATAGACATTATGAGCTATGAACTGCGAGCCCAGAGTTTGCGCTCTGAGAGACTGATTGTTGGGCTCCAGGAATTCAACGCCATATTGAACTGAACAAGCATGTATTTGAACTCTCACAGCTCAAAAAAGTTTTCCGTGTTCTTTCGAAGTACGAATGGGTATTTAACCCACTCGGAATTTTTCGAGTGGGTAGAAATACCCACTCAACCCACATCATCCGCCGGCCCTGGTTGTAGAGTGCCCAAATGGGGGAGTTGCAGGTGGAGAGAATGAACGAGTGGGCGAATCTGGTGTTGCGGGCATAAGATTACCGTGGAGGCAGGAGATCGTTTATTTCAATGGAACAGTCGCTATGGTAGTGGGGCTATAATTTTGTCCGTGCTGCTACATTCCCACTGTGGCTCAAAGGGTCGATGGTGGAGCAAACAGCTTCGTCACCGATAACTTTGAGGGCCATTTTTTGTACTTTATCTAACCACGCCAACGTGGTTGTCGAAGCGCCGCGTCCCAAATAAGAGAGTTATAGTCGAGGATTTATATATTACAGCATGGGCCGAACGCTGGAAGAGGAACTTTCACCTCTTAAGAAATCCCAAGAACTGGGATGGTGGTTTGGCGATTTGGAATATGTGGTCATTCCAACGCAATTCAGATGTTAAGAGATGAGTCGGCTAACACGATATTCTAACACGGATGGAGAGGTGGACTTTTTATTGGAAATAACACAGTACTTGGTTTTGGCGGCGTTATGATCAGTAAAGCAAGTCTCTAACCTGTTTTCTTTCAATATCAGTTGGACAATTTAAGTATATTGTTCTTTGCCATTGGTCTGAGACTCCAACGACTATGGAGATCGAGTCCATCACTAATGCACGCTTTCATTTAGTGGACAAATCATCGTTACCCTTTTTCAGGGGTCTAAACTTTCTAACAGAAAGAGAAAACTCACTTGGGATCTAAATTTTGGTTGGACCCCCCCTATATATTTTTATTTGTTGCGCTAATGATTTCGTCCTTTAACTTATTTTCTCTGATAAGCATTGTCCCTAAAAATATAAAGTTATCAGCAATTTCCATTCTAGGAGGACTAAAGGTTTTTATTGTGTATTTCTAATATCACATAGTATCCAATGCCCTTGAACCATTTCTCTTTTTTCGTCATCTAATCGATCCTAGTTTTACCCCAATTTTGTTAACGATTTATGTATTTACAGAAACAATGACGGCCCTCGCATTTCGTTTGCAACATCTAGAATATACAACAACAATAAATGTCTGGAAAGGATAACATCTTATTCTAATAGGAAGAGTACAGTCTGACACAAATTCAGAACAACTATAGGAAGTGTGGACACAAAATTTATAATTAATGGTGGCGCCATATTGCCCTCGGTCCATGGCGTACAGTCCTTGGCTCTTACTGCGAAAGATTTCATTCTGCGTAGACAAACAAAGATGGGTTGAATTAATATTTCAGTGTCTGCTTTTTTCCGCATATCAGACATATGAGGACGAGGGTATCTGTCCTTGCATAAAGCACTATACATAGGCGTATGTAGAATCATTTTTCTATGTGTCCTTAATCCGAAGCTTAAAGAAAGTGTTTCTTTGCATGGATCGTATTCTCTTTGAGAATCTGCCGTTGTGTGGATTTGTTTAAAAAGGAAAATGCGTGCTACTGCATCGTAGTTGCAATGCATATAACAGTTAAGTGGCACTTCTCTGTGGCCTTGTCTGTTGTGGGTGGACCATTTGAAAGTTGAGACTTTGTGCAATATACAAAGTGAATTTATATTTCTAGCGGAAGTAGTAAATGTTGATTTTTATGCCTGCGCACTGAGGAATTGTATTTGCATATTTAAAACAATTTATTGAGCATAAATTTCTTTGTAGCACAACCTAATAAAAAATAAGATGAAAATGCTCTATCATTGTTGCACGTCTTACACATGCAACTCGTCCGTTGCTCTCTTTTCTCATCTCTTAATTCTCATTGCTTTTTAGTCCTTTTCGATCCAATTCTTCCATCTCAAACTTCCTCTTCTTCTGCTTCCAGCATTATGGTGCTCTGAAAAGAATGTTCTTAGTGGGTTGGTTTTAAACCATGTAATCCATTTAACTAACCTCATTTGGCTATGTTTTGCATCATAATAGACCTTGTACTGTTCGAAATTATAACGTAAAATTTTTGATCAAAACACCAGGAATGTTTTCCTGAGAAGTATTTTCAAAGGCAGTAAAAAACTACTTTATTGTCTCCAAATTCTTAAGAGAAACTTGGCGTAGCGCCTACGTAAAATTTTACTGAAATAAACATTGCGGATTCAAACCCCGGATCGGACAATGCGACTTTTTTCTCTTTCAAATTCATTCTGATTGAATTAATGTTGTAAAGAATTATTACAAACTCTTCTGTAAGAAATTTCATGCATACTCATGCAGACTGACTGTATTATCCTTTGAATTGGAAAACTATTTAACTGAATTTCTGAAAAGACTTATTTACATATTTAGCCAGCGCATAGCAACACTCTCTCGCAGCGCAGCGAGTTAAGTACCTACTTCTCGTCCGGGGGTTCCGAATTCAATTCTTCGGGCTATTGCATTTGTTTTTTCAATATTTTTATATTCTCACAATAAATATTGTTTTTTTAATTTCCTTCCGGGAATTTTGTTTCATATTAAATAAGTTTTTTTTAAATTACTCCTAAAATACGCAAATACATTACTGTAAATACTATTTAGATACTGCCTCGATTCTTATCGACGACGGCGGCGTTTCATACAATAAATAAATTTTTTTAAATTGCCCCCGAAAAAAAATGAACGGACGAAATAAAATACATTACATTACATTACAAATACAAGTACGAAATAAAATACATTTTTAAAAACCGACTTCAGAAAAAAAACAATCCCGTGATGCACAAAAAAGGATGAAATAATTGTTGGTAGTTCTTTACAATACTAATCCAATCAGAATGGATCTAGAAAGAAGAATCACTTTTGAAGACGGTGCTAACATTTGTTTTCGGGGCGATGTATTGAGTGGCTAACAAAGATGTGAAAACAATTTTCGAAGCAACTGAAATGAAAGTCAATTCTTTCTAAATCCATTCTGATTGGATTAGTATTGTAAAGAACTACCAACAATTATTTCACAACAATTATTTTTTTGTCGATTCTTTTTCGATTCGATTTCTCAATTTTTTTGCCCCAAGTTCTCCAGTTCAATATGTGTAGAAATGCCTCGGCATCTGCTACAATCGCATCGTTCCATCTTTACGTGTCCAGCCCAACGAAAACTGTTGAGTTTTATGAACGTCACTAAGTCTATGCCGTCATAACTCGCTGTTATTTCTAGGGATACAGAATTGGAACTCTATTCTTTACTCATATGAGTATTTGGCTTTCGCGTCTACTTAAATCAGTACTCGATACTTTTGACTGAGTGCCTGCTGCCTGCCTAGCACCCGGAAACAAACATGATACACCTGAGTAAAAATTCCACTTTTCCAAATGCTACAGGCCCGCCCGAACGGAATAGTCCAAACGAAGCACAGTGCGCTCACACTTTTTTAGGATAAATGGAGCAAAATTGGGGCTTTAAAAAATTATATAGCACGAAGAAAACGGGCAATAAATTTGGTGACCACAAAGAGTGCCATTAAGCATATTCAGAAGATCGGTTCTCGATTGCGCAGGTCAAGCAGCATTGGACTTGGTTAGTACTTAGTTGGGGGCCGCTTGGTAAAGCGGCACTAGCGTTTGGAATGGTTTGGTACTACGAGTACATTCATATCTGTAAAACTAACTAATTGCTCCTTTAATCACTCATGGGACATAGGGCGGAATATCTGTAAAAGAGGCGTGAATATATCTAGCGGGTGCATTCATTTTCATTCATGTAGAGAAAGCGTGCATACTTCTGGCTGCGCATTTTTAGACTGGCTGGCTGTGCATTTCGTGCATGGGAGCGTGCATACCGGTTCGGCAGGCGCATTTGTTCTTGTTACTTGTTTTTATAATCTGTAGCAACTGAAAATCGAGTAATTCATACGCAGTTCGCAGAAAAGTAACAAAAATATTCATTGATTCTCAATTAATCGAGTACTTTTGAACGAGTAAAAAGTACTCATTGAATAATTTTCTTTCCATTCTACTCATGAGTACTCTCCAACGATTCCGTATCCCTATTTATATCTGATTCTCCATGTCCCTTCCTGACAAATGGGGCCTATTATGCTTCTCAAAATCTTCCTTTCACAGGAATTTAGCATGTCCTCTATCCTTTGTGCGAGCGTCCATGTTTCACTCCGGCAGCTTTTAATAGGGCGAATAAGTGTTAGTTTACATTAAACTTAGTCTTTCGATGTATTGATCGAAATTTCAACAATTTACGATGTGCGAAAAGTGTTTTGTATCCGAGTAGAATTCTCCTACTGTTTTCTTCTAGCTCTTATTTTTTATTCGTCACGGTTGAGCTTAAGTATGTCGGCGTTAAACTCCCCAGCATTTTCAGAGGACCTGTCTTACTGAAAATAGTTGGTCGATTGTTGACATATTTCTTGCTTCTGCATAGGGTTCCAGTTTGGATTTAATAATTATGTACGTCATTAGTTCATATACTGTCCTTAAAAGAGAACTATAGTTTGAACAGTTGAATTTACCGCCTTTCATTGGGCAGATAATGCTTTGTTCCCAATCTTCGGGCATTTTTTCGTTCATCCATATGCAGCATAGTAGTTCGTGAAAAGCTGCTGGCAACGGTTTGCCATTTTTTTGATCGGCTCTGCTGGAATGGGCACTTGGTACGTTTATTTCTCGGATGCCATCATTTAATGCATAAAAAACGAAGTGCTGTCTCATCTCCATTAAAACTTCCACCGAACCTCCTTCTACTTCAGTGGGCAATAAGAACCTAACGGCCGAACCGTCTCTAAATATCCTAGGCATAACATTAGCCGAAGATCTGGGTTGGAATAACCATATATTCCAAATTGCTAAACAAGCCTCACAGTGCCTGGGATTCCTCAAAAGATGCAAATTCCTCCTTCAGCCGTTCGCCAGGGGTATAATCTACAAGTCCTACATTCGTCCCCGCCTCGAATACAACTCGTACATCTGGGCCGGGCCCCGAGAACCACCTTAGCTTGGCTGGACAAGGTGCAAAACCGCGCTCTCAAACTTATTGGTGATAGCTCCATTTGCTCTTCAATTGACTCATTAAGCTACCGTAGGAATGTAGCAGCTCGTGCAAAATTTTACCGGTTTTACCACAATGACTGCTCCACTGAAATGGAGACTGGAGACAGTCCTTTGCAATGGACAGTGTGTGTCAGTTCTCTCTTCCAATTTTGGCATTCAGGTCTCCTATCACCATCTAGATGCCATTGGAAGACACCGCATCCTATGCGCGCTCAATATTATAATAAAAAGTATCCTTGCTCGTGTCCTCTTTCCCTTCCGTCTCTGCATTTGCGTTTATGATCGATAGATTTAAGACTTTCGTTCGAAGTCATATTGAACATAGTCCTTCACTTATTGGCTTGAATTCTATAATATTATGTATGACGGACTTGTATAGGGTGCGGTCAAAAAGTCAACTAAATGCGCAGTCACTTAATGTTGAATGCCGAAAATGCACAGCTGATTTGCAGCCACTGACAAATTAAACCAAACGCGTGCAATTTGTTTACAGTGGTTTCTGCTCATTGAACGACTAAATGCATGGAATGCGCATTTAGCTGACTTTTTAACCGCACCCATTTTATGAGCCCTTTTTCTAAATGATGATGCCTTCCGCAATTGTAGAATACCTTATAGTTACTAAGGTTTATTGCCCCATCTCCTATCCATTTAATCTTTTGCGGTGCGATTTACTTTCCTATTTTAATAACTTAACAGTGGTCTAAAAATATGTCATTTAAGTCGAATTCAAGGCCAAAAACCAGGAAAGTCGCTGAGATACCAAATGATCCAAATCCCGCTAGGTACAGTACTCCTGAGCCGGCGGCAAACAGGCGCAGTAATGGTAGCAGCAGCAAACACCGAGATCCACATCAATAGCTGCCCCTGAGAACAACCTTGAGGTCTTGGAGAAAAGGCTTTTATTAAGAATTAACAGGATTCTCGACGAACGGTTTGACGCTTTCGAGGATCGTCTGTTGAAGCAATTTGAGGCCCGCCTGACTGCGCAATTTGAGGAGGAATGTAACCCTTTCAACAGCCAAGTGAGAAAATTAAGAGACGAGGTAGAAACAATTGAACACCACCTTGTCGTAGTTTCAAACGAGCTAGAGGACTTACGGCGCCAGTACAGACTCCACGACGTGGTCATTCGTGGTATCCCTACGAATGAAAATGATAACCCGAAGCTGATTTTAAACGCTGTTGCTTTAACCATCGGGCATGAACTATCACCCTATGTGAATTTGTTCTGGCCACTGCAGCGACCGCAGTCACAGACTGGCCGCGTCAAGAAATTGAGCTCGTTGCTGATTGTATAATTTCCATCAGCCAACGAGCAGCGAGAGTTCCTGCGAAAAACTCGTCAGCACGGAGCTGTCATTAAAAAATTTGAATGTGGGTTTTGTTTCTGACAGTCGAATTTACATCAACGAAAGCGGTTTCCACTCGTCGGGGATACGGCTATGTGCAGCTGGAGAGAAATAAACAGCCGCGTTGATTTACATCAGTTTTAGATCTGAATGTAGCCGCCAGCTCTTCCTTAACTCCCAGCTCACTCTAACGAATTTGGAGCAACCCGTCTTCAATGCGGAGATTCTTTCTACATGAGCTTGTTCTTGTTTTTATTAATGTATTCATCTGTGTTGAGCATTTTTTTTTAATTTATTTTCGATTTATTTTGTATTTTTATATTTTAAGTCTTTACTTTTCTATTTTTCGTTGTTGTAATGTTGGAGTATTATTGCTTTCTTTTAGACTTTGAATTTTTAAGCGTGCCACGTCCTGCATCCACCTTGTTACCCCGTTTCTGTGACTTCGGTTAAGACATAGCAATAAAGAGATGAACAAAACTAGAACACTGCTCAACGTTTTCCAAAGCAGGACTCAAGGCTTAAACTATTGCCACATTAATGCGTGCGGCTTACGCAACAAAATCGATGACTTACAGGAAATTTTCCGTGGTTCTAATATACACGCCAGACTGGTGTTTCATCTAGTAGTGATTTAACTGCTGTAGTTCTGTACAAACTTCGTGTGTTGCATGTTCGGAAAGTCATTTCTAGGTGTTGTTGTAGTTTTTTCCCATCAGTTCCGGGCTTTGCTTCTGGCTTCTTAACTGATGTTCAGAGGCGAAACGGTTGCCTTCTATTTCGTGCGACTGCATTCAGTTCCGTCTAGAATATCTCAGTTAGTGCAATCTCTGGCAACAAGGCTCTTCTCCAAGTTGATTTAGATCTCTAACGCCACGAGTTTCTTGTGAATTTCCTTCTTCTTCGGTGGCTCTACAGCCCAATTCGAGCCTTGGCCTCCATCAGCTTCTTCCTCCAGACCTCTCTCTATTGCGCAGCTTGGCTCCAGTTTCTGATGTTGAGGAGTTTTGCTGTATCAGCTTTAACACTGTCTGCCCACCTTGACCGTGGTTTGCCAACTGGTATTTTGCCATCTGGTAGTAAATACAGGGCTTTCTTTAGTATCCTTGAGTCATCCATTCTTTGGACATGGCCGGCCCAACGTAAGCGCAGTAGCTTGGCATGTGTTGAAAGTTTACACTCTTTGTATAGATCGTACAATTCGTGATTGTAGCGTATTCTCCATGCGTTATCTTCATTGGTTGGGCCGTATATTCTTCGGAGAACCTTTCTCTCAAATATATCCATCTTATCAGCGGACTTTTGGAAGATACTCCATGCTTCACACCCATACGTAGCTACTGTGCGTATGATCGTTTTGTAGATTCTTATTTTCGTTTTTCTGTGGATGCATTTATTTGCAGCCCTATATGTTTAGCTTCATCTTCTAATTCTGTGAAGATTTCTCTAAGGTATGACAGTGATCTGGCAAGGCAGTTTATGTCATCGGCATATCCTGCCAACTATTTTGATTTGTTAAGCAGGGTTGCGTTCGCATCAATGTTTACTTTGCAAATTCCGTCAGTTCTCCATTGTCATTTTTGTTAACTTTACTATTTTTAGGGGGATGTTTAGGTCCAACATGGTCGCATACATTTTTTCCCTGTTGATGCTGTCGTATGCTTGTTTGAAATCGATGAAAAGTTGATACACGTTAATGTTGTATTCTCAGCATTTTCGGAGGACCTGCCTTATTAAAAAGAGTTGGACCATTGTTGACCTATTTCTTCTGAAACCAGCTTGGTATTCATTTATAGCGGCTTCTGCATAAGGTTCCAGTCTGGCTTTGATAATGTTTGTCATTAGTTTGTATACCGTGCTTAGAAGAGATATGCCTCTATAGTTTGCACAGTTGAATTTGTCCCCTTTCTTGTGTATTGGGCAGATAATGCTTTGCTCCCATTCTGTAGGCAATTTTTCATTCCTCCATATGCAGCATAGTAGTTCGTGTATAGCTGCTGAAAGCGATTCGCCTCCTTGTTTGATCAGCTCTGCTGGGATGTTGTCAATTCCTGAAGATTTGTTGTTTTTTATGGTCTTATGGCACTCTGTACTTCTTCCATGGTTGGTACTAGGAAATCCAATCCCGCATCAAAATCTCAATCCCGCAAGCCCGCGGGATCGAGGTCATCAATCCCGCGGATCCGCGGGATTTGCGGGACTGCAAAAAAAATCAGAGATTTTGTTCTAAGTAGTTATGTTCATGAATTTATCAAGTATTATATGAAATAGGAGTGTGTTGTATGTCAAACAAACTATACTTTAGTCAGTCAAACAAAATATTCAGGCCAATTCTGAACTATGCTGGAATTGAATCCGCTGGAATTTTCTTACATAGTAGCATAAATTGTAATTTCGAAATTACCGAAAATAACCGAGAATATATCGATGAATGGTCGATGAATTCGGGCTTGAATGACTGATTCAGTAGTTTGTAATACAATTAGCCGCAAAGGTAATCCCGGTACGCTCAATTCACGTAGAGAATCCACTGTCGTAGTCGTAGTGACATTGATCACGTTCATATACACGCACAGCACATAAATTGTTAATACTTTGCAATATTGTTAGTATTTCTCTTAGTCCGGGTTCTTTTAACAGGTCATTCTACTGCTCAAATCCCGCAGATCCCGCGGATCCCGCATGTATAGTCCCGCATTTCTGATCCCGCAAAAATGGTGCGGGATCCCGCATTTGCGGGATCCCGCTTTCGCGGGATTGGATTCCCTAGTTGGTACATTTGTTTCTCTGGTGTCATCATTATGTTGTAGACGGGGTTCTGGTGCACGTATGATGCGTTCATTTTCGTTTTCGGTCTTCACATGTTTGTTGATTATAATTTGATGGTTTGGCTTTGTTTTGAATTGAGGAAACTTCCAACTTTCGCACGTAGGGAACTTCCACGTATAGGACATTCTTCGATTTTACAGGAGAAGAAAGAACTAGAAAGTTTATATAAACGTAAGTAAAAATCATTCCAATATAAATTAAAAAATTAGCAAATATATTATTCTTTCATTCATTATAAAACTTGCAATTTAGTTGGAATTGTTTGTAGTAACTTGTTCGTAAGATATATAAACTGATGATTCTGACAATTGCAAATACAAAGAAGATTTCTCAAATTAATTCATCATATCTTAGCAGTGACTTTTATAAAAGACAGATAGTTAATTTTTTGTAAGAGGCTTCATTTTTTTATGTCTTAAAAACATTGAAATCTTTACAATATTCCAAATAATATCCTTACGCTACTATCTTACACATGAAATTAACGACTAAAATCAACTAATCCAGAAACTACCTTCGATCGACATCTTGATGCAGCCTCTGTTTATCGCCAATGCACATCAAGGCTAACTTTATATCAACCTTCTTCTTAATACTCTCCTCTCGAATAACATCGGTTTCCTTATTGAGTACCTTAATCTTAAAATCAATAAATTTTAAAGCTTCTTCTAGAGTGAAATCAACGTAGATATCTTTCCCAACATTTACTAAAATTGTTTTTGCATTTGGCACTTTAGCTTCCATAAATATATTCCCGCCAATATTCATTTGGGTCTTAAATCCATCCGAGAGGTGCTCCATAATAGTTTGAATCATGTTTTTTAGTTGTATAAATTCCATCATTTCTGCATTTCGAATGTTTAAGTTGTGTTCAAGTTCCTGAAGATCTTTTCTGAGATAATCATTCACAAATAATCCAATTTTTTCTGGTGTCATGCCTGCCATTTTATTAAAGACTTGCTCGACTTTCTGCAACTTATATAGTAAAGTATTTAATATTACTAAATGAAACGTAATTTTTGTATAATATTTACTTGAATATCGTGTTCACAAAATTAATAGCATCGGAAAGGATTAGAGAACTGTCAAAACATTACAGCCGGGGTTGTATGGATTTGTGTATGTTATACTGCCATCTACATTCTCGTATATCAGGATCTGTTAAAATTCCACACATAGATGGAACTTTCAGATTACTTCCGACTGTTCATAATTTTCAACGTCTGAACTTTACAACATTCTCGTAATATTTTACCAACATAATAATTTATTGTAATACAAAGTGTTCATTTAGATTACTATTCAAGAACTGTAACAATGTAAGCTTATTTAAACACTTTGCTTAAACAGATGTGGTGGGTGGAGGGGTTTAATTTTTTCTTATTTTTGATGGCAGACGGAGCGGGGGGGGGGGATTCCATAAATCTTACGTAAGGTAACAACTATCAAATAATTAATAATTTTATATAGTGTATATTGTTTAAAATGACTAGAACTACTCTTATTTCTTTGCCAAATTTCCCTAAACACGTTTACAAAGCGACCGGCTGTTGAGCGGTTTTAGTTAGACCAGTGATTCCCAAACTTATTTCGGCTTATGCACCCTCAAACCCAAATGAATCGAATTTTTGATATAATAAAACCTACAAAAATGGCTTTAATCCGTTCTCTCTGATAAAACAATTGCATGTAGCTGGGTAAATGAATTAAGTAGATATTTTTGTTAAGAAAACAAAAGCAAAAATGCAATTGTGCTTGAAAATATAGGTACATAGGTACTTTATACTAACTGAAATAATTTAAAGTGAGAAGGATGAATCTGATGAGATGATATCAGTTTGTTTATGTTTGGCTCCTTTTTTGCAATTTAAGTCGGTAAGTAATTTATTTGTAGTAGGTGTCGGTTCTTCGTAATAAGATTTGCCATTGCATTAAATCCACGTTCTACTAAATATGATCACTAGAAAGCAATCAAAAACTTCTGTAAAATAGCCCATAGTGCAGTGGACCGAATTGGAACCTGCCTTTGTAACCAAAAATGGTACAATCTTTCTTCATACTTTGGTATCAACTTCTCATTTATGGATATTTTAATAAGTTACTATTGTATAGTTTGAATTATTAACATGCGAAAAAAAGAACAGATCTAAAAGAATAATGCGGAAATTGGAGAGGCATTACCTTACAAAATATGGTAGCAAAAATACTGGCCTCCATAATTCTTTGTAGAATTGAAGATAACATAGCTGGCAGTTAAGAGAACAACAAGGTCATGAATGTATAGACAACTCAAGCACGTCGAGCACATACTGCAATGTTTAGAATGGAAGTCACCATTATACATTTCGCTCGTAGATTTCAAGCGAGCATTCAACACAATCCATAGGGGAGTTATTCGGGAAGCTTTGAAAAAGAAGGCAGTACCAACAAAATTAATTCAATTGATCATAATGCTAGACGACGAAGCAGAACTAAGAATCATTCATAATGGACAACTAAGTGACCCAATAATAACGACAACTGGAGTGAAGCAAGGTTGCCCCTTTCGCCATTTCTTTTCATTACTGTACGCGATGAAATAATAAAGAAAGCGAGCAGAGAATCAAGAGGAATTGGTAGTTGGGGATTGGTAGAACGGCTAGAAGATCTCGAATACGAAGATGATATCGCACTTCTAGCTCATTCAAGAGAAGACATGCAAAGAAAAATAGATAGCTTAGAAATATGTGCATTGGAAGCAGGTCTTAAAATAAAAGTACAAAAAACAAAATCAATGAGAATTAATACTACAAACAGTATCCCTTCAATAATACAAGATAAAATAATAAAAGACGTGAACGTGAGGGAGTTCATTTACCTCGGTAGTATAATTACTACAGAAGGAGCTGCGAGGGAAGATATATTAAGTAGGATTAAAAAAGCTAGAGCTGCATTCAATAGATTATGGAAAGTGTGGAAATCGTCACAACTATCTATGTAAAGTTAAATATTTTCAACTCCTGCGTGAAATCCATATTGCTCTATGGCAGTGAAACCTGGCTTATAAACCCAGCGGATATAAACAAGATCAGGGCCGGATTAAGGATGGCCGGAACCTGTGGTGCGGGCCCCCTTCAAAAAATTACAAATCGTTAACTTCATTATCACCTTAGAAATTAATTGCCAGAGCTAATCGTAATGAGAAACCATTCTGATGAATAACCAGTTCGTTTATTAATAAGGGGACTTGCGTAATAAAAATAACTTTGGTAGAGTCCTGAACACAGGAAGTTCGGACACCTGCAGCTGGGCCTTGCCAGGGTCGTCCTCAAACTTAAAAAAAAGGCTACATTGACTAAGAGCATTACACCAGGCGAAACAATACGAGTTTTGGACAATTGGAACGATTCCCCTTCACTCGAGCAGGTTATGTTAGGTTTGGCTATATTTTTATTAACTCCGTCAAATTTCCCTTCGACCGAGATCATTCTGATCGGATAGGGATATTTCAAAAGCACTCTGTGGTATGAAACACTTCTGCTAAGCAAGTCCTTTGGTGTTTTGCCTTCTGTAAAGCAGGAAAAATGAAACAAGATGAAAAGAAAATAATGATCTGAAACTCTGAACCAATTTTTGTTTGGCCGTTGGTCAAGATGTCTAAGATATGATTGAAAATTGAAGAATTCTGCTAGCAGGGCAAAGTATCTTTATGTTATGGTACGCTGGCAATGGTTGGAATCAAAACTAGTACACGAGTTTTCCACAGATATTCTACTGGATACGCATCTACTTAAACTCGAACGACAACGGGAAGGAAACTATACAAATACGCCCGTGAATTTGTAATCTGGCAGTCATCGACGACATTATCTATCCTTTGAGGTTATTACAGACTGCTGTATAAACAGAACTCTCACGTACCTTTTGTAACAATCATGTGTAATCCAATATAAAGCTGGGAAAAGTCTAATTCTGATTGGATTGTAGAAATTTCATACAGCTATCCCCTACAAGAGAACAAGAGACTTTCTTTCTGATTTGTTTAGACAAGCGAAACTATATTGAAAGGAAAGTTTGCGCCCCTAACTGGCCGAAATCGTAACTTCTTGCCAAGCTTCTTGCATAGTTTGAAATAGCTTGAGTTGTAATATTTGGAGTAACAATTTCTATGATCCTTTTCAGTAGAAACATAATCTATGCGCCTTCGCCTCTGCCTGCACGTCAAAGTCGGTGTCTTTGTGTTGCACTACAACATTTCTGTGTGTGGTGCGGGCTCCTAGGCGAGCGCCTATCCTGCCTATGCTTAAATCCGGCCCTGAACAAGATACAAGTTTTTGTCAATAAGTCTTTACGTATTATATGTCAAATTTTCTGGCCCAGAAAAATAACAAACATAGAACTATAGAACTTGACAAAACAATAACTAATTATCAAACAAATAAATAAAAGAAAATAGGCGTGGACAGTAGGCAAGCAAATCGTTATCACTTTTCTGTAATTTTGCAACATTTGGAAACTGAGAATATTCTCCTCTCCCCAAATTCTGTTTGTATAGCAAAAGTTTTGTAACAAAATGCAGTTTAGATAAAATTTAATGGATCACCTTGTAACTTTAAATTTATTTGATCCTCCCGCATTAAGTGAGATTGGGCGAGATTCGGCTCGTCCCCCCTAAACGCCTCACGTAATTAATGGACGCCCCGTAAGGTGATACAATAACGAGAACAAGGCTGTATAACTTTACTGTGTCCGTCTTCCGGCGTCAACTTTCTCACGTCTATCTCGAGTTATTTACTGTGCACAATTAAATACTCTCTAAGTCTTAATTTTATTTTATTAATTTAAGTAAAACAAAATATTAAGATTTTAAAAAAATAAAAGGACAAATTTTATTTGGTAATTCGAATTCGATGCCTATGAGCCGGAGTCTAATCACCAAATACTGGGGCTTAGTAGAGATTTTATTTTTCATTTATCAAATTTTTTCAAGACATTTTCTACCAGAGCCGAGCACTTCAACCTCACATTATTGATTTTATTTGGTAGGGTCTCAATCCCTTGTTTAAAATAACAAATTGCAATGTTGTACTGCTCATTTAACACTGGAGAAATCTTTTCCAGATTCACTGTCTAAACAAGATATCATTTATTAAATGTTTCCAAACTATTTTATTAAAATCTTACTGCACTTGTTTTCATTGCTGTCATCATTTCATTTGTTTGTTGAGTTGATCCCCAGACACCAAGCTTAAAAGTAGCATAAACCAATCCTGCCCCAACCAATGCTTTAGACAATAATAGTCTAGAATTCGATATTGCGGGTACTTTATGTGGACGCATAATAGTCTTACGTTTTAATATCTTTACTGGCATTTTGTCCGAATTATCAATTGAAGGTACAAATAACGTCTTCTTACGTGAATTCTTCAATTTCTCCTTTGCCACTTCAAATTTTTCGCAAAAATTTGAATATTCTACTACTTTCAATAAATTCCTAACATTGACTTGTTGCTCTAAAAGATCAGGGGCTGCCGAAAAGCTTTAATATTAAAGAAAATAATTGCAAATTAATTAACCTACAATTAACACCCTTATAATTTGGGATATTTCCAGGCTCCACTTCGGTGTGTGAACTGGTATTTATAAGTCTGGTATTTGTAAAAGAAAACATCAGATTTTTATTTGATGAATCTTCTCTAATTTTAAATAAAAAAACACGAATTTTGATACAGTGTAAACTAGATTAAATTTTAAAAATCTATTTTCATAACACTAAACTAGCTAACTATGTTTAACGAATTTTAATTATTGCAGATATTTTGAACAAGCATTTTGTTAGTTATATAATGTAATTGATATTTCATGAATTTAACTTAACTAAAAATACTGATTTATCTTAAGGCTGCCAACTTTCCTAAATCGAAATGGGGGACGGAACGAGGCTTTTCTATGCGATCATGAAAAAATAAAATAAGGCTATATAGTCCGGGAAATTGGCAAAAAAACGCACGAAAGGAGACAAAATTCCAAAATGGCTGAAAATTAGTCTACAGCTTCCTTGAGACTTTTTAAGGAAACAATTTCGGAATCACAAAAAAAATATGGCCGCCGGAGATATCACTTTTTCGCCAAAAAATCACTCAAAAATTGGTTTTTTCGAATTTTTTTTTTAAACTAACAATACAAAACATTAGGTCTGTTCCCGTACCTGCAGAAAGTACAGAATCTGTCAGTTGCTTCGAATTACTTAACAGAATTCTGTTCCAGTACTTTTACTGCAGCCGCCATACTCATTTCCCCACCCTGCAGTAAGAAGCAGAAACTTGCAGTAGCTACGAGCTGCTGTAACCTGCTGCAGCTTAGACACGGTATACGGAAACAAGGTAATGTAAAAGACGAAATATCGTATCGTAAGTGCGAATATCGTAGAAAAAGGCGACGTCACCCGGCAAGGTTTAATACAGAAAACAACAACAACAATTTCGATTTTGTATGGGAAAGACTTGCCGAGTGACGTCGCACTAATACGATATTCTACGATATTCAGTCTTTTACATTACCTTGTTTCTGTATACCGTGCAGCTTAGATATTTGAAATATGGAAATGTCAAAGCTGTCATTCCCGTGGTAAAACTGCAGAAACATGTTCCTGTACTTTCTGTACTTCATCCCCACCTCTCAATAAGCAACTTACAGTAAGTGACAGAATGCAGAAAGCACGGTATACAGAAACAAGGTAAAGGCTGGAGTACAATGATTCCGTTCCGAACCGCACCGTAAGCGTACCATCCCGTGGAGTTGGATAACTGGCTACAATACAACCTATTCATTCCGTTTTTGACAACTATCAAGTTTAAAAGAAATGAGTGCAGAAATAAATAAAATGTTGTGTCCAAATAGAATTAATTTTTTTTATCAAAAATTTCCGGATATTTTTTTACTAATTCAATTAATTTTTCGTCGTTCACATTTATGTTTTAAATTACCGACCACCAAATGAGGTTATGTCTTCCGACTTTTTCGTAAAAAGATGGAATTTGCTCATCTTTTCCATTCCGCACCGTTCCGAACCGTCCATTGTAGTCACCTTTCCGTTTCCACGAACACTTCCAATGAAAATTCTTACAATCCGACTTTTGACATTTATACGAAACGGTACGGAGCGGAATCATTGTACTCCAGCCTTAATAGGCCCCCATCCACGGTCAAACAAATTCATCAAACCAATTTTCGACAAACAACGCACACATTTATGCTTTGACTTTTGTTGGCCATCAACGAGGGAAACTTTCTTCAAACATTCCGAGCGACAATTCCTGTAAACAAAAGTAACGTTCATATGCTTTACACGGCACACATACAAAATCCACACACACATTTAAGCTGTTTGAAGGAAATATTAAACCAGACGAATATTTTCTTCAAACAGCGGCCAACTTCGAAAACTTGTATTTTATACACGCACACTTTTTTCGATGTTGGCCACAAATTTGATGGTTTGTTTGACCGTGGATGGGGGCCTAATTTAAAAGACTGAATATCGTAGAATATCGTATTAGTGCGACGTCACTCGGCAAGTCTTCCCCATACAAAATCGAAATTGTTGTTGTTTTCTGTATTAACCTTGCCGGGTGACGTCGCCTTTTTTTACGATATTCGCACTTACGATACGATATTTCGTCTTTTACATTACCTTGTTTCTGTATACCGTGGCAGAAAGTACGGGAACAAACCGATTACTGCCTACAATGTAGCCCTCTTGCACGGTATACAGAAACAAGGTAATGTAAAAGACGAAATATCGTATCGTAAGTGCGAATATCGTAGAAAAAGGCGACGTCACCCGGCAAGGTTAATACAGAAAACAACAACAATTTCGATTTTGTATGGGGAAGACTTGCCGAGTGACGTCGCACTAATACGATATTCTACGATATTCAGTCTTTTACATTACCTTGTTTCTGTATACCGTGCCCCTCTTGTAATTTTTTCGAAAACCTTGGCCTTTCCGAATTATTCAAGATATTTTTTGACCGAAAAGTGGTTTTTGAAAACTTCGACCTTGAATAACTTCGAAACGGTTAGGTTTTCGAAAAAATGATAAGAGGGCTTTTTTGTAGGCAATAACGTTTCGTATTGACTGATCAAAATTTTTTTTCGAAAAACCAGTTTTTGAGTGATTTTTTTTGCCAAAAACTGATATCTCCGGCGGTCATATTTTTTTTGTGATTCCGAAATTGTTTCCTTAAATTGTCCCAAGGAAGCTGTGGACCAATTTACAACCATTTTGGAATTTTGTCTCCTTAAAATGCTAATTCCCCCGGACTAATAGTCCAGTCAAATTAGGGTGTCACGTTGGAATGAGGATAATTTGTATGAACCTTTGTTTTTCCATTCGACGGGAAATTTGAGCCAAAAAAAGAATCTGCACCAAATGTATTGTTGAATGTGTTTTATGGGAACTTCATCATTTTCGTTATGTACAATGGTTCTTTCGATTTATCCTACTTAAAGATATCGATGCACAAGAGAAACGACCTCGACAGTCGTCGCTTTGTTGTACGTGAAGTGTGTGGTGCGTGTTGATTTATATTTTAGTGGCAAATTTTGTTTTTTAACGGCTGGAAAAAAAAACAAGCGAAAAAAAATCAAACATTTAATTGCAGTGAAATATATTTTCTTATAGGAGAGCGAATATCATCGTTGCTGCCCCCGTACCACCGTCGTATACCCGTAATAGCAACCATACGGCCGCCGTACCACCGTCGTATGGCCGTTATTGGAACTGTAAGGCCGTTGTTTCACCGTCAATCGCCCCATGTACGGCCGTACTGTCCTGCAACGAGCCTTCTGTTAACCGCCAGAAGGCCGAGGACTATGTTTCAATCACAGTCGGCGTTTGCCCGTTCTAAGGCCATCATTTATTTTTACTCGGGTTAGCATTCTAAATGATGCGTCAAAAGTCTCATATAATCTCGTGTCCGCGTCTTAAGATATTCGAGGTCAAAGGTAACAAAAATCAGTTTTTCGCAAATGTCTCGTAAATTATCGGCTTTACGTAAATTTTGGTTTATTAGATAAATCTGCATAAAAATGTCCTATACAGAATTTACGTGGAACCAATAGTTTTCGAGATATAGGGCTGAAAAGTCTTGGCATCGTGCTGCTTTCGTTTCCGCACCACCTCTGCGGGAGAATGGAAGGGGCGTTTTTTACATGGTGTCCCCCGTAGGCCTAATCGTTGGGTTACAAGTTATGATAAAATTCTGTTGATTTTCTCTCTATCTCTTCTATTTCCACTTCTTCCATATTATCATCTTCATCTACAATCAACTCAGAAGAAAATAATGAAATGTGATCGGCGTCATCATCGTTGAACTCATATTCAACGGTTGTATCCTCGGACATACTATTGAGACACGACTGGCTCTGACAAGAGCCATACGCTACGGAACATGGCAATCTTACTTTTCTACAATTCACTCATAGAGCTTTAAGGCGGAAACATACTATTAAAACGCGACCCAACGCAACGTGTCGACACTGGACGTGGACCGTGCACATTACCAACACGCGATGCCACAACACACTAGCATAATTTCTGAAGACAAAGCGGACAGCAAGGGAAGCGTACTGTCACGTTACGGATGTAAGAAGTAACGAGTCAGATGAAGATTTTGAAAAAGATTTGATGCAATTTTCGAATGACTGACGCGTGGCGTCGGGTGTTGCCTAGAAACACACTCCTTGGGCCGTGTCGGGTGGAGTGTTGACCACCACCATCGACAACACGTCAATCTGGAACTATGGGATCGGGTGGCGTCAGCGAGCGTCGCGTCGCATCGGGTGTTTTTAGTGTGATTCTGGTCTGAACAAATATATGGAAAATTTACGATTTGATTTGAATCAACACGCGTCGCATCACATCGGATCGGGTGGCGTTTTAAAAGTGTGTTTCCGCCTTTAGTTGCGCACCCCCGAATTACAGTCTAAGTTCTCTCTTTAAGGGCCTTTAGGCTTAATACGCAAAGGGAATACGAAGAGAACGTACTATCTAGATGGAAAAACATTGCATGTACATTGTACATATGCAATCAAGTGTATAAACACAACATTTTTTCATATGTATTAATATTTTTCCGTCTCCTTACTAGTCCTTACCACCTGATGCACAATATACTATTTGCACAAAAACTAAATGCGGGACTTGTGGGACGAATTTGACATTTTGGGGACAATGTGGGACGCTTTTAATAACGGGGAACAATACGAGCAAATGCGGGACTGCCCCCCTAATGCGGGACGGTTGGCAGCCTTAATTTATCTAAAAAAAACTTCGTAGTTTTATTTTTGATACTACTTATAATAATTTCTTTCAAAAAATTGGACACGCTTCCTAAATATACCATTGTTACTGTTATTACTTTCATTAAACAAGAAGCTGAAAAACGATCTTTCATATTACTAAGGATTTTACTGCAATACTTAAAGTCGTATCAGAACCTACAAATTGGCAGCGGGCAACAAATTAGGATATGAGATGAACATGTAGCACCCGGGTGTGATCCTACTTTGTCATTTTACCAGCCAATCGGATCTGAAGCAACCTTTACTTACTTTAACGGGATCCGGTCCTGGCCACTCGCAACTTTTCTCTCGACGGGTCCCGATTCTGAGCAAAGGTTATCCAGTTAAGCATCGCTAGCCTTTGGGCGTCCAGGTATACGCCATTCTTCCAGCCCATGTTTGGTTTCCTCGCTGTCGCACAACATAGACCTTACCTTAGACAACTTTCCGGGCTGGTTGGTCTTCGTTTATACGAACTAGATGTCTTGCTCACCGGAGCCTACTGAGCTTTATTTTTTCACATCTATGCCGCGATAGCGATCTTAGATCTCGTCATTGCAGAGTCTCCGGAGTCTTCCTTCCTCACAAAAGGGACTAACAATTCTCCGAAAGACTTTCCTCTCGAACGCCGCTAATAGGTTAGAGTGCTCTTTGCTCTTAGCTGCTTGGGTGTTTAATTCACGTCTAGGATGCTTATGGGAGTATCGGTAAGACCAGGGTCTTGTACAGCAGCTGTTTGGATGTTATAATTAGATGATTTGATTTGAAGATTTGAAGAGACTTGATCAACTATAGTGGGCTTCCTTGGCTTTTGGCAAACGTACGCGTATTTCTAATTTCCTGTTATTGTCCCAAGGTACTATTGACCCAAGGTAGATAAATGATTTTACGACTTCAAATTCACACTTCTATACCTTGACCAGCGTTAGGTGTTTTTGCAGACGGGCCACCATGCACTTTGTATTGCTTTCATAGATGTGCAGTCCCAGCTTTCGGGCCGTCGGCTCAATCTGGATGAAAGTTTCCTGTACAGCTCTTGATGTTCTTCCAATGATGTCAATGTCGTCTGTAAAGGCCAGTAATTGGGTGGCCTTGTGGAGGATTGTGCTCCTTGCTGTCACCCTCCCCTCGAGCCTCGAATCACTTTCTCTAACGCCAGGTTGAAAAATTCGAAGGCCAGACCGTCCACTTGTTGGAGTCCATTACAGATGTTGATTGGTCACTGTCCAGACTGTTCCGGATATCTTTAGTTGGCTTGTCACATTGGCCATTGTCATTCTACATATTCGTGTCAATTGGGGATACAGAATTCTATCATGGCTTTGTAGAGTTCTACTCTGACTATGCTATTATAGGCGTCCTTAAAGTCAATGAAGAGGGGTTGGATTGAGTTTTGAAACTCTAGACATTTTCCCATCGCCTGCCTCAGGGTGAAAATCTGATGTTGGCCAATGTTTCTAGCGTATGGGGTCATTCTGTTTTATAGGATAGCGGAGAATATCTTATACGAGGTACTAAACAATGTTATACCGCGATAATTGGTTTACGCTGTGATATCTCTTTTTTAATGTACAGGGCAGAGGATGCATTTTTGCAATGTTCTGGCATCACTTCCTACTCTCAAACTTGCACAATTAATTCATTCGCATGGTGTAGTGGAGATCCTCCATATATAAACAGCTCCGATGGTATCTGTATCCAAGACCTTGTTGTTTTTAAGACGGTTGATGGTTCTGTTAGCTTCTTCTAAAGTTGGTGGCGGCAGCTTAGAATTGTCATCAGTTATTGGTGGAGCTTCCAATTTCTTATTTAGCTCATGAAAGTGCTCTTCCCATCACTCGAAGATTCCTTTAGAATCGGTGATCAAATTGCCCTCTTTGTCTTTGGAGTATGTGCAACGGGGTGTGAATTGCAACACACTACGAACTCTTCGATTGAACTCTCCCGCGCCTGTTACGGCTTTCGTTCTCTGTACTGCTCTGCTTCACAAACGAGATTTTTCTCCCAGGCTTCCTTTTTCCGCCTGTGAGCTCTTATTTCTTCTTTTCTGAGCTCTTTTATATTTCTCTTCGCGTGCCCGTGTTCTCTGAGACTGCTGCCATAATATGTGGAACAAGATTTTACCGACAGTAGATGGCTGCGTTCAAGTTACGCAGCTGACTGCAAAATATTGCATTTATGTGTTCAAAATATGAAAGCCGCTGCAAAAGTCCTACAATACTCCGCATTCGAATGCTGATGACACTCAGCTGCTGCATTCAATTTGCAGTCAGCTGCGTAACTTGAACGCAGCCGATAATAGACAGATGCCTCTCCAGTTGTCACATATTAGGTCTGTTCCCGTACTTTTCCTGCAAAAACTTGTTGGGCTAAAAGTTACTTGAATAGTGGGGATAATTCTTTCAAAAATCCAAAAAGTAAAGAAACGCTTTTTGGGCGATTTCTTGCTAATTAACAAGAAGATAACTTAAATGTCGTTTGTATGTATGTGTATGCCGCTTCCCTGCAAACATTTTCTCGACTCGTCGCTTAAACGACTCGTTTACGAGTCGAGAATTGCTCGCCAAAAACTTGTTTCTCGACTCGTCGCTTTAACGATTCGTTTACGATTCGAGAATCACTCGCCATACCCGAGTAAAAATAAATGATGGCCTTAGAGCGGGCAAATGCCGACTGTGATTGAAACATAGTCCTCGGCCATCTGGCGGTTAACAAAAGGCTCGTTGCAGGACAGTACGGCCGTACAGGGGGCGATTGACGGTAAAACAACGGCCTTACAGTTCCAATAACGGCCATTCGACGGTGGTACGGCGGCCGTATGGTTGCTAGTACGGGTATAGGACCGTGGTACAGTGGCAGCAACGTGGATATTCGCCCTCCTATAAGAAAATATATTTCACTGCAATTAAATGTTTGATTTTTTTTCGATTGGGTTTTTTTTTCAAGCTGTTAAATAACAAAATTTCCCACTAAAATATAAATCAACACGCACCACACACTTCACGTACAACAAACCGACGACTGGTTAGCTCGTTTCTCTTGTGCATCGATATCTTTAAGTAGGATAAATCGAAAGAACCATTGCACATAACGAAAATTATGAAGTTCCCATAAAACACAATCAACAATACATTTGGTGCAGATTCTTTTTTTGGCTCAAATTTCCCGTCGAATGCCCGTTTCTACAGCTCAGTACGTGGCCTTTTAAATCTTTTGGTCAAATTTTGCCGCCGTAAGGCCGTATGTGCTCCCATTAAAAATGGTTAAAAACTCTACGGCCATCATATGCCCCTTAAAAAGCCAAGCGGCCGGTGTTCGCCCTTTATAGGGCCGTTTTTTTATTTTTACTCGGGTAATCTTGGCTCTCGACTCGTCGCTTTAAAGTCGTCTTTACGATTCGAGAATCACTCGCCAAAATTTTAATATGCAAAAATAACAAAGAATTAATATAGATATAATATCCATTATAAGCCCTTGTCAAAGAAAATGAACAAGGAGCTCTTCGATTTTAAGTCGCTACTACGAGTCGTTATCGAGTCATCAAAGCGATTTGCTATAGCATTCCGTTTTCGTCTTTTACAAATCGATATCCTTTCGATAACGACTGTCGTCTCGAAGTCTTCTCGAAGATTTCGCGACTGGTTTTCGAGTCGTTCTCGAGTCGTAATGTTTGCAGGGTTTTTTAACATACAAATACATACAACCAAATGTCAATTGACAACTTGCAAGAAATCACAGGACCGGAAACCTCTGGCAAATTCCTGCACGGAAATTTCCCCGCTTTTTCTTGCATGAGAAAGTAAAGAAACACAAATTGGGCAAGTTCGGGTGAATTCTTGCAGCCGCGGGATCCCACATTCGAGTTCGGGAACAGACTTATTGTTAGGTCCCCCTTTTTTGGTATTTTGACTATGGCACCTTCCGTCCAATCCTCCGGAAAGGTACAGGTGTTCCATGTTTCAGGATTGGCTTTAGTGCATATGCTATGAGGCTTGAGTCGGCTTTCAACAATTCTGGCGCGATGCCATCTTTTCCAGCTGCTTTACCATTGGCCATTGCATGAATTGCGGTTTTTATTTCAGTCTTGGATGGGGCACGAGTGGTGATTCTTATTGGCTGTGCATTGTTGTTGTTTTCTTCAGGTTCCTGTGAAAAAGAACCCTTCAGGGAGGCGAAGAAGTAATCTCTCCATCTTTGGAGTTACTCCTCGCCGCTACACAGCAGCCTTCCATCTGCACTCGTTACGGCATGCTTTTTAGTAGAGTGCTTTCCTGGGAGCTGTTAAGTAATTTGGTACAGAACCTTAAGCCAGAAATACATTGAAAAGCAGTGCAGTGCTGTGCAGTGCAGTGCGTCGCTGTGGAACGGAAGGTGAAACACATTGCAAGAGCAGTGTTTTGACATTTGATAAAGACATTTCGTCATCTTTTATAAGTATTTATTAATACAACGTTTTTACAATTGTATTGTATAAAAATTCTTTGCTTCGCACTAATTCTATGAGTTTCTCCTCATCCATTTTGAATGAAAACCTAACTTCATGTGTGAACAGAAGCAGTGCGAAGCAGTTTTTTAGAAATTAGCCTAAGCAAAGCAGTGCTGTGCAGTGCAGTGCAGTGCTGTGAAAATAATGTGAATTAACGCATTCAGTTACAAGAAGTCTAAACTTCACTGCACTGCACAGCACAGCACTGCTTTTCAATGTAGTTCAGGCTTTACTGTTGCCTGTGTTTGCCGCGTTTTCCGCTTTTTCTGCGAGCTCGTTTATTTGCCGCCTTTTATCACACCGGACGCTTCTCTTTACCTCCCGGTGTAATTGGCAGTATTCCCGTTCAAGTTGATGACGTTTGTCCGGATTGCTTGTAGAGTTCACGTTATTATTTAGGGCCCCCCTGCCTTTACAAGATTTATTATGAACTGCTTTTTAGTTCCAGTCATTAGGGCCTCGCGGGCAATGAAAATGGGGACGCATTGGACAAACAGGGCTTTGGCACTGTTTTCATCTGTTCAGAGCCGGCTATTGGTGCATCCTCCAATTTGATTTAAAGGGCCTTAGGCCCTTCGCAGACTTGTCCATCGTTTCAAACAGGTTTTAATATGAGCTTGATAATACACGTTGAACTCACTTTTCTCCATCATTTTCGTGTAACGATTGGAATGCCTATGTAGTAGTGCTGAGGTGCAAGCACAGCGAAGTAGATTTGCCAAGAACGAAAATATGGTTGTGTTAGTGTAATGGGCAGTGAAACCAGAAAATGTTTGGGATGATGGAAAATGATGGAAGAAAAACTGTCTTCCCTGCTAGCCCTTACGTATAAAACCGGTTTTTGTTTTGATATGATGGACAAGTCTGCGGAAGGCCTTATACCATCAGACTCTAATGAAATACACTAAAGCCTTCAGATCCACACTGTTCTGGTGAACTCCAAGCCCTTTATTCTGGTCAGCTGGCAACACAGCCATAGAATTACTGGAGCGCAGCAGAAAGGATTTTAGGACATTAATTGTGTTGGTCACTGGACACTGCGCTTTAAATTAGGATCGGAAGGGCGTAGGACCCCACCTGCAGACTGCGCCTCAAGCAAACGAATCTGCTCTCCATGTTCTTTCTTACAGTTCCGCGATATTTAGGAACAGTATCGTTATTCGGCCGGCACAATCTTGCTTTGCCATACAAGTCTAAATGTCACATTTTTAGACAGACTGCTGAACCTATTTAATCGGTCTGGCATACCCTGTTTAAGATAGTGGGGCTGCTAATAGACAACAAACCCACTTTTAGAAATTAAAATAACACTTCACTTACATGTTTTCCTTTATTGAAATTTTTACTGATTTCTATCATTTTTACATTTGTTTACACTTTTTAAGCTTGTTAATTATTACATTTTACTTTCGAAGATTGTATAATTTTTACTTTATTTGTTTATTTAAATTTACTTTATTTTAATAATATGTTTCTTGTTCAAGCCATCCACCTGGATAACGACGTATATAGTAGCGCCGTACTTCGTCATATACGATTATAGCCACTGCATACGGAAATGGTGGAAACCACCAAGCGGGCCTAAAAGGATACCATTGTATTTTAATCTTTGGAAATTAAATAATTTCATATTTAAAAGAAAAATAAGTATAACAAAAAAAGTAGAAATGTGCCATTCTTTAGTTGAAATACAAAATACTCTGCCTATATAAAAATAAATGCTGGGCGGTAATTAACTGTGGTATAAAAGAAATTGATATCCCCAATTTTCATACCGACATACAGTATTTTGGAACGAATTATTAATATTTTTATATTAAAAAACGTGATAACGAACTCCAATCGCATTACTGGCAAACCAACCTTTATCGGAAAAATAACAAGGCGAGGAATCGTGTACAATAAGACCGCGGTTAGAGCCCATTCATTTCTTTCTACTTTTTTCAATTGAATTTTGATATCAAAATTGCGAAAGAATTTGTGTGAAGTTGTTATAAACTTCAGTTGCTATAACTACTTAAGGCAAATTACCGTCATATACAGATGTATTTGCGAAAAAAATCACTTGAACAATGTGAAGTGAGATTAATTTTTATCGCTAAAGTAAGTTGACGTTGCACGAGTATTGATAACGTTATTTTCTATTAAAATATTATGTTTATTAACAAAATTACAGAGACAAAAGAATCCATATACTAGTCACAGACTTACAGTACATCTAGAAAAAGTCACAGTCTCCTTCTTTAATGGCGCTACAGTCCTTTTAAGACTCGGGCCTCATAAGATCTCTTCTTTCAGTCGCCTCTACGTTTCCCTAATTTCTCTCTCCAATTCCTCATATGAAGTTTTCGTATATTTACTAGCAGGCAGTCTATCCACTTATTTCTTGGTCGTCCTAGGCACCTTTTTTCGAGATATTTTGATCTACATAGTATGCACTTTCTCAGCGGAATGTTTTCCAGAGGTTTATTGCAGGATACTTCACAGATAGACGCAGTGATAAATTTAGTTGTGGAACTTGGTCTGACATAATCATTGAGCCTCTCCTGTCTGAAGAGTTAGAAGAATGTACTAATATGAAGACCAGAGGCCTTATTCTCTATTACAATATTGTTAAATCCGATCCGAAAACGAAACAGCTTTCGAGTAAAAATTTGACAATATTGTTAGATTTTCAGTAAAATTGATGCCAATATTGTAATAGAGAATACGATTTCGTCAGTTTCGTGAATTTTTTTTACAATATTGTAATAGAGAATAAGGCCCCAGTATGTAGACGCGAGGGTTCCACATGTAAGAAGAGACGATAACGACGTAAAAAATTAAATTAATGCTTTTCATGTTTTAATCCTTTTCCAGAAAGCAGGGGCCGTATTTGGCTCCTCGAGCCGATGAATCGAATCATATACTCACAGATACTCGATTTTTATAAGATCTACACACCTCAAAAAATCTGTTTAATTATGGATTCTTCTGCAAACATCTAGTGCTGCTCGGTATCATTTATATTGAGTCCATTTCCGAGTCCAAATATGACTTTATGGATGTACATTCAGAGATAACATTGGGGAGCCAATTGAAACTCTGCTTCCAACTGCGCCAGGCTTTCTGCTGAATACAATTTTTTGAAATGTCGCCAAGGACTTCAGCTTAAACTGCGGCTGCAGAAAAGTTGGTTTAAATTTGTCAGTCTTGCTTAAATGTAACGCCCGATATGAATAACACATTGGTAGTTGGGACTCTACTAATGATTTAGATCCATCGTGTTTCGGGCCTTATTCTCTATTACAATATTGTGAATATTTCTAACAAAACTGCCAAAATGGTATTCTCTATTACAAAATTGACTAAATTCTACTCGAAACTGTAACAATAATGGCCTCGATTCCAGAATCCGGCGGATAGGAAGTGAGTTGACATTTTGCGATTCCCTTATTCGCCGTGTGGGTGTAATCGTAAATCTTAACGTATAGCTATGCCAACCTCTAAACGATTTCCGAGAAGAAAAGTAAGGAATCCCAACTTACACATACGCCATTTTGGACATATGTAAGTGTCAAATCCGCACTCACTTCCGATCCGCCGGATTCGGGAATCGAGGCCATTGTTAGATTTTTACACGAAAGCTCCAGGGTTATCGAGCAACTTGAATATATTATGTATGGGCGACAAAATTAAAACTCTTGTGTTCATTTTGTTTTCTTTCGGGGACATTTCTACTAGAGGAAACAATGGGCTTGATTGTTGAATCCGGCGGATTTGGGATTCCCGCCGCTAATGAGTTTCAATTTCAATTGTCGCTGCGATTGTTCAATCCGCCGGGCGCAACTGCCATATGAAGTGACATATTTCATTTTCGAAATTCAAATGACAAACGAATGGACAGTTCGCATTGGATACACAACTCCAAACAAGTGGTTTTTTAGTTTAACTTTCACTTTCGACTGTGAAATTCTCATTCACTTTCCCGCCGGGGGATTCAACAATCAGAACCTGTCAAATTCGCATTCACCTCCCTGCCGGCGGATTCAACAATAAGGCCCAATAATGTAATAGAGAATACGGAAACATTTTAGTTTCGAATAACAGTTTCGAGTAAAAAGAATTTGAGTATTGTAATAGGTAATAAGGCCCCTGACTAAAACCATGGAAATACAGCAGACAACCGAAGAGCAAGAAGAAAAAATTGATCAAGAGGAAAGGAAACAAGTAGAAATAAAGTCTGAAGGAGAATAATTATTGAATTTAATAACTCCTGTTTTAAATAAAAAATTAATTGATAAACAAATTCATTCAAATTTTCTAAAACTAAACATTTTTCAAATAAAAATCAACTTGGACTACTGGGGACACCACGTAGAAAACCCCACCTGCTGCGGAAATGGGTGCACGTTTCATGAGAAAGATAAAGGTAACAACTTTGTGAATCAATATCTCAAAAACGGTTACTCTTATGAGAAACGTGTACTCTTTTTTAGGAAATTTCTTAAGCGATAACACATTTTTCATTTTTCTGTGAAAATGGCCATTGCATTACTAAGGTATCTACGAAAAATCGCTTGACCTGTGTAAAATTTTTAACGCTACTTCCATCGATAGTGAGTTTTGATATTTTGTTTAGAACAATAATAGCAAGGTTCATACCAAAGTCCAGCTATCCCGGAAAATGACCATGTCTAATTTCTCTCGACTATAATGCGAAATTACGTGCGGCTACAAAGCGTTTATGCAGGTTGCTCTTTATCTTATTTTCTGCCTCAGCTGATTTGGTAGGCGTCGGATATTTATATGAGCAGTAAGCCGTGATATGGCAGTTTTCAGAAGTAACAAGAAATGAATCAACTTCGGAATGTCGCGTTAGATGAAAACAAAGAAGTGGATCAAGGAGATGGGCTTCTTGGACTAGAACATCAGGGACTCTTGTATGGTGATATACAGTTTGATCTAAATTAGTGGTATCTACAAAAGGCTTTGCGAGAAATAATTTGAGTAACTCAGCCAGTTTATATTGTGAACACTGAAATCGAAAACAATAATGATGTCACACCAGTGGCGTAGATAGGGGGGGGATCAAGGGGATCAATCCCCCCCCCCCCATGAGCCTACAAAATTTATAATAGAATTGAATAAAACTCTTCGTATCTACGTATTTAAGTATACATGAAACTTCTTAAGCACCAGCACCTCTTTTGGCATTATGTAATGTGCAATTTTGTTTTTGCGCAATTATAGTTTAGTTTTTAGTTTTTGTGACGGCTGTGCATTTAACTGTTGTATAATTTCCGCGCTTCGAGCAGGCCGACCAATCAAGAGCCACGAAAAGGCTTACTATAATTGTTGACACATCTTGAGCACATCTAAAGTAAATACAATGAGCCAAGAGTGGCACCTCGGTTCCTAAATACTCAAAATTTTAACGTTATAATAAATCAAGAAATTTAATCGTTTTTCCAATTTTTGGTGAAATAACTAGTAGCTATGATCATATTTTATTCAATATTTAATATTTCGAATATTTTTTAATGTAGTAGAGTATCAAAATGTGAGCTTCCTAAAAAATAGGACTAACTTTTGGCTTTGATTGTCAATTTAATTCCTTCTAAATAATTTGAAGTTTATAAAAATTGCCGTGTCAGTAAAAATATTAAAGTTCAAGAAAAGATTCTACGGGCAAAATTATGATAAACTTTAAGTTATAAGTTCGGGGAAGCTTTGACTTCATAGGTTGTTCTAACTCGATACAATTTTATCGAGCACAATACACAGTACACTCAATGTCTCTGGTGAATCAACAATTCGAAGACGTTCCTTGGAGCTAATTTAGTCTAGTTTATAATTGACGAATGTCTGTTCAAAAGGGCGTATTTCCGTTTTCAACTTTTTTTTATTTTAAAATTATTTTGAAAATATGGCATAAAAGTCCATCGAATGAGCCTAAAAACTTAATCAAATGGAGCGTACTTTCCATATAAAAAATTCCAAAAAATTAGGAATCCAATCAAAAAGTAAAGTACGGTAATCCGCCATTTTTTTGGTGGCCATATTGGATATATTGAGTATACTATATTATGATCGGATAACCGGAACCCCCTCAGCAAAAGAAGGTTTACTTCAAAATACGATCTGAATTTTCGTTTCATATAATTGTGACTGTAAGCGAAAGGAAGACCCAATTATAACACTGCTTAACAGTGTGACTGTTACATGGAATATTTTCACTCTAAACTAATTTTTGACGCTGATTTCAAATATATTATCAGTTTTTTTATATCAGCTTTAGTTAATGAATTACAAGGAAGTGTGTTCTTTTTAGAAAAAATACTCCCACCGTACTAAAATATTTTATTTAAAAAAAAACTATAAACTCGTATCCTATCTAAAAATGTAAAAGTGAAGATTCTACCCTACCACCTTCCAGAGTAATGAGTCATCAAATTCAAAATTTTGTGTTTTTTAATAAAACTATCAACTTCAACTACCTTTTCCCCCAAAAATACGTAGTTAGTCAATATTTTTTTTCCAAAATTGGAAAGCACGGACAATTTCCTATAAATAATATCCAATAATTTTTGTGTTGCGGCCTTTATTTTTGAAGATATGTATTAGCAAATTTTGATCTTAAAGTTGGCTTTATTTGGTAGTTTGGTACTTTGGTATTAGAGCCCTAACACAATAGAACATTTAATTTTAGCTCAGAGTTATACTAAGAGTGGATAGGTGGACATAAAAATCTTGCTAAAAGGATTTTTGCTTTTGACAGGACCCCAAAAAACTTCACTGCAAGTATTTCCAAAAATTCTATTCAAAAAGGCTTATTTCTTGAAGTGTCTAATCAAAAGGTCGTATTTCTCACAATCCCGATCAAAAAGGCCTATTTCTAAATAAATTAAAAAAAATATAGTTTTAATGTGTATTTTTTTAAATAAAAAATCCATTATTGTAGTCTTAACCTTCACATGAATGTGCATTTAAATATATTTTAGCATTTTATTTATAGAAACCGGATTTTTTTTTCGATTTCTGTAAAGTTTGTTTATGATGGAAATACGCCCTTTTGAACAGAGACTCCTCAATTCTCAAATTTATTCCAGTTTATAATTGCAAAGGTGTGTTAAAATTGTTTTGTTTATTATCTCGGAATGAAGAAATTTTTACTGCTAATAAAACCATTTGGCAAGTCTTGAGACGGTAAAAACCATAGAAATGCAGAATCATCTGCAGAAACACCCCGTTCGGATGCATTAAATTCCGAAAATCCTATCAATCAAAATATACTAAGTCATATCCCCTCCCATCGCAAAAAGCTACCTACGCCACTGTGTCACACTACGCATTGCATTGGTGGTTACAAATCTGCAATCCGTTCGCAAATAGCTTCAAATGCTGCCGTATTTGGTTTCTCGAGTCGATATCGACTTCTGTCGATAAATAAAAATTGGCATTTTGCAATACGTTATCGTCCCTTTACGTGTCGATAAAGACGTTTGACTTTTATTAAAAGGCTCGATTTATGCATACAATAAACTTTTAACAGTTTCTCCAAATTTTTGGAGTAATATCACACAATTTGATGGTTTTGTATGGCCACACTTATCTCTCGATTCAGTCGTAACACCAAATACAAAACTTAGAGAAAATCGACAAGTTTTTTGTCGAGATTCATCGATGCTTTATTACTTATGTTAGGACTTCTGTAGAGGAGACAGAAGAATATAAAGTGAAAGATGAATTTAAGCAAAGGCATGTATTGAAACCAGAGGGACAATACTAAACAAGTCTGTTCCACTAATGGGCCTTCCGATTCTCTCAATTGAGATTCTTGTTCATGGCTTGTAAATATAGAAGGTTATGGGCCTTATCATGGTTGGCGCGGCGAAAAAATGACAGCGCCGTTTGTCGTTGTCTTTTTTCGTATCATAGTTGGCGAATGCAGCGACATGACAATTTTCGATAAAAACCTTATGGTTGTCGCTTTAAAATGTTTGAACATTTCTTATAATTAAAAAAATTTAAAATCAGTCGTGAAAAACGTAACTTTGTCTCTTAAAAAGGTCAACTGTGATACACTTGAAGGCGTTTTTCCCGACAAATGTCAGTTTTTTCGAGAACTATGATTCCGTTTTACAGTCGCAGCGCCATTTCTCACTTCAAGCACCAGCCATGATCAGGCCCAATGTCATATACAGACGACATAGGCCCCTATTCCGAATCCAGCGGACCTGAAACTCCCCCGCGGTTAAGTGATTATTGAATCCGATGAAAGAATTGCCATTCACCCTCTTCCAATGTTTTAGCTTATCGCAAACTATCAAATTCGCATTCGTTTTTCCGCCGCCGAATAGGCATCGCAGGCAGGACAATGGCTGCAGCATTGTGTCTCTACAAAATCCGGACTTATCATCAATGAAAATAAGGCGAAACATATGTGGATCTCTAATAGAAATAGTCAGCCTTATTATGGTTGTAACTTTCGGTGACAAATGGCGGTGAGACAAAAATGCTCTTCAGCCTTATTGTGGTTGTCACCTCACCATAGTGAGAAATATCACTGTCATTGTCACTTTTCATATTGTGGACATTTGGAATCAAGGACCATTTTACATAAAACCTTAAGGTGCTCGTACATGATCTGGCAAATTGTCAAATATCTGCCGATTTTCGTAGACAGATGCATGTAATCACTGCGACAGATGAAGACAGATGTCTGTCCTCAAAATCTGGCGCTCAACAATTGGCAGGCGTCTGGCACACGTGTAATCAGTCATTTCCTCTATCTGGCAATTCTTGAAAATCATCATCAATCTGCCTAATAAGTTTTTGAATAATTGGGCAGTTTGTCAGAAGCTGTGTTTAATGAAACCGAAAAAGAGCAGAGCAGCTCAGAGTAGAGCAGCTGTCAAAAAAAGTAGATCAAGAAATCTTGCCCGAAGTTGCTCTAGCAAAAAAGGTGCTTTAATTGGTCCAGTTCAACTAGAGCAAGCTCATGAAACAGAAATCAGGGGGGTTATCCTGGAATGAGATTCGAAAGTGAGAAGCAAACGGAAGCCAGTTGCGATGCGATTTAGTTTTTGTATCGCTGAATAGTTTTTGTATCGTGTTGAAATTGTTGTCTGATAAATATTCGAAATGAAATTGTTTTCAGCCAACCAAATTCATTTATCAACTTAGGCCCCTACTCCGATTGTCGTCAAACAGTCGAACGAATGTTAGATCGAAAAAGTGGTAATCCCAATCTCGATTGTAGTAAACCGAGTCGATTGCAGTCACTGACAGTTCACGATTGCATTTAGATGGTCGAATGCGTGTGTGTGTTTATTGAATTTAAACACCAACAACTTTCTTAAAACAACATTGCCATTAAATTTCCTTCGAAAAATTCATCAAAATGACAGAAAATTCTTAGTTACAATGGCGGTACTTTTTGTTCGATTCGACTGCGTTACGGACTACCAATCTTTTTCATAATCGAATCGGCTTTCGTTTCTCGATCGATTGACGAATCGAATTTCGTACCAGAGGCCTTAATATGACATTTTGATGCAAAAAATTAGTTCAAAAATATTTAAAGAGTTTTTAGAATATTTTAAAACAAACAAATCAGCGGATCCGATGACAGACGGACAAATTTAATTCGAATTCGTATTTGGGGATACCATTTCCTTATTTCCGATTTTTATGACTTTCGAATCGCATTCAAGGATAACCCCGCAGAGCAAGTTGAGATATCTCAACCTAGAGCAGCTCATTAATTACAGCTAATAAATTGCTCAAAAACAACAAGGCCTCGGGTGCAGATGGCATCCCCGCGGAGCTAGGTAAATATGGAGGACCTACACGACACCAAGCGATTCACGAATTAATTGTGAAAGTATGGAAGCAGGAAGCGATGCCAAAAGACTAGAAAACAGGCGTCCTGTACCCGGTAGATAAAAAGCGAGTATCTCAGGGTTCACCAGTTATCGCGGTATAAAGTTGTTGAGTACCGCGTATAATATATTCCCCACTATGCTACAAAATATTATGGCCCTACACTAGAAATATCATAGATCAATACCAGTGTGGCTTTAGTCCAAGCCGCCTATTATAGCATAGCCAGAGTATAGGTGATTTCCAAAATGCATCACTCCCTTATAAGCTGACACGACTATGTAGGTTGTAAACTGGAGAACTCTACTTCAGATTATTTTATTTTAGGCAGATGAAAGAAGCGGCACTTTTCATAATTGCATGGTTGCGCAAAACGATCATGTGCATGTTATTCAAAAAAGCAAACGTGCAAGCACCATTTGTTCAAAATTGCAACCTGCTTGGCAAGTCTACGCAAATCTTGCAACCATTTTTGCATGAATGCTTATATGATTAAATAAGAAAAAATTAATGTGTGAAGATTGAAATGCCGTTCGCCGAAGTTTTATGATTTTATTAGGCAAAGTTTCTAGGTTTTCGCAACTGATTAACCTGAAAGTTGCTTTTTTGCAAATTTGCTTTCAATCAGGCAAGCAACCATGCAATTATGAAAAAGCCCAGCATTTATGGCAGATGAAAAATAACAGATCGTGTAATTAGCAAAACAGATGCATGACAGAAATGAAAAATGTGTCTGGCATCTCTACGCCAGATGGAATCTGCCCGAATATCGGCCACAGGTGTAATCAGTAAGGCAAACATCTGTCTATGAAACTGGGCAAATATATAGCAGTTTGCCAGATCGTGTATAATATAAAGCAAAATATATATATACACACAAAGTCTTACTGGTTGGTTTCCTGAGGAGAATCTTTACATTCGCAGAAATATTTTAGGAGCCAGAGAAAAAAATTTAAAACACATATAACAAAAAACGAATAAAAGATTTTTTCTTATCTTTTTAAACACTGTGTATTTTCTAAAAGTTTCATTTTCATTGATCTTAAATCCTTCGTTTCTGTTTTACTTGCACAATAATTTCACAAATGTTTCTTTCGCATATATTTTAACCAATTTTTATGTACCGCCAAAAATCTATTTAGCTTTCTTTTTTACTAAGGACAAGTGGAATTTTTTTTTATTTTTTATTTTATTTAAATGAAAATCTGAAAATTTTTATTATTGAAATTTTTATCTTATTACCTGCTTATATCTTATTTAATTTTATTTCGATTTTATTTTCTTTTTTATATATATATATATTTATATATAATATAACATTCCTACAAAATATTAATTTTAAAATATAAAAAGGGGAAATGTGACGGGGAGCAACAAGGAATAAAAATAAAATAAAAGTAATATTTTCAGTTTTTTTTCTGTTTTTTATATATATTTAGAACGGAGAAATATGAACAGAGGCTCTATGTCTAATTTTCATATACTTTTGTCTTTAATATAATTTTAATTTACAATTACTTACTTCATTCTTGTTTTTTTATTATTCAATTTATTAATTTATTACTTCCAATCTAATTAACTAATATTCATTTATTTCCATGTTTGTCTTTACTATTTCTTTTATTCACCTTTAATGAAATTATGAATATGTGTGTTGTGTTGTGTGTGTTTTTGTCGTTAGTGAGAAGTTTTTCTTTCATTTTTTTTAAGTTTTATTTTTATTTAATAATTAATTTTTTTTAATAACAACAGTCAGGCAGTATTTTTAAGACGCGTTGCAACTCTATAATAATTCTCTTTTTTTAAAACATATTAAATTTACTTAACCTCTTTTTATCTTAGTTTTTATCATAAACATTTTTCACTTTTTTGTATAATAAGATACTTAAAAACTGATATCTATATTTATTTGCAAATATTTAACAAAAATAGTCTATGATGATAAAAAGACACGATTTAAGGAAATTTCATTTTCATAAAGGATAGAGGAATTTACGGGGAACTGTTATGGGTTTTTATTTAATTTATGTTTGTATTTTTTTGCAAAAGGATAAATAAACAAGTTTTTTATATTTTTTTAAATTCTACATAATGTAGGTCCATTTTTTTATATATATAGAAAATTAGTTAGTAATATTCAAATTATATCATCTATTGTTTTCTATTTCTTATATTTGTTTCTTGCAAAATTATTTGTAATATCATAGCTTATGCTAGGATAAAAAGTCTGAAGATTCTGAGTTTTGTGTCGTTGTTGCTTTTAATATATTTGGACTAATGTTTGGTCCATTTTAAAATTATTTTGGAAAAAACAAAACTAAATGGATAACTACTTTATAAGCAAAAAAGAAAGTCTAGCTAAGACTTAATAATTGTGGTCAAGAAAGAGCCTCATGTTATTAGAAGATATTATTATGGGCTAAAGCCCATTGAAGGTAATAAAAAAATAATATTTTTTTTTGTAATAAAACAAATTTATTTAAATGCAATTTATATATTTTACTAAGCATGAGCAGTAAATGCAGAGTGCTGTGATATGCTTTTTATTATATTATCTGGGCGTCTGCTGCATTGCTTCTTAATAAAAAGAAGAAAAGAAAATAACATTTGTGCTAGATTTACCATCTTTTGCACAGGGAATCACCGGGCCTTTGTCACTTTTTTTGTTTGTTTTCTGTGCATGTATGAAACATAATCAAGGCTCTATTATTACTAAACTGATGCTCCTCCGACACAAAATTCACAATCGATTTATTTTTTTGTATATATATTTTTTTCTGTTTTGTTTAACCAATCAAATTCGACATTCCACACGACATTAAACTGTGAGTTTCACTTTTGTTTATTTAACCAAAACAAAAGAAGTATAATTTACAAAACTACATAATTAAAAAACAGCGCTTAAAACTTATTCTCATCAACAAATACTTACATGGCTAAAGGAAAAACTAAAAGAAAAATAAAATAAAAGATTTTTTTATATAAATTATGACACAAAAAATTATAATAATAAAAAAAATAATAATAAGAATTTTATGTAATTTATAAAAATCAAATTTTTATAAATTCAAAATAATTTTATAGGATATTTCTTTTAAAAGAAAATCAAGGAAACATGGGATGAGGATATGGGGTGAAAATAATATCAAAAAAGAGTAAGAAAAATATTAAGAAAAAGGAGATGAATTTTAAACAACATTTCAAAAAAGATGTTTTTTCTTTGTTTTATCTTATTTTTGTAGTTTTTTTTATATAATTTTTCACGTTTCTTTTTTCTCACTTATTTTATTTCTACAATACATTATACAGCGGAGGGTGAAAATGTTAACGAAAAACACTAAAATGAAAATTACATTTAAAAAAAAATTAAAGAAAAATATATGTTATAATTTCACATTAACTGAAAAACATGGAAAATGGAACTACACAAAAACTAAAAGGATTAAAAAAAATATTTCAAAAAAAATATATTTTAAAAAATTACGCTTTTTATTTAAAAAAAAACAATAAAGAAAAATATGCATTTTACGGTTTCTTTTCTCTTTTATTGAATTTGTGAATTTTTTCCTAGTTTTTTTTTCATTTTTATACTTTTTTTTGTTCTTAATCTTAAAATTTGTTTGCACTCTTTAAGCTTGCAATTCACACTTTTTACTTTTGAATTTGTTTTTTTTTATTGAATTATGTTTTTTGTATGAACTTTTAGTTTTATTACTTTATTTTTAATTTAATAATATGTTTCTTGTTCCAGCCATCCACCTGGATTACGACGTAGGTAGAATCGACGTGTTTCATCATAGATGAAGATGGACAACATGAATGGAAGGGCTGGTAACCACCAGACGAATCTAAAATAAAAATATATTTATTAGATATTGCAGTTTTTTTTTCATGAAAAAAGATTCATACATCACATATCACCAGTTTTTTTCTTTAAACAATTGTTTTGAGAAGTTAAATGAACTCAGAAGTATTTTTAATAAATACATTATTGTAAATGCTTCATTTTCTTGAATCAATCGCACACAACAATCACTCATTTTTAAATATTTTATATAGATTTTACATTTTATAAGTATACACACAGCCATACATTTTCATTCAGCAAACATATCTTGAAAAGTTAAGCAACGAATATTCTGTCTCAAAAAGAGTAAACCAGTAAAAAAATATTGATGGTATATTTTAAAAAAAATATAAGCCTCAAACAACCGATATTCTTTATTGAGTATATAAACATTTGAGTCAATTTGATTTATATATTCAAAAATTTTTATTTTACAGCATCTCGCACATTTGGTTTGGATAAATTCCAATTAATCCACTTTTTAAAAAGATAGTAATCGACATAAAACACCACTCAATCATTCATTTTCCTTACAAAGAGTGCACAATTTATTCATATTTCCAGGCAGGCTCATACAACTACTAATTCTACCAGTGATAGAAATGCACGATTTAGTTTCATGTTAGGCATAGTGAATTCGAAGCTCAACTATCCTCAACCAAAAGCCCCAACGAAAAACGAAGAAGATCTGTTTATAAACGCCTGTAACTTAAGCTCGTCAACGTTATGCCAGATTGTTATTTTTTAGCAGTCAGCAGATACCTTGTTGTACCTCGTTAGCTAAACTGCAAGCTCTTGGTGATTCAGTTCTAAAGAAAAATCAGACACTTCACAGCATCGATGAAGACGGTACATTTCGTTATTCTCACACCTTCGATAATGTAAGAGAAGCACGGGTCATACCTTGTCTTTACAATCGCGGGTTATAACCCGACTCAATCAACAAGAACATTGAACTCATACTCAAGAATATAATTTAACGTATGTGAATCGAAGTACGTACTGTCTTATCTTCAATAAAGCTGACCTCTATGTATCAGTGGACATTATGGAGCATATGGCTGACCAATATCGTAGGCCTAACCGTGACAGAAGATCTGCAATAGAATGAATTCATATTCCCGCTAAACAAGCATCACAACGCCTAAGATTTTTTAAGAGCTGGGACTTTATTTCATGGCCTCAGGCTGTAATATGCATTCTGCCTCTCCTCAAATACAAATCCTTTATTTGAGCCGAGACTTCGAAAACTACCCACCACTACCTTCTGGTTAGATCAGAACAAAAAAGCCCTGAATGACGACATTTGCTTCGCCATCGACTCGTTAAGCCACCCTAGGTGTATAGTAGCTATTACAAAATTTTATTGCTATCATAGCATTAGCTACTTTGTTTATAAACAGAAGAGCTCGACTGAATAGTCTTTCGCAGTTTGCATTTCCGAACTACTACAACATCCATCCACATCATAACCTCAAAACTATTCTCTTCTTCGAGCTAAGCTTTCTGCTAGACATTGCACCATTACGTGATCAACGACATGACGGACTGTTGGTACAAAGGATGATCCCCGAGTTTAAAATTGCCATATGAAAAACTACGAAATGCAATCACATGTTATTTATTTCTCTAGGAATTATAGTATTTATTTCTGTAGCAATTTTACTATACTGCAACTTACTACACAAAAAATTCCCTATGAGAAATTTTATTTTATATTTGAGCCTCTTTTGGAGTTCTTATCGACCAACGAAAATTGAATTTAATGGAGTATACAAATAAAATACCTCGTATTAATAAATTCTTACAGTTCATACATAGTTTCATACTGATTAAAATATATAAAAAAAATTGTGGTTATACGAAAAATGTGTAAAATTGATTGAGTTTCTTTTTTGGCCGATTTTATCAATCCCTTAAAAGTTATCCTACTTCCAACACTAATAAAACCACTTTGCTACTATTCAATGGATGAAATTACGTGTATTTACGTTCTGCTTTTTCTGGAATAAACTTCTACATAGTTAGGCTGCAGCCGAGTAAGAAATAGCAGTATCAACAGAGCGCAGTGAATTTTGTCGCTCTTAATAAATTTACGAATGCTCGCTCATGTACAGAACGAGGTCAAAAATTGAAGATATCTAGACGGTCAAACAATTTGATTTCGAAACAGTTGAGTAATACAGCAATTATTGGAAGGCAAAAATCAATTCTGTCAAATGTGAATCAAATAAATAAATTCAAGGTAAAGCACCACGAACTTTGATTCACTAGATCAATACCAGTATTTCAACTGGCTGCTCTTAACAATACTAACCAGGACTTCCTTATGTCGAAGAGGCGATTTCTTAGCAAAGAAAAATTCATGATTAAAAAGTGATTTTATATAGTATGGTTCAACATTGAGAATATTGTGCAACAACAAAATAAATATCAAAAAGCAGCTTTTGAAGTCGAGGAAGTTTATTTCCAGAGCCATTCATTAATTTGGATTTAGAAAATTGATCCAAGATAAATCTAAATTTGCTATTTTATATCATGACATGGTAGTTCACATTTCAAGAAATTTGTCTGTAACAATGAAGCCAATGAGTATATAGATTTCACCCCATTTAGAGCCCGTGTGTCCGATCGAGACGAGTGGATACAAAGCAATGCATACTATGCGAAATGGCAGGATCGTTCAAGTCCATCCATTATGCTCAGGAAATTAAATGTATCAGGAGCATGTGTATGCAGCTAAAATTTATCGTTCGTAGATATCAAACAGTGCATTTTGCAATCAGTAAAATAATTGATAAATTTATATTCAAGCAATTTTTTGTACGAAATCAAAGCAAATTAGGCTACGAAGGACACTTTCAGAAAGAAAATCAGGCGATTATGGAATTCTTCGAACTAGCTCGACAATAATATAATTTTATTTGACCAAAGAATAACTTGAATCATAAAATGTTGAAAGCTGATTTAAATAGAAATTAAACAGTGCTAGTTGCTTCAAAATGTTTTTCGGGGGACTTTTTGCTGCCTTTCTATCTCTCTTACGAAAAACTATATAAATAACATAATTTTCTACAACAAATGAACGAAAAAATGCTTGTATCAAAAGGTTTAAGACATTATAGAAACATTCTTGTATTGATACCGCGCACGCTTTACTTTCGATGCCAAAAACATAATATGAGATAACAGGGGGCCGGATAGTAATGTCGTCTGTCCATGCCTATATTTTTTATCATTTATCAGCTGATTATGCAATTCGTTCCAGAGACATTTAAGGATCAAGTGACTTGTTTACTTGTGAATAATTAGAAATTTGTTTGGCACTTTTGGGCGAAATGGCTAGCCAAATACCATAGAGGTGTATACCCCTCATTGTATGATTTTTGAGTTTCATAAGGGTAGTAATGCAACAGTTAGTGTACGCTCACAGCAATGGTGGCAGGATAGGTGGCTCGCTAAGATAGGTGCTACGCTAAGATATACTACTGTTCACACGAGGATACCTGCTTGGCTAGGATATTAGAAAATGCTGCAGTTGGTCGCCGTTGCCTGAATGTATCCTAGGAAAAAACAAACACGTCTGTTCGCTTGGATAGCCACCTGGCGACTAGCCACAGTGAAGCGCGGTCGATATGAACAACGCAGTGCTAACAGGAAAGTTCGTTCGCTTGGATAATTCATCCAGCCACCTAGCTAGACACTAGACGCATAGCGTGGCACTTATTGGTGTGAACGTACACTTACTACCAAAAACATTTGCAATATTTATCCAAGTGCATTAGACGTTCGTAAATACCACAAGTTCATATCCAGTAATTTTGGCTTTCCAATTCGTATCGTTCAGGAACACAAACAACTTAGACAACAATGTGTTAAGGGCGGAAGTGGAAGCAAATCCGTGTCAGACAATCGACAAACTGTCCAACGCTCTTAATCAACCTTGGTCGATCATCCAAGAATATTTGCAGCAGATTTGTAAAGTATGTAGGACAGGTGTAATGTGAAAAAAAACGTGATTACTTTAAAGTACCACTAAAATTTATTATAGTTTTAGCGAGCCCATTTCACCATTTTAATTCGAATGAACTGCCTATATATGAAATGCGTTGTTGTTTTTGGATAAATAGGTGTGAAATATACCCAATGAAACTTTTGCCTTTGATTAATAAGAGTTATTAAATTTTGTAAAGCATAAGTCTTGGAAAACACACTTTTTCTACGGCCGCGGCGTTGTTCCTACCTACTTTTTAGCATTATTGCTTACGGAATATAATTAAATGTCAATACTAGAAAACAATGCAAAAAATAAATTTAATTTTGTTTGACTGTAATACGGGGATTTTTTCTAAACAAACACTAATTATTTTTTTGCAGCGACCTATAATTTTAATATTACCTGTAAGAATTATAGTAAACATGTAATTACAAACAAATAGTAAAAATAGTAACCGCAGTTATGATTATTAATATGTAGAATATTGTACTTACTTGAGTGGGTACATACGAAGACCCTTGTCCATACCAGGACAATATGAAAGGAATGCAGCTAATATTGTTTCGAATACCAAACCAAAGTTAAGCGCCCAATTCCTCATACCTTGGTGGAAAATTGAATTACGACGCGTCTTACAAATAATTAAATCTGCCCATTGTACAACAACAATTGATACGAAGAAAGCGGTATGGCATGTGAATTCAAGTGTTTTACGATCGCGATATGTCTACAAAAAAAATAATACATATAAAATCAATTAATGATAAATTTTCTTTATTTGCTTAAAAAATAAGCTAATTTCTTACCCATTCTTGACCATATGAATCAGTTAAATCGTTAACGGCTTTAGAATCCCACATTTTACGAATACCAAACAAATGCATTGGTAGGAAACCATTTTCAGCCATAATAACAAAGTAGACGAAGAATCCGGCAGCTGCTTGAATCATACCAATTTGTCCATATGCCATTGAAATCAATCTGTTGCAATATTATAGAAAATGTTGATTTTAGATGATTATAATAACAAAACATTATAATAAAGGGGGAAAATGAGAATGAAAGAATAATACTTTAGTGAAAAATTTGTTATTTGATTATTTTCTTAGAAGAAAGTTTTTTTTTACCAATTGTAAAATAGATTTGCAATTTTAAATTTGTGTTTTTTGTATAGAGAGCATGTGAAAAAGAAGTGTAGAAAAATAATTTTCGTTTTGGGATAGTTAAAAGAAATTGTATAAAAAAGGTAAACATGCTTTATATAATATAAGTTAAAAATTTAATTTCAGAAACTTCCTTCTAATTAATAACATATTTTCCATTTTATTAAATAAGTATTTTAAAAAATATAGTCGATTGTTACATTAGTGTTGTACAGTATTCTTAGAAGCTAGGATTTCATACATTCAAAGCCAGCACATGCCAAAGTTTAAGTTAGTAATTTTCACAAGCTCGCACCGCCATATTTATTTACAAGCAGCATTTCATACCAAAAGCAAAGCCCAGCCAAAAGCATTGATGTTTTGTTATTGAGAGTATTATACAAAATACTTACGTTTGTGAATTTAAAATGAAATAAAAATAAATAATTTTTTTTTGAAAGTGAGGAAAATGAGAAATATTGTGAGATGACCAAAAAGGATATTTCTTTGTCTTTTGTTTTAATTTTATTTATTTTATAAATAAGAGAAGAGATTAAAAAAAAGTTATTAAAACATTTTAATTCCTACCTTACTTGTCACAAATGGACTTACACATTAAGTGCGAGTATATTGAGGACACTTTGTGAGTACGACACACGATTCTTCAGATATATATTGAATGAATTATTTATTTTTTTACTTATTCTTTTTAAGAAAATTTCTTTTCTTGGGATTATTTATTAATGAATAAAATTAATAGATATAATATAGAGAGAGGTGGGGGTAAGGGGACGAGAAAAATTAAACGAAATTATGATCTAGGTTTCAACGCTATGCATTCTACAACCAAGGGTTTGTAGTAATTAACATTTACTGGAAAAAAGGGTAAATCAATACGGAAGGGTTCTATATGATTTCTATTCTAGTATTCTTTTGTTCTTTTTAACTTCTATAATAAAATAAATAACTAATTAATTCGTGATGATGAAATTGCTTGCTAAAAACTAGTTATTCTTCAAGTTAATTTTAAGTGAAATTTATTTTTAATTTTAATTGAAATTTTATTTTTTAAATCTCTCGAATTGAATTTGATTAATTTAAACTAAGTTTTATATAATTTCTGATTTTGTTAAGTAATAACAATTATATAAACTGCAGTTTCACCATCATTATTTGTTGTTGAAATTTCTTACATACTAAACATGCTATTTTTTCTCTTTCATTAAACAAAATCATTATTTAAAAACTTATATTACTATATTTAAAAATAACACACTAAAATTTTTTTAATTAACACACTGAAAGCCACTAAAAGAAACTACAGGAAAACTCACGTTAGTGTATTCGTGTTTAAAATGCTTTCGTGTACAATTATGTAATTTTGGGTATAGTGGAAAAAACTAGGTATTCTATTTAACTCAGATTTAAAAAAAACTAAAATTAACTAAAAATTAAAATGAAAACAAATTTAACAATCATGAGATTAGAAAATATTATTAGAAACTAGCAGATTTTTTATATACAGTGGTAGGTATTAAAGACACAATTGTAATTTCATAACATAAAATATTTGTAAATGTAATTATGTAATCTTTATTAATAATAGTTTTTAATTTATTAATATAATATTGTAGCTCTGCTAGTTTCTAATTAAGGTAAAAAAACACATTGAATTATAATTAAAAATTAATTGAAGTGTGTAAATTCTTCTTTTACATACTTTAAATGTAGCAACTTACATCAATTAATGATATTTTAAAATTGAATATTATATTAATTGTCATTTAATACTAAAAAGATTACGATATATTAACTATTTTTTGACATAAATTGCTTTTTACTATTTAAATATAGGTGGGCCAATATTTATTTTTGTTTTTTTTAAAAAAAACAATCCCTAATTGGTCAAGTAAATATTAATAATTTCGTGTCAATTTTTAATAATAAAAATTAAATAACATAAACCAATCAAAAACAAAATACATTTAGAAAATTTTGTGATTCATAAAACGACACAATTACTGAATTTAAAAAAAACGGACAAGAACGAAGTAAAGTTTGCCTGTTTCTCTGACAGCGTAAACTCTCGAAAAATTGAGTGAGGATTTTTAAATATAATAGTATTTACTATTTTTTTTTGTTCAGTAGAAAAATTCTCAAGTTTCAGTTTCACTCAATTTTTGTTTTTTATAAACTGAAAATGACTTGGTGGTAAAATAATATGAATATTCTTGTATGAATTAGCTACACACTAAATACGCTTTCCGTTCTAGTAACATCTAAATGTTATCTATAAAGCCGCGTTTACTAAGTATATTTATTGCATTAATATTAACTTTTGTTCCAAAGTCATTTTCAACCAAAATACGTTTAAAGTTTTTCGTTGATATTTAAAAAACACATCTATAACCAGTTCCCGTTTATATATATAAAAAAAATAAAAAAAAGAACGAACAGAAAAATATTCAAACATTTTCTTGCTGGGGAATATTTTGTTTTAAAGTAATATTTAACAAAAAATAATAATAATAATAACGTTATCACGTGAGTTATTTTTTTAATGGATTTTTTTTGTTTGTTTCTAAAAATGCTTCCTGACCTGCGATTTACCAAGTTGTCGCGGTAGGGATCTCTCGGTTGTCGTTTCATAATGTCACTCTCTGGGGCCTCGTATGCTAACGATATGGCCGGCACCTTAACGATTATATTTGTTTTTGATTTTTTTAATAAAAAATTTTGATTTAATGAAATTAATTTATATTCTACAAAATCTAAATTAAAAGCATTCTTTTTTTGTTTAAAACAAATATTAGATGATTTAACTGGTATCTGCTTAAAGTAATCTAGTATTTTTATGTTTATTTCAATATTTTAAAGAATTGACAGATTTATTTTATTTAAAAAAAGCTACATTTTTAGAATATGTTTAAAAAAATGTTATTTCAAAAGGATAGTAAGTAATTAATATAAAACTAAACTAAATATCTTCTAATTTATGTAAAAATAAATAGTGATGAAAATACTTCATATTTTTTTTATAAAAAAAATACAAGTCTCTTATGCAACCTTACAAAAAAAATCGAAGATTTTTTGGAAAATTTGGTCCCTTGCCGAAAATGGAAGAATTGTGTATAATTTAGTTCTACATTTTGCATTTTTTGTGTATATAACATGACATAGATGAAAAATCATTCAATCCCGGTTTAGCCAGTCAAAAAGAATATATATAGAATGAATTAACCACAACATTCCAGAGGTGTGATTCAAACTTTTTTTTGTTAAAAAAATAATTGTTCTCTAAAAAAAACTCTACAATGTTTTCTAACATAACCTACAATAGTAATAAAGTATAAAAAAAAATTATTAGTCGTTTTTATGCTAAGCTACAATTTATATTTCAGTTACAAAATAATAATAATAATTAAGAATTAAGTTCTTTTAAAGTCATCCTGAAAGGCAGAGAAAATGAAAATGTTGATAGTGTTTTGTGTAGAAGTGTTTTGTTAAAAAGGAATCAAACATTATTTAATAATTATTTAAAAATAATTAATAAAATATTTTTTTTTCTAACTAAAATTTCACACAAGTCGTTAATAAAAAAAATAATATATAATAATAATAATAATTGATAAATATAAATAAAATGAAAGAACATGATGAATGAAATCTTTTTCTATTAAATAAATGTAATAAATGTAAAAATTAAATAAATAATAGTAAATAGAATGAGCATGATTAGATGACAAGCAGAAAATCGTTACAATTTTTCATTAAGTACAGTATTTTTTTTATCAAAATCAATTTTTGAACTTTATGTTTTAATTTCGTTATATAAATTATGTTGGAAAAGTGAATAAATGAAATAATTTTAAATATCATATTCATTTCAGCATAATTTTAATGTATTTAAATTATATACAAAACCCGAAAACTTTTAATCAAACTAGATTTTTTATTTACTAAATTCACATTTCCAAATAATTAAAATAGTTTTCGAATATTTTGTAAATAAAATACACTAAATTAATGTTTTTTTAATCCGAATTACAAAAATCTTTTTAAAAAAATGTTTTTATGAAACAAGAATTATTTATTACAATCATATGAATATAGAAATATTTTAAAGATACTTTTTTCTAAATATTTTTTTTTCAAAATTATTTATTTTAATTTTGCTATCATAACATAAGACAATCTCATTACTAAATAAATAATATGTATAATAAAAATTGGTAAATAATTTTGTTATTTAATTAAAGAAATTGGAGATTTAAGGAAATATAACCCCAGGCACTTCGAAATTATTTTAACTAAATTAAAAATTATATAAAGATGAGGACAACATTTTCATAAATATAAACTATTATTGGATGGGGGCTGGGTGGGTGGGTTGGTAGTGGTAATGGTCTTACAAATTTTCTAAGAAGAAGGGTCACACACGTCGAGCACAAAGCTTTTGATTACGATTTTAATAATAAAAAAAAATATTTAAAATTGTAAATCAAAAATAAAATCAATTTACTCATTCAGTTTTTTTTTAATTAAAAAAAAACTTAAAAATGATATTTGGGATAATAAGAAAACCGACTTACCTTTAGAGTACATTTTCGACTTAAGTTTGATTTTAGAAAATTTCTTTTGACAAAAAATATTGTTTTTTTCTTTATATTTTATAAAACAAAATCGAATCACTACTGAAAAATCAATTTTGTTTTTTTAAAAAGGAATTAAAACAAAACAAAATATTTGAAAAAGCATTATAATAATAATAATAAGTAATAAAAACGTGAAGCTATTTAAGAATTGTAGAAAATTGAAGATTTTTTTTTTGAGAAATTGGAAAAAGTGCATTGTATAAATAGCTTGGAATATAAATATAATAAGGGACATTAGGAGTTCGCGCAAGGATTTTTTTCTCTAGGTCATCCAATATAATTTCACATACAAATATTACACACCGTAATCTAAATAAAACCAAGTCTGATAAAAAATCAAAAATTTAACTAAAATTAAGACGAAAATAATAATATAGCATCCGAATTGATCCAACTAAATTAAATTTTCTATATTTAAAAAAAATTGAGATTAAAATTTTTAAGCAATTAATGACACAATATTCAGAAAGTAAAAAACAAATTTTAATCGCAATTTTTTTAAAATAAAAATTAGTAAAAATGCTAGCCAAAATAAAATAGAGAATAGGATTAAAAGTATACTACAGAAAAGTAAAACTTATTATCCTTCACAAAAAAAATAATAGAACTTAATAACAATACTGTTTTTGTTTTTAATTTTAACACCACAAAATACAACACTGCCCAGTATTTTAACACAGGTATAGAAGAGAGAATGCCATACGAAATGATGCAAAGATTTAATATCATAATAACGAGGGAGAAAAGAGATAGCACAATTTCTCTCACCAAATAATAATTAATAATAATAATTAAGTAATCTCAATTTGTTTTCTCTATCTCTTGCAAAGTACATGACATTATTAATATTTAAAAAAATATAATAAATTAATTTAAAGATTGCAAAAGCAAGAGAGAAGTGAAAATATATTTTAAAAAAATCATTAGCCGGACATTATTAAAAAATATTTTGTGTGTACTTTGCTTTATAATTTTTTTTCCTTATATGTATTTTTTTTCTCTCAAAACGTTTAAATTTTCATTATACTTTTTTTTAAAAAAAATTCTTTCAAACAGCTCAAGAAGTAGTTACTTTGTTGATAATTATTTTGGAAGACGTTACCTTTCATTGACGAGCTTATCAGTAAAAGGATTCCTTGGCTGTCGTTTCATAATATCTGATTCGGCTTCCTCATAGGCTAACGAAATAGCAGGTACCTAGTAGCAAACACAATCACGCTCATGTTTTAATAATTTTTTCTGTACTTTAGGCATTATGTTATTAATAAATAATTGATTTTAATGTTTTTGTTTTTTGTTTTGAAAAATTCATATAAAATTTCATATGAGTTTCTTTTTTTTAATCTTTTTTTTCTCTGTAAGATTTCTTTTTATATTTCGTATTTTCGTATTGTAAATTCAGGACGAAAATGTGAAAATTATATGTTTATGTAAATATAAAGTTTACAATGATATATATATATATTTTTATTATTAATTAAATATTTATAGAAAAATAGTATAGTGCAATATAATTAATAGTATAAAGTCTTAGATAACTGCATGTTTTTTTGTATTTATCGAAAAATGATACCAATGATAAATTTAATCAACGTTGATTTATTTTATCAAGTATTCAAACATGGTAAGTTGATGTGAATACATGAATCGATTTTAATAGTTATACTATTAATCAACCTAGTTTCATATATGCTGATGATATTGGAGAATCTTATTAATCTCGGCGATATTGCTGTTGTGACTATTTCTCTCACAGAATTCGGAATTTATTGTTTGAAAAAAAAGAAATAATGGAAAGTGTGGAAATCGCCACAACTATCTAGAAATGTAAAGTTGAACTTCTGCATGAAATCTATATTACTCTATTGCAGTAAAATTTAGAACATAAACTGAGCGAATATAAACAAATTACAATTTTCATCAATAAATCTATCTCTACACATTATAACAAACATAGAATTATGGAGCTTGTCAAAACAAGAACTATTTATCAAACAGATAAAGAAAAGAAAATCGACCTTGATAGGGCACACCCTACGAAAAGAAAATAACGCATTAACAAAGAGCCCTTGGATGGAATTCGCAAGGAAGTATAGTTGTTGGTAGACAGTAATGAGAGGAATCGAAAATTTTGACAAAACCTTGATTGAAGCCAAGAGAATAGCTCAAAACAGAGTCCGATGGAGACGTTTTGTGACAACCATATCTTCCCGTATGTTTTATAGAAATGGAAACTCGTTATTATTAAGAAAGAAACGTAATTATCAGAAGGAGATAAATTACACGGCTTAACAAGAAAGATTGAGTTAATATAGCCACTGGTACATTATCAAGCATTGCAAAATAAGCAATATGTCTACGACTATTTTTTAGTCACGATCTTGTCAGTAAGAACTTACAAATGTATAGCTATGAATTAAATTTGTAGTCGAACTGAAATAATAAATGTGGAAGAATTCTCCGAGTTCTCAATATTAGGGACCAAAGTGTTCTTGCAATGGATTGATGAATCTATTTTGTTTAATATATTCACGAGTCCCCTGGTACGACTGATCAAATGTACAACGAATAACTCACTGATGAAAGTAAAGGTCCAAAATGTATTAACAGAAGAGTTCGAAGTACGATCTTACACAAGCCCCCTTAACGATTGAAAATAATTAATTTTATTTCCAGTCGATTTACGTGGTCTTACTCCTTTAGGATTATCCCTATCATAAAATTTTTCATGTTTTGGTATAAATCAATCACCTTCGCAAAAGTGTATTCCATTTGATTATTTTTGATTATTGAAATTATCGCGAAACCCCCTTAAAAAGGGCGTTTTCGCATTTTTAAAGGTGATGTCCATATTTTAGGACCCCGGGAGCCTGATTTTCGTAATCAGCGACACAAAAAACATATAGGGTACGAGTTTCAAAACGATGTTACGTTGTTTCGACACCAAAACGTAAGTACAATTACAATTTATTAAACTTTAAAGGTGGGGGTTTCCACTATGGAAAGTGTCTGGCAATGGAGGACGTGACTTCTAATAATATTCCGTAGGAAATATCAAAAAATCAGCGTTTATACTATGACGTAAGTAGACAGCTATTTGTTGCACCTTTGCTACCTGTTACCTGTCAAAGCCACTGCGGCTCCAGATTCTTAGTAAGCCAAACATTGTTACCAAACATTGCTGTTAGAAAAATTTTCAGCGTTTATACTATGACGTAGGTCTAGCGTTCACGCGCTCTTGCTCTATTAGAATCCAGATCGAGTTTCTACGTCACAAGGATATGAGCTACAAACTGATTGACAAATAATTACAGCTAGTAACTTTTATAAAAACGAAATACTTCTTAAATGGTACTTCAAAAAAGAATGGGGAAACTAAACAGATTGTGGGATGCAACAGCGAGGGAGAGCCAGCTTCCGCTGGAAAAATGGCGTAAACCAGCACGCCCAAAGCTTTGGGATGCCAAACTAGATGACATCGGCTTAGAATCGGGACCAATGGAGAGGACAGTTGCAAGAGACCAGGACCTGATTCCGATTGTAGAGCTGTTGAGGTAAGTAAGTTAAATTTCTGCAGGAAATGCAATTACATCGTAAGTGTGTGAAAAACATTCGACATTTCTAATAGCATTGTAACGGTTATTATATTTATCTCCACAGCTTAATAATTTTCATGAAATGTATCTAAAATATTTATAGGTGTTGCACGTTGTAGATAATCAAATGCAAGAATGTTTAATTTGTTTAACATTAAATATGTAATACTTTCAAAATAACTCATGTAGAAGTACAGAAGCTTTGATAAAGATTGATTTGTTATAAGCTGTTACCTTTGATTTACAAGATTGTCAGTAAAAGGATTTCTTGGGCCTCGTTGCATAATATCTGATTCAGCTTCTTCATATGCTAGCGAGATAGCAGGCCACTAAGATTTTACAATGATTAATTTTTTTTATTACAGAAATAATATATATATATGTGTATTCGTGATATATTATATAATTTGAGAAATATAACAAGTGCAATATATAATTACAATTTTTGTGTTTGATATTGGCATGTTTTTTTTTCGTTGCAAAAATAATAGATTTCTGATTATGGTTTTTAAATAAGATATTTGATCACGAATTAGTTTTTTTTATAATATTCCGAGGGTCAACTTCAGTAAAAGCTAATACATATGGAGACCCTTACACTGAAAATTGAATTTGAGACCTTTAATGACCTCCATTCCCGAATCCGTCGACGGGAAAGTGAATGCGAATTTGACAGTTTTCGATTGCCGAAAACATTCGGAGTGGAAGTGAAAGTCTTAAATTCGTTGTTTAATGTGGCAGATTCAATAATCATAAAACAAAAGTGAAGTGAAACTCAACCGCGGTAGGAATATCAGATCCGTCGGTTTCGGAAATAGGAGCCAATTTTTTACTTCAGTATTGTTAAGGTTCGATTCACTTTGGCGAATCATCTCGATCAGTCCATAACAACGTATTACACTTTCAATCTACTGAAATCGACCATCTGAATTCTTTAAAATGTATAAATTTAAAGACAGTAACTATCAAATAGTGAGGATAATTTTTAAAAAGTATCTAGTTTTTTTCTTCTAAATAATTCATTTTATTATTTATATATTTTGCAACGAAAGGAAATATATACGATAATATTCTAGAAAAAAATGACGATGAAAGCGACATAAAAATCAGACATTTGCAAATATGCAAAAAAATTTATATGATTTATGAAGAACGTATGTTTAAGGAAATTTATTAAAGAATTTAATAAAAAGTATTAATTTGCAATAAACAAAAATAAATGAGAAATAAAAGTAATAAAATTAATTTATTATAAATGTTATTGATTTATGTGTGTATGTGATTTATGTTGAATTGAAATTCTGTATTATTTCTAAATTGAATTTTATCTAGACGGCTATTTTTTGTTTTTTTAAATAATTGCAGATATTTAAAATTTAATAAACGTAATTCCTTTTTCTGCTAACTCTGATATATGAAAAAATGTTACAAATTTAATTTGTAATTAAACAAAAAATAATTTAATAGAAATTCTGGAATTCCATTATTAATGCGCAGAAATAATCCTTTATAAAACTGATCCTTTTTCTGTTGAAATATTTATATATTAATTTTGTTGTTAGGTTAGTTAACATTCCAAGCAAGCGCAAAACTCCGAGCTTTTTTGTTAATATTAAATATTTAAGAATATTTTTCAAATTAGTTGTTGAAAACGTGATTAACCTTCACACATTATCAATTTTTATGCTTGAAAATGAAGAATTAATTAAATGAAGTAATAAATATATATATAAAAACAAAATTTTAATTTTTTTTGTTCATTATTAGTTTAAAAAATAGGATGACAAAAAAAAAACAGGACGATGAGAAAAGCACAAATGAACACCCACTCAGATTAAATGATAAAAATAAAAAAAAATATTTCAATTGTTTTTTGCACCTGGAATTGACTAATTTATCGTTGAATGGATCTCTAGGTGGGCGTTTCATAATATCAGCTTCAGCTGCTTCATAGGCCAGAGAAATAGCCGGTACCTAGATTTTTTTGTTTTTAATTTTTGAAAAATATATTAATGAGCTTTCTTGTAAATAATAATAAAAAATAAATATGTATGATTAAAAAAAATAATAAACTTAGCTAAATTATATTTAAAATTATGGTTTGCAAATAGTTAAAAAAAATTGTTGTGATGGATTAAGTTTGTGTGTAATCAGATTTCTATTTATTATAATGAGCTAAATCTTTCTAAAATACTGAAATATTTCATTGATCCAAGATGTCATTTTAGCTGCAACATTTTTTACTTTGGAACTTGCTTACAACTAGCCTTTTCGTCCAAATATTCCTTCTTTTTCAAAATGTACTCAAATATTATACTTTTTAATGGAGCAAACGTTTTTATAATATAATTGTTATTAGATTTTACTTCTGAGTATTAAAATACTTGTTTTAGCTTATTTATGATTTCAAAAGTACATGTTTTTTTTGTAATTTCTAGCAAAACCATTATAATTTTTGAATATAGAATATCAAAAACTGTCTACTTTAGCATTTAGCGTAATTTGTGTGTTTTGTCAATTAAGACCAAACGAAAAACACCACATAGATAATAGAATTAAGTAAATGATATGGACTACATTGTGTGTAGAATTAAATAATACACTCATGCCTTGTTTCAAACGTTTGCTTCATAAAACATGTAATTTCCATTAAAAAAAATTTGGACGAATGATTACTCAACTAGCACAAAAAATTGGAAATTGTCTAGATGAGTAAATTTTACCTCTCATTGACAAGGTTATCTACAAGGGGATTTCGTGGACGTCTTTTCATAATATCAGCCTCAGACCCTTCATATGCAAGTGAAATAGCCGGTATCTAATATTTTGTAATTCTTGCTTAGAAGTCAAAAAAGACTATATCATAATTTAACTTATAACTAAAAATTCATCCTAAAATACTCTATTTTGAATTATTATTATTATTTAAATCCTGAGAATAAGTTTTATCATAATTTTTTTTTCATTATTCAAGTATTTTCTAAATAAAAATAAAAATGTTCACTTACCATGTCTGTTCCCAAATCAATACATAGAATAGTCACAGTTCCTAATGGTAATGGGACATCGCATAAAATGAAAGCCAAGAAAGGCGAGATTTCAGGAATGTTTGAGGTCAAAGTATAAGCGATTGATTTTTTCAAATTATCGAAAATCAGACGACCTTCTTCAACACCAGTTACAATAGAAGCAAAATTATCATCGAGAAGGATCATGTCGGCAGCCTAATAGAAATTTAAAATTTTACTATAAATATGCTTAATCAGTAGTATATTATACGAATATACCTGTTTCGATACATCAGAGCCAGCGATACCCATAGCAACACCAATATCAGCCTTTTTCAGAGCAGGTGAATCGTTGACACCGTCACCAGTTACAGCTACAATAGCACCCATTCGTTGACAACCTTCTACAATAATCAATTTTTGCTGGGGTGATGTACGAGCGAATACAATTTCAGTGTGATATCGCAAAATTTCATCTAATTGATCTGAAGATACTTCACGTAATTCTGCACCATGTACAACAGCGGCCTTTGCTTCGCGTGGATTAACTTCTGATACTGGGATATTAAGACGTTGTGCAATATCTTCAACAGTTTCATTGCCTTCAGAGATGATACCGACAGATTTAGCAATAGCTTTGGCAGTGATTGGGTGATCACCAGTAACCATAATGACTTTGATACCTGCAGATCGACATTTAGCAACAGCATCTGGTACAGCAGCACGAGGAGGATCAATCATAGACATAAGACCAACAAATCGGAGATTATCAATTGGGAAATTAATATCATCAGTATTGAATTTGTAGCCAGTTGGATATTTATCAGATGGTAAAATAAAATCACAGAATCCAAGTACACGTTCACCCAAACCTCCTAATTCTAAGTAGGCGTTGTTGAAGGCTTCCTTCATCTCTTCGTCTAAAACTTTTTCTTTTCCGTTAATGAAAATGGTTGAGCATCTTTCCAAAATACGTTCTGGTGCACCCTTCATAACAAGCAAGTAACGTGGGTCGCTGGGATCTTCAGTTTCGTGAATTGATACTTGATATTTATTAGTCGAGTTGAATGGAAGTTCTGCGATTTTCTTATTCCTTTTACGAATTGACATTACATCACCCAATGCAAGTTCCATACATTTAAGGAGAGCAGCTTCAGATGCATCACCACTGACTTCCTTCTTAAGAATTGGGACACCGTCTTGACCACCTTTGAATTCAGCACGATTGCAAAGTGTTGCGATCCGGGATAGAGCTTTGAATCCTGGGCTTGTCCTATCATATTGTACTCCAGATTGATCTTCAGTAGTATCGGCTTCAATAATTTGATTATCAAACCACATGTGAGCGACAGTCATACGGTTTTGTGTCAGAGTACCAGTCTTATCAGAGCAAATCGTTGATGTTGAACCTAAGGTCTCTACAGCTTCCAGATTCTTAACAAGACAATTCTTTGAGGCCATACGTTTAGCAGTTAAAGTTAAGCACACAGTGACAGTGGCCAAAAGACCTTCAGGTACGTTAGCGACAATAATACCGATCAAGAAAATGACAGCATCCAACCAATGGTAGCCCAAGATGAAAGCAATGACGAAGAATGTTACGCCCAAAAATACAGCAACGCCAGTAATTAAATGAATGAAATGATGAATTTCCTTGGCAATTGGAGTTTCCCCAGTGTCTAAGCCAGATGCAAGACCAGCAATACGACCCATCACTGTGTGATCACCGCAACTGATGACAACACCTTTTGCTGTTCCTTCGACGGCATTTGTTGAGAAGAATGCCAAATTTTTCGTTTCCAATGGATTTTCATGAGTGAATTCGGGCCCTCGTGATTGTGGCTCAGATTCACCAGTAAGTGATGAGTTATCAACCTATAGTGAAATATTTATTATTAATATATATGCACACAATTTTTATAAAATAACATATAATTTGATTTTTAACAAATATCTCATGTTTACATGGATATCATTGATTCCACCATGTCTTTTTTGTTTATATTTAGTAAAATGGAAATTTTCGTCAATATACTATAAGTATTTTTTGAATGAAATTGAGATTTTTAAGAAACTGAGTTAGAAATTGTCGGTCTATTTGATGTGCCAACCAAACCTACAACGGAAGGATGGCATAGGACAACCGTCGAAATTTGAATGATATAGGTTTTTGACTGATGATGCGAGGTGTGGTAATTAAGGCCAATAAAGTTTCGTCTATTTTAGCGATTTTGCTAAGAAACTAAGTTTCGGTTTTAGTGTATTAACGATACTTTTTTCTCCATATTTTTACAAATATTGTTGAAAGTTTCTTGAGTTTAGTTACACCACAAATCCGCGAATTATTTAACCAATGAATTATTCTCTTCATTCTTGTGATTAAAGTTATCATGTTATTGCATTACTTGACCACGTTACAATAACAGAAGTATTGAAAAAAATATTGCTGAAATTAATACAAATACAAACCTTGAAAGACCTAGCTTCAATAATTCGAATATCAGCTGGAATTCTATCACCAAATTTAACTTCAACAACATCACCAAGTACTAAATCTTCAGCACGTAACGTTAATTTTTCACCCTCTCGGATCACAGTAGCAAATTGGGGCACCATGTTTTTGAAAGATTCCATAATTTTGGAACTTTTTGATTCCTAAAAGCAATTGAAATATTATTTGTGTGTAATTTATTGAATTTTTTTTTATAATTTTACCTGATAATATGAGAATATACCAGTAACTATAACTACAGCAGCAAGTACAATGCCCAAATATAAGTTATCATCTGACGGCTCCTCACTTGTACTCGCTTGAATTGAATAGGCAATAAAACACAGAATAGCGCCAATCCACAGCAGGAGGGCAAAACCACCGAATAGATTTTTACAAAATTTAACCCATTCTGGTGTTTGTTTTGGTGGTGTTAATGCATTTGGTCCATCACGTTCTAAATTTTCTTTGGCCTTTGCGTGGCTTAGACCCTAAAAGATACAATTCAATTTATGGATTAAATATAAAAGTTTATTTAAAGATTTAATTACAATAAAAAAAATACTAACGTAGCATGATACAATTTATGTGAAATAAATATGACCATGATCTTGTTAATATGAATAATTGTGAAGTGGAACGGTTAGCAATAAATCTCGTGTTTATTTGCATTATAACACAACCCTATTGGATTGTTTATTAATTCACAGTCTTGTATATACATACATGGTAAAGGCATATAAAAGCTAAGAGTTTAAAAATAATACCGTAAAAATTTACACATGTGTATAACCAAATAACGTAAAAATTATTCTGGGATTAATCGCAATTTTTGATACTTATAGTGAAGGTCAGAGGTTCTTAATTTACAGTGATAATATTTAAATCACTTGAAAAAAAGTTGAAATTCCCGACTAAACTGGTAATTTTAGCTTGTAAAACAAGAATGTAATCAAAGTGATTTATATTAGCTAATATTTACAGAAAAACAAAAGCTATATTAAAAGTAAGAAACCCGCGTATCAGAATCCTAAAAATTTATCAGTAAAATATCCGGTTACGAAGTGAATATTATAACCAAATAAATGAAAGCTACCTGATTATCAAAATTGAAATTGATGATATCGTCTTTTATTAATGATATAATTATAGATAACAGAAACGCTAATAAATTAATTTTACCCGTAAAAGATATGTCAAAAGATATAATATAATTAAATACTTACATTTTCTGGATGTGTCTGAAATCTTTGATAAAGCTCCTCAGGACTAATTTTATGGAAGTCAATATCTAACTCCTGTTTAAGATCATCTAAATTCTCTTTGCCCGCCTTTTTAGCGGGTGCTTTTTTCGGCGCCATAGTGCGTCGTGTCTAAAAAAATATATATAAAATTCAATTACTTTATTAAATCACTTTTTATTCACCTAAAAAAATATGCACTAACCACTTTAATAAATAAAATAAATTAACTAATAAAAAAAATTTACTAAAAAAAATATCTACAATATATTTTAAATACTATAAATACAATTGCATATCGAAGTTTTCAAGTCAACTGAATTCTCCCTGTTATTGATAAAGACTGAAGAAAAGTGAAGACAAACTTATTGAGTCTTATAAAAATTCTTAAAACAACAGAGCTTGCTTGAAGATTATGGATTTTCAAAAAAAAAATATTATATAGCGGAATAAAGATAACAAATTCGCGACTGATAACAATTTATCAGTTGATAAGTTAAAGAAACAAAAAAAAATCTAAAATGAATATTAAGTGAATCAGGGCAGGGCAATGATTTCTCTTTAGAAATTCTTCAATACTTGATATATTTCATAATGCAATTGAATTTTGTTATCAATATTGATTTAGTTTTATATATATTTTATTGCTATTACCTCCCTCAATTTATTTTTATATTTATATGTTAGAATATATAATTAAGCATTCTTTAGGAAAAAAAATTATCTTTTACCTTTACACTAAAAACAAACCTTCAGCATGTACCCAATGATTACGTTTAAATATATTTATTACAAATAACACCATGATAGTATTGTAATATAGTTTGTTACATGCAGTTGAAATGATAACAATCAATAGCTTTTGAATGTCAATAGTTTTGGACGTTTACAACAAATTTATTGATGATACCAAACTGTTAATAATTATGTAGAAAAATAAAATATGTATTATATTTTGAATAAGTTGGTATAAATGATGCATTCCATTCTTTAAAAAAAATGTTATTGGTAAGATTCCATTCTTTAAAAAATATGTTATTGGTAAGATAGACTTATAAAGTCGTATCAAGTTATTCTCTTAAGTTTTTTTCTAATATTGTTACGAGAGTAGTTGCTTTAAAGATACAAAATACTTATAAACCATAAGATAATTTAGGATTAAGGATAATATAATTTTTTAAGCTACAATTTAGTTTCCTACTGGATATTTGACCCAATATTCAGTTTAAGCCCCAATTTTTGTATGAAAAAGTCGCGCGCAAATGACTTTCTACGATTAGGTAAGTTACAATTCCATACTGATTTCACATTTTTTTTAGCTGAAAGGATTCATTGATGTCTTATATAGTTCTATGTGGGTACGGCTGATTGCTAGCGAATAAAAGATCACCACTTCAACTATTCTAGGGCTGTATTATGAGCACATTTCATCAATACATTATATCGAAATGTTCAGTGACCATGAATTTGAGTTATATTTGCACACATCATTCACCTTTACCTTTATTGAATCTAACTTCGGATTGATTGATTATTTTGTAAAGCTCATTGTAAAATGTATGATCAACATTTGGCTAAATATTAACAAAACGTAAGACAACAATCATAACACAACAGTTGCAATATCGAAGACTATCGCCAGAGAACTGTATGAAAACAACGGATATATTAATATACATACATATATACAATTTGTGAGAATTGCCTTTCAAAAGTATTAGAAAAGAACTGTCAAGCTGGACTTGAATTTTATTCTGATGGACTTTCGGTTGTGATTGACAATTTTCAATTTAATTTAAGGTATATTTTCTTGTTCGTTCCATTTAAGAAGAGCTTCTTTTGGACATATTTATTATGATATCGGTTTTTTGAAGGCGACAAATCAATTGTTCATAAAATTCGTAATAATATCAAGCAGCTTATTGCAAAACGTGACAATTCTTTACTGAAGTTTATGTGTATAAGGGCAAATGATGTAACGGGATCTTTGGTGGTGCCGATACACCAAAGAGATATATCCTGAGAATCGCCAACGGTTAATACGATCTAAGATCTACAGCCATGCTATCGAATCCTACCTCCACCTTCTCGAAGATGTTGATAATAGATAATCATCTTAATAATAAGAATGGTGGTAGATAATCATCTTAATAATAAGAAGAATTATAAGAATTTGAAAAAGGATTTTTTGGATCAATAAATTAATACTTTTACATTAGTGAAATGTACACATTTTATGGGCTAGGCGGATGTGTAGTAAGGACGGTAACAACACCTTAGTTCTACTTAAGCTGATACTTAATTTTATTATTTTCATTGCTTTATTTTCTGTTCTAATTTATGCACAGAATATTAAATGCACATGATGGAAAGAAAATGTAGTAAAATGATTTTAATCTTACATAGCATGTATACATGTATTTTAGGAAATTTTAACACGAGAACAAAGAAAATATATGTATGTATATCTTTAGCCATTCTATTAACATTCAATCGTGCTATGCCAATAATTTAATCGAGTGGTGAGTAACTTAGTAACTAAATGTGCATAAGCAAAGAACATTTAGTCGAGTATTTTAGTAAGTTGATTTAGTCGAGCCAATCTATTTTGTTCTATTGTATCTGCATTATTAGTTAACAACTATATAACCTTCGACTTATCCGATTTAGTCTTACTGGGGTAACAATTGATTTTTAAAATATTTATATACAAATCTTGTATAATTACAGGTTGTATGGTAATATAAGTATGGAATCAACGTGTTGAAAAGCTAAAGGCTTTACAAAACGGGCTCATATAATAACTGACTGGACCTGAATACTGAAAGGAAGCATAAGATATTGTACAAAATTTAACTCTGTTTACTAACTAAACGATGTTTTGAATAGACATCAGAAATTTAATGACTATAAATCGAAATAATAAGCTGGGATATATCAAAATAATAAAGATTCGAAATGTAGTATAAATAATGTGTTTTATCAATGTTTATTGTGTAATTTTTGTGTATTTCTATTCCGCCAAAAATTAACAAATATATGAAACCAAATGGAAATTAAAATATCTTCATAATATCCAAGCGCCAAAAACAAATTAAAAATTAATATAAAATGATCTTTCAGATAAAGTGCATATTTAAAATACAATCAACGGGTGTGATTATGGATTTACTTAAAAAATTCCGAGAAAATATTTATAAATTAATACCCCGAAAAAATGTCGTTTTTAATTTTATTAATTTTTTTTTGCTTCAAAATACCGCCTCTTACCGCTTTTTTTGTCTCGTTTTCTCACTTTCTGTTCTCATAATTTTCAACTTGACTAAACTGCCATGACAAGATAAAAAAAAACCCAAACAAAAATTACTTAAGTCGAGCCACGTCGTCGTCTTGACCTCGGTTTTTGTCTACGTTTAAATATAGAAGTAGCCAAAATTTCTCCTGAGAGGTAGAAGGCCTATTTTAAGTCTAGTTGTGAGGTGAAAATAGAAGAAAAACGCGCGATAATTTTAAAGATGTGCAAAATTTAAAATTATATTTATATTGTATGTATATGAAGAACACAGGGGGATGTACCACGGGACTAAAAGAGCCACATGTGTTGATGAAAATCTTTGGCGTACATGATGGCAATGGAAAATTTATGACGTCAAATGTGTTATTGACGTAATATATATATAAAATCAAGATTTCATTATTTCATAATAAAGATTGCACACGCAATACCGTCAAGCCAACTGATAGTGACTCTGTTCTCTAAATTTTTTCATAGAAACAAAAATTTGTATTTCATGCCGTTGATATGGAGACAAGAGTTCACATTTTTTTAATATTATTCTTTGACATTCTTGAGAGAGCATGAGATTATAAATAATTTTTGTGTGAACACTTTATTATTATATAAAAACTTTAGCTTTAGATAATTTATAGCAATGTTGCAATATTTCTCTTAATAATTTAGGGTGGTTGGTTCTGGCAGAGATTAATCTTGTATGATGTTCAAACAAAATACCATATAGTTTTATATTCGATAAAATATCAAAACGTTTTCTTTTACTTAGCAACGATATTTAATTGTCTAATATAAAAATTTTGTGATTAAATCGGGGATGAAAGTTTTAATGCTTAAATTGAATTCAAGTGACTGACCTTACAAATTAATTGAGCCATAAAAAAACTGGGGACCACTTAAAGATCCCAGATTAGGCCTATATATCAACAAAAAGCGCAACATTCAATTTAGTTCTTGTAATACTTCACGCATAATAAGTAGGTGCCAATGTTGGGATGACATGTAAGTTTTTTTATTCGCGTGCGGTCAATTAAAAGCTACTGGCTCCGATTTTTTTTCAGCGATACGGTGATTTGCGGTTATTTTTAAATAATCTTTTGCAGGTAGCAGCTTTTTGAGAATTGGAATTTCCAGGGTCTTTAGTTCTGTATGTCAATGACTTGTAGTTGTAACCTGGTTTTTTTTGGTCAATTGGCAACACGATTCAAAGTAATCAAGAATTTTAGCCGATCCCACGCAATTTTGACGATGCGGTTTATAAGTAAACAAATAATAAAAATGTTTTAGATTTTGTATAAATTGTTGTAATCATAGGCTTTGAATAGTAGGTGTAGGCTTTGAATTTTTAGTTTACATTTTAATGTTATCGTTATGTGATGACTGAAATTATAAAGAAACTGATAATTAATTATGAAGTCACTCGTTCGATGTAAAAATCATCATTAAACTAATTATTAGTAATTTAGTTGATAATCAAATGTGTAGAACCAAGCGAATTACGATCTTCTTACTTATATAAAATCTAAGAATATCATTACATACTTTATAGTATTAGATTGTAGAAAGTACATCAAATTCTCTCATCTTATCTTTTTATAAATTTCAAAAGTATAATATAATTAGACTTTCAGTTTCACAGAAAATTCCCCATTATAAATCTTTGCATTGTCATTAAGCACAGAAAATTTATAAAAAGCATGAATGATTTTGCCATAACAGTGTTAATACTGGCATGTTTATTTGAATATATGTAAAAAAATATGAATTGTTTTTACTGACTTGGTTTTTTGAATATAGAAGGGACATGTATTCATATTTGAATCAACCGAACAAACATACATTAATTTCATATTTCACTTCTCACAAAGAAGAAATATTACAATGTTCGCCATGATTTGGTTTAATCGTTTCAAATTCTCAATAACGATAGAAATAAATAGCCAAGTGGTCATATCATCAACTTTATTGATGACACGGTATATACTAAGTTGGATTGGTTGAATCTGCAAAAATACAAATTCAAGTCCTTAGGTTCTACAAAGCAAACGTTAAGGAGGGTTAAAAAGGCTATTTGAAGAGTCGGAAATCTCTTTTATATGTTACTGATTCTATATCACGTTAGGTTTGTGAAATCATGGCCTTTCAAAAACACGCTGGATAAAGAGCTTTGCAAGTAACAACAGCAGATGCTGTTCTTAAACATTATAAGTTCATGTTTTCTTGCAGCTTTGAAACTTATATTTCTTGTCTTCTTCACATTTTGATTATGTTCATGGTATTGACCTCTTCAACCAAATCTTCACTAACTTCTTTAATATCTTCCCTTCCCACAGACATTTTCTTTTTAAAATATACTGTAATAAATCATAGTTATTAAAGAAAATCGTAACAAATATCGCATTTAAATAATTTAGATATATTTCAACTACCTCGTGATTTATAAGTTCTTCGACTTGATCCATTATAAGTTCTTGACTTAATATCCAGTTAGATGTGTTATGTTATACATACATTTAACAGAGATGTATCAGAATCCTTACAGGTTTGAGAAGTTAACTTCAATAAGGGTATTCATGAAAACGCGTAAGTTTACACATTCGGTATGCTCGTATTTTTACGAGGTTTGTTTGATGAACGCACCTACATATGATGACATGATGTATGTAAACGATGTAATTGATCAATTGTTCAAACACGTGAATGTCTAAAGTACTAAACTAAAAAATGCCCAAAAAGTGCGAAAAATAAACAACCTTATTCATCTTGCACTTAAAAAATCAAAACAGCTAATAATTTGATGCATATGCACATTTTACACATATCAGTTATGCAGTTTACACAGCAAAACTTTAGTGTAAACTTATCTAGTGTGCGTATTTCACTTTCCATACAAATTTTGACAGTTCATTTACAAGGTGGTAAACTTATGCGAATTACGCGGCTTACTAGGGTCTTACATGTTTTCATGAATACCCCTAATGTGTTTTAAAAGTAACTTTATTTTTAAGATTTATTTTGTACGTATTCCTCTGCGACTACATTCTACAAGAATTTATACAAAACTTGAAATTTATAAACCACTACCAAGAAAATGATATAACAATCTCTATAGAAGATCGATTTTCAAATCACGCCAAACGAATAATAACCATTGAAGTTTTATCTTTGTCCAAAAAAGCTAACCCGAGCTAAATACCTAATAACCAAGTAACTAAAAGTTAGGTTTTAGTAATTTAATCATTTACTGCAACTACATATTGTTAGGTTATAGCTGGTTCATTTAATACTGATTTGAATATTGCCGTTATCGATGAGTTTTAAGATGCGATTTTGAATGTCAATCAACCACTTTAGATCCCTTTCTGGACTCTGAACCAAAATTGATATATTCGAGCCCAGGTGGATGTAGTATTTGCATATAAAAACCAAAGCCGATGATTGAATGTCATATGAGTTTTGTCAACTTAATAGACTGTTATATCCGAAAGCTAAATTTAATTGAAGAGAGAAGATACAATTTTAATCCTTATACTAGCGCGGTGAATGCTGTTGGAATTTGCTGATCGAATGAAAGACGTGTCCCTCGTTATGTTATAGGCAATGACATAAAAGCGCAACAAGCACATTTATGTGAAGATTGAATGGAATGATGAAGGAATATTTAGCAGATAAACTTCACAGGACCGATTTTATATGGGAGTTGGATTCAGAATATTTTAAATGTAACATGCCTTCGATTTAGCTAAAGATGAGGTACATTTCTTAAGTGTAATAAGGGGAATATTGTCAGGGCCAGTGGATTTATTTCCGTCAACCTCTTTGAGAAACTTGAGACTTCGTAAGTGCTGAAAAAAAGTCCGTCCATCGAGTGAGCGGTGTATTCGGGAACGAGGCGTGGCATAGCACTTTCGGCTAAAGAAGAATTTTAGGCGAACAAAGATGCAAATAAATCGAGCTTGGATTTTCTTTCTGTTATCCCCTCCTTCTCGTAAATGGAAGAAAGAGTGGTGGTCTTCTTATGGTGGATCCACACTACACGGACTTTAGCTCATATGCGCTTTTGCCTTTTTTTTTCTTATAGAGTTTTTAATGGCAAAGGCAGTACCGCCCAACTGCTCGGAGAAAAGGCCGTGCTTAAAAAGGTACATTGTACTTCCACACAATACGGGATTTTTAAATGAAAATTGATTTTTTCTCAATGTAGATTAATCAATATTCATTAAATAATTATTTTCTTTCAGATTAGTTCTTATTTTAGGATCCAAAACTACGATTCAGAAAATTTAAAGGCTTTTCCGCCAAAAGCGCGTGGGATCTAAGTCCGCGTAGTGAGGACGACCCTTTAATGGAAGTTACCAAGGACCAGAAGTTTTTACTGCCTATATTTGTACCATTCTCAACCTTTCGTCAAATGATGATTTGACCTTCCTGATAATGGAATTACAGGAATTTCTCAACTTGATATACTGACGACGAAGTGACTGGGAACGACTGTACGCTTTCTTTAGCTTTAATTGCGTTCGTACATTCCCCATTAAACAAACAATTCAGGTTAGGCTTTATAGATTTGGTAGAATGAGGAATAACAACAACGCATTCCTACCCATATGATTTTGGAGACACGGAGAGCGGGAGAGTTTGGGAGAGCGGGAGAATTGGCAGAATTTAAGATTGGAATTTTAGAAGTTCTTGTTATTGATTACAATCGTAAAGGTTTTGGAGGCAATAAAAGCAATTACTATTAGTTGCAGATGCAATATTCCTTGAGTATAGGTTAGTAATGAAATGTGTAGTGTCAATGTTTGCACAAAGATTTAGCCTTAAGGTATTATACTTGAATATTCCAAAAAAACGGTATTAATGGACTATTCAGATATTGAAGATAAGTTAAGCCATGTAACTCCATTTGAGTTATAATAATTGAAATTTATCTGGACAAGAATATTATTTTAATAAGTCACAAAATTGACAGAATTTTTTTTTATCTTAAGACAAATGGAATAAATGCATTTCTTACAGAATCAATTACTTTTGCTGGGCAACGTTAAACAACATTTATATTAATTGGGAAAAATTAGATATAGAAACTGTTCGATACTGAGTATCTCTATATTTTTTAAAGATATTTCGTTTAGTAGTTAATTTTATTTATAGGGTAATATTTAAAATTATGTTAAGGGGTAGTAAATCATTCAAGTATGTATTTAAATACAACTGGTGATAAATTTTCTTCTGTAATAAACTAACCCGTACATTCAAATAATATTATGAAATTATTTAAAATTAAACCAAAAACTTAAATAATGTTCCCGTTTTTATTGCATATATACAAAGCAAATTATAAGACATGCATATTAAAAATATTAAAATTTAAAACAAAAAAAAACATAATAAAATATAAATTCATGATTTAAATAAAATGATATTTTCAATACTACCTTATATTGCCCATCAGCGGTGAGATTATCATCATCGGTGGGTATGACGGTAGCGACTCTATAAGAGTCTGTTCTCCCATGCTATATAATAACAAACAAAAGCATAACACAAATTCATAAAATAAAAATTATGTAAAATGTATAAATAAAATTTAAAATAAAAAATTAACTATGATATATTTTTTTTTGATTTGATAGAATGATTAAATGAAAGAAAAAAGAAATAAAACAGAAAAAAATGATTGAACAAAGTTTCAATAGAAGAAGAATGAGTAGTCCTTTTGTTGATGTGTGTCGTTTTGTGTTTGTTGAGATTTTAACTAAAGTAATCTAATGTATCGAAGGTATAATTATAAAATTAATATTCATAAAGCGTTGTTAGGAAAGTTTTTTAAAAAAGAAAATAACTCTTAAGAAAGAAGCTTTACCAAATTATCGTAGATTGTCGCTTAATTCACGTACGTTGGTTCAATTGATTTTCCGGTTACAAATACATACAGAATTGTGAAATTGGGGCACATGCAGTACGCATGACACAAATAGAAAAAAAAGATAATTATACAATTTTCTTTTTCTCTTAACTTCATTTGAGTTAAAGGAAATTTGAATACATACAATAAAAACCATTATTTTTTTTTTATATTTGTTCTGTTTCTATCTGGACTAAAAGAAAAGACTATCAAGTTACACACTCTAGTCTCCTATTTTCCTTTACTTTTGTTATGTAAGACGGCGGGCTCACTTAAGGATACTTCAGAAGAAAATATATGTGTATTCATTCTCCTGCTCTGTCTGCCTTTTATAAAGCATCTATGTTTGCTTTTACTTTCACAATTGTGCTTAGAAATGTTGAGGCGAACAGAATGAAAAAAAATGAAAGATTTAGGTTAACTGTGGTATTGGTGGGAAAAATCAATTGTTTGCAACCAGTAAAGGTTTGAAGAAAATCAGGTTTTACATCAAACTGATATTGATTAATTTTAACATTTAGGTCACCTTAACGAATTAATTATAAATCAAAATTGGTATTGTTATCGAAATAATTGTTTGAAAAATATATTTTTAATTGATGAGATTAGTTAATACCATAGGCTTCTTTTGGGTTGTATAAAAAAGTGTGGAATTAATTTTTGTTTTCTTTTTTTATAATATTAAGAATATTATTAACTAATAAATTTTTGCATAAATTAGACTTCCTTAGGAACTTTGAGTTTGTCTAAAAGTATTGAACAACGAAACGGACCGACCTAAACAGAAACGTGCCTATGCATAATAATATATTCTTGTTTAAATAAATATGCGCTATTTAAAGAAGAACGCACAACTGGCGTTACAATAGGCACGAGTAAAATATGCAAAATAAATTTACAAGCTTTAATGATGAATGAGAGGAAATGATGGGTTTTAATTCAAGTATACCAAACAGATTTATAGTTTTTGGTGTAGTAGGTAAAAAGTTTTTTTGGTAAGTTATAAAAAAATCAAATTTTCTCAATCATGATGAGTTTGCGAAAGGATCAACATAGGTAATCGCGAAGAAAAGCGAAAGTAAATAAAATATTAAAAACAAGGATTTGTTATTACTTTTCTAGTAGCTTCAGATTCGAATTAGGGAGTTTTTAAACGCGTTTCACAGAGGCACAAGTAATGGAGCCAATGGTATTATGTACAACCGCTGCAAAACTGCTCATATTTGAATAAGATGCTCAAGTTTAAAAATAATTAGCATGTTTTCACTAAATAAATGGTCAATGTTCAATAGCAATAAATATGAACCTAATTTATACTGAAACTGTTGTCGTTTATCGTTTCAACTAGCATCTCCAAAATAATACGAAAGCTGCTCAGTAAAACTTGGTATAAGATTGATAGCATGTTGGGAACCATTTCATTGCAATAAAAGACTGACAAATGGCTACAAATTAATTTGAAAAACTTAAGATGCTTACTTTGAGAAAAATTGTAAATATAATTAATTTAAATGAGAAGTTTTTGAAACTGAAGTGGTCGTTTCACGTTTCATAAAATCCTTACCCAATTTTCATTCTTATGTACGAGAGGCATCTAAAGCCATAAAATAAAGACGGCTTAATGCGATAAGACTAGTTATCACATTTTGAAAAATGGTCTTACTGCTGCTTTGTTTCAAATATAGCTTTTGTTAGTTAAATGTTGTTATTTTAATGATTGGTTTGGTGCAGCAGGGTTTATCGCAAACATTACTTTTAAAGCAACTACAAAGATTGAAGATTATCAAATCCAATCTCTATTATCGAATCTTGAGATAACTTCCCTAAGAGCGCTATTGTTTTGAAAGAATTTCATTTTGAACAGAATCTTAAATCCCTGGATAATCTAGCCTTATTGTTATTGTATCAATTGGTTTTTTTTGTATTCAGTATATGATAGAAGAACCAACAAATTGAAATATGTGCCAGGTATAACTGGCTAAACATTGTAATGCTATCTAATGCAGACATTATATTTTTCGTTGATATTTTCATTATAAGCGAGAATCTTGAAATAAGAACCTGACGTTAGTGATCTGCTCCTTTCAAAATCGATCACATGATGAAGCACTTGGAAGGCTTTAAAAAACTATCAAAGTTAAGTTATCGTAATGAATGAATAACTCAGGAAAAAGCGGCTTTCCATATAAAGTAAATATTTTTGAAAACCTTTTGATATTGAGTGAAAGAAATATTTTTTTCTGTTTTGGTATTTTTTGAGTTATTGTTTGCTAGCAAATATACTGTTCGAAGTGATATCAGATTGCGAAAGTAGGCTAGTATTTGTCAGAGCCAGCAGATGAGTTCCAGAAGAACAAGAATTTGCTAAAGCCATAGCAACAACTCGGAAATAACAAAGAAGCTTTACAAAATGTCTATCAGTGAATTTTATTTGAAAAATTAACTGAGATAAAGAACACCGATAGTCGATACTGCAGTGCAAAGGGGTTCGACCAAGACCAATTATTCATGGAAATGGCTTTCTTGTTTTGAATTTATTATATAACTGCTTTGGATCGCAAATAAATTTTGTTTGGGTGCCAAAATAAGTAAATGGAAGAAAGTTAATTAATAGAATTACTTGTGCTTCAAATGTCGAGGAACTTTGAAATTCTCTTTATACTGAAGCAACTATACTCGTATATAAGAAGAAGGTTATGTCGTATTGCTTTGGAGACTGAAACGTATTGTGTACTATGGGTTGTTGAAAAATAGCAACGATTATTGCTTATCGTTATTGTATGCAAATTATGCAGAAATTAATTGTAAGCTATCCAATTTAAATCTTCCAATAGAAATGGTGTAATGTATTTCATTATCACAACGGTATATGACAAGGAAATCGTTCGTCCAAAAACTTATTAAAAATGAGAGAATTTTGCAGTCCCTACATATTTCTGATATTACGCGTGATATACACAAATTTATATTTATTAAAATAAGGGAGCTATTAAAATACCTGAATCATGTCTTTTGAGATAATTTCATTTTGAATTAGAAAAAGGGTATTGAGAAATATTTAATAGAATCATTTCTGGAGCAATAATTCACATTAAAAAAAAATAACAACACGAAACGCCACTTACGTAAAAATTACCGCAACGTTTTTTTTTATCAAATTCTTCAAAAGCACAAAAAAAAATCTAATTGAACTTGGCACACAATGTTCACGATAAATGAGAGCAGGTGTATGAACATCGTCCATATGTTCTCATCAAAGAAAGGAAATTTAAAAATATCTATTGCCGACTTTGAACGACCGAAATTAAGTTCCGTACACAATCGCAAGTATGTAAGATAGTATGTATTTGAGTTTATAATTGCAAAGCCATATGTATTATAAAAAAAGCTTCAATTTTTGAATTATTTTTAAAAAAAACCATAATATAGCGAATTAACAACGTCAATAGAGAGCATTTTTTCGCTGGTAGACTATCTCTCGAATATAAACTGGAAATATCAGAAATGATGCTACTTGATCTCTAATAATACTTAAGAGGTCACCCGTGTAGCATATCTGCAACAGATGAATTTTATTATTTTAGTAAAGCTTCTTACTTATTTAAGACAATTTTTTTTTATAAAAACTTTTCTTAAGATTAAAAATGATTTTCTAATCTATTTAAACAAAATGTTTTATATACAATTAGTGGTAATGATTATTGGAAAATAAAACACGATGAAATCATTATAAATGCGATAAAATACACGTTTTGTAAGCGAATAAAAACTAGAACATAAAAAACAATTATTGAAAAAAAAATAAACAATGAAACATTTAATAAAAATTAACAATTTTTTAAGCCAAAAAAAACAACAATTTCAATCAATTCTTTTAAATATTTAAGAGCACAAAAAAACAATATCTGTTTTTGTTTGTCACATTAAATTTACGTACTTTTTTACTAAGTCCTTATGGTTGTCTGGATGTAATTAAATTATTGTAGCGAAAATCTTGATTAAATCTTATTTATATAAAATTTTGTTCCGGAATAAAAGCTTTAATGTTGCCGAATTATTGAAATTTAACAATATTTCAATTATAGACAACACAAACGAACACACGACTCAATTCAGACGACCTGAAGTAAATATAATAGAGAAAAGAGAAGGAAATGTAGAAATTTTTATTTTTGTTAGTAAGAATTAAAATATGTAATTAGAAAAATTATAATTAAGGAGAAAAAGTGCAACACATCGTATAATAAATATTATATAAAATTATTGATTGTACATTTTTGTTGAAATATCGATTATAGTTTATTTTTTAAGATTGGTGATATTGCTGTGTTAAAATTTTGACAAACTCTTTTTTGGTTGTGCTTTTTGTATTTGATTTACATATTTTGGTACAGCTTAACGTCGATCGATTATGATTTCTCTGCCAACACATAAAAAGAAACTCGAATCTGCTAAAATGTCCCAAAAGATATTCATTGCAAGTTAGCCATGTTATTTGTACAAATAACTTCCTGGATATGTTCACAGAAAAATAACCAGTAAGTTTATGAACAAAGCTTCTGATATTGATCCACCTACAACTATGTGAAGTGAAGAACCACTAGCGCTCGGCTGTATGCCTAACATCAAGTAATCCGTTCAATTAACGACACAAAGATTGGAGCCGCTTGAAACTCCACATTCTTTTAATCAATTCCCATTATACTCTTTTGTTGATTGGTAGCTCAAAAATTGAGAAACGAGATTTTTCTAAAATTATTTATAAGAGTTGTATTCAAAGCGAGGTCGAATGTACGACTTGCAGATTGTAGCAAGGGAAGCTGGCTGGAGGACGAACTTGCATATCTTGGGCCATTCCTTGAGACACCCCACCGCACGCTTCCCTTGCTCAAAAAAAGCTCGTGTTTCAAGAACCCTGGACCCTCGTGTATGAACGGCCCTAAGAAACCCAAGGCATTGAGATGGTCGGTGCAAGTTTTGGTAAAGATGAGACAATACTTCATTTTGGAGGCGTTCAATTCAACATGACTCTTGCAGCCCCAATCAACAATCGATTTGATATCTCAGTTCATGGACATCAGTTCACGATAATGAAGAGAAGGTCCGGCACGTCTTTGTCTTATATTGTTGAAGGTGTAAGAGAGTACCGTTATCAGAGAAGGAGAGAAGTGGGTTGCAGGGGATTGAGAACAGATTATTAATGAAGATTGGGAAAAGTGCGGGTGATATAATTTACCTCTGGGGAACACCTACCGAAATGGTGTAGGGGTTGGATTCGTCGCTATCCAATACTACCTTGAATGAGCAGCCAGAAAGGAAGCTCTTAATTCAGTTCCTTAAGGCCACCATACACGGTCAAATTCGATGTACATCCAGATTTTCATCAAACCCATGCCCGCAACGAGTTTTGATCGGCCGACCGGCGGCTCACAATCGATTGTTTTGGTTGTATATCCTCACTTCGATGTACATCCAATTTGACCGTGTATGGGGGCCTTTAGAACTAAGTCTATATCAACTGCTTGGATTTAAGTCAGCAGAGCAGGTGTTATACTCTGTTAAACGAAAATATCTACAGTAACAAGACCAGGCCAGTAGATCGTGCGCTTCACCTTTTTTCGAAATGTATTTTATTCATAAAATCATCGATTATCTTAACTCAATTAGTCTTTCGCCCGGTACTTGGTACACTTCACATCAGACCACGATTCAGAGCCACTTTTAGCAAGAAGATGCAGTGAACAAATCGAAAAGCTGTGTTAAATTATTGTAGAATGTGCATATCGTACATGACAACATTGATGAACATACAAGAACATTCACAGCTGTAGATTGAAGTTGGAACAATTTTGAAACTAGTCTAGGTTATTCATAATTTGATAATGTGTAAAGAAATTAATTTTTATCTGTGAGAGTTTTGTAAACCCACAGAACTGCAATGTTTTAAAGATTACACAGCCTCCAATGGAAAGCGTAAACTGCACTCACGGAAATGAATTTATTAAAGGGTCACAATTCTTCTAAGACGTCGACGGTGTTACCAAAAAAGTTAAAAAACCATCGCCATCATTTTTCAACGTCTAGTAATTCACAATATTCTGAGGTATGGTTCATGGACATTGACCAAACAGACAGAATGTCAGCTCAAAAGGAAAAGAATTTGACAATGTCAGATAACTCTTTTGTGATTAGCCAGAATTACAGGCAGAAATTCTTAGACGTGCTTTTCGAAATGTTTTCACAAGAGTTTTGGTTGTACAAGTACGAGATTTACGATAATTTAAAAGGCATAATTGTTTACTATTATTGTGAAAAATGTTCCTCAAAAACAAAATATCTTGAAATATAAAAATGATATTTATCATTTAAACCCATGGGTGACTTCTACACCACCCTGTATATCGTTTCACATAACTTGTAAAATAATAAATAACATTTTACTACAATAAAGAAACTTTTCTTGTCATCACGCCAAAAAATTCATGAAAAGAATTTGCACGAAACGAAACAATTTTAACATTATGTTTTTTTTGATTTTTTAAATATATTATATTTGAAAATAATTGAAGTTTTTATATAAAGAAATAATAAATCCCTCGGTTGTACATTTGTTTAAGGAAAAAATATTTTTATCACACGCGTAGTATTTTTATCTTGATGGTGGTAAGCAATAACGTTTAATCGATAAATGCTACTATTAATATTATTTAGTATGCGCAATTTCATTATTCATACATTCTCGAGAGTATCTTTTATCAAAATTTAAGGTGAAATTAATATCACAAAACTTGATCCATATTCAATAAAAAAGCTATAATCGTCAATTAGCACACGGTATCACATTTTTTTAAGTGACGTCAAAAGAAGTGTGAATTAATAAGTATTTTTTTTGCTTTTTTTAAGAATAATACAGCTCGTGTGAGAATACACTTACATGATTCGGGGTGTGATAGCAGAAATTTTTTGTGACAATAAAGATATAATGTGTACATTTAGTTATTGTTGATAAAGTTTACAAATTAGAAGGTGAAATCATAAATGATTCTTTTTTTTCCTGTTGAGATGGCTTATTATCAAGGTTTGTGTCGGCGGCAAAGCAAGATTCTCTTCGATCAATCTTTTTACCACGTTTTTTTTTAATTTCAGGTCTTGCGTGGCTGGTAAGATGAAAACTGAAAGTGATGAATGATAATATCTGGATTTGAGAAGGGAAGTACTTTTATTTGATTGTTTGATATTATCAAAAGCGGAAGATCGATGTGGAAATAACACGAGAAGTTAAAAAAAACACTTTCGATAATACTGGTGAGTATCACTTTGAATGTGTGTAGAAAAAAACTGGATGGTCGAGTGGCCCATTGAAGTCTGCTGAAATATCGGCTCAAGTTCAAGAATGATATTTTTAGAATTCTCTTGGTATAGAAACTAGAGAAACTTTAGCAGATATTTTATGTGTTAAATTAAAAATCATCTTGTTACGCAAAATTTAAACAGAAATCTAAAAAAATATTTATTAATTAAAATATTCTTCATTAGGGCGGATCACAATGGTAACATATTCTTCCCTAAGTAAATTGTTTCTATCTTTTTCTTTTTAGGCGACATGCTACAAATTATAAAAGTTGTTCTAATAAATTGTAAAATACAAAACTTTAATTTTCACTGAAAAATAGTGATTTATATATATTATAGCAAATTTACAAATGTTTAGCTCAAACTATTTTAATCGAGTTAGCATGTTGCTCAAGATTATTTAAGGAAAGATCAAGTGTAGACAGGCGAAACGAATTGAAGAGGATCTTAACAAGATAGATATGTCCCATTCAACTTTTTATATGCAGAAGTGTACCACAAATCTATTTAAAACAACAGTTTAAAAGACGATACATGTAAGCATCAATATGATATGATATAAAGTCACTTATCAAACTTGAAAAACAAGGAACAGCTGACTGAAGTTATTTCGCATATTAGTTACTTTAGGCGGAAAAATATTGGCTTATAGGTCGGCTTGTAGACTAATTAGATGATTGAGTCGAGTGATAAACAGAGTAAGAATACAGAGCAATGTATCGGCGCACTTTGAAACAAACAGAGGCCTCAGACGAGGAGACTCACTATCCTGCATACTGTTTAATATCCGGTAGGCACGTATTGAAACTAGAAAGAGAATTCTAAGCAAGTCTGCAGATGATATAGTTATCATAGGTAGGATAATGACTGCAGCAAAGAAGCCTATGTAGCGTTAGAAAAAGCAGCATCAAAATCTGGACTATCATCAATGAAAATAAAACGAAATATATGCGGATCCCTAATGAAAATAGTAGAGGAAGAACAGGACGAAATATAACAATCGACAGATATAACATAGAATCCGTAAACGAGTTCACCTACCTATTTAGGAACTCAAATTAACAAAGACAACATTACGGCGGAAAATAAAAGAAGAATACTGCTAGCGAACAAAACATACTACAGTATGTTGAAATATTTCTAGTCTAAAAGAATAAGCAGGAGTATAAATTTCAAGTTATGCAAAACAGTAATAAAACCAGTACTGATGTACGGATCAGAAGCATGGACGCTTAATAGGCATGACGAGCAGGTCCTCGGAAGTTGCAAAAGAAAAATTCTGCGCAGGATCACAGGCGTAATAAATGAAGGGGGTGTCTGGAGAAGAAGAAACAATCACGAATTGTACCAAATATACAAAGAACCTGACATAACCAAAAGCATCAAGATATCACGCCTACGCTGGATAGGACATGTAATGAGAATGCCTGAAGAAACGACCCCAAAAATCCTGTTCCTCCAAACGCCAGAGGGAAGAAGGTCATAAGCAAGACCTAGGAAGACATATAAAGACGACATCGAAACGGACTTACGCACAATTGGGATTACCAACTGGAAGAGAGAGACGCAGGACCGAGAACGTTGGAAGAAAATTTTTCAGGAAGCCAAGGCTCACCGAGGGCTGTAGCGCCAATGATGACGAAATAGTTGATTGAAGCTGTCTAGCTGCCCTAAACGATGATCATGGATTGACAGGCGTCATACAAAATGTATCAAAAAGTTGAAGCAGATACAAGACTATCTGGGCACATTGGAAGTCATATCAAGTAGTTGCAAAATGAACGACAAAATCCATAACGATTGGAAAACCAAATTTCAATTTTTTACAGCATTGTCAAAAATTTGAGACTGGAAAGCCTTTTAACAACGATGAATTTCTCGAATCAGAGGTTTAACTACAAGGTGATGTAAAAATAATGTCATAATGTGAATTAACGAAATTATCAAGTAAGAACAAGTTAAAGAAGAAGAAATCTTAAGATAATTTAATTAAAAAATGGGCGGGAGAAAGAAAACGAAACTTTAATATCCCCACCAATTTTACTCAACAAATCTATCGTTATCTATGCCTGTATCTGCAAAAGGCATCGACCGACATAATATAACTTAAGCAGTTCTACACACCGTCTTCAATTCAAACAGGTTTATATATCTAACTACCAAATCTGTGACATTGGAGTGTAAAATGATCGTCTTTTGTATTTGATAGCGCTAAAATTGATTTTTTCAAAGATACGGCTTTGACCCAAGAAGTCTGAAGAGGAACAATAGAAACTGTAACAGAAATCGATTGAAATTGTGTTTCTAATAGATTTTTTTGTTCTTTACGAGACATTTACTATTAGCATCAAAGATTCACGTCTCGGCTTCAAAGTGTAGTATTATGAATGAATATTATATTTCTTTTATTACAAACTAAAGGCACAGTGTTTGCGGAATATACTATAAATGTACTCATGCTTTAAGATGAAATAATTTCGTATATCAGCAAAGCTATTGACCAATCTGTACACAGTAATTTCAATGCCAATTTGAAAAGTTTCTTATTTTTAGTTTAGCTACAATGGGGTCCGTAATGAAAATTATAAGTATTTATTTTGCAACTGAATACGTAATGGAAATATCGTGTGGTCGATTTAAAAGTCGGGAAATGTCTTTTTACAGACATTTTCATAAGAACGATGATAAATATTGCTACTGTTAGTTGGGCAGTAGTTTATCATTAAAAATTATCGTCTGAATTCGTGCATTGATACTTTATTTAACATTGGGAATTCCATTAATAATTACCAATTGGCTATGACTGGCTACAAAATGATATGTCTTTTTATCTTAATTGATAACTCTAGACAGAATGAACAAAATAGTGCAGAAAATTAATGAATGAACAAAATGGCGAAGAAGAAGATGCACACTATAAAAGTTTGTAGCAATGTAGCTAATTCTCTGTATAGTTTGTTATTTAAGATTTTTTTACTGAGTTATGGATTTTAATTTTTCTCATAAATCAGCAGAAACACCAATGAATTCGTTGTTTAATAATTACATATTACAAACACCCAACAAATCTTGGGGAAAGTTTATTAACGCTTCATTAGCCCAAATTCAGCTGGTTATCATTCAGATGCAAATAAATCGATTAAGAACCTTTTACGTCTCAATAAATCACATTTAGATTTTATAATTGATCCTAAAATGTTTACCTTTATTATTTACATAAATTGCCGCGGGACCTCGATGCCGAAATGTTTAGTAATCAGAATTGCCCTACAAAATCAAAATCATGTACAATAACGAATTCTTAATGGTTAGAATGATGATGAAGTTTTCCGAATATCATTATTAAAAGTCAGCAAGTAGTTTGTGTGGATCGGGGAATATTTTCGTGATTTTCACAATGGATGAAATAATTTATTTCACTACAGCCAGTTTTAAACTCTTGCACTATCGATTTTTACCTACCGTAAAATTATAGGTGCAAGGATTTACGTCTATAACTCGACGAAATCAAGAAATTGGTGTTCGAAAATCAGAAACGGTCCTCTTGCCAATCTCAACCTCGCCATTGCTATTTAACTTGGATTATTGAATAGATATGAATCTTTTTAGCAAGCTTCAGTCATTAACGGCAGGAAAGAAAATATCCACATTGGAAATGTACAGAACCATGTCGGGATGGAACTCGAGCTCATCACTCTTGTAATGAAGCAAGTCCCCTGCGCTGTAAGTCGAGTCGTCACGACACGACAGTTATATAAGCGAGAAAATTTGAGATACTTATTTATAAGGACCATGCCTTTGGATGGAAATCGAATCCACGACCTCTGGGATGATCATTATTGAACTATCGAGACTAAAACTGGTAAATATGGTTGAAATCAGCTGTACTGCTTGTTATAAATGTTGTTTATTATTAATGAGTTCATGCAAAAGATGAAAAATCATTTTTGTATTTTGAACAACTAGAATCATAGGTTTGTATATCGATTTGTTTTTTGGACAAATTCTTGAAGCTAATATTGTCGATCAGGCGTTGTATTCACGATCGCTCACGGTTTCAATGTGAGTTGCCTTCGTACAAAGGTAAATGAAAATTGCCAAATATTCTTAAAGTGCGACACCCTCATAGTTGTGAGGATCGGAGATGAAACGGCTTGCCCATTAACTGAGTTTGCAACTTAGAGGCATTTTTGAAGCAACGGATGCATTTTCGAACAAATCCCTTGGCTACGTTGCGAGCATTTAAAATCCAAACCTTTTTACATAGCAGCGATAAAATGAACAATGTACGACCGAGCAAATAGAGGCTGTGAGCCTTTTTCATGAACAGTTGAGGGAGATGACTGTGGGGCAGGATTGCAGGGTGTTGCTCATTCTACGGCATCTTGCCGTTCGATAATCGATCTCCTACTCGCAACAATCCATGACCATCCACAAACGGATTAAAATTTACGAGTTTCCTGGATTTGGAAATTGGGTTGCCTTGAGATAAGTTCTCGAACTCTTCCGCGAGGGATTCTCTTTGTTCATGTCGTATCCTAAACAGCAGAGCCTCTTTCAATTGAGTCGTGTTAATCAAGGGCGACTGTAAGGAAGAACTACCTCGACTCGCAGGAGGCGTGACATGGAACCTATGCAGAATTTCCCAGAACCTTAACTTGCGGCTTGGGCTAGGAAGGTTTGAACTGGTTTTAGCTCGAATGTAGGTGGGTCAGGATTGCATATTTCAAACTTTTTTGGTCAACAATTCTTTAGTTGGAGCGATTGAAAAGTATTTTCGAGATCTGGCGAAAGCGCGCATATTTTGATGCATATTTTGCAGGTGATCGTGTGCAGATATAACTAATTAATAGAGCATTTTGTATTTATATTTGATTATGGGCATTCTTATTTACAGATAACAAATCGCCGGCAATACGATTAAGGCATAAGCTGTATATCTTTGTGATAATTTTTACTATTGCTTACAAGTGAGTACTAGGAACCACTTCTGTTTTAATAGACGAGTAAATGATACTGTTATTATCTGCTAAAGGGATTGTTGTCATTTTGGGTCTAATGTATACTTTGTCACTTACTAAGAAGCCCAAAGAAGATGGTTTATTTTAAGTTATTGTTACGTATCATTTTTCCGGCATTTTCTTAATATATTCTGGTTATCAAGCTCTAAAATCATTTCGTCTCTTATACTCTTAGTGGCTTGATGTAGATTTTTTGTCTTTTTTTATTTTCAGGAATCTCAAACCTTGCAGGTTAGGTTTTACTAAAATCAACAAATTTCTGTTTACTCCCAAGTACTAAAAGGAAAAACGTAGCTATATTTGGATGATTTACAATTTGCAGATTACGATTTCAATTTCTGAAGTTCTTCGTTTGTCTTGTTTTTTGTTCAAAATTATCACCAATCCTAAATGAATAAACGTCGATATTCTAAAATAGTAAAATGTTAATTATAATTAAAATTTAAATAAAATTAAAGTTAATTTATTTATATAAAAAAATTACTTAAATTACTATAATAGTTTTTTTTCAAACATACAATATCACGATGTGTCGCACTGTAAAAAAAGAGCTTAAATTTATAGAATTAGACAAATAATCAAATTCAATGTTTATTGAATGGAGTCCGCTGATTTCAATTGAATGATAAAAAGCTACATGTCATGATGTTGGATGCTAAATAAATGTTGTAACAAATTTTATTTAAGCCGATCGATGAATGAAATGCGCTAGTGTTACGTAAACATTAAAAATGCTTCGACGAGTATACAACGACAATATTATAGAATCACCAACAGAAGTGAAAAAAAATACTAAATATAACATCAACAGCAACACAGCAACTCGACTAGGGGTCTCTTTAATATTGATGACGACAATTCGACAATTCAACGACAACAACATTGAACTGAAGAGTGTCGTGTACTCAATCAAGAAAGATTTAAATATTACGGTGGGATTCGGCGGAGGGTATAAAAAGTCAGAGGGTGAGAAGGCATATATAGTATATAACACGATATAGTATAATGGACGAAGGCGAAGCTCGTGCAATCTACAGAGAGAAGCACTATACTGACACGGCCAACAAATTGATCGATGAATTGGCCTGGAAAAGAAGAGCACATTGGAGTAGGGTATGCACATTGTGGCACATGACCACTGATAAAAAAAAATAACGAAAATAGATAAACACAACGAAACGAAGAACCGTCAGGGTTGAGGGACGTGTAGATAAATCGAAATAATTTATAAACCAAAAAAAACCGCGGCAGTTCAATTAAAACCAAGCAAGACAGACACCGGGTATCTATGATTTTGTGTGAATAAATGAATGTTTGGAGGACGGGCGTTTCAGGCGTTGTTGAGTCCATATTGAATAGCGCCAAGTGACCATGCATCTACTTGATCATCCATGACGCATGCATGCCACTGTGAACTGACGTGATGAACTTGAAAAAAGAGACTCAATTTTTTTTTATATCATTCTTATTCCAATAAGTTGTTGGATAAACCGGTTTTATCACACCTTGTGATTCTTTCTTCATTCGTTTTTTTTTTGGAACCAGTTTATTTGAAACTAATTACGTTTGCCGATCGAGATTAAAGTGATTTGAATACAGAAAATCTGGTTAAAGCTGGTTTAATGGAATCCCCTTGTGTGATTGTTGGAAGGGGTTCTTGAAACACATCTGATTGATTAAGGTAAACAGACGAAAGTTTTGTTGTTGATCGGATATTATTAATACAATCCCGATCGACGACGACGACGCTTGCATATGATTAAAATGTTTCGAAGAAATTTGTCTTAGTCGATCGAAAAAAATAAAAAGCACGTGTTACTCATATTATGAAATTTTATGGAAAATTTTTTGTTTTGGCTTGACGACTTAGCAACATTTTATTTTATTTTTTGTTTTTGCTGTTAATTATAATAAAATAGAAATATAAAAACCGTAGAGAAATTTTTAATCATATAGAAAGTAAAATTGTTACGGTTTTATTTGTATGATAAATTGATTTTTACTTTTGTTAATTAGCTTTTAAATGAAAAGAAAATTTCACGTGATTTGCATTTTTTTTCTTATAAATTACTTGTGTGTGGTCGCGTTAATGAGAAGAGAAATAAAAATACTTCGATTTACCTTACAAATATTTTCATTTAACTTAATTTGCCATGAAAGCTATAATTTACTTAACAATTTGCGTTTTATATAAAGTTAAAAAGGTGGAAATATATACGTAACCTCGATGCTACACAAGCAATTCTTCTTGCTATGGAAATTGCGATATTGCCTATCAAAATTTTATTCCTAGCAACATTTTATTTGTTGGAAATTTAATTTTTATAAAAGAGAATTTCCACAGATATTTTTTTTATGTAGTAAAAATTACATTTTATTTATTTATGTGCTTTAACATAGAAAAACAAAGGCTACTTTTGTTAATTATAATTTCCTGCCACGTCAAATTGCTAAATTTATTGAATGTTATATTGAGGTATGAAAATGCAACAGCTACAACAAGGCTATTTTCAATCAGCAATGTAATATTACAATTACCATTGCATCTAATGTGTATAAATTCTATGGATTCATCCAATTTGGTGAAACACTTTCAAGAAAATTGGCGCTGTAATGCAACTGGTATCTACTGCATTTGGCATTGGAAATGCTGTTTTCGGGTTGTAACACGATTAAGTCAACTATTATTGTTGAGTTCTGCCATACAAACAGTTTATAATGGATTGTTTAGTGCATGTGATATGTTCTCCCATAGGAAGAATTCGAGATTGCAGTAATGTTGCAAAATCTGTACTTAGTACAAAGTTTGTAATTGACTATCATAAAATTCCATTTCGTCGTTTTTACGAACAACATAACCATCTATCAGAAGATATTATGTCTTCTAAGTTTAGCATATAGATACATACATATATAGTATATGTATATAGACCGTCATGTTATTTCAAATCATGTCATAAGGTATAATGTTTGATAGCAAGCTTTAGTTGAAATATAACAGAAAAAGTGAAGAAAGATGGTTTTCGTAAGCGGTATCCTACCCCAAAATATTAACTACCTCAACAAATGCTTCTTTGGTAAACGAATATTTTCCATCTTGAATTTTAGTTAAACATGAAATATACAAGTATTGTGTCTCGGTATGATATGGAATCCTCCCATGGCCGCCTGTCGGATGAAAGATAGGAAGCCCTATCCCTTGGAAAATGATGCCATAATCAGAAGATGACAATGCAATATTTAATTTTTTTAAGATCCACTATTTTTTGGACAAGCATGTTACAGAAAATAGTTAAAAGCACTGACACTACATTTTATGTTATACTGTGACAATTCTTCATACTATATACTGTGTCAATACCAATTCATATACTTCACTTCATACCAGTTTAAAAACACTAAATATGATTTTTGCTATTATTAAAAAGTAACATAGTTTTAAATATGCCGGCACAATGCTTGAGGTGTTTACTTGAAGATATGTAATATCGAAAAATGTGTAGGATGTGAAAATTGTTAAAAATGCATATTGGTAACAAAAGGTTTCCAAAATATTATATTGATTTAAAATGTACATATATAAAATTTCAAATGGTACTAAAATTTGTGTAGTGGATAAGTAGCAGTTTAAGGGTAAAGAATTTAAATTCAAACGTTACTAGAAGAACAGAAGAATCATGCAATAGAACATGATCAATGTAGTCAGATCCTAAACAATAATTGCATATATATGTAGATTGTGAACAAAAAATGGCGTGTATGATTGCATAGAAATTCCAAAATATTATGGAAGGAAAAGACTTCCTCATAATCTAAAATTGTGATTTGAGTCTATATATGTATGTATATTGATCAATGAAAGTGAACTATGTAAATATTATGAAAACAAGAGGCAATTTAATTCATCAAAACATTTTACAAAAGATAGCTGCGCAAAACCAACTATCATGATATTCTAAGCTGCTCCATTAAGAAGGATATGTCATTTCAATAATGTAAGAACTATTCTAGTATTATTAGGAATCGATGGAATTTCAATATAAAAGTTTTGCGAATTTATGAATTTCTTACACCGAAAAAAGATTGTCACAATGGCAACACCGTAAGAAGAAAGCAAATTATGAAGAAAGGTATAGAAGTCGATTGAAAATATTGCAGAAAATTCAGGCGTTGAAAGAAAGATGAAATTCTATAACACCTTTGTGAGTTTGGTAATAAAATGAAGAAAATATACTGAGGATTTTAAAGAATGTTTCGAGGTTTACACACAACGGTGTTTAACAGATTATGAGAGATTTCGCTAGTAAAATGTAATTCGATGAAATATATGAAATGGTTGAATGCTACAAATTGTTCTGAGAAAATATGCAAATTATTTTAGGTATCAAGTTTCCAAAACTTTTAAGGATATGTATATATTGTGATATATTGTAGATGTGATATAAGAACTAATATACTTCACAATCTTGGAACAAATTATTAAAAAGCATTTAAGAAAGGAATTTTAACTAGGAAGCTAACATGCGCATTTTATTAGTCGATAATAGCAATAATCGGTAGCCGCTGATGGTCGTCAATGACATGCTCTTCTTGTGAAGATACACGAAATGAAAAAATATTAGTTTCGATGGAATATTTGCGTAAATCAACTCTCGAAGTAAACCAACAAATAGAATGTTTTCTATCCAGAAGATGTGATTGACTTTCAAATAGTTATGTAAGTGAAGTATGAATAGTTATGTAATAAGGCATTTCACTATGACTAGTTTGCCATAAAATAGTGGAGTAAAACGATGCCATTTATCATAATTCTTGTTTGGTTGTTCCAACTTATCGATCTGACTATTGTCCGATCAAAGAAGTTGTTATTCACTTCTACAAAAAATGTGCTCGAAGTTCATGTTTTTCAATGGTGATCACTCCAGAGCAGTAAAAAGTGACAATATGTTCCCAAATAATATTGACCTGAATGAAATATGGTTTTAATAAGACGGTGCTACATGACATTTTGTCATTAAAGCAGATTTATTGAAATAACGTAACATGGACCTATTAAGTTTTTGTTATAACAAGGAAGTATGAGCGTGATCACTGAATTATTTGATAGTGATTAAACAGTGAATCATTAGAATATATACAGTACGGATTAAAATATTAAGACCACCTACTATTCGACATAAAACCTGACTTTAAATGACTATAAATTTAGGCTTATTTGCACGGCCTGCAGCCAAAAAGTGTTTGTTATTACCAACGCATGCTAAAGCAAGGCTTTTGTGGTACAAAGGCCGCAGACATTGGATACATCTATACCTTAATAAGTTATAGTCATTGGAAGTCAAGAGTTTTATGTCGAATAGTATGTAGGTGGTGTTAATATTTTAATTAGTACTGCATTATGTAAAGTGTAATCATGGAAACAATTTCAATAAAAAAACCTTCATAGTTGATGGCACTGAATCGACTCTGACAAATAAAAAAGATAAAAACTTTTCAGCATTTCATACGACACATAAAAAAAACCATGTTTTTTAAAATCGTTTTACATGAAACATAATTTTAAAACAATGTTTTTGCACTTGTACTATTAATAACTGTCAAAAAACTACAGCTTTTGCGCGGGCATAAGCACCTATATTCCTTTAAAATGGAAATTTGATTGCGCAGTATTATGCAATTTTATTCCAAAACCATAAATGAGAAAGAAGTCTTCTTAACCATTGTCATACTTTGTTTGGTGTGCACTGTAATGGTCTTTGAGTATCGTGTCACACATTTTATGGATCGATATGAGAAATTCGAATTTTACTCGCGATGATTGTTATGGGCTAAATATAAGAAATAGAAGTTCAATTTTCGGCTAAACTTTTAATAGAATAAAGCAATTGCACTGCAACGTTTAATCTTTGTTTGACCGGCTTTCTGAATAAATGAGTAATAAAAATGAAGGGATTTTTATAAAATTGCTTAGATGTTTGAAAAAAAAATTAAAATCCCCTCCTAGTTTATTGAACTAAGTTTACTACTCGACATTTCAATACGACAAAACTAATAACATGACGAACTAATAGTACAAAGGAAGTCCTCTAAGCTTATACGATAGTAGTCTCATCAACAATTTTCCTACACACGATAAGGGCGTTGATTGATGATTACATATTAAAATACAATCGACTAGTTACGGAATTTTCAATATTTAGAAATCCTTAAGAAGCACGTACATACTTAATTGTAATTAGAAAAATAAAAACTACAAATAAATTGAAATTTGATTTGTTCAATTCAATATATTCATGAAGAAAAAACAAAATAGAAACACATCAACCAAAGATCGCCTGCCTTATACCCATCCAAAATGGAAAATCGTATACGAGATATAGAAAATCAATTCTACACAAGGAAGGAAGGAGCCCTTCTTACGTAATCCACACGAATACCGTTTTAAAATATATGTTAACCCTGTTACCACATTTTTCTCTATCTAAAAAAAACACTATCCTTCAACAATAACAGGGAAAGAAAGCTAGATTATTGCAAAAAGAAATTAATTCCTCGACTAATTTTAACATAAAATTTTATTGCCGCCATCATGATTTGTCATTAAAAAGGACGAAAAGTATGTATTATAAGATTTTGGTATATAATATGTATGTAGTAGATATACTAGCATCAACAACAACAAGGACTAAATATATATTTCTAGTAATGTTTTAGATAGAAGACCAGACATATATATTTCAGTGAAGGATTATACATTTTTGTATCTGTATGTATATATATATATGCGTGTTTTATAATAAGAAGAAAAAAATCTATAAAAACATGAACACCACTTATTATGAAACAAGACAAAATTACAATAAAAAAAAGAAGCTATGAAAGGGCGAAACTTTGTTTAAAAATCGCGTTATATAAATAAAAAAGGGATTATTTCGAGGATTTCTTTTTTTAATATTATCATAAGAACGGCTTCTCATCGATCGGCAAATTATACATGTTTTATATGTATATATAATAACAATTTTTTTTAGTACGTTTTGTGATATGAATTTGTTTTTTTTTTAATTTAAAGTTAGTAGTAATAAGATAGAGGATATAGTTATAATATTATGATTGGAAAAATATGTTTGTATATAATATTTATATATAGAGTAACATGGTTTAACCAAAATGCCAAGAGCTTTCTTTTTTTCATTTAATAAATGAAATTTTGTTATTTTTAATTTAGTTTTTTTTAAAAGAAAACGACCTACCTCGTCGACTACCATAATTCCAAAATTATCCTTAAATTTTCTTTATATATAATTTTCCCCTTTTTTTGCACTGGTGTGATCGATAAAAATATGAGATTTATATTTCGAATAATTTTCAGATCCCCAAAAACGAGATTAAATAGGATTTTTTTTTCTATAAGAAAACAAGAAAAAAATTTTTTTTGCTTATTTTTGTGTGTTATAAAAATTTCCCTTAAAGTATATTTTCATTCTCTTTTTCGGTAATGCTCTCTATCTCTCTCTTTCTTTATTTCTAATGTAATAACTGGTGAGAGTCAAATCTCTGAACAGGAAAAAAGGGATGTTACGCAACGTTTCGCCTTTTTTTTAAAAAGGAAAATTTATATTAATATCAAAAATTTTAAACGAACTATGTAAAATACTTGAAATTATTAAGTGAAAATTGTTAACGATTTATTTTCAGAGAGGCTTCCTAAGATATATGTTTTACTTAATAAGAAAAAAAGCATTTAAAAAAAATTAATGTAATATTCTCGAATCATTTTTAGTAGTATAAATTAAAACTGGTTTTTTTTCCAAATAAATAAATTCGATTCAGATAATTATATTAGCAATTTTTTTTTATAAAAAAAAACTATAAAAGAAACTTTTTTTGCCATCATTTACTGCTTCTTGTCGGAAAATTCCACCTCAATGCAGGTCAACAATGAATTTTCATTTTTTGGGGGAGGTAAAAGCTTTTTTATTTTTTTTTAAAATGTTGAAACTTTTCTTTCTTTAATTTTGCATAAGTTTTTTTTCATTATTTTTACTCATTTATTTTTTTTTATGCAAAATAATAAAACCACACACTATTCTCAGTCACTACAATATTATTATAAAGCACTTCTACAAACAAAATACAGAAGCTAAGAAACTATAAAAAAAAATTTGTTTTGTAAAATATTTTTTCTTCACTAGATTCACTTTTCTTTATGAAGCATATTGTAACAAAATTATTTTTCTTTTCATTTTTGTTGTTTTAAATAAATATAATTAAGAAAAAAAAAACTTATTAAACATTTTCTACCTTTTATAACTTTATTATAAATTTTTCACTATTCAATTTATATTATTTTTTTTATTCACACTATACACAAGTGTAATTTTATCAAAGATTTTAACAGATATCCAGAAGGAGGAAATTTCTTTGAACCGTTTCGCGCAAAAATCAAAATTTCACTACAGCTTTTTCCTGAGTTCTTGAAACAGAAAAATATAAAGTAAACTCTCAAAAGCTTTTAGGTAAAAGCTTGAGAGTATATATAATATATAAAACTGTATATAAGGGGAGAAAAAAAATTAAAACACACTTTAAAAAACCCAGCAAAATACTATATTATTATTTTGCTGTATTATTGCGCGACCTTCCCTCTACGGAATCAGTTCTCGACTGATGGCTGAAGCTGGTGTAGTTGAAAGCTTTTCGCCGCAACAAATAAAATTTGTTCATTTATCGGAGCTTTTCCTCTATGGCAAAGAGATGAAGAAACATTGCTAAAGTAGCATAAGCACGTATAGATACAACTTGAGCATATAGAAATTATATAGAAGAATTTCGTAGAGAGCTTTCTGTATCTTGCTTGTACATACAAAATAGTCGTATATATACCCGTGTATAATTTTTAGTTCTTCTTGCAATATCTCCTCGCATGCTCCTTAACTGAAAGCATACAACAAACTTCTATTCCTGTATAAAACACCAATACCAAAATATCCAAACACCCTATATACACCCTCTATACGAGGAGTATATACTCTATATTGGAAAATAGGGTTTTTCTACATAAAGAAAATTCCATACTTTCGGGGGAAATAGGTTTGGAGTGCATAAAGATTGCCGGTTTTCATCAAGAGAGGTGTTCTACGGGTTTATGTCCTTACATAACCTTACCTTTCCAGAAAGAAAGACCGACAGGCATACTGTCGCCAAGGAACACGCGATTTTTTTTCGTTTTCTCCCCACAACCCCCCTACCCCAAACTAAACCGCAACCACCTAGCAATATTCTTCTAAAAAATCGACAGGTCTTCAAATTGTCTGCCCTACTTACATAAAACAATTTTTCCGATATTTCAAGGCTCTTAGTAGGATTGATTTTTCGTGTTTTTAATGTTGACACCAATGGGGGAAAAATTAAATAAAATATAATATAAAAAAAAATATAGAGAAAAGAAAAACCTTCTATGAAATAAAATAAATAAAATGAACGCTCTCAAAGAATAATCTATTGTATGTTACGTGTGTCATTTTGAAAATAGGTAATTGTTTAGAAGTTATTATATATTTATGTATGTACAATTCATGTTATATACATTTGTACATATATGGAAAGACTACATACAATAAAATATATATATTGTACCTAGAGATGAATAAATATTAAAGGACCGAACTCGGAGCACACTATACATCCGTTGAATTGATTTTCCTTGTACGAGTATGAGGAAATTACTGTCGTAGATAGAAATATGTGACATAAAAAATATTTTTATGGAAGACTATTAAACAAAAAACAAAAATTTTATGTTGATTATTTTGAGATAACGACAGGCATGTGATATACCCCTAATGTGAATTTGTAAAAATTATTTCATTTTTACCCTAACCTTATTCTTATTAAATGTCGCTACAGTCCTTGTAGGACTAGGTTCACTTGAAAATTCTTCTCTCTTATCGGCTCTACGTGTAGCTACATACGTAGTTCTCTTCAGTTTGTTATACGAAGTTTTGATATATTTTCTAGCATATCGCCCACCTGTGTCTTGGTCGTCCTACCATTCTTTACTTGTTGGTCCTACATTGAAAACTTTAGCTATGGTCCGCACTATAGAGGAAGGGAATCTCAAAATCGCTGTCTCAAGTCTCAATTCCCGCAAGCTAGCAACGTCACTCTATTTGTTTAAAAACGCAAATTACCGGCTCATTTATATTATGAACATGCCTGTTCATTTCCCTATATTTGTGGTGCGGACTCTAGCATTCTTTGGTTCGTACAACATGGCTGAGCCATTGTAGACTGCCCAGTTTTATGTGTATAACTGTCTTTATTTCGTCATACATTTCTACAGACTCTTCGTTCGTAAGTCATTCGTTTTGGTTAACATTTCAAGTCCAAATACCATTCCTCTTAGAATTTTCCTTCTAAGGTTTTATAAGTCGATAGCCGTTTGCTTAGTCATTGTCCAATGTTCACCAGAAAATGTCGGCTTGAAAACTCAACACATACACTTTGCTTACTCTGTTACTCTTACCGTCGTCGGCAGCACAGTTATCGACACGCACACAGATATGTATCTCCGTGTAAAGACAAGAAAGTTAGAGCCGGTTTAGACGGTGCGCTCCAGCGCATGTGCTTCACGAAATTTGTGGATAAAGGGAGAAGTGGGGTGGTACCTCTCATCATCCCCATTTCTCCCTTCATCGCCAAAGTTCGTGAGGCACATGCGCTAGAGCGCACCGTCTAAACCGGCTCTTATTCACGATGAAAGAAGACTAGTGTAGGCCTAGATTCATTTATAAAACTGGTTCTGCTGCTGCTGAAGGAATACTAGTGAAGATACCCACATTTATTGGTTCGCTCGTGGGTGTAGAAGCCCGAAGTCAAATAGCACTTAGCTATGCACTGAACAGGTCGTATGTCTGCATGAAAACTTCACAATGAAATCTTCAAGCTACAAGCCTCCAAAATTAGGACTAGAGGATTTATGTATGTACAATTACTCAGATATGAAATCGAGCTGAAGTTCACAAATGATACATACCAACTGGAATGGACTCAGTGGATCGAGACTCTATGGTGAATGGGCCCTTAATTTTGGACTCGGGCTTATGGACGCGAGCCAAAAGGGCTCAGCAATTAAATTTTTTTATGGACTTAACTATGCCTAAAAGTTACTTCCAGCCACGGCATCTATCTACTTCTCCATAGTTTGCAAACGACAGTATGTAAGGTATGCCATATTTTCTGTGGCAATACAATCTGAATCATCTACCAATCCCTTAACGAACAGCAACATAGAATCAGAAAAGGACGTTGGACCGCTCCCAATGTTATAATGGTAATCTCCGAATTCATCTGTATTAAGGAGGGTAGCTTTCAAACTAACTTCAGCCAAGCTTTGATAGAGTAGACCACCAAATTTCAATTGCAAAATTATGAAAATTGGAAATACCAAGTCCTGGCCTGGAATGGATAAAATCATATTGTAACCAAAGAGTATAGGTGTCTGATTCGAAGGATTTCTCTCCAATAAAATGGAAGCTTATATGATTTGTCATTCGACTTCACTGTATTATTATATTAAAAGGATATGTTTATAAATTTTTCACTGTCAAAATTTGCTTTGAATATTTCTTTTTTGACTTCCCAAAATTAAGTGTGAACAGAAAAAAAATTATACAATGTAATACGAAGTCAGATTGACTGTAAACTCGTAATTTTGACAGTGAAGTCATATAACAAATTACATAATGTAAAGGTACCTTAAAAGGAAGTCATAACTATTATGCGTGTTTACTTCACAAATTTAACTTCTTCGTTAAGTCGACTTTATCAAGCTTTATTATGTATGATGGCAATTATTTGTACATGACCAACGAAGCGACAACAGCATATCAGAACAGCTAAACTATATTTTTGAAATCTTTTCCCATGCCATTCAGAATAAAATATATCGTTAGATCATTAAATGTGAGCAGCATTGATCGCTGTCATAATACAATTGTTTTTAAGAGATTATTGCCGGACATTGCTTTATAAGCTCTGCTTTCTAACGGGCGTTGCCTATTCTAAGTATTTCTCATTAGAAAGTGTTTTTGAGTTATTCTTAGAAAATATCTTTTACAAAACATGATTATTCCCAACGTTAATAAAATAAAGAGTAATATAAATCCTATGACATGATTATTACCATAGGTAATAAAAGGGTAACAAAATAAAAGGTAATATAAATCCACTTGATAGACATATCACGGAATTGAGTTTCTGTGACTTTCTACTTTTTATGAATTACTCCTTGAGCTTCATAAGTTAAGCTGGAAACAGATTGAACGTTCATAAGCATTCATCAGCGCTGTGAAATGTCAAAAGACGTTCATAACATCAGGAGAAATTTCAAGAAAAACATAAAAGTTTCTTATTTCAAAATTAATAACTTTATTCACTATTATAACATACAACATGGTGTTTTTATAACTCCCACTTATTTTATCATAAATAGCTTTATGTTTTATAATTTCTTCTATAAATTGTTCTTCAAAATTAATCTCACATATGGATGCCACTCTCACTGAATTACTAGTTAATTGTTTATCCACACAAATCAATCTAACAAACTCACAATCCAAAAAAACTCGCAATCAAAACAACGACTCACAAAGTTGGAAATGTCAAAAAACGCCGAAGAACGTTCATCAGACTAGAAATAGAGCCTATTCCAACGCTGATGAACGCTGATAACCGTGCAATCTGTTCACTACAATCAGGTTGTGTGTATTCATTTTCATTTTGACTTTTCTGAGCGCTGATGAACGCTTATGAACCTTCAATCTGTTTCCAGCTTTACGTTTCACATTTTTTCTAAAATTTGCTTAGAAGACATAATGCCGTAATAAGCAATAGATAAACTATAACGTTTTGAGAAATGGAAATTGCGATTAAATTGAAAATATCAAAGCCACGCTTTTTAAAATTAGTGGGTCTTATTAATTTTGAAAACAATATTTATCATAATGTTCACAATGAATTTCAAAAATACTGACTATTTTGTTAAATTCTAACTTACGTTTTTCTATTACAAGAATTTATACCTTTATCACCATAAGACTAACGTTCTTTCTTTCTACGACGTAGTAATAATTCTATACATAAAATTGTCTCAAGATTGATCAATTTGATTAGGCTTTAAAAATCAGAATTTTTGAATCCCAAAGAAAACTTCGAGATTATGTTTATCTATGAACTCATCAACTGAATTCATTGGAGGGCTTATATCGGTAATTTCATGCAGATTGGTTTAGTCGTTCAGGCATCACACGCTTCGCTATGCTATAGCACAACAAAAAGCGACTGGAGGTACATAAAAGTAGCCCAAAAATTATTTTATCTAATTTGCATTTATAAGCTCATAAAGTGAAGTAAATTAGTCATAAACTACAAAATTTAACTTAAGAAAATGTGGGATGACATTAAAATTCATTTTTTTGTGTAGAGTAAGCTTGAAAAAGCTTCTAGTGATAAATAGAAGACTTTGTTATTCATCTGGATTTACATTTTCTTCTTTTGGTTTAAATAAATTCAGAAAATAAAATTAAAAATTATTTTTAATGAAAAAAAAACTTTTTATTTGGAAATTCACACTTTTCACATATCATTTCAGACACATTCAATTAACACCTGACGTGATGCAGTTATTAACATACACTTAACTTGTCTGTGCTCGATTCATTTCTTTACGGGTTTTTATTTATAATTTAGGAATTTACAAAAGGAGAAAAATTTTAAAATCAACAATAAAATGGTTGAATTTTGTGTGAAAACTTTACTTGGCTTCCGACAAAAGACAAGACTTCCGTTTCGCTTCGAAGGGTTGTTGAATTGTTGATTCAAGTTGAATTGAATTTACATAAAACATAAAACAATTTTTTAAACTCTTGATATCAATATTGTTGTATTGCCAGCAATTTGCCATCTTTAAAGAAACGTTTTTTAACTACCACTTAATTTGCCATAAGTTCTCACTTTACTCTATTATATAACTTAAAATAAAAAGTTATAATTATGAGCATTCTATAAAAACATGAGCATCTCATAAATCATATCGACTGACTTTGATAGACTATTATTATTGTTTGCCTTGCAATAAAGTTAATTAATCTGACAAAAACATGTCAATTGCAATTTAATTAATGTTCTGTATCTAATAATATGAAATTGAGCTTAACTGCAAATAGTGAAGTAGTTCTTTTTGTATTGTATTATTAGAACAAGGTACAGTATATGTCTGCCACTGTTTTTTTGGGGAAGGCTATAGCTCATTGGTAATTATTTTTGTACTATCGATAGTTCTATTTAGAGTGTAATGTCGAATAGCTATAGTCGAAAAAATAGTAGGGAGAAGAGTGAAAGAAATGACAACACCAACACGCGGTTTTACTTTATGACTTCTTCGCTTATTATGGGCAGAGACGGCAGGGAATTCCTGTAAAAAAGGAAGACAAGAAAGAATGAGGGTTATCCAGGAAAAAGAAGTAGAAATATGAAGTATCGTAGCGTTGCGAAGATTCGAACCGCAGACCTCTGGTTTGGTAGTCGGACACTTAAGCTCCTAAGCTACTGAACCCTCAAAAGGTCTGCCATTTGTTTGGCATATTTGCCATTCCTGGTTATTTAAAAGTTCGTTATACTTGAAAGAACACTAACATTCTTTATAAATTGTTTATCGATTTGTTCGAGTAAAAATAATTTTGAACTACAGTGCCTAAGTTTATCGAAGGTTTGAAAAAAATTACCATATCTCAGTGCTTGACCAAACGACGCAATAACGTATCCTTTTTAACAAGTCCAACACAACGCGTAATTGTTTGCCTGCAGTAGGCGCAAACATTTACAAGTTCACAAATCTCTTGTAAAAGAAACGAAAGCAATGAAAAACATATTGTCTCTTCTCTGGAAACCAGTGACTGGTCCGTTTTTAGAGAGTACTTGTATTGAAAATTTCGATATTCCTATTGATGCCTGCAAACGCAGTTCGGGTGGAAGTTTGAATGATATTCTGTTCCACGTATAATTGTGATGGAAAATACTTTCAATAAAAAACAGCTTTATTAAAAAAAGAATACATATGTGGGAACGATTTTTGGATGGCCTTTATAAATAATATAAAATCAATCTAGTTACTTTTTGGGGAATTGTTTCAGCACCTATATTACTCGTATATATTTTCCAAATTAAGTTCCAAGCGATTATTAATTTTTGGAGGTGACTCCAAGAAAAAATATTTAAATTAAACGGCGAAATTCAATGAAAAGAAGTATATTTTTGGAGCCATTGGAAAATCGCAAGCATTCAAATGGTCTTTGTTTGGCCAAACTGTTTCAAACTATGGCAAAACCCAAATTGATGAATAATAATGAAAAAATTTTCAAGGAATTAGTGAAAGATAATCTCATCCTGATTTACCTATATCGCCAATATCGTAATTCTGTTGCCCTCGTCCAGAACACGAATATAAAGACTTCAGCCAGAATCTATCTTGTAACAGCAGCTCTGTGGAAGGGACTCCATTGAAAACGCCTTACATGGCAATCAAAATATTAAAGGAATTAGAGATGAACATAATTTATGGCGAAAAATGCACTATTTTAATCACACGTAGATTTGAGGCGTTAAAATAAATAAAAAGACAAATCAAAATTTGAGTTAATTATTAAAAAAAAAAATGAGTGAATAGAAGACCACAATGGACACGTGGAAAAATAATAAATTAATAAATCAGATACAATATTTTATATTTCTATATAATGATCTGGTGTCACTTTCTACATTTTACGTTTTAGTATAATTTATATAACCAATTTGATCGAGCCCTAGGAGGAATATACAGAGGGAGAAAAATCATCAACTCCGTGATTACCATTCAAACAATGAAAGCTCATAATTCAAGTTAAAATTACAATATGATATACCTATGCACAACCAAATTATTTTTCCAGAAATTACCGGTTTATTGCACAAAACTGCAAAATTAAATTCCATTTCCGGAAAACATATCAATTTTACAAAACACGCTTTATATACCACAAATCGTGTTAAGTTTGCAAACTTCATTAATATATCCGCGTAACAAAACTGCTCATTTCTAGATAAAATGCGCAAGCAAAAAAATCTATATACATATTATATTAATGCAGTGCTAACTAGTTATTAATCTTTAGTAGGTATAGTAAAATACCCATATACAATTTCAAATCATATTACCGATCATGACTCAACACACTAATTAACTTTCATTCTTCGGGGAAGCCATTCTCTCGAGAGATCTAACTTATTTTCAAATTTATTTGTATAAAAAAACACTATATAAAAAAATCATTTCGTTCGTTTTTTTTACAACTGGAAAGCACCAGATTTTGCATCGCTTCAAACCAGTTTCCCTATCAATTCCTGCAGTCGAGGTTAATTTCAATCACAATTTATATATATTATTAAATAGTGTTTAGCTAAGATAAAATTCTACAATGCAAATTGAGGGTTTTATGGATATTTAAAACCACCAGGAGATCAGTTAACTAAATATTAATTATTTGGTCAGTTTCGCGCATAACAATATATATTTACGAATACATGCGCGTCAGTTAACCAGTTAAGTTAACTAGATGATTTGAGAACGTATTTGAAACTAAGTTACCTATACAAATATGTATGTGGTAAACAAACATCTCTAACAACAATAATTTGCATATAATGAAAAATTCACTGAGCTACTAATGGTAAATAATTTAGCTATAAACGTATCTGGATTATTCCGCTTTTCTTTTAATATGTTCATGAAATTTATTTTTATTGTTGAAACTTATAATTTCGGTCATGGTCGAGAATGATGACTTAAACAAATTTAAATGCTCTTTAAAAAATTTATCAATAAAAAATTTTTTTTACCGGATTCTGTGGATTTTATAAATACTTGTAATATGATTTGTAAATAAGAAGACACATTTGTAAATTACATTAGGCTTGGCGAAACAAGTTATAACTTATCAAGGACAACGAAAATTTCATTCATAATTTATAATACCAAAAATCAGTATGGTTGAAGGTGTAAAAATAGTTATACAAATAGACTTAAGTGTCATTTTTAGATTGTAAATCCGATTGCCTGTCTGTCTTGTTACGCCAAGAGGATTACTTAAAATTATATTAAATAATATAACAGTGAATTGCACGACTGCACAATCAAGAGGAAAAAGTTTTAATTGGTCAAGTGAAGAATGACAATAGGTTTTAGTATGTGAAAGGATAGAGCTTAGAGGTCAGCTTCTTTGTACTATGGAAAAATAGTACAGAGAAGAACCAAAGAAAGCCAGAGCCAACACGAGGTTTTTATTCATCTGCTCCCATCCAATATTAGTGTTCGGCAACTGAACCGTAAATGGCTAGGGGAAAGAGGGCAGGGAATTCCTGCAAAAACGAAAGATAAGAGAGTATTACCTAGATGGGAAATGTGAAATGGTGAAGGACTATGACAGAACTATGTGGAATCGAACCACGATCCTCTAAAGCCCGCTACACACTATGGTCGTTTTATTGCCAACAAAGTATCTTGAACTATGTGAACTAAACGACTAGTAATGTGTATAGAATAGAGGAGTACGTCGTTCGGCCAACGTTGTTCGACGAACGCAGAGTAAAACGACAATAATGTGTAGCGGGCTTAAGGAATGGTAATCAAGCTCGATAAATTCTAGGTTACCGAGACCAGCACTTTTTGAATGTTTTTCTCGTAACTTATTTCACATAATTGTAAAGCTGTGCTAGGGGCCACATCTACGAGCTTTTAAGGATCCCCGAAAATATAGACATTAATTTATGTAATTTTCCGAACTCTTATATTTCCGGTATTAACTAAATTCATTTAGTTGCTTTGTCAACTACGTTTTATTTATTCAAACTAGCGTATCGATGAAGAAAGAAAATTGGCTGTGTATAGTTCTTAAGCCCGCTATGCAATGACCATGAAACGCGTTGCCACTCCACTAGTGCCGAAAGACCTGAATTTTCTGCAAAACTCAATCGCGTAAGTTCGCTGAAAAATGCTAGAACGCACAGTGGGCTAGATTCTAAAAAAAGTGGACAAAATTCAAAAAAAAATTTTAAATGCCCTTTTCTAGGAACTATCTTAAAGAGGGGGCTCCCCTGCATGTTTTACCGAAAGATGGGGCGAGTAGCTTTAAAGCCTGCGGCTCCAAGGCAATACGAAGTTAGGTACTTTCGACATATCTGCATTTGCGTCTTTTCGCCGCGAAAAACATTTCCTAAGTAAATTACAAATAAGTTTGTATTTAAGTCTGTAATATTAATTCCGTTCAATGGAGGGTGATATTGAAGGTATGTAGAATATTTCTATATGTTTTACCGTTATTAAATAATAATCCATGCTAATGTAAGAACGATCAAAAACCACGAACAATTTTTTTTTTAAAAACTGTAAAAATAGTTTATCCCCACTACCCCCGGGATAGTTTTAAGGTGATTTCGTAGGAAATACTTTATGAAATGAGAATTCGAAAAATTTGGGTGCCAAAACTAGCCAATTCATATTTTATACGATGTTAAAATTGGTGAAAAAGTAATAAAAAAGTACCAACTAAGGCCAATTTTAACTTCAAAATTGCTTATAAACTTCAAAAGTAAAGGCCGTAGCATAAAAATTGTCTTGACATTATTCATAGGAAATACTTCAAGCTTTCCAATTTTGGAAAAAAAAGTATAGGTTAACTATGTATTTTATGGAGAAATAGGTAGTTGAAGTTGAAATTTTAGTTAAAAAAACAAAATTTTGACTTTGACGACTCATAACTCTGGACGTTGGTAAGGTGGAACTTTTACAGTTTTAGATAGGTAGGAGTATCCTGTGCATACTGATACCTTATTCATGAAAATAGGTTATACGGTTACACAAATACAGGGTGATATGTAAAACTCTTATCAAAAAACTCGCCCTAGCGGCTAAACTGGTACGGATTCGTGACTAGCGATGTGAAAAACCCCTGAAACCTAAATTTAGAATGTACGGGACAACTCATTATATTTTTATCCACTCTTTTCCTTTTGTAGCCCACTGTGGAACGGGTCAATTCCGACCCCAAATTGATAAAACGCATTGTAACTGGTGATGAGACATGGACTTACGAGTTTAACACGCAAACCAGTCAACAAGCTTTGGAATGGCGCCTTCTTCCAACTGAGCCGAAACCGAAAAGAGCACGTCAAAGTCGATTACCGCGGTGTTCTGCACTCGGAATTCTTGCCAGAAGGAGAGACAGTAAATAAAAAAATATTATTTAAGCACTATGCGGTGTTTGAGAAAGCAAAACCGTCGAAAAAGATCTGATTTGTTGAAAGAAAACTCATGGATTTTGCACCACAATAACGCACCATCTCACAAGCCTATCATTGTGAACGAATTTCTGGCCAAAAACCCTACAAATCTTATCGAAAAGTCACCGTATTCCCCTGACATGGCTCCGGCCGACTTGTTTCTTTTTCCAAAACTCATATTACCACTTCGAGGCACTCGTTTTCAGTCGATAGATGACATAAAAGTGAATTCGCGGTGAGTACCGAAGGCGACTCCAAAAAATGCGTTTATTCGTTGGCGTTAGTGCATTATTTTGGAAAGGGATAGTTTGAAGGCGACACAATAAATTTGGATGAATATATTTTGTGTTTCATTGATCAATTCCCGGTACTTTCTTGACATAGTAGTACTTTGCATTTCGAACACAAAGGACTTGACCCGAAGTAGTTGTAATTTTATCAGAAATATCAACCAAGATTATCTCAGACAAAATCTAGGGTTGAGGCTAAGATAATGATTTTACACCTCGTTTGCCACTACTACTATGTATTGACTAAATGACAATGATGATTTTCGACAATGTTCGAAAAGCATCGCAAAACCTAAAGTTTCTCATATTTAACAGGATTTGGGGTTTAAAAATTGTAAACATACCACCGATTGCGGCAAAAGTGATCCTTGACTCTCGGTTATCCTCGGTTAACTAAAAACGATTTTTTCCTGTACTGTAACGCGGGCGAACAGATTTGCTGGGCACAGTAGGAAGGATATTAAGGTTCTGGTTGGATTGATTACTGGATACTGAGCTTTTAATATTATAACTAATGGAAATTTTGTTATGTGTTATGTAAAAAGTGGTAAAGCCCCTCTATACTGTCAAAGGTTCTATCAATGAGTGCGATATCGGACAGCAAGCTCTAGGCGGAAAGATAGTAGGGAGAATAGTATAAGAACTGACAACCCCCAACCCGAGGTTTTATTTCACTGATTCCCCATCCAATACTACCGCGACAGAATACTGACTTCGTTGATTAAACTGGAGATGGAGAGGACCTGTCGGTTCTACCTATAGGAGGATGACAGGAAAGGAGTAGGATCTCGTTGTAGTCTTTTGTAGAAAGATGACGACGAAACGATTCTGCGGCTTTATTTTTTCAGAATCGGAAGTTTCTAAAAAATGTTCATCATTTAAAGGCGCAGAATCTTTCGAAAAAACGCTGTCGTGTGGACGCGTTTTATTCATATCTACACTCCACATTCTTAAAACAGTCTAGTTTGCGGAACTTGGGGCAGAGTCAAAATTGCATAAAAAAAGATTCGGCGAACAAAAGACGTAGACCTGCCTCGAACCGAATAAATCTCTAGAAGGTAGATTGCTGAACCTATTCAACTAGTTTTTTAATTATAATGAAACAAAGCAATCATCATCCATTTACACGAAAAAAGCAAGATAACTATTATTTGTAACATAACATAGTTTGATAAACTTCCAATGTGTTTGATTACCGGCAACGTATTTTCTATTTCGTGTTCCTTCATTATTCCTAGCTAAAAAGCCGATTTCCTTAATATCTCAATATGTATTCCCATTCAAGAAAGTCAATATTGCCAAGGAACATACTTTGAACTAGGAATTATCATAAAATCCCTCTAAAATAAATTTCAACTTAACCGAATTCCTAATATGTATTATATGAGAACATACAGTGAGTTATAAAATGCTTATGCTTGACAGACCGGAACGATACTTGACTTGAAAATCCGGAGGTGATTACAACACAATAATATATATTATTAAAAAATTATAGCTTAATGTGTAGCCAGGGTTATATTAAGCCCATATTATCCTTAGAGATTTCATCTAATCCTTCAGATTTAATCTAGAGTGTAAGAATGTATGAATTATTCTAAATACTTTTTATATTCCACTCAAACCACTTGAATCCTTTTCTCATTACATAAGAGCAGAGCATCCTGTTTAATAAATCAACAGTTTACAGCTAAAATTCTTTTAAGAGACAAATTTTTAACTGGGAGCACACCCTTAAAAAAGGATCTCTTTTTTTGCTACCCTGAAACCGGACTAGAGATGGTATATATATATATATGTATATTCAAAAGAATTTCAATTAGGGGATATTTTCATACCGGGGAGCAACTACCACAAGCGAAATATATTACTGATGGTGGTTATATATGTATACACTTTCAAAGTAACTAATACTCCTTGAACAGGAAATTTTTTATATAGAAAAGGAAAAATGTTGTTTCCAACAAGAGAAGCGATTGCGCTTGAATGACGTCACACTGCGTCACGACGCGAATCCATTGGCGTCGAGATGACTGGCACAATTCAGCATTCAACATACACGGGTCGAGTTACATTTTATATTTTCTATTTTTATGTAACTTAAAATATCGGAAATGACATGTATAATATATATTCCTCCACCGTAGCATTATGGCATAGGCTCAAAATCAGCTTGCAAAATCAAAATGGCCAATGGGAACTCTTCTAAAGGCCCGAAAATGTCTAGTTATGCAGTTTAGTACTTGTCCAACTTTTAATGCATCCTAAAAAAAGCTCACAAAAAGCCTTGTAGGACTTGGCAGCCGAAAAAATCAATAGAACATAGAAGGATTATACGAAGAGCTTTTTCTCAGCAGCAGGGGGTGGAAAAACTTATATACATATATAAAAAGAATAAACTTGGCTTTAACCTAGATGGAGAGCTTTATGTAACATTTATAAATTCCCAAGAAAAAAAATAGCCATGATTTTTGTTCTTGCCGTGTGTTGGATGGGGGTGGTCACAAATGCACTTCCGTATTGGAAAATTATTCTTTCTAATATTTCATACCGGATTTCTCAAGTCAAACTTTGCCCATATTTTTCCTCCCTTAATGTCTCTGTTGGATTGTTACATAATTATATTGAAGTCTGCGCAGTCTGGAACATCGTTCAACTTTGTCCAAACGACACACATATACTCCGTTCCGTTCTATCTCTACCAAAAACTACCCCCTTTTGTTCGTTCTTATTGCTGCTTGTGCAAAATAAAAAAGCTTTGTTGTAAATTTGTATTGAAAGGTATGCACAGTGTTGTTCAGGACAAGCACACAGTCAGGGTGATATGCGGTAGGATTTTGCACATTTGACAAAGTCCTTCTCTCTTGTATTGTCGAGATGATGTCCGTTGTATAACACTTTTTTTGTATATTTTCTTTCACTATTGTGCCTCCTTGTTTTTAATGGTACACTAGATTCCTTCAATGTTTATATTACATTGGGGTAGATACAAAAATATAGACAACATGGTGCTGCTGCAACGCCGCTCACAGATTATCATCAAATCGATGGGTGGTAAAAAAACGACTCTTTAAAGCCGCTTAATATAGAGGTGGAAGTTTGTTCGTGTTGAGATATCGATGACAGAATTTAAAAATAAGGGATGACTTTTTTAAATATATTTCAATATAGGAGGGAATGGGGAATATCCTATCCAAAACGGGATTTATTGATTTGTAAATAAAATATTTCTAGTGTGTATACGTGTAAAAAATAAAATTTGGCAATGATATTAAAATAGGCTTATACCAAAAACATTGGGGTGATATTATTATTTATAGAATGGAGAAGGGTAGATGAAATAACTTTATTATGCAATTTCAGTGGTTTCCGTACGAAATTGATTTTGACATGAAATCCTCTTAAACGATTTTATAAAATTCTTGGATCTATTCTTATATCTTTTCACATGTTTGCCTAAATTGAATGAAATTTCAGACCACAATAGTTTTATTCTTTACTGCAAATTCAAATAAGTAAAATGCAAAATAAGTAACATAACATGAATGTGGAAATTATAAAAAGGAAAATCTCTAACTTCAACGTCCCCCGGTTGGATGGACATACCCTCACTCTATCTCGTGGCTCTAACCCTGGACCCGCACCCAACAAAGAGTCAAATAAACTCCAGAAACTGACCCGGGGTATAAGGATAGCAGATGAAATAGGATTTCGTACGATAAGGAGTGCAGGCAGGCAATACAAATATGTAAGTAAAAAAGATACGACATAACAAGTATGGGAAAAGTGCGAGGAAGAGCATAAGTAAGAAAAAAATGCTAACAGAATATGTAGAAAAAAAGGAACGAAGATATTTAAAAGAATCAATGAAAGAACCATTAGAGGATGATGAATAGAATAGGATCAAAGAATTCTAATCCGCCGTAAGGTGGATTTACATATCTGACATTTTTCCGTCGCGCCGCATCACAGCTGAACATTTCTGTTGCAGATTTTTAATACGCGTTTTACATTTGTGACGAATTCTGTCGCAGCCAAAAACAGCCCTTACTTTTGACAACTGACAACTGAGAGTAAAAATGAAATAAATTATATAAATTAAAAAGATTGCAAAATCTAATAATCTTGTTATTATGAACATATTTAAAGAAAAAGTGACAATAAGAGAAGATGTTGGATGAACAATCTCATTAAAAAAAGAAATCGGCAAGGACTTTTATTTTTAAAAAGACCAAACAATTTAAATTTCAATTTTCTATCAGTCAGTAGGCTGTTTTTTTATTCTGCGACAGAAAAGTTAAAGTTTATTTAACTCTTCGCCGTGACAGTAAGATGTCGCAGAGGTTGTTTCTGATTGGTCGAAATTTAAAAAAATACCGGCGCGATGGAAAAATGTCAGATATGTAAATCCACCTTTTCTCGTTGTCGAGTGACGTGACAGATGTCACTTCGACCTTAAAGCTTAATTTACATATCTGACGTTTTTCTGCCGCGCCGCTTTTTTCTAAGATTTCAGCCAATCAAAAAGAATATGATGTGACCGAAATTGTTTCTGATTGGCTGAAATCTTAAAAAAGAGCGGCGCGGCAGAAAAACGTCGGATATGTAAATTAAGCTTGAATTGATATTGTCATTGAGACTCCTGGCGACTAGGTCGACAAACGTCGTATTCTATTTTTTCAAAACTCAACAACTCAAAAAAGTAAAATTTTCAGGAGGAGGTTTTTTTTAATTACTTTTTAACTAGCAGTCGGATTTTTTACAAAACAAAACGGGATAAAAAAATTCGTAATGAATAAATGGCGTTTTTTCAAAAAGAGGACAAGTGATATTTTTTGTCTCGCTTTGCTATAGCTGCTCATATATTTTAGCCCAAAAAAATGTTTAAGTTTGATATACCACGTTAAGTTTTGCATAAACAGTACACTTTTCTTTTATAATTACTCCAGTTTTATCCATTTCTGATTAAATTTTGAATGCTAAGAGAAACCTGCTTCCTGAGAGTCGTTTGATACCTATATCTCATTTTTCGATTTTTTTGACTTGTTGACTTTTGAAAAAACGGTCGTCAATTATGGAAAGGTGGCATGCGAAGTTTTTCTCGATACGCTTGTAGTTATCGACAGTTAGTTTCATATCAGCGCGTCTCTCGTGGTCACGTCACTCGTCAACGAGAATCCTAACGTAGAATTCGAAAATCCTACCGACGAAGGACTTATATGCATTAGGAGCAATGAATGGCAAACTTAGCATTGAAACTATGCATCTATTACAGGCTTGCACCAATTATTTTAGTAACCTATTGAATGATGCGACAGAAATACGTACATGGTGATCCACGGAAAACGGACGTTTTTGAAATACCCTACGAAGAGTGGAGAAACCGAGACGTCCTGAAGAAGTTTAATCTACCGACGACTCCAAATAACCGAAGTGTGTCGCGGCAAGGTCTATCTAGAGACCACAAACAGCCCACTATCACGGCACCTTCTGGCGCTCGTTAGTATCTTTCAAACGGAGGTACTGCCAATCCTGAAATCCTGCGAGAGAATGAATCTCGAACCTACACAAGGATGTAGGCAATGCAATTTTCATAGATAGCCAAGACTCTATTCGAGCTCTAGATTCAGCGATGATGCGTTCCAAGCTAGTGTGGTGATGCAGAACTGAGGTGGATAGGCTTAAGAGAAGGCTAACGCCACTCTCGTCTAGGTTCCCGGACAAATGTACATTTCTTTATGTGGAAAACAAAGCTTAGGGTCACCCTTTGTACTACCAGTCTGTCATGTCATTCAGGTCTTGGTGCTAGTAGTAAGCTTAGTTTGAATGATCGAAGAGAATAGGATAGACAACAATAAATAAACCGACTACATTGCCAAACAGGGAGCCTTCTGCTGGGCTCGGAAATTAAGATAAAAAAAACACCAAGCCGTAAATACGCACTAATTGGACCTCTGTTCCAATTCAGGAAGCACTTTCATTTACAAGATTGATAAAAGACAGAAAATTCTAAGACCAGAGGAAAACATGCTAGCATGTACGAATTGAGTAATGCATTGAGCCATGTATCATCACGCTTGTATTTTTTTTTGAGCTGGATCAGTCGCCGAACCGACTTATTATGTCCAGAGATTGTGCGATTGGTTAGCTGGAACGAATATGGAACTACCCTTATTGGATCAAGAGAGCGTTAGCAAACGTAGTTGAAAATGTTTGGCACCTAGTAAATATACCCCTTAATACCTTCATAATAAAACCTACTACGAGTATTAAAAGGTTCACTTCGCATTAACTCTCGATAACTAGTTTATATATATGTGGTGCTAAGGCAGAACCCGATATGTCAAAAAAAAGATTTTTCGTTTATATTGCCAACAGTCGAAAGTTTATTAAAGAAAATGTTCCCCAAAGCCAATATTGTCGACTATTTCTGTGAAATAATTTAGTATCAAAATTAAAGAGTCCAATATGTCCATATGCTTACAATACGGCGATGGCACAATCCAATACTACTTGACCCAATATCGAAAAATACCTATTTTGACATATTGGGTTCTGCCTTAGCACCACAGATATGTTCCTCTGAATTGATGCAGTTTTCTCACAATTGTTGTAAAATTCCTCAAGAATTTAACAATGGCAGAACGAGAAAAGTTAGCACTTCATTGTTCTACAATATAACAATGGGAATTGTTGGGTGTCATAGATATTAAAGCCGAATTCCTTGTATGATCGGGCATAAAGACTACAATAAACAAACACTACAATGTATTACATCATTGCCCCGGCAGCACCAAACGAAGAAAAAATATTGCAGATCAAGTGTGTTCAGGGATGAATATTCGTTATAAAGGCTCCCACCATACATGGTCAATGGATGTACATTCAGATTTTCATTAAACTCATAATCGCAACGAGTTTTGATCGACCGACAGGCTCACAATCGATAGTTTTGGCTGTACATCCGCACTTCGATGTACATCCAATTTGACCGTGTATGGGGGCCTTAGGACTTGTAGACTTCAAACAAATAAAACACCGAATTCATGTATACTTTTGATTCCTCATAAAAACGTAGAACGATAGAACTATTTCTGGAGTTTTTGCCAGCCAATCAATACTGCCACAAATTTGCCCTACTTTAAGGAAACGCCATTTTATGTTCTAACATAATATGTTTTTATAATGCGACTTATATTGAAAACTTTTTTTTGAAATTAAATAAAAAAAAGTAAGTCTTTCCAAAAACATGACAATGCTGATTTGTACAAATTGTGACTTAACATTCAGTACTCCGCTCATTCATCTAACCATTTATGTATATAACAATCCATTAATCTTAAGAAAAACATAAAATCTAACAAAATCTGCCACAGAAACTTGCCAAAATGTCGAAGTTTAGTGCCATAGGCTCCGGCTCCCACCAGACACCATAAATCCACAAACCACTTATGAGATGATTGCGCTCTGCCTCTTTTCCTGGGGTTTCTTTAGAAATTATTTCTAGGACAATTTTAAGTATCCTTGACTTATCCATTCAGGACACAACTTTTGATTTATAATGCTTACAATAAAGATCCGATCAATGGTGGGTGGGCGCTATAGTCTGCTTTCGTTCTTCCTTCTCTGACATAACAATTATACGGGGCAAAAAGAACACTTTAAATAAGTCTCGAGTATTTTTGAAACATGTGTTTTTTTTGTTTCGAGTTTAATAATGGATAAAATTTTAACTGTTCTCAATTGAAATATTTAAATAAAATCAAAGAAAAAATTGTGTTTGGAATAAGTTCGTGAATTAAAAGTTTTGTCTGTAAGAACTCTGGGTGTTAAAAACGAGTTCATTTTTTTATCATTTTTGAGTAATTTTAAAAAGGAGCACGTTCCACAAATTCTAGGTGACAACAGTTAACCGGTTTGAACACGTAATTTGATATTTGAAAAATATTTATATGATCTACATCTGCGACTATCACTGGAAACAACATCGAACGTTTCATTCAAAACCTTTTCACTGATTTAGCATAACTATTCTAAGGTTACATATAGATGCACTTCTAAGTGCTAATAAGCAATTTCAATGAAATATGAATAAAACACGTTTGTAATCGAAAAGTTCTGAAAGTTTAAAAGTGAATTAATGCCGTAGTGTCATATTAATTTGTTAATTATGGTACAAAGTAATAATTTGCATACAACGACGCTAAAGTAGTTTGTATAATATCATTTTAGAGATTTGCTGGTACGTCATAAATTAAAAATAAATTCGTTTCAAGCTTCGTTAATGAGTTTTAAATGGTTTCAGACGTATTAACAAACCAAAACGCAACGATTATTGAAAATTTGAGATAAAATACTAATAATGATTTACTCGCTTTCAACTCCACTCATTACGGTTCAAAAATCTCGAGATTTTAAGCAAGGCTAACACGAGTCACCTTCGATGATAATCAATAGCATTTATTTCTATAACAAAACGAAAGAAGTCTTCATTCATCAGTCATTTTAATTATACTCGCACAATTGTATATATGGTTTAAAAAACAATTTTTCAAATATAAATTATAACAGCTTATCTTAACCGTGGAATTTGTGTCAGGGACTTGAAATTTGGAATACAGGTTGAGTCCTCTAATTTGAATCAAAACCGATCTTTTTTGTTGGAAATTTATTCAGGAATTTTTAAGAAATTTTTCTTTAGGCTCTAGAATATGAAACTCTTCAATACACAATTTGGATTCTTGGTAAGTCCAGTTTTTGTTGAAATTTTGGGGACCCAGAAAATTTAATTGGACCAAAATTCATATTTCAGAAAGCATAGAGCCAATCTGGTTCATGAAACCCTTGAATACACTTTTTGGTGTCTGACAAAGTTTTTGTCAAAACTATTAAAATCAGATTCCCACCGAAGCTCTCATCTACCGTTTTTGTCGAAAACATATTTATGTATTTTGACAATTTTTCCTGAAGTCGGCGTTTACCGGGAGCAAAGCGATGGAGGAATTCCTCCGGATTTAAATGTTTATCAACGATTAGAAACGAACACTTTCAACATATATGAAAATGTTCCGTCTACCGATATTTTAGTTAGTTTTGCATTGTGGGATGATGATGCCTATCCTCTGAAGACACATTTATTGAAGCCATATTTAAATCTGGAACTTACCCAGGAAGAACGTATTTTTAATTACATATTGTCAAGTGTTGAATGTGCTTTTGGAATTCTGACAGCCAAGTGGAAGCGTTTAAAAACCTAATCCGGGAAAAGTAGTCATTATAGTTCAATGAGTTTGCTTATTGCATAACATAATCATCGAAAAGGAAGATGTTACTGTATAGTAATAGTCCAGGGAAATTATACATTTTACTTCGGAAAAATTCCGGGAAAGCTGAATTTTGGTATGGACATTGATATTATTGCTCTAAGGAAAATGTCACGAGTCCCCATCGATTTGACACTCCGACACGATTTTACGCGGGGTCAAAGGCCACCAAAAGCGATTTTTCGAAAATATCTCAGTAATGCTCACTTTTATAGAAAAATTATGTGAACAAAGTTTGTAGCTTAGGTAATTTCCTACAAAAAATATTATATAACTTTTTCTTGTAAGAGTAACCGTTTTTGAGATATTTTGATTTACAGAGTTTTAAATTTTGTTTCTCATGAATCGTGTACTCCTGTCCACACCACCTTCGAGGTAGAGTACAAGGTGCTTTTTTTCACGTGGTGTCCCCCAGTATGCCTAATCCAGCGTATAAAATATTTTTTGTAGGAAATTACCTTAGCTACAAACTTTATTCACCTAATTTTTCTGTAAAAGTGAGCATTACTAAGTGGGCTTTACAAGTCGATGGGGACTCGTGACATTTTCCTTAGAGCAATAATATCAATGTCCATACCAAAATTCAGCTTTCCCGGAATTTTTCCGAAATTGGGCCTATTTTTTGTCTAATTTCCCTGGACTATAATTGAAATTCAGTTTCAACGCGATATAATCATTACAGTAGAAATGCAATGGAAATCAGAGAAGCCTGAAAATTAATTCGTTAGTCCAGTAGGTGAGGTTCAGTTTCAGTCAGCCTTATTATGGTTGTCACTTATGGTGACAAATGGCGAAGTGAGTCAAAAAATGGTTCTATAAAAAAAGTAGCATTCCAGTGAGATAAGGCGAATTACAGTTGTCACTGATATTGAGAAACGGCAAATTCAGTGACAATTGTTCTCAATTGATGTGTGTAAGTGAGATTTTTCTCATTTGATTTTAAAGGTGACATTTCTCACTATGGTGAAGTGACAACCATAATAAGGGCCAGTGTAGTGTAGTTAGTAACCGCACTGCCTCATGTGGACCCCGAATGTATTGCCCTATAAGGCCCACATCCTCCTTGTCATAAGGAATACCCCAATTGGCCCCCCATTCGAGGAAAAATCATTGCTACACGATCCTGAGTGGAAATGTGAGTAATAACTTGGACGGTGTCAATATTTTTAAACGCGAAGGTCATTTTACTAATGCGGTCCCCGAACTGAGTACTAATCACGTCCCGTGCTGCTTGACTTCTGTAATCGACCTTGAACCGGTCTCTTGAGTATTCTAAATGACATCCTTCACGGCCACCAACACAATTGCCTGAAATATGAAGCAATGCAACAACAAAAACTAAAGCTTTGTATGAGTAAAACTAAAGCTTAAGGGTATTAAAAGCTTTTTATAAAGTAAGGCAAATGTTGGGATTGCCTCATTTCATTTGTAATTAGGTTGCCTCAGGGTAAGTGCACTACGCAGCGTAGATGATAGAGTAGAACATAGGCGCGCATTCTCGCTTATAGAACTCTGAATGGATTTTAAATGGGCGTGTGCATAACTCAGCTCGCTTTTTCTGCCAGCAGAACCTGATATTCCAAATTTTAATAATTTATAAATTAAAATATAATGATCTACTCAATTTGATGGCCGCTCTCCATGCCACCGAGCACTTCGGAGATTAAGACCATAAGATTTGAAGTGGTCGAACGCCCTTTTCTGAATCTGTGCTGTTGATCATTAAAATATGGGTCGATTAGAGAGGAAACCTTATGGTAGATAAGTTCTTCCTATAGTTTGGGAATTGATGAAAGGATGTCAATATCTCATAGTTACCCACCACGTGCTTATCGCATGCCTTATGGTTTGATGTGAGATTTCTTCCATAACTAGACTAGAGCTTCCTAGCGATAATGATTTGAAGATAAGATGAAGAGGGAATAAGATGTGCTTTGAGCAGCAAAGCAAACAACTAGGAGGCAGATTGTTAGGTTCATGACCTTTTTCGTGTCAAAATTATTTAAGCCAGTAACTGTATCGCCAACCGACAAGGAGAGATTACTTATAAAAACTGAGGTTTCAGTGTGCGTATGAGTTTGATCAGTGCCCATTGTACTACTGGAGGGAAGAAAATTTCGCTGAGCCTATCAGCAAACATGTTAAAAATTTCTGGCGGCACGAGGAGTGTTTTCTAGCAGTTGGCATTGTTGGAACTAACACATAACACTAGCCAATTTATTTCGGTGGTATAATTATTAAAAATGGAATGCAATCCGAAAGGATACAGATGTGTTGGTAGGCCTAAAAACACCTGGAAAGAACAGTAATGAAGAAAATCGATAATAATGATAAGATCTGCGCTGAAACCAAAATAATAGGTCAAAACAGAGTTCGCTGGAGAAGCATTGTAGAAGCTTTATACTCTCAAGAGATGTAAATAAAGACAATAATATGCTCGATGACAAAATGTGATTTGATGTAAATTGTAATAAAAACAACATATCGACAGATTAAAGCCATTCCCATGTCCAGTATCATATAAATAGCACCCCTATAATACCTTTTAACCATCATCTACCCTAAAACAAACAATTTGGGCCCACAGCCTATACAATACTTTGCATATATTTGCCTTGAATATATCTAAATACCTAAAGAAAGACTATCCTTTCTCAAATATGAACATTAAGCAGAAGTTATTGTCTTTATTCACAAAACTTCTATCTTCTTAGGTACATAAAGATGAGAAGCAAATATAAATTAAGATACTCGATTTAAAAATTTATTTAAGGCAAAACAATTACACTTGAAAGCAAAGTTATATCACCTAAACCTTCAAGTGTGTCATTGAGAGAATGTGTGTGACTATATAATAAAATTAAGATAACACATCAATTATATTTAAGAAGAAAAAAAGAAGAGTAGAAGACAACAAGCAGCAAACCAGCAGCTGATAATAAATCTGTTAATTGAATAAGCATGTTTTCTTAAGCCAATATCACAACTATCTTACGCTTTATACCAATTAGATCACCCATTTTGCTAGTGCTGACGTGCGCTAGCTAAATAAACAGAATTGATATCTTATAATTGCATAAATCATCTATACGAGTATATTATTATATGGCATAAATGCTTATGAGTTTAAATAAAAGTTTGTGATTGTCAAAATTTCCTTAATTGATTCAATTAAAATTTCTTATCACTAGATTTACACTGTATATTGCCTGACCTAAATGAAAGAATCGTTTTGCCTTTACCCCTGTTATCCGCATTATTAAATTGACGTCAATATATCTAGATAGTCACTTCAAGAAATTGCAGACTTGGCCGCTGTGATTAGTTTGAAGTGGTCTAATAGCCGAAGAATCTTGCCTTAAGTGCCACACTGCCCAGAAGATGCTCCTGTAATTGTGTTTACATGTGAACATAATTTTTACATTATTCTTTTTTTGTTCGTGGGAATATACTAATGGTAATAATTTTTGTTTTGTTTTTTAAAAAAAATAATAAGTAAGTGGTGCTATTTAATTCTTAGGTGTTTTTGGTCAAGACCGATAACGTTATGTTACTCTCTCTCTCTCTATTCCCGAGCTGGAGCTATGCTTTTAAAATCTGTGTAATGTCCGACTTTTGAAGAGGAGGAATAAAACACTGCATGAAGCGACAACCATCAGCATCAGAAGCACCAGCCTCAGTCGCGCAAAGTGATGATATAGATGTGGTACATGTATGTATGTATGTACATAATGATGAGGCCTGAGGCAAGTAAATTAAACGCACTACAATTGGTTTTTTCCGGGCATTTTATAAACTGTCCTCCTACGAATGTCATCAAATATAATAAGTGTGGCCGGCATTTTATAGCGTCTCTCTACAAGTTTTTTTTTGTCTGATTTACCTTCAATATGAAGGTAATAAAAATATACTTATGAAAATATGTAACACACAGCAAGAGACTTGGAAAGATTAAGTAGAAATAAAAGTACAAAGGAATACAAGAATTTTAGTGGCTTTTTTTGTACCATTGAAAATATTTCAAGGGTATTGATCCATTTATGTAATACCCAAACGTAATTCCTGTAGAGCAAGGTCAAGGGCTTAGATTTAAAAATTCAATAAAGTTGACAGGTTGGAAACCTAGCTGTCCATCAAATTATAAATTTTATTGATTTATGGATGACAAGGGGTAGAATGAGTCGTTATAAAGGAGGGAACTCTGCTGAGTGAAAAAAAAACTAAGAGAATTATATTGGTGTTACTATGTATTTGATAGAATTTTAACTACAATCCTTTCCAGGTATTAAAAAGAAGATAAAATGTACTACAAGATTGAAAGATATAAAATAATACTACTGAATGTGATGGTAAAAAAGAATTTGTTGTTAAAAAAGATCAATTTTAATATTAAGAAAAATATCAAACACAGTTTTGAAATATTAGGTGCTTTTCATTTTCATTGGAGTACGTACTCCGGAATAGTTGGGCGTACATCGGCGTAGTTACAGCTACCCCAGCCCATAATATGGTGTAGCAGCATCTACTTCCATGTGCGCCCAACTACGCTGGTGTGACGAACCTATTTTACTTGTTAAATGGTTCCCTATTCTACAATAACCGTTTAACAGAGCACCTTCACCAAAGCATCCATAGCTTTGGATAGTCTGGTCTGGTTGTTATATACATCTCCAAGGCTTTACACAGAGTATGGCACCAAATCTAAGCCTGGCATTATTTTTGTTGGTAAAGATACCCTGCGTTACTCGATAATGTCGATAATGTAATTGGGCTCACGTACGTTTTGTTTGTAAAGTTGGATCTGTCGAATAGTCATATTATTTTACAACGCACATTCAACCGGTTAATACGCACATTCAACCGGTTATATAACATTTCTTAAAAAAATGTGCCTCAACTTTGGCGAAATCTCTGCGCAAACTATATTCACTTTCATACTTTTCTGGAGTTTATTCAGGCTTTTAGAAATTAGGTCATGTTCAGCTCATGAGACTCCAACAACCCTATAAGCACCGACCAGTAGCGATCCCTTTTATTCTTTTCGAAAACTGGACAAAATAATCAATAAAGAAGAATGAGAATGTAAACAAATATTAGATGACAAGCAGTACGGCTTTAGGTCGAAGAAATCTACTGGAGATCTTCTTCCATGCCTAACTGGGTACCCCAACTAAATTCTGGAGAGCTTTGATGAGTTTGAGCCGGTTTAGACGGTGCGCTCCAGCGCATGTGCCTCACGAACTTTGTGGATAAAGGGAGAAGTGGGGTGGTACCTCTCTTCATCCCCACTCATCCATTCATCCCCAAATGTTCGTGAGGCACATGCGCTGGAGCGCACCGTCTAAAACAGCTCTATGATATGGTTGCTCTAGATATCTCTAAGTTTTTTGCACCGTAGAGTATGAGACTCAGTTTTCTTTTTTGTGGTTCAATCAAAATAGTATTAGCGTTAAGTCGTAACCCCACACCATATATGTCGGTGTTCCCCAGGGATCAATTGTATCACCTACTCTTTTATTAATCTTTGTAAATTCCAATTTTCGCAGGTTTGTTGTTAATTGTATTGTGCGTTACTCCTATGGTTTCGATCATGCAACTATACCTACACACGTTAATATCTGTCTGACAACTTGATTTGTCGCTTGGTCTTATTGTTTTACCGTTTACACGTTCAAGCACTTAGTTATAGGATCAAGAAGAAAGTGGAAAGTGAATCACGCGTAAAGATGAAAGTGGAAATACAAAATTACTGGAGACTTTAAAAATTTATGGAAAAGTCGATCCAACTTAAAATTGTCTGCAGGCAGCCCCAAAAACGATACGATTTGACCAAGTTGACAGACAAATCATACTGTGTGTGTGAGGTTCAAAGACAAACAGGCAAAGATAAGTTAATTAATCAGGACATCGCACTTATTTTTGATTGGGGTCGAAAGCATCTAGTCCAATTCAATGCTTCCAAAACTACTAGTACTAGTAGTACTATCTTGTCTCTAAAACAAAGGTACACTGAAAAGTTTTAACCCTCAACGTGAAGATTGGGTTGCTAGTCAATATAATTCTGGAACTGCAATTCCCTCATTTTAAAATGCTCAGTTTGACAGTCATTTTTTCAGTCTATGTCACACAACATAAAGATAGGCAAACGAGGTCGTACCAGTTTGCCAGCACCGATAATATCAAAAGGTGATGGTACTGAAAGACGATGGAATCAAAGTTAGAAAGATAGCAAAGACATATCGAAAAAAACGCCATTGTCATAGAACATGAGTAAGGATGGATTGAGCGGGTTAAGGATCAATCGGTTTTTTTTGCATCGATTCATAACTGCAGATAAAACTTCTACCCTGCTGAGACCAAACAACAGACAACTTCAAAAGATGAACCTGCTCATGTAACTGTGTTCATTGACCATTTTGACAAAAGTAAAACAATTACGGGGTACATACCGCATCACATTATGTACTTCCAAACTGAGGGCAGATATTGAGAAACAACCGTCAAATTTAAATAAGAAGAAAGTGCTGTGCTATCCAGATAATGCACCTCTGCTCACTCTTCAACCGTCGTTACAGCCAAAATTCACAAAACGCACTTGGACTGGAAATTGGTCAACCATCCACCGTATTCACCAAATTTGACCGGCAGCAACTTTTTCCTGTTTTCTAAAGCTAAACTTTGGCTTTGAGGGCCGAGATTTTCATCAAAAGAGGAGGGTAAAAACAAACAGAACAAGCCCCAACTATTATTTGGTCATCCATCTCTTAACTTTAACGAGGACCTGCGAAGGAAGGGTGACATATCCCAAATCCCTCAACAAGCATCCCAGTGCCTGGGATTTCTTAATAGATCCAATTTCTCCCTCAACCAACAGCCTGAACTGTGCTTTACAAGCCCTACATTTGCCCCGCTTTACAACTTGTTAATCTGAGCTGGGTACCTAAAACTGCCGAGTCGGTACCTAAAACTGCCGGGAAAGGATATACATCCGTACTTTAAAAACAATGTTCATCACAGCTCAATTATAGTATCTAAAAAATTGGATGGAAGGAGTATTTATAGATTTCTTGCTACTGGGCGGAGTTTTCGGAATCTAACATATTTATTTTGTTGAGGTTAAACAACGATTGTACATATTGTTAAAGAAAGTTGTCTATGACATAAAATGTGTTATTTCGATGGCGAAAATTATGAAAAGTGTAGATGCCGTGTTAGCGTATCCAATATCAACATTGGCTAATGGTCTAGGAGTGCATAATTTAAAGTCTTCTTACTTAGAGTATTCTTTTCTAGGTATGAACTACTAGGGTAATTGTGGAATAATAAATTTAATAGTATTATTTTAACAAACCCAATTCAAAAAGTAAAATAAAAAAGACAGGTCAAGTAGGTCAAGCTGTAGTAGTACAAAGTTCTAATCAACTATACAAAATCTAGTTCTGACAACAACATTTTCGTTACTAATTAATAACAATTCAAAAAAGAAAACGTTAATAATATTTACAAATCAAAATATATTTTCAAAATCATTTCAAAATTTGTTATGATATACTACTTGAATGTAAAATCATTCAAAGCGTAAAACTCACGCTAAAATATGATTGACCCACAATATTATTCAAGTAACAAGTGCACGTAATTATAAACGTAAAGCACACATACATATATACGCATGCAATTAACCTTATAATATCCCCCCAACAATATTATATCAGATTTAGTAGAAAACGTAAATCTCCTTACCAAGAATTTTAATTTTAGAATATTTTCATGTGAAGAATATTGCTGCACATCTCTCAAAGTTTGTGAATGGCGTGCTCTTCAACAACAGTCATGTGTAGCATTAAAAATGATGTATATAAAAAAAATATACATAATACCAGTCTCAATATGTCTATTTATAAATTCTAGTAGCGCACCTTAAGAATATTATTGAGATGGTGTTTTGTCTCGTCCTGATATTATTTGTTTGTATATATAACAAAACCGATCGAAATATAAGTGCAGGGAAGTGTTGCTGCAAAGTGGCGTTGTTGTTAAATAAACAAATTTTTAATTAAGTTTACATTTTTCTTAGAACTTGAAAATAATGCAATGTTATTATTGCATTGCTGTTTGTTTATTTTATGAAAAGTTTTTAAATAAAATTAATCGAAAACTTTAAAGAATTCTTGTTGGTTGCCCCGTCGATTTGTCTTTGATGTTATGCAACGTGGGCTTCAAAACAAAAACCATTTTATTGTATTGTATAAATCAGATATCAGCGGAATAACATAAATGTATATAAAAATATGCACGTGCTACAAATATTATAAACTGATTCAAATGCGATCATAACGTCCAAGCGGTAGATACAGGTGACTGTCCTAAAAGTGAGGATAGGCTATATGACCTGTTTCTTCCAAGGTTTGTAGATTGGCATGTGACTTATCGCCTCATCAGAAACCAGGCTATTACGGAACGAGGAGCAGACCTCGAGACCAACACGGCAAGAAAACAGTCTAAGGATTTAAAGGTTCTTTCATGCAACATTCGTACGTTATACCGAGGTTGAGATTCTCAGCTGCTACCTTGTCTAAAGCCAAGTGTCCACTATAGAGTTTTTTCGGTAGAGTGTAGAGCTGTACCTGTAGTATGTACACTACAGCGCGTCTCTACCACTCTACCGTAGAGCTGCTCTAGAGAAATTTTGAGTAGAGCTCTACCACACGCTCTACAGACTGTGTACACTGCAGATGCGTTTTTCTCTACTGTAGAGTCGTATGGTAGAGCGCGCAACTGCAGCTTTGCATGTCAGAAGTGCATGCGTACACATATTGTGTAAAAAATTTAAAGGAAATTAATAGAAATAAAAAGAAATAATAAAATGAGTTCTCGTCAAAAACAAGTTTCTGCCGTTTTATTTTTACTCGAAGAAGAGAAAAAGAAGAAAAGGAAATGTTGGGAGCGAGATTGGATTGCGAAAAGAAAACAAAACGCTGGAATGTATCGATAATTACTGAATGAGCTCACGGGAGAAGATAACATCTGCATACCAAAATTTTCTGCGTATGTCCTATTCGAATTTCGAGGCGTTACTGCAAATGGTTGCACCAATAATTGAAAAGAAAGACACACACTTGCGAAAATCGTTTCCAGCCGGAGAAAGATTGGCAGTCACTTTGCGATTTCTTGCTAGCGCTCAGAGGTGAAGCCCATTTGCACTATACATGGTTCTAGCGTTGAATGCAATGTGGGAAAGATAGCAGAGAGAAAAGTGAAACAACTGAACTTCGGTGATCGAAAAGAAGTTAAATTCCTCTCTTGTTATGCTTACAGGTGATGGCATGAGAAAGGACAGGAAATATTTTTTGTAAATAAGGAAGACAAGAAAGAAAACCCTTATCTAGGTGGTAAAAATGAAGAGATGAAGATCATGACACGAAGTGGGCTCGAACCACGAACCTCCAGAATGGTAGTTGGACGCCGAAACCGCGGTTCCAATTCTTTGCTAAAGGTTCATCATTTTCATGTTGATTCAATGATGCATAATACTCAGAAGTGGTGTCTTTAAAATTTCCCGGCAAAACTAGCTATCGCAAAAGTTTCTTCGATCTTATCCAACAAAATGCAATTAAAAATTTCATGAAAAATATGATTTATATTTACGGTGAATAACTTAAGCATTTACAGTCAACTCCGTTAATTGGCAATAATAAAATTAAGTAAAAATTAAATTACCAACCCATAATTTATTTTTATCTACGGAAACGAAAAAAAAGAAGAAACAAATAAAGAAACCACAAAAAACGCGATTTTCTACTGGATCTTTTCAGCTCCAGCTCGGGGAATACCTGGACAATTTGGATTTTACTGGTCATTATTAGGCTATGCACATGCAGCTTAACTGTTTAGCTGGAAATCGATACTTGTTGCTACACATATTACCTATCAAAAGATGGGTATTTTTTTCCTCCATCATCATCCAGCATTTTAACTGTTATTTACAGAGAAATTTCAGCTGTAAACAAGCTTTTAGTTAGCTCTAGCAGCTATAAGCTCTTGCGTCAATGCTTAAAGCTGCTAAGTACTAAGCAAAAAGCAAAAGACGTGATAAAATTTCGTTTTCTTAATTTTATTCGTCGGGTTTTGGTTTTGTTTTGAATATATTTTAAATATTTAATAACAACAAAAAAAATAAAACTTATCGTTCGGTTTTCTTCGAAGTTGATGCAAAAATGCAAATTGCTGTGTATCAAGAAAAGGATGAATGAGAGCAGAGATATTAAATTGATAAATAAATGAGTCATTTATATTTGTTCGTTCTAGTGGGAAATGCAAAGAAACACTTTTCGAGTAAATTGATAAAATTTGTGGCTATTTGTTGTTGTTTATTAACAATTATTGTAATTTGTTGAACGGAATACTGGACTTTGTAAGCTAGAAGCGATTAGGGACTGAACATTACTACCTGAAGCTTTTAACGCTATACTATATTTAGAACTGATAAAAGACTTGAATATTCTACAAAAAAAAGCCAAATTCAAACCAGTTTTTAAAGTAATCAATTCACAATCTTTTATTACATAGATTATATGGAACTCTTTATCTTGTAGTGTAGCGTATTTAATAGTACAAACTGCCGACAACGATCTTCATTACAGTATTAGACGAGAAGATTATGGAAAATCTTAATTCTCCAATGACGATGCTGCTCATTACTTTCTATAGAAAAAATACGAGTTTTGATGAACCTGATTTTGTTGTTTTTGTTTTTAATCTTAAGTTTGTTTTGGTATTTCATTCATAAATTTTACTTCCATAAACATCTGATTCCACCAAAAATTCTTTGTCATACATTTACGAGAATTATTTGTTGTTATTATGTTTACTTTTGATTTTAGTGATGACGTTTTGGTACGTTGCATTCAGGTTATTAGTGGATTGTAAAAAAACGCAGGATTAAAAAGATGTTTTGTGGATTTTTTCGTAGAAATAAAAAAGAAGACGCACAGCATCGAAGAGAAGGACAAAGAAGACTAGCAAAGCTTTCTATGTTAATGTTAGTAAGCGTACCTTCGACAAAAGATGTGAAGCCTGCTCTATCAAGCAGTGATTAGACCAGTGATGACATAAGACATAACAAACCAGACCAGACCAAGTCTGAAAATGACATGTTTCGAAATATCGAAGGACTGCATTCACTACCAGTGAGAACGGTAAATGGACCATCTGACTACTTTGGATTGAAACTAAACTTTACAACAAGTTTTGATGTCCAGATGGGAGAACTTCCGGCCTTACAATACTTATGACAATAGTTCTATGCAGATGCTTTGAAATCTTCTCGTCGGGTAGGCGCTGGCGTTTTCTCCCCTTCGCTATATCCCAAAAAAGTGACCGTTTATTTAATTTTGTTCGAAACTGATGGTAATCATCAAAGGCTACCAAGCAACGAAAACGACAAAAAAACCAGGGGCCGTATTTGGTTTCTCGAGTCGATATCGATTTCTGTCGATAAGTAAAAATTCACATTTGACAACTCAATGTCGACAATTGATTGTCGATTTTCATTTTTTTAAGTATCGATATTCATTTGACATTTGCGAAGACAGAGAAAAAGAAGAAGTTTTCGCTTATTTCATTTGACAGTTGCAAACGTTTGTTGATTTGTTTATTTGTGGTTTGAAATGGAAAAGACAATAAAAGAAAAGAAAATGGAAGTATTATTCAATGATTTTCAGTAAAATATTGTATATATTATTACATAAATATAAAATTTGGTATTTATACAATTCTAGATCCAAAATTACCACAGCGAAGCAGTACGATATCATTGTTTCCTTCATGGAAGAAAATGTCGATTCGGCTAAAAATTATGTAAGGTTGATGGCAAATTGGCGGCCTCCAATTTATGGAAGGAATTGACTAATAAATTAAATGCCCATGGCCAACCTACAAGAGACGTAGACGGATGGAAAAAGGTAAGAAAAGGATTCAACATTACGTGCATAATAATATATTAAATTTCAGGTATGGACTGATTACAAATATACGATAAGGAAAAAAATTATAAACAATAAAAAGAAACGTGCAGCTATGTACAGGAGGTGGTCCATGTACTACAGTTAGTTTTAATCGGACAGAAAAGGCTGTCATTGATATGCTCTCCATAGATCAAGCGCTAGACGGGGTAGAAGGTGCGAAAACTTTTGGGCAATCAGTCAGTCAAGAAAACAGAGATCCTATTGATGATCTATTTATTCAAAAAACTCAGGAGTTCGAAATAGATAATATAGTACTTCTCATAGCCCCGCAAATTTTCAGAGTTCAACTCCACAAATAATTACACCAATAACCCCATCAAGAGCAAAAAAAGAAACACAAACAAAAACGTTCAGCGAGCCTTTTTGGAGAAACAGCTCAAAGTCCAAGAAGGAGTTTCTGTGGCCTTAAAAGATATTTTAAAAGACATGAAATAGACAGAAAATCGAATGATTTACAGAGGGAGCAGTTTAATTTTATACGGGAGTTAGAAAGACTTTGATTAAGAATTGAAGAATTAGAGATAAAAAAGACTCAAATTAGATGTAATTGAAAAACAACTACAATTGGAAAAAAACCACCAACCAAAAAGTGTTTTTAGAATGTAAGGAATGTGTTTGCTGCCGCGACAGCCATGAAGATAATAGTGAAAATTATAGCCACTGTTATTTACTTTATATATTATTTTTGTTGTTATGTTTGTAACAGTTTAAGCCATGCAGGCAATTTATTTTGATGAAATATTTACAAAAAAATATTTTTTAATTATAAGACGAAAAACAAAAAATAGTTTTTAGATTAAGAAATTTTTTTATTTGTTGTGATAGCCATGAAAAAGCACTATGAAAATATATGAAGCAACTGCTATTTTATTTTAAATGTTGTTTTATATTTATTTTTTCCAAAAGCCAGGAGGTATTTTATTTTAACTCATTTAAAAATAAATATTTTTTAAATAAACTGTCAATCGCTGTCAATAATGATAAAAAATAGATGAAAAGTTTGTTGCAATTGAAGTAATTTCGTTTAATTTGATGGTTTTGTATGGCAAATGTTTTGTGTCGATTTAGTCGTGATACCAAATGCAAAACTTAGAGGATATCGAGAAATATTTTTTTTCGACTCGAACCATCGACTCGAGAAACCAAATACGACCTCAGGAGCTAGTATTGGCGAATAACCAAACCAAAAAATCAAAGCACTAGGCGCTGCTCATAACCTGTCCAATGGAGCTCTCTTCAGTGGGTACCGGGTCGCAAGAGCATTGAAAGTGATGAGAAGGCAGATGAATTGGACAAACTAGAAGTAAAAACTCGTCGGCAGACTAGTGGAGAAAATACAGTAGTTGCTGTAGCTAATTATGTCCTCCGACCGTCTGTACCTTCAACCTGCAACCTCTATGCCTACGTCAGATTTGAAGGCAACACCGCTTGAATAGGTTCAGCAAGTTTCAAATTGTTTGATCGAGCCAAGTTAATGGTTAAACAAGATAACAGGATAAACAACGAGATCGTGCTTCTCGCTACCGCGGAACAGCGACGGAGAAAATAACGGGCAGATTCAACTTCCTCGAGATCGAGACAACGTTTGCAGATGGTGACTTAGGGGACAGTGTCCGGTAATAAAGCCAATAAGTCTTGTGACATTATTCCTAACTCCGCCCGGAAAAGGTTCTGGGCGCATTAAGATACGGCACAGGAGGAATCTGTTTGGAGCTGACCAAACCACCAGTGGACTCACAGTGTTTGATATATCTAATCAAATTCCGATCGTTAAAGGCTTTATCCGCCAGGCAGCCCCAATACCGGGTTCTTTACTAATGAATCCAGTGTCACAGCCTTATTTGGCTAAGGTGTGCACATTTTATTTTTCGAAAACAGTTTATGGACGCCCTTAATGGGCGGAATAACATCGCCCAAGCTATCTTAATCTTGGTAAGGAGAATGAGAGCGGAAAAAGGTGGCGGGAGCAACTACATAAACGGCGTGTAGTGCACCCTAAGAATAAGAGTCCTAAAAAGGACGTGGCAGCAAGGCGGTCGAAGGAGGCCACAAGAACTCCAGAAGCCCACAATCCTCCTAGGAAGCCGCGTGAGGAGGCGTAAAGGCCCCTAAAAAAGAGGAAAGAGAAAAAGAAAGAAGGAAGTGAAAAACGGTCAGAGAGAGCGCCCAGTGAAGGTGGACCATATCCCTCGGAGAAGGAAAAGGGCCGGAAAGAAGAATCTGCAAAATACTAAGGTAGAGCGGAAGAAGTAAAAAAGCAGGGCTGTACTGTAAACATCCGTTGAGGTGCGGCTAACTGGAGAACATTCTGGACCAAATGCTGATGTCAGCGGATATGTAGAGAAGATGGCAGCAGCGCTGAAAGCCGTCCAACACAATCTTAAGCAATACAAAGCCCAAAGAAACAAAGAAAGGCAAAGAGATGCAAGGAGAGGTAGCAGCTGATAACTGATCCAGTCTATTTACGCAATGGCGAGAGTTGGTCAAGCGGGGAGAATGAGAGTTAAGAAGGAGGTGGTTCTTTTGTTACGCTGGGCTAGAGATGCACAGCACTGAGAGGCAGGAGCTTCTCGGTAAAATGCTGTCCATTTTCCGATGAACTTACGGGCTTCCAGCTTCATCGGCTCGTATCGGTCTTGACTCAATCGTCAGGCTAGGATTGGTCAGTCTAGTCAGTAGGAGTCTGACACTACTGTCTGGATGCGGTGACTCCTATTTTAGGCATGGACCTTAGACAAGCGGTTACACACTTTCTCTGCTGCTCGACTGATATAATATTCTCACCGCTTGTTCGACCTTCGACGAAGTAAGACAGATCGCGGTATCCACAATCGGCTCTATGTTGGATCCATTTGCGTACCGTACGAGTCCAATCTGCGGTATGGTATGGGATAGCCTATCTTGTATGTATGTACATGGACGGGAGCTTAACCTTTGCTGTGCATTTCCGCATCTGAAATCACTTACATACGACTGAAGAATATTCCCGTTGAAGCCCACCGTCCAGGTGACCATTCGCTCTCACCTTCAACGCATCAGTTATAGTGGATCTCTTTACTTTAAGATGAAGCGCTGCCAAGTTGAACCGAATATTCGGCAAGATATGAATATTCCCGATGATAAAGAAGCACGTCAATTTATTAGGCATAGTTTTTGGCCAGCATACTAAAGCCAAGACCTTTATGGTAGATGATATGCTACTAGACTACTGTTATAAACAATATATGGAATTTTGTTGTAAATCCCCTAGGGATCCTCAGGCTCTGCGGCAGGCCCACAGAGATCCGTCCATCCTGTTCATCCATGTGATGATGGTTCTAATGGAATTTGGCATCGGTATCACTCCAGTTGTTGTCATCTAGATTTTATTTTGAGAAGCCTAAGGATTATGACGTTGAAATTATTGTCGATCATCATGGCTAATACCATTAACGATCTATGCGACAAAAATACTTGTAAAAAATCAATAAAGTTTTGCTATAAAAAATTTGAAAGGGGGTTTCTTAGTAGAAAAACGTGAAAAAGAAAGGATTTAAACCGTTAGCTAAAAGGCCAATCAACAACGTAGCGAAAATTTATATCATGAACATATTTTATACCACATAGCGGAACACGTCAAAAGGTTTAAGAGAAAAGTTGTCAGGTGCATAATAAGCCGAACAAGTGAGGATGAAATATGCTGAAGGAGATACAACAGCGAGTTACATGAAATTTTTGACGACCCAGAACTCTCAACCTTTATAAAAATTAACAAACTAGCCGGTCACGTAATCAGGATGGAGGAAAACTGTACCCCAAAAGCGCCTCATGGTAGCAGCCTTGTTGGAAAATAGACTAGTAAGCATACCCAGAAGGAGATGGCTCGACTCTTCAGTAGCTGACGGAGTTGCAATTCTCAAATTTCGGAACTAGAGACATGCTGCAAGGGACCGTCATACATGGAGAAATGACCTAAAGGCGGTCACGGCTCGATTAGCGCTATTGGATGGATGGAAGATTTTTTGTAAGGTGCAATATTCGCTTGCCTAGTAGTAAAAGAAACACGAGGTATATTTTACTTCAACACTCGGAGCTAAAACTTTCAGGTATAAACGCATAAATGGTTTGAAATATCCATAATCGCCATAATCAAATAGCAACCATCACAAATCTAACTAAATAAATAAAATCATTTCGGTTTTTTAAAATGATGAAATAAATATCTGCAAAATCACTAACGTGTCAAATAGCATGTTACTAATTACAGAAAACTAAATGAAAAATTAATTTATTCATGCAATAAAGATAAAATATCACACAAGAAGATAATAATGATGACATTTTTTTCCGCTGATTAAATTTTATAATACAAAAAAAAGAAGAAAGATATCCCAAACACACACGGCATTTAAGGTACATTTTATTAGACATTATGTCTTTTTACTTCTCACATGAAGCGTCGAGCAGAGCGGGCTTGAATACCTCAAGAAATTTTTTGTTAGACAAAATGAATAATCTGATAACAATTTATTTCAATTTTATTCCTTGCCTTGGCTATGTAATATATCAAAGTATATGATAGGACTATTAAACTCTTAACTGGGACAAAGATGTATGTTGCTGTGATATGTGTTATAGCACGTGAATTGACTATGACTGGCAATGGCCATCTTAAGAATGTACAGTGGAGCAGAGGCTAAACCGCGTTGATGGCAACATATTCACGAAATGTCTTGCAAATTGACCGCTTCCGACTTATATAAGTTGTCTAACGTATACGAAAATTTTCCGTTTCCGTTATGACACAATTAGGGAAAAGAAGATAAAAAAAAGTATGTATATATATAAAAGATGAAACTGATTGTCTGTTGCTAGCTGATGACCCCCTACATCCATCTAGACTGGGGCTTTGCATCTTACAGATTTAATTGCAACACAAGGTTTCCTTTAAGAGGTGTGATTCATGTGTCGACTATCCATTCATTAAGCGAAACACTTAAATGCGCAAGCAAATTAAACATTCGGCGATATGCTGGGCGGTTTTTTTCTAGTGTTACGGAGAATAATTGGCTTGAGGACAAATTTGTTTGGTTTACAGGAAACGAATGACGGTAGTATAAAATTCGGAATAAATTACAGCGGCGCGGCGATCTGAATTATAATTGTTTACTTGATTTCTACGAATCATTTTATCATTTAAATAATAAATTACATCCATAATGTGTATTTAAAAAAACTCTTCTCGTATTGATTTAGTTGAACAAGAACACCAAAAAATGTAAATTTTAATTAACACAAAAGAAGATATATATCTAAAAAAACCATTCACAAATTCGACCCTACCTTACTTTGTTGAAAGAACTTTTGTCCCTTGCAAATTTTATGTACGTTCATGATAATAATGAATTATTTAGCGTCTCTGGAGAGAGATAAATACTTAACACGCTACTTGAAAATACAGAGGAAGGTGTTTCTGTGCGATTCCACAAATATGAGGAGCATTGACCGATTCGCAACTTTTCAATACGAAAGTCATATGTTAAGTAAATATTATGAATAAAACATAACGAGTTTTAAAAATAAACACATTTCTCAATTCCATTAAATTCTAAAGAAAAAACTATACATATAACAAGACAAAAAATAAAGTTAAAAAATTATTGTGTAATTGGAGTTTATAAATAAAGGATCTTGGCTTAATACGTGGGCTGTTCAATAAATCCTTAGAAAATTAAGGTCATGATATTCATGGTATCGAAAAAGATTTGGTTTAGTAAGGGTCATCTGTTTCCAGTATCTTTCAAGCGAAGGTAGTGGGGCGATTCTGAAGGCCTCTGCCAGACAACGAAACTCAAACTTACACAAAGATGTAGCTTTGGAATTTTTATAGATAGCCAAGCCTCTACTAGTGATGATGCGTTCCAAGCTGGTGTGAGATACAGAGGCTCGGAAGAAAGCATTAAGTGACTCTTGTCTGCCTCTACGAAGATCGGAAATTCAGATAATTAATATCCCAATAGGTGAAGTAAAAGTGCTATTTTTGACAACCACCTGTCGCTAGCCAGATAAAGGTGGTGCACACTGGAGATCTGTATTATGTCTAATACCGGGGACAGACTAGAAACTTAATCTAGATTATGACGTCAGAATGACGCAGAACCATCTAAAAGATATGGAAATTAAATGGAGTTTACGTCATTCTGACGTCATAATCTAGATTAAGGGTGCTAGTCTGTCGAGGGTATTAGACGACCTGACTTACTTACAACAAAAAATTAACCTCCCATTGGTCCATAAAGGATCACGCTGTGTGCGCGAACGCCTTTAAGACGAGAACTCGTCGTTGATGACGAATATGAGCATCATAACGACGATTATTGCAAAAAGCTTCTTTTTAGGTGTTTTTCCCGGGCCAGCAGATATTGATTTTAGTTTTATTTGAAAATTAATAAAAAATATTACTTGTTTCCAGATTAGCCGACTGAGAGACAGGCGGGTGAACCAAAACGTATCAACGTATTACAGCTGCTAAACCATAATGACGAATTTTACCGATAATGACGAATTTTACCGGTGTCACCCGGTATGGTATTCGTCGTAAAGACGAATTTTCAACGTAACGACTTTGCCATGTGTAGAGGGGATTAGAAGACGTACAAGACGCAGTGAAAAAGCTAAAAAACAACAAATCTCCGGGCAAAGATAACATCGTAGCAGAGCTATTGAAACAAGGAGGTGAAAACGTAATATTAAGCCTGCATGAAATCGTAACACTAATATGGACCCAGAAACGAATACCATCGGAATGGAGCGAGGGCATTGTGTGCCCTATACACAAAAAAGGAGATCAGCTAAACTGCCGTAATTATAGAGGTATCACGCTATTGAACGTAGCATATAAAGTATTATCAAATATTTTATACGTTAAACTGCAGCCTTACGCAGAAGCAGCTCTGGGAAACTATCAAAGCGGTTTCCGCCCCGGAAGATCCACCACAGACCATATTTTCACCCTTAGCCAGGTCCTGGAAAAGGCAAATGAATTTAATATTACCATACATTCGCTATTCATAGACTTCAGAAACGCGTATGATAAAATAAAACGTGAAGAATTATATAAAGCTATGGAGTATTTAAGATTTCCCAAACACCTCGTAGATTTGACCAAAATGACAATGAAAGAGGTTATATGCAGAATAAGAATTGAAGGAGAGCTGTCAGAACCATTCAACGCCACAGTAGGACTAAGACAAGGAGATGCCCTGTCGTGCTTACTATTTAACGTAGCTATGGAAAAAGTGACAAGAGACGCAGGAATTAACACCGCGGGCAGTATTTTCAACAAGTCGGTACAACTGTTGGCATACGCTGACGACATCGTAATACTAGCCAGATCCAGCATAGCAATGAAAGAAGCCTTCATATTGCTAGAAAGAGCAGCAAAGAAATTCGGACTAGCAATTAATGAAGAGAAAACGAAATATATGTGCATCTCTAAAAGACGGAATGATCGCCAGAATATGACCATTGATACATATAACATCGAAAGTGTAAAAGAATTTATATACTTAGGACGCTAATCTCAAAAGATAACGACACGACGGCAGAAGTCATAAGGAGATTGGCGCTGGGAAATAGATGCTATTTTGGGCTACGTAAACACTTCTTAACAAGGAACATATCAAGGAGGACTAAAGTTAAACTATACAGAACCCTTATAAGGCCAATACTACTGTATGGATCCGAAACCTGGACACTAAGAAGTAATGAAGAACACCTCCTGGGGTGCTTTGAAAGAAAAATCCTGCGCACAATATATGGAGGAGTAAATGAAAATGGTGTTTGGAGGAGAAGATACAATCACGAATTGTATCAGTTGTATAAAGATCCGAACATCATAAAAACTATAAAAATTAGCAGAATTCGATGGGCAGGACATGTTGAACGTAGCAGTGATGACAGCATAACAAAAATTATTATGAACAAGAGACCAGACGGACACAGAGGCACAGGACGTCCAAAAAAGAGATATACAGATAGCGTAGAGGAGGATCTACGAACCCTAGGTATAAGAAATTGGAGACCCCAAGCCAGGGACAGACAGTTCTGGAGCAGGATGTTGCAGGAAGCCAAGGCCAATAACAGGCTGTGGAGCTATTTATGATGATGATGAGAGGGGATTAATTCCCAACTCTAGACAAAGCCAGGCAGATCACACTAGGCAATTTTGTCCTCGAAGATCTTCAGGCTGGAGGTACGGGCACCGACGAGCTTTCTAAACTCCATTGCTTTAAGCCTGTGGTATAAAAACGGTGCGCGAAAGTGCTAATAGTAGTACTACATTGCGACTATTTACAATTGAATGAGTTTAAGCGTGGCCTTACATTCACAAATGAAAAAAAAACGTTCGTGACGTCCAGTGGAAGTGACTTGCATCGCACGAAAAGTTAAAGTTCCAATTATTATTACATCCACCGTATTCACTAATGACTCTTTTTTATAACCAAACTTGAAAAAATCGTCAAAGTGGAAAAGATTTCACGTGATTCGCGATCGTTTGATCCCTTATCAGACAAACCCCTATCTTGAAGTCCTTTCGAAATTCTCTTTTTTGGACTACATAGTTAAAAAAGTTGGAGAAACGCTGGGTAAAACGTATCGAGGGAGATCATGTTGCAAAAAAAATCTACCCCAATTTATTTTTCTACGTTTTCTTTGGACTTATTGAACCACCCTCGTATTATGCAACATTACGCAATTTATAACAGTCTCAAGAAAATTCAACATTCTCATAAAATATCGTAAATAAAAAAAATGTACAATAACAAAAAATAATATTAATGCAAAACATCAATTCGTAAATTACTATCAACTCCCTGGAGTCAGCTTGTATCAACTCTTGTCATATTCAAAATTACTCCAAATGGTTGTGAATTTTTTATCGTCCAATTGCACTCTGCAAAGTCGAAGGGATGTGGTAATAGTCTAAATGTCTGACAGAGGATATGATGTTTTTTTGGGGTCCCTTGGTTCTGGGGATTGACGGATCAATTTTTATGAAGAGCAAAGATCAATCAGTCGCTTCTGTCCAGACAAATGATAAAGTTTATGGTGCATTTGTTATATAAAACGTATTTGCCAAATAACAAATAAAGTTGTTTTATATTTAGCACAAAATTTTAGGTATGTGTATTTTAAGGCTATAGGGTCGAAACTCGTGTTAATATGAACCAGTGTTGACTATAAAAACTTTCTAAACCTCAAAAAGTTATGTTTTATATTGCAATTGTTGGTTACAGTGGCTAGATACATCGGTATGTGGGTACGGTTTATTGCAGGGATGTTTATTGACAAAGAAATTAAAATAGTCCAGGTTGGGCGAAGGAACAACTCAAACTAATGAACAATGGAGAGTGTGCAGAAGCCGCTGTAGGTAATGAAGAGAGATATCACCATGCATTTCCAATCAATAGAAAACTTCAGCTGGAACTGTTTAAAATCACCCGCCAAGCCTAACTACCTTCTCCTTGCAGTTGCCCAGAATGGAATGCTCATCAGATAATTTTCATGGCACCAATTCGTTCCATAGGTGGCAAACCTTTTTTCACTGGCATGTATAAACGTCAGTGACTTTTGTAAATTAAAATTTTTTATATTCCGATTTGGAAGATTCGTCTTTGGAAGAGATTTGGTGGTCTGCCAGGCACTCTGCACCGGTACAGACCCGGCAGACCTGTGTTTTCTAGTATAAAAATGTTCAAACCCAAAAATTTTCCGGAAAACGCACATATCAAACTTGGGCACCACTTCCGCCCAGGCAGACCAAGATTTTACTTATGGTCGGTGTGCGTACTAACATTTCATCCTCTTAATCGAAAGATCACGTTTTTTGCGGCCAGCTCTCGCACGACAAAGAAGTGTGGAAAATAAATCCAAGAGCTATCTTAAGGTATAAAAATGCCTCCATACAATTGTTCTTTACACAGCTTCTTGGTGGAAAAAATACAGGACAAGCAAAGAAAGGGCTTGGTATAGCTGTTACTGCACAGCTGCTCTACTGAATTGAACAATGCAATACAATTTTCTGAATTTAAACAGTTCTCGTTTGAGAGTAGAATGTTCTGTTGTTGTAGAGCGAAATAAAACAGAGAAATTATTAAAAAAAAATATCTTGGGGAAAATGTAAAAAGGAGATAATCATTCCATCTGCGGTAGGACCAACAACGAAATTACACAAAATGTTTTCGTTGATGACAATTCAGGGAATTAGACAACAGTTGGAACAGTTTGGCTGCGAGCCTTGAAAATGTGCCAAAAATCGAATAAAAAAAGTTTTCTGTTTACAAAATAGATTTCATTGTAGTGAGCAATGTCGTCGTACCATACACATTTTTGAAGAAGATTTTAGAGTAAACTGAAATAGTTACCAAAAACTTCTGTCGATAATATCAAAAACTTCTGATGGATGATGCTACCATAAGACCATTAGTTGTCTAAAGAATTTTCAACGACAATACATTGCCGCCCAGACTTGCCTTATCTCACAGCGTATGCAAATATTCAAAAGTAGCTAACGTACGCTAGTAAATATTTATGAAGTAAGGCGGCCGAGTCAAATTGAATGTTTTAATAACTTCAACATGTTATACCGGGGTTAGATGATCAATAATAAATTGTTATCGACTACTATTCACAGGGGGTATGTGGGCCGCAAAATCGAATCGTCACCTGCTCATGATGCCCCCTGTTTAACCGACTAACGACAGTAGTAGGGAGTACCCCCTTCAAAGTCTACCAAGCCAAGATGTTGGCTTAATTGCCATCTCTTCACGCCGCTATGGAGGTGAGGTAAAAAAATGGACACTTGTTGGCTTGATTACCGGACACTGCGCTCTGAATTATCATTTATGAAGAATAGGAAGGGTGGAGAATTCAATCTGCAGGCTTTGCCTTGAAGAGAATGAGTGTGCTCTTCGAACAGTCAAGTCTAAGTAACAAGCCCTTAGGCAAACTGCTGAAGTTGTTCCAGCGGTCTAGCCTATAAATATAAGGTAAGGTACAGAGGTGTAGTACAATAATCCAAGTGAGTGCAGTATTTTTGGACCCAATAGCTCACCAAAGAAAAAGAGAAGAATATTCATAACTGTCAAATATGAACTGGAAAATTGACAGTCAAACCAAAATGGCGGCCAAACAAAATCGGCCTGAAACATAAAACGCATCCTGTACCTGCTTGTTTGGAAAACCAAGTTTCTTAGAATGTTTTTCATTGTATTTTGAATCATCTCAGCATTTGATCATAAAAGAATTGTTTGACCGATCAGTTGTTTTTGTGTCATATCATCAATATAAAATAAAAAGAATCGTTTTCGTGAGATCTAGGTTTTAATTCTCTCTTACTGACTTAAATATGTTAAAGTAGACACTTGTACTTAATTTTAATGGGATATCTTCCAAATGTCTTCGTGTGATGTTTTATAGATGATAATGATCCTTTCGGCAAAATTAATAAAATGATTGTAAATAGTCAATTTAAATTTCAGTCCGGGATGTTGAAAATGTTACACATTACGCCAAATTTAAATCCCATGTGTATTTTTGGGTATTAGGATAGAGATTTCAGGCCAATAAGCTTGTCAACTTTTGTCCTAAAGACCCTAGAACCCATGCTTGATCTATACCTCCGTATCAAAGGTCCTTATGTCAATATCTCAGTATGCATTCTGCAAAGGAAGATCGGTTGACACTGCTCTTCACGAAGGAGGGGCGAATTCTAAAATGGCAATGATTTTGCAATCAAGTCATCACAGAAAATATTTGGCAGTTAAATGATTGACTTTCGCAACTTACCACTCGTATACATTGTTGTCAGTGATGTTTGAGAATTTATGACTATGGTCAAATTATCGTCTTTTGAGGTTTTAGAATTCCCCCTAGCATACACCGTGGAATACTCCCTAGAATACAAATACTGGGTCAAGTCCAAAGAATGGCACTGCTGCTGTTGTTTTGTTGCCGGATCGGATTTAAAAATATTGTAATAGCGAATGGGGCCCTGGCTGGGAGATGCAGAGTCACTTTTCAGTGGGTACCGGGCCCCCAAGATCATCGAGGGCAACGAGAAGGCAGATGAATTGGCCAGACTGGGGGCAACTTTTTCACGCACACCTGTGGAGAATGTACAGAAGCCTCTGTGCGTGCTAACGAGAGATATCGCCATATGTACTTTCTTCCAATAGCTGGCTCCAGATGGAGGAGCCTATCATCATGCGTCAAGGCTAGGAAGAAGCAAGACTGGAGCTTATGACAACAATCAGAGATTGCGCGACCTCTTGAGGATGCCACGGAAGGATATAGCCAGAATCGTGTCGATAATTACGGAACAAAGGCCAATCGGGCATCCAGAGCCAGATTGAGAATTCCGTATTTGGAAGTCTCTTCTTCAAGAATGTGGGGAGGCTTCGAAGCTCCAAATTTATCCGGATCTAAAATGTCTCCTAGGTTACTGCCTCTTCTACAAAAAAAATGCTACAAAACGGCGCACCTCAGCGCCAACTGTGTCCCAGCATCTGATTTGGATGGGACTGCCACTCCTACTTACCACCTACCATAGGATATCACTTTTTATACATCGTCATAACATAATTCCATAATTTTAATCAAGCTTGCAACTATGCTACTGAAAAGGCCAAGTAAAACATCAAACATTATTTCTGTCTATCTAATATGCAACAAACGTTTTTCTGTTGATCCAAAAATAGCAACTAAAATTTTTTTTCTGTTCTATATATTGCATCATAGCGTAAAAATCTTATTTAGCATTAACTTGTTAAAAGATATGACTTTGTACAACATAATTACGCTAAACAGTTTTATTTGCAAATTTTCACGTACAAGAACAATACTTTCAAAAGAGTATAGTAAAAAAAACCACTGATTAAGAAAATTCTATTATTAACAAGAAAAATTTAGAACTAATTTGCGTTTTGTTAATCTTAAACTTAAAGAAAAAGTGTTGAATTTTTGAAGAGGTTTTCAATATATCTCCATCTATCCAGCTTCTATCTTTTAAATTTATTTTTGCTGTTGAAGACATTTTTTATTTATAATATGTGATGATATGATTATCATTTGATTATTGTCATAAACTTAACTTTAAGGGAACTTTATTATGACAATGATTGTCGTCATCGCATTATTATCATCATCATTGTCTCTAGAATAATTTCTTGAATGGCGATAATAGTGTCAAATGAACGTTCATTGAATCCAACACACAATCACTAGAGAGATGGGAAGTGTTAAACGTAGGAATGTTCATTTATCATGTAGAAGAGCACTGCTGCTAAAATACTGCCTACTGAGAATGCCTACTGAGAATGATTAACATAAGAATTTAAATTAAATTTTTTGTAGACATTTTTTTTGGGTTTGTTTTGGTGGTTCGGGGATTTTTTTTATTGTTGTAAGATGGAAGGAGATGATAAATCATAATGTTTTGGATACGCCCCACTCAACATTTGTTATTCGATATTTGTTTTCACTCTTTGAAATTGTTTACACCAAATAAATATATTGAATTTGTTTTGTTCAATTGATAAATTTTAAAACTGTGAATAAAAATTTCGATTGTCTAGAATAAAACTTTTCAATGATACTATCCTCCTCTGTATTTATATATATATAGCTCAGTATAGTCACTTTGTCGGCTCTTAAAGCACTTTTAAGCTCGTCTAGTAATTTTCATTAACCGACACAATAAAGTGGTAAATTAATGCATCCGCACACTTCAGACATAGTCATAGCAGTTGAAATTTTTTCGGTAAAGCGTTGGTAGTCACATCACGTAACTTAAGATAATGTCTGATAGCGTGCTTTTACGTAATATATGAGCTTATGCTAGTGGAATGGAGATGAAAAAGGTATTGTTTACTTGGATTAGAGCACTTTTAGCGCTCAACTGTATACAATAAGAGATATGTGCTCTGAAGTAGGTTAAATGCAAGGTCGTGGTGATCAAAAAATGTTGTATGATGATGCTATTGTGGATGAAATTTTTGCAACATTGACACTTATGTATCCTTTAAGTTGCGTGGAACGAGTAAGAAGCATAATTCCATAATTATTGTAAAGAGATAGTCGCGGTATGTACATGGTTTCCATTCTTCAAGTATGAAAATTTATAAAAGAAGCGAGATTTAATTAATGTCTTAGTGAATGAAAGATCCTAAAAAAAAGGAGTACCATATCCAACGAAGCAACAAAGACTGAGTGGTTGATTTGAGTGGCAGGCGCTGCCTTAAGTGATTCCTATGGCGTCCACACACTAGTTTCGTTGCATGCATGTTGATAGATGAATGCTCTTAATTCTGATTTATGTGAATTAGTGTGGTACAATTGTTTAAAAAATATTATTCGGTCATAAGCATGCACTACAATACATGAATTAAAAAACTGGTTATTATCGATTAGTATATTTGTTGTAAGCACTCAAAAGTAGGTTAGTAAAGTGCAATGTTTGAATTTTTTTTGCAGACATTCCCCGTAAAACTCCTCAAATTCACCCGTGGCCGATCATACATTTAAAAAAATCGATCGTTTGTGATCAAAAGTTAAAAATATTCGTGTGGATTATAGCTGGCCCATTTTAAATCGCACCTTAACAACAAAACCTGATAAATAATCTTAAAAGGCAAAACAAAAAGCAAACAAAAAAAGAAGAAAGAATAATGTGCATCAGCTGTATTAATCAGATTAGTTAACCCTCCATACGGCATCCAATCTAGCAATTACTCCATGCAACAAATAAAAGGGTAGAAGTAGAATTTCATTTCAGCCCAAGCGCTCGCATCCAGAAATTCCCCCCGCTGATAAAGTATTTTTTTTATTGCAAAAGACATAGGGGATCCATTACTATCACACAAAGATTCACAATACTACAAACAAAATGTAGGACACAGTGTTAAAGTAAATTGCAAGCAAGGTCGAAAATAAATCCAGTGGCGGCGCTGCATTGGGTTAACTATACAATTATTGTGCATTATGTGAGAGAGTGAAAAAGAGACATAACAACAATATACACATATAAATAAAAATGTAGATTATTACGTAGGTGCACACCCTTAATATCGATTAAACAAATTGTATTAAATTTATGCGGGAGAAGCCTCTAGTACATACTTTTGGGGTGGTTGTTGTCTAGTATGTAGCTGAGAAATGCGGTGCTTTCAATTGGTGCGCCCATTGTTAAGGGGTAAAAGAAGATGACATATAAGTGCATTCTCGTGTAATAACGTGGTAATGTTGATGGGGATTATATGGATGATAAGGTGTACGTTTAATCAACAACTGTAATTGAGTTAATGCTACGTGAATTTGACGCATGGGAGTTGCAAGCTGCAGCCGATTATATATTGTACGATATTTTTTTTTAAAGCTTTTTATATTTTATTTTTAGTCCTTCGTATAAATATTAAGAAACTTTTTGTTGATTTTGCCATATATTATAAGTTTCACAAGGTTAGCGGTTTATATCGTATGTAGAATTATGACTACAGTAGTTTGAATTATTGAAATCGGAAAGAGTGAGTTAGTGAGCTGGAGACAGTGACTTAAGCCGAACATTTATCGATTGATTTAAAAATTTCAACATACATTAACTACTTTTCATAAAACAAATGAAGTTTAACATTAGTTGCATTGCTAGCAAATTTAATTGAGATTGATACCAGCAATCATTGACAGCCAAAAATTCGATGTTGTTTCTTCTTTTGTACCATTTTTCATTCTGTTCCGTTTTTTTTGAAACAGCTTAATACATAAAATAATTGTTTGATAAGTGTGGTAATAAACTCATTTCAGATGGTATCACTGCTTACTTAATAATGATTAGTAAAGTTTATTGTGCAATAAGACTAGAGCTTGTCAAACCTTCTGTATAGAGCGCAGTACCTGACAGCAAGCTCTAAAACGAATGAAAGTGTAGCGAGATACGCTATCCCATAATGCCGCGACAAAAGCTATTTGGTTTGGTTGATCGAACATATCGCTAAGCTGAGGGTGATGATAAAAGAGAGAAGTAAGAGGATTTCTGCGATGAGGGAAGAAAATCATGAAAAAATAATAACAAGCTGCTCTCTAAAAAGGAACCAGTGAAAATTTTACTGGTTCAACCAGTAAACAATAATTTCAGTGGAAAACCAGTTAATTCGAGTCTGTTTACTGATTGAACCAGTGAAAAGTTCTCTCTAAAAATGAATTAGTAAAAATTTCACTGGTTGAACCAGTGAATTTTAATTTCACCAGTTACTGGTTCATGTTGAGAGTGAGAGTGAGGTAGAAGAAATCATTATATCTTTGAAGGGGAATCGAACCCACGATATCTGAGATGGAAACAAAAGTGGAGTATTTTTTAATTTTAATATCAAAGCAAACGCAGCAACTTTAAAATGAACAGTAGGTTTTAGTCGAAAAAGAATTGAGGAATTCTAATGCCAACACGTGGTTTTATTCCACTGACTCCCATTCAATATTGCCACGAAAGGGAAACTAAATTTTATTACGTATACATGAACGGCTTGTTCTTCACTTGAAACTTCCTTGAATCTCAAGCTGTGTTTTCAGTCACATTTGATTTCACTTACTTGGCTTAAAAACGGCTTGATATTTACTTACATTTGAAGTTGCCTAGTCCTAGTGAATAATGGAAAAGGCTTTTTTCATAAGACCACAATTACCGTTTTGCCATTTTAAATTATTTTTAAAAAAAAAAACAAAAAAAAAATTTTTCATGTTAAGTAAACTCAGGATGCGTTTACATGAGATTTTTCAAGACAAGCAAAAACATTTTTGTATCTGACTTCACTCAAGCCTACTTGAAGTCAAGATGAGTTTACATGCGTAGGTGAATACTTGAAAGCTTTTTCAAGGAGGCTGCAAATGGGCGAAAAGATTATCGAAGAGGAGATGCTTTCCTTGCCATATTTACAAGCGATGGCAAAGAGTGGGCAGGGAATTACTGTAATCTGAAAACAAGAAAGAATTCCATTTTGATGTAAGAATTGAGAAGAAATATGAAAATAAGATATCCAAAAATTTTAACAAATGGCAGATAAACTGTTAAATACATCTAGGAAATTTGATATCAGTGAATACAAATTATTTATTCATATTTATTATACTTGTCCGAGACATGACGGCGTTAGAAGGTGTAGTAAAGTACATTCTCCGTTTCAGTATACCCTAGTTACGATGAAAACCTCAATATACATCTAGATCTGAAATATAAGAATACAAGGACTGCAATCGATTCGAATTCGTAGTTAACTAACTATAGTTGCTTTAATGAACATGAGTGAGTAAACCATAAAATAACATTTGAATCAGGCCGGAAAAAAGAGAAAGTTAAATTAGTATCTGATCATTTGACTCCCGAAAATAAATAGCAAATGACTAATCGTTTGTTTTGCTCATAAACAAAGCATTTGCTCGCCCTTTAATATTTAACGTAAAAAATGAGTCATGTACATGATGCATCAACAATTTCGTCATTGGTTATCGCGACACGAGAAACTCCCAAGACGCCAATGACGTACAGAAAATTGTTACTGTGTGCACGAGAGAGATTGTTATCTGAAATTTTACAAAAATTTTCAAGATAGAAAAGAAATCATTACTGTTAAAAATAATTGCCATCAACTAGAACTAATGTAGGAGAAACTACTACAGAATTGAATTTTAATAAAAAGTACAATTACCGAATTAGTTAAAAGAAAGAGTTATTGCAAAATAACATCTCTCCTGATGTAGCAAAGATAGTGCAGAGAAACTTAGTGAAATTAAATTAGGATAAATTACGACCCAAAAGAGAGAACTTCTGTGACCAACTTATTTTTACTTGGTCATGATTAAGATAACCATATCAGAAACAAACAATTCAGAAGTAAGAATGGGCCAAAAGAAGTGACAAAATATCTTGTTAGTGAGAGCAAAGATTGTTTGCAAAATTAAAATCACTTATTGTTTAAATGCTGAGAAAGTAAGGGGCAGAGTCATATTTTAAAGAATAAATTTAATTTTAAACGAAAATCCCTGACTATTAATTTTCATTTTAAAACCGACAAAAACTTTTCCCATACTTTAGTAGATTAATTAGTAAATTTTCCACAAAACAACACACGATCAGCATGGAGTAGAATAACGTGATTCGTTCTTACACTGATATTACGCATTTTCTTCAACAAGAAAAAATCAAAATTCAGCCAAATTATATACGAAGATGGCAAAGTTTAATGGAACGAGTTTATAATTCCAAATAGATTCAAATTATATTATCATTATATAAAAAAACACTGAGAAATTTGAACATCCACTTCACGTTTGTATTAGTTCCTGAAAACGTAAGGTTGCGTGCTTGGATAGATACAATTGCTCCATGGCATGCGGAGTAAATGAAAATGAGTGAGCGTGAATAAATGATTACAATGCGTTGAATGACTATCCCTGCAAATGATTGATCCTTTTACTTTTCGCAAAAATATATTTTGTATACATATTCTCTGGCAAATTGCATGTAAATGGTACTAAAAATTTTGATAAAGAAAAAAGTATTGTAATGGGTTTCGATCCTTTCCTGATGGAACAAAAGGAAAAGGAAGCAAGACTAAGCGGAACGAGAGAACAAGAAACAAGGGATAACCCTTTTTTACAAGCCGGCCATTGTTGCGAATGGATCTCACAGATATAGAATAAATAATTATTACAAAACAGATTCAAGAATTTGAATTTTTTTCAGGTTCATCAATACCTACCAATTTGGGGTTTAAACAAACAAACAGAGAAGCTTTGGAAGAATTGAAACAATCGCTTTATTTTGAGTTAAGTAATTCCTCCATGATTGGTATTATAATTTGGAAAAGGCAGAAAACGGAGACTAGGGACTCTCTTTTACAAAAGGCCGGGAATTAAAAAAGAAGAAAGAGTAAAGAGATTTTCGTGGAAGAACGATTACAAATGAAATAATTATTTCACGTTTTAAAAAAGTAGAAATGGAGCAAGCGTTTGGTTTAGTTTTAGTTTTTTGAAAGCATTTATTTATCTTAACAACTAGCCTAGTATAAATTTAACTAAACGCTTCAAGTTTGGTTTACAGTAATAGTGAAAATCGACCCAAGACTAAACCCGAAGATTTTAGAACCTTACGCGGTAAGAAAGGTAAAAGACCAAACAGATACAGTAGGAAAAAAAGAACGAAAGGGACCAAAATTCGTATTTACTTAGCTTAGTCATCACCTAATTACTAAACACTCTTAGGAAAAGCGCAGGTTTTGGACAATACAACATAATAAATCTACGATATTAATACCGACAGCATTGGCCTAAACTAGGCAGTAGAACGTGAAACTGATAATGAATAAGGGAATTAAATTGAAAGCGTTAGAAATTGGTGCAATGCTTTGAGTTAAAAAAAATTTAGCTTCTAATGAAAAAAGTGACGCAGAAGTGCAGTCATTTTGCAATATTCAGCTACAGACTTCCAATTGCAGAATACTGCAGAATGACCGCAGTTCTGCGTTTATAAAAATACCCAAGATGTGGCATGTCCGTCATGTCGTTGCTCACGTCTTGGTGAAGTGTCGAGTAGTAAAGGGCCCCATTCACGCTCAGTTTATCGCACAGTTCTGTTTTGCGTAGTTAAATTGTAACGAAATCTGTGCAGTTTTAAAGTTACTCAGTTCATAACACTCACTACACAATTTTAGTTCAGTTTGGTTTAAGTTCCGATTGGATATGTTCAATGCTCAAAACTGAAATGGACTGCGCAAATACACAATAGCCACACTCACGCTCAGTTTTATCTGCACACTCCTAGTTTGGGCAGTTCAAAATCTACGGCTCACAGATTTTACACAGTCCATAAATTTGAACTGAACGGCACTCCGGATTTTACACACACGCTCCGATTTAACCGTGCAGTTTGGATTTGCGCCGTTCGAACTGTTATAAACTGAGCGTGAATGGGGCCCTTAAGCTTAGAACGGAGGTTTGGGATTATGAGGAATCGGGAGGGTGTTGAAGGAGGTGGCTATGAACCTAAAGTTTGAACTCTCGGATGTTGTAGGAGCTTGGAAATGCTGACTGCGAAAGATTGTTGCATTATTTGCGTGCAAAAACAAATGTCCCAATATGATATCTGAGAAATGTTATCAAAAGACGACGTGATAAATAGATCTTCCGTTTTAATGATGGGTATTTCAAAATTACAGAAAAACAATAGCCCCAGTAATTTCAATACCTAATTACTATACCGGTGGATGTCCTACAAAAAGCGATGCATTACTACAATTACAAATTAAAATGTGCAAATATGCGTACGTGCAAAAATCTGGTTCTAGAAGTGTAACACGCAATCTACAAACGTGCCATTCCCGAACAAACGATAGTTTACAGACGCAAATTTGTTTTTAAATAAATTGTAAAACAAATGATTAATATTGGCATTAAAAGCTAAAGGAGCGGTATATACTGCTAGAGCATTATAGAATGCTAGTATAATGGAATTAAAAATAAATAAGAAGTTTTACGATATTAACTAACAAACAAACAATTTACTACCATAGAAATTATGACTGATATTAAGTATAACGATTTATTATGTAGGAATATTATGAACATTTTTCAATAATATTAATATGAAAACGCACGATTTGTTTAAATTTCAAAAGCATTCTGTCGTAGTAACACCAATCGGAATATCCAATATTGATGTGTTTAAAAAGTACAGATACACGCTTGACATTTAACAAAACAAATATTCAGCAATTAATTTGCAAAGTTTTGTCACTCAGCAAATACCACATGGCGCTTTCTTTTACAAAAATATCTTCAAAGCTATAATTACTAAAGATTTTATGCAAGGTTAAAGTCGTGTGTTATTCAAATTCACAAACAAACGATTTGTGGCTGAAAATTGTTTTTTTAACCGACTTGAATTGTTGATTGACTGATACTACTATTGTGTCTGTTGTAAGAAAAAACAGCAATTATATTATAATATGACAAAATATATTTCTTAACAGACAACAGGATTAACAGAAATCCAATATAATTTTTAAATGTTTAACAATATCAAGGCTTTACGATATTTATGAGAACGAAAAATTTAATATTTACGATTTTATTGTATTTTATTTACAACTCAATGTTTCTTTATTTAAATTGATCAATACTCAATAAACACCAGAAGTATGCTATAATAAATATGCACGAATGTATATAAAATGTTTTTTACGAGTGTAAAAAGTTGATTTGTAAATTAACATGAATTTATATTAAAATATTTCAGTCGAATTTTATATAATTTTTTCGTATTATTTGCTTAAATAAAAACATTTAGTAATAAGCAAAACAAAATACTTTATTTATTTTCATTTTTACATGTTTAATTAATTATTAACAAAACGTATTCACAGACTAAACGAAAAATAAAATTCTTTAAAATAATAAAAAAAATTGCAATCCAAATAAAAATTATTTATTTATTGATTGCTTTACTGAGCCATGATAGGAATATTATTCAACTTCGATTTTTTTTTCATTCATTGCGATTTTTCGCAAATCCGATTTTTTTATTTGCATCTTGATTATGGCACTGGAAAGTCGCCAAGGCAAGTCTCGGTTAACCATTTTTGTATGTGTAACACATGTAGGTCATGGGCAAGAATTCAATTTTATGATAAAATATATCGTACTTGACAATTTAATTATATATTATGCAACAATATCCAAACTTGATGCGATATCAATTTCACTATTTATGATAACATGTGTTACTTATGAGGAAGAAAGATAACAATTTTTTTTTATTATTTGCAATATTTGAACATCGACAAAGAAGAAGAAGGAAATGTTTGCAGATGCTTTTTTGAACACAAATTTTCAAGAAGCATTTCTTGTGAGTTTTGTGGCTGCATTGAAAACAGAAAATCGAACATCGAAAGGACTTTGGAAACTTTTGTAAAAGTAGGCTGAGGAGAAGACGAATTGCTTCCATAACTCCCTACAACATTATTGATTACATGTTCGGATAATGGCATGACCATTCAAAAATTGGCTTTTTACCAAATTCAGTTTAAATGTTCGACTTAAATGTCGAAGATATAAAAAACATCTGCAAAGTTAACGATCCCTTAACATGATAACAGTTTGTCTGAAGGAGTCAAGTGTAATTCTTACAAGCGATTTTTTCGTACTTACAAAATAAATCATCAGGCCTATTCTGAACTCCGCTGGAATCGATTCCACTGGAATTTTCTTACAATCGTATGCTACCAATAAATTTCAGCGGAATCAATGCCAGCGGAGTTCACAATAGGCCTGCATATCAGAAAACAGTGTAGAAACGATTATACAATAGTATCAATATCTAAGGATCAGAAAATATAACTCAAAAATAATATTCACAGAAAAATCACTTTGCCATGTGTTTTGTCGTACCAATCAATGAAGCAAACAAGGAGTTCGAACCGCAAACTTTCAACTGCTGATTTTTACAAACAAACAAAAAAGTAAGGTTTACCGCAAACTGCTCGACATAACATATTTATTTATTTATTTTAACTAAAATATGGAATTACACAAGACTTACATCTTAAAGAGTACAATTGTTCTTAATCGAAAAAAAAATAAAATTTATTATATAAACTAATCTACCCTTGAAAAACTAAGGAGTAAGGACCATGTAAAAAGAAGAAGTTGATAGAGCCTCTTACTTCTCTATCTACAGAAGACCCAGAAAACGAAAGTAATAATAATAAAACTAATAATCTTAACTAAGATAGGAGAAGTATATGTGGAACTAAAGCGGAGAGAAATTAGAAATACTAAATAGAAGGAGAAGAGGATGATAGAGAGAGAGAGATGCTTGCCTTCTGAAGGCCGTGGCTGTGGCTATTCTTTGTACATAATTAGGAAGATTATTCTCGAGTCTGAGCGAGTGCACAAAGAAGGAACGACTAAGTCTATGTTGTACACGTCCACCAAATAAGATTTGGCCAGCTTCTCAAAACTTAAGTCTGGCAGGGCTTTCATTTGAAGTTACCTTCAGTTTGGACCCATGCAATTTGATGCTTGGAATCCCTTGTAATACATAAAATTAAGTTGACTACATTAATTATCATATCCAGAGTATGGCGTCGATTCGAGATGTTATTAGCTATGTTATGGCGATAGGATGGGAGAGTTAACCGACATAGAAATTTCTGTGAAAAAGGCTATTACAAAGAAATAATAACTACATACTTGGAAAAGATCATTCGTAAGTGGAAATAGAACACACAATGATAATGTAGGACGTTGACAATCGTTAGTTCTGAAGCAAAGACCAACGAAGGTTGTTTGGTGTTTGCTTGCAACCCGTAGCTTGGCGGCAACATCAAATAACACAGGACATTCGAGTGACTGCGGTGTTGACGGGCGTTGAAAGTAAATCAACGATTAACAATTCAAGCAATCACATTAAGGATGGAAGAGCAAGATTTAAAAATGGGCGTTTATGGATATCATCTAAAGATTTTCAAACATTTTTCTTTTATTCCAAATTAAACAACAAACACCAACTCGAGTAAAAAGCTATTGTTTCCGACTTTTCTACTACTGCAAGTTTTTAAGGAATATAACTGCTCACCACCTCCGCTTTCGTTTCACTTTCCTTACTATTTCATTAAGGTATATGATACTAGAAATTATAATTTCTTCGTCGTCATCCATTCCTTCGATGCAACTAAATCGAATAAGGGTTCCAACGAGCGTTTGATAAACCAGAAATTGGTCATTGACGTATCTCCAGACGCCAACACCGGATGTCATTAGTTAAGCTTCGTTGAAAGATGTCATCGACTAATACCAGTATTTAGGAGATAGGGCCCCATGTATTTTTGGATACTACAATTCAAATTACAATTTCGTTTTCATATAATGTATTAATTGAAAGTTGTATACTCTATTGCGTGTGCTCATTGTTGAAGTAATAATTAACATTTTGTGCATTCCTTGCAAGATTTTGCGGAATGATCTCTTGCTGCGATTTTTATTATTTCGAATATGAACGTAAAGAGCACTCTACTACTACGACAACAATAATATTCAACTACAAAAAAATATTTTGTGAAAATACGAGAAAAAAAAATGCACTCTTTGGAAATTACAAACTCCGCAACGAATTGTTTTATGCAGAATTCCGCGAAATACTGGACAAATGTCCAATATTAGTGAAAAAATTGATAACGTTAAAAACAAAGTAATGAGAATGGATATAAAAAAATAACAATCATTTGTTTAATAATTTCCAATAAATTTGGTATTTCATTCTAAAATACTGAACAAAACAAAATAATTTTCTTTATTTAATAAATCTTGCCGTGTTTCAGTATTTTCAATCAGAACATTGCAAGTACCATAAATGTTAAAGATTTTTAACGATGACTGACTGGTGACTTACAGATGACGAGCTTAGCCGGCAAAAGAGTTTCGCTGTATCTAATCACTACTATTGGTAAAAAATTAATTCTTTAAGAAAATCCTTAAGACATTGTTTGATCCGGGAATATCATCAACAAACCCAAAGCACTCATGTAGAGAAACTGCTTATATACATATGTTTAGTGTGGTATGAAAGTAAACTAAAAACTAATGAAATCGAAAAACATTGTCCCACAGTAAAAAATCAGCAAATAAATACATCGGATATAACTACATCTTCACGAAAATTATTCTATATATATAGATTTTCGAGGGATATCGAATCAGACCACTGTTTGCGGGTCCCTTTTCGTCCCTCTACCTAGAGTCATCTTATCGGGGTTGGAGTGGGTTGTCCCATTGCTCCCTTGCTTCGACTCCCCTAGTTATCGCGAGAAGCTGATTGAAGGGAATCTGCCTCATGTCCTCCATCCAATGGAGTCCAGTTATGGCAGCCCTTTTTCTCGCCAGCGCTGGACAGTGACACACTATGTGTGTGGCCGTCTCGGTTTCCTCCAGGCACATCCGACAGGTGTCGTCCTCCAGAATTCCCATTCTTTTTAGGTGATACCTGAAACATCCGTGTCCTGTAATCAGTGCCACCAACCATTCTAATTATTCTATAATATCACATATATCTAAAGCCATTAAAATATCAAAAGATCAGTAAAACCTATTTGTCACACTAATAAAATAGATCAAATACCAAAAAAATATTCTCATCACATTAAAAAATATAAAGCACAATTCTTGTTATCACTTGTTTCAATACAAAGGAATCCTGAAAAAACTAGTTATTTTGAAAATAAAAAAAAACATTTTTCTGCAACAAAACAGATTACAAGCAAAAAAAATCCTCATTTTACTTTAAATTCTTTTTTAGAACGAAAAAAAACGGAATATAAACAAATTAGCTTTTATTCAAAGAATAAAAATACGGAAAAAGTAAACAAATTTTATTGATAGACATTTTAAGAGTTCAAATAAGATATAAAAGTTCTTTAACCAGTAAAAACCAGACACTGCTCAAGACATTTACTGGGGATTGTTTACGACGATCAGTAGTAGCCATGTTTTTTTTCCTAAACTAGAAAACGAATAGTGTTCGAGTTGACTTGAAATATTATCTCAGCATCAGCAGAGTATTCTACTTAGTTTGAGCTTGACAGAGTACTACTACTTAAGGTGACGCCGCGAGTCTACCACCTTTAAAAACAAAATGACAATATCAAGTTGTAAGTAATACACGGAAAGTATCAATGAGTGATGTTTGACAGTAGTATAAAATATATCAACGTTTGCCTGAATTATCACTAAAAAGTCGACATGACAAAAACACCCCTAGAAATTATTCATCATCCGAGAGATCACGTTTAGACCTCATGAACGACGGTGTATGAATCCAAGATTTGAGTGAAGTTAAGTGAGTTATTGTAAGTAAGTTCTAGAACGCAGGGTTGCACATGGAGCAACTGAGGTGTGTTCACTTCTGCTACAATGATGCATTATGAAAGTATCAAGATACAATAAAAGGAAAAAAATATCTACGAAGACTAAAAGAAGTCATTTCTTTGATATGCGCATCTAAAGAGCAAAAAAGGGTTGCAGTAATTACCGGCATTCCTTATGAGCAGATCAAACCAGACGTCAAGGTAAATCCCATGTAGAATTGAAGACGAGAATCCATGAGAATCTTAAACTAAGCGTCATGAACTGGTTAGCTACTGTGATTATCGGAACGGATTTAGAGTTAGTGTTCTAACGATAGCCCAGAGTGAATGAATCGAAATATATATGTATATAATTGTGAGAAAGTAATGTGCAAGAAAATATTTTTACACATCAACTACATGACTTTCATTTTTTGAATGCAAACCACTAAGTAAGATCTTTTCTTTTAAATTTTTCTAGATTTAGATAACGTAGACAGATATAATTGCATGAATGTGTGCACAAATAAAAACTCTTAAGTAATTTAAACTTAAAAGCACAATTGAATGCCATAGTAAAAAAAACGTTTTATTATTGAGACATACGAAGTGAAATAGTAAATAACAATAATGCAACTAGATCCACCTGTTAAAATTTCTAGACTGGGCTGAGATTATCTGGTATTATTCAGTAGACAGTATATAGCAGCGAAAACCAGTTTCGACTGATTTCCTTTTTAACCTCAGAAAAATAATACAAAAAAAGTATTCAGGTATGTCGAATGATCGACACTAATTTTATTCAAAAAATTAACACACGCCAGCCGCTTGATAGCTCTTCTCTTTTTACTTGCGCGGTAAAGAATGGTCGATCTAGACAACCGACAAAAATAAACATTAATCGCTGAGAATGCGGCATTTTATAAGCAGTTCGGCGCGGTATCATCAGAAATAATTAAAGACTAACAGAAAGTAAAACAAAAACAAATTGACGATAGCACACAGATCTTCGACTCCCGCGCGGATTTTACAACCCAGATTTTTTAATACTATCAAGATATACCAGATTTATCCAGAAAATCCTAGGGGTATGAACTGCTTGAACTTTTCAATCAGCTGATGAAAAGTTTTCACTTGGGAGGCTTCTTGACGCCAAGATTAAAACTTTTGTTAGATCTGTCTTAAACGTCATCGGGTCTCGTTTTCTTAAATTACACACGCGAATTGGTGAGAGTTTAAGACTGAAATATTTGTTGATGATTTTTGTTTTGTTGTTGTTTTGTTTTAATTTAAATAAAGCTCATTCTTGCATGGGTTTAATGTCTGACTAAAAACAATATATATGTTTAAAAAAACACATTTTAAATACGTAGAGGTTTCATCTGAAGTTCAATTTCGTGTGAAGATATTTATTTTGTTAATTATTTGAGTTTCCTAGAAATCTTATGGTGAAGTTGAAAATAAAATTCAAAAATAAAATCACGTCAGAACGTTTGCAAATAAAGGTTATGAAAAATAAGTGTAAAAAAATATTTTTGTAAATAAATTCAGTTGAACAGAAAACTATCAAGGAAATCTAGCAAGGAAATGTGGAGTATAATAATAAACATTATTTAAACGAGTTTTTTATTTATTAATATTTATATGTAATTTTTAATAAAATTATATCGAAATATAATCTTATTAATGTTTTTAATTACGTGTTTTTTGAGTTTTTTTCTATTTCCATAAAAAAAGATATTTTGTCATAAAACAAAAAAATAAAATAGTTCAGATGTTTTAATATGCACATAATTAAAGAAGTAGCTACTGCGAAAAAGTTTTTAAAGCGACAGTTTTATATTTTTCTTTGTCTATTATAATTTATCTATTCCCCCAAGAAAATTAAATACAACTCCTAAACAAGATACGCTATTAGAATAAAATAAATAAAAACTTATTTTAATTTTAGTTTTAATTTATTTTGTTCCTTTAGTTTTATTTTGCCAATAAACGATTTTATAGCCGTTATAACTGTTCATCGCATTAGTTCAATAAATAAGTGATGTGAGTTTAATAAAATAAGTGTTTCAGTCGCAATTTTAAAATAGAAAACAATAAAAAATGGTGAAATGTTGAGTGATTTTATAGTTGTTAGCTTTAATTTCACTTCATGCACTTTGCTCTAATTGAGTGACCAGAAATAGAAAAAATTAATAATGCTTAACACTTTAAGCTTCAACCTGAGAGATCCGTCCCGAACCCATTAATATAAAACATATTTCTTTTCACACTCACTACAGCAGTCTTTTTTATAACTATAGCAATATTTCAATTTAGTTTTTTTCTGATATTAAAAGTATCAAGTATTTAATCTTCTGTTTTTATCTAACAAATTCAAATTTAAAACCTCCTGTTCACCATTTAGCTTAACTAGGTTCAAATAAGAAATAACTAAAACTGCATTCTATTCAACAATGTTTACACTATATAGATTTCAACAACTTTTTTGAAGCTACATTTTCGAAAAAAATACCCGAAGGTAAAAATAATTATCTACCAACCAGCACTGAAAAGGCTAGCAACTTTTTACAATAAATGAAAAATCGGAATATTCGTTCTGACTAAACTAACTTTATCTACATTTACTAATCATGTTCATGAAAGTCGATAAGCATTTTTGTGAAATGCAAATTGTTGCAAATCAAATATATCTGGAGCTGGCGTTAAAGATGATCGGGATTTAAAACTGAAACGAATTAGTGAAATGGGGTTAAAGCATCTCGTAGCATTGTGTCACTTTTCTTAAGCTATCATCTCTAGCAGTGTCTCAAAATGTTCTGGATTCATTCGCAGATACAATCTGTACTCTTACATCTTCTAAAGCAAGTTCCAATGCTTTTCGTACAGCTTTTCTTAAGGCTAAACGACCATCATGGTTCATTCCCGACATTTCAAGTTTTCACTGTTACCTTCTGTACCATACTATTTTAAATTTAAGTGAAAACGGGCACTCTACCAAACTAAGTAGAGTAGAGTTAGCTCGGCTTAAAAGTACGCCAGTTACTCTACCACTAATTCTACTAATGAAAACCATTAATGCCGGGTTTTCACTAGTAGAATTAGTGGTAGAGTATACTGGTCGAATACTAACTATTCTGTGAACTGACCTAATGAAAACTCGGTTATAGTAGGGTAGAGTGGGATAGTACCGTGGTAAAGTTACTCTACCGCTTAAAAGTAGGCCAGTTACTCTACCACTAATTCTACTAGTGAAAACCCGGCATAAGGCTGACGCAGAAAAATTTCTTAACACAAGAAAATGGAGGCAAGCTGCGGAGCAACGAGACTCCTAGAGGATGAACCTTATCGTGGCCAAGACTGGAATTGGGCTGTAGAGCCATCGAAGAAGAAGAAGCACCAATTCTACATTAAAATCAATGATAAGAATAAGAACGATAAAGTCTTAAAACTACGAAAAATCTTATATCTTTAAAATATAATATTTGTATTAATATTTGCCATTCTTCTGATGTAACAAAGCGACAGACCATCAATATAAATTAAGTATGTCCAACGAGAAAATGTTAGCTTATAAACATTTTAGACGATTGTCCGGGGGTTCTCTCTCCTATACATGGTTCTCAGTCAAACATATACACTAATTATGCCCATTCCAACAAATTTCTTGACCATACTAATTACAAGTCTTAATAACAATTTTTGGATGTCATCCAAATAATCATTACATAGTATTCTAAGCGATGAGTTTTTTTTAATTTAATCTCAATCAAAAATAAATTATCTTTATCTCCTACAACAAAATGTTATTGCTCCTAATTAAATTAGCACAATTCATTTCTCTTTCGTGCCAAACAACTTTGTTCATATGCATATCATCTAAACAATTCATTAAATTGTACGAGACATGTAGAAAAACTACAAAAAAAATTCTCCAGAGGCAACAACATTTAGATCCAGTTTTGCCCCATTTTTTATATAAATTATTACCACATTTGATTGCGTCATAACTGGCATTTTAGTACATGTACGCTTAAATAGTGAAAAATGCTCTGAATGCCATTTGATATATTTATATCTATATAAAAAAAAATACTTGAAGTAATTATTCTTGCTCATGGCGGACATCTAATGAACCTTCTAAACACAAGAGAACAACAACAACAAAAAACTATCGTCAGTCATCGATTATTCGATCCCACGAATGCGAGTTCTTCTAGCCATGCACAAGTAACGAAGCTTACGTTTAGTAACCAGCGAAGCGGTAAGACAACTGATAACTAACTGCTGGATGTTATGGCTGATCTGTTGCTAAGGCCATCATAGTGCCATTTTAACACCATTAGTAAATACAGTAGTGATCTATAGTAAAAAAAAACCATAACTTGAAATATTCTGCTTGCTATGGATAATTTAAAATTTTTTTAGTCACTTAAAATCAGCACTGCAATTTTCAAGACCGAAAATTGAATTTTTAAATTTATAAGAATGAATCAGTCTAAGTTTAATAAACACAAAAAATATACTGAAAGAATACAAATTACTTCTACCCACTTGTATATATGACATTAATCAAAACCCTCTTGTTTAAATCTTGAAGAAGAAAATTGAACAACAAAAAAACAAAAATCGATTATTTACCGCGTGTGCTAATTACAATTTTATATATTGCAGCAAAATAATCATGAAAACATGTTCTGCAAAAAAAGAAAAAGAAAAACACTAACGACAAAAGCATGTTCTAGAAAAATGTTAACCATTAACAGATTCATAAGTTAACAATAATTAAAACTTCGATTATCACCTGCACCCCTCTTTGAAATGGTTGCATAACAAACACTTGACCGATGAAGTCTGGTATAAATTAGTTTTGATGCAGATTTTTTCGGATAGAAAATCGATAATAAATAACAGCTTTTTCTAGTATTAAGCAGCACTTGAATTGGAAGTTTGCACTATTGTTAACTTGCAATTGAATGTATAAAAAGAAACAAATACAATTGAATGTTTGTAGAGATATTGATCGCACGAAGAATAATGCTTTGGTAATCTAAAATTAATTGAGCAGAGAAAGTGATATTGTAAATAGTTTCCCTTTCAACATTTTTACGTTATCAGAATAATACAGAAAAAAAATAAATAAATATACTAACAGAAAATTTTATAAAGATCTGATACGTAACACAGGTCAACATTAGAGAATATATTGAGCCCACTTTGTGAGGTAAAAAAGCGTGAGACTACTTTGACGTGATCATCTAGATCAGGTAGAGGTCGCACTCTCTACCTCAGGGCAAGACTGAACACAAGTTCGAGTATTTGCTTTTTGTGTTTGCAAGGCACAGGTACACAGTTATACATAAAACCCCGACTTTGCACAAAAACTTCAATCAAGATTATCATAAGAAAGCGATCTTCCACCTAAAATGTTATGTATTAGAAAGTTAAAAGCGTTAAGCAAAACTTACTTTCCAATCACTGGTGCATCCAATTCCAAAAGTCAAGAGCAACCCTACAAGCAAATCTTCATCCCATTAATCTGTTTTCGAATTTGGTGCTTGACTTAATGGTTAATAAGACCATTACGCAAATGATTTCAAAACAGACACAGTTCTGAATAACAAATTTGGATTCGGTGTAGTGCAAACACTATTCATGCAGTGTGGAAATTGGCATCCGACATGAACTGAAATTGCATGAAATGGCAGTGAATCATGCTAAATGGACTTGGAGAAGGCTTCCGCTAGAGAAGATATCGAGGATCTCTCTGCTCGACAGATACAACATCACAAAACATCAGTTGTACATGATTAATAATATATTTGAAATAAGTATTTGTTTGTAAAAAGTAAGAACTCCAAATTGAAAAGGGTTTGAGCAATCAAAAAAGCATCAGGTTAATATCAATTACGATGATTTACTTGCTTATGCGAATTACTTGATTGTATTCAAGGCAATTTGAAAATATTGGAAGTATCTAGACGTTTTTACAATAATACTACAAAATAATCGAGGATTAAGGCAATGATAGGAAGCTGAAACCAATTTTCATAAATGTGAATCGATACTTTTCTATTCGCCTCGAAACAAATCTTTAGCGGTGTTTAGAACTAGATTAAATTTGTATCGAACATTCGAATGCCCACTTAAGCAAGGTACACACGTTCCGGAATAATCCTCTGAGAAAAATTGGGCCGTACAGACCTTGTAGCGTCGTCGCGAGTGTGACGTAAACTGCACAATTCCAGCGGACTATTTAGGTTACCGGAGTAAAAGCAAAAAACTAATAGATCATACTGAACGTGTGTGCCGAATGCTAATCGATTTATTTTTAGCGATGAAGCTTGAGATTCAACCCCGCGATCTCGATGGGTTGGGGGAAACCCTAAGCTGTTCCAATAGACTTATGAAGGACATGAAATAACCACTACACTATAATGATCAAGATGATCAAGAAAATAAGACGGACAGACGAGACAAAGGGCGCTATTGAGAGTGAATTTTTATCAATATATACGAACTACGAAATAATTTTTGATCTATCTCTACACACAACGACAGGTACATGGGATGCAGAGAAATCGACACATATGAAGATGACGTTGTTAAATTTATACAATCTTAATCTTCAAAAGTTGTGCTGTTTTGATTACTACTATACTAATAGTACTCGAAGCCCAAACTAGACATACAGTTGAACAATTACACTAGTTCGGAACCTTCATTTCAAAATCCGAGCCTTCGTAAAGGTTAAACCTTAATGTACGCTTTGCTTTGACCAATCAAATACCAACGCTTTGTTATGTCGCAAAACCAAATACCAAAGCGAGCTAGGCACAGCTTTCAGACTAATTTATTTCCATTTTCAGTGAAATAAAATCAATCCTTTTTTGAAATGGAGATAATGGATATTCACCGTCGACATTGTCAGTCCAAAAATGAGCCTTTAAATGTCGCATAATAGGACTTTCATCCAAAAAAGTTTTAAGAGATTCAAAATAGGTTGTTTATTACGAGCTACTTCCACTAAATGCAATTAACACTTAAATAAAATGCATAAATTGCAAATGCAATTAACACTTAAATAAACTGAAGGAAGGGGTTGTATCTCTGAACATCAAAAATAAATTATTGCTATTTTACTTCCTGAAAAATATTTTTTTTTGTTAAAAATATATACTAAGAAAAATTATTATAACTATTTTTTTTAAGATAATGTACAATAATGTGCATTTAAAAAAAGAAGTTGTAAATCTAGTCTTAATGATTTTAAACTCAAATGTTTCATTTTGTTTACTGCTACTACTATAAAAAAAATTTCTTATTTATTTATACAATTTGTTTTCTTTTCTATAAAAATGTAAAGAGTGCTCCAAGCTTAAACTATCGAAAAAATCTTGTTTTAAGGAATGTTGAAGAATAACACAAGATGCTTAAATGTTTACTTTGAATTACCAAAGCATTATTTTTTTTGAGAACTTCACTAAAAATAGTCAAAACGTTTCCTTAGAATGAATCATTGGTCTAAAATAAGTTAAGTAAGTGTTTTGCATACCAAAAATTATTGATTATAAATTTTAATTTATTGAAAATATTTTTTTTTTCTTGTGCAAAATGAAAAAAAGGAGGGAATCATTCTTTTTCTAAAAGATAAGTCAAAAAACGTTTTGAGTAATACACATAAAACGTGTCCGTCTTCACATACTTAAAAGCGAAAAAGACTACATTTAAATTTTAAAGTGTACAAACTGGAAATAACTATATACAGATAAATACATACTAAAGTAAACCACGAATGACAAAAGTACATAAAAGTTCAAACTAAACAAAATATCATATTGCCAAAGGCACAATTGCTTTGCACGGATATTGAACCCGGGAAGTGACTTCCAAATATCTCCTGCAGCAAATAGTATCTGTGACGCACTCGAAGAATTCCTTGACCTGAAGTAAATTTCAAGATCGCAAACTCAGACTATCTCAACAACTTGCAGAAATGAGATAGAAGTGTCTATATGACTGAACTGAAACTGGATAGGTCAGGTGTCACATGCGATAGGCATCGTTGTTTGTATGATATTATTATTCACAGTTTATTTAAAAAAAAAGAAACAGTCAAAAAATAATTTTATTACAATCAATCTATTGCAAGTTAAACGAAAACACCTCAAAGTGGAAATGCAAACAATATAATATCTTCGAATTTCATAAGTTGTTTTGTATTTCACAGTGACTAACACTTGTGAATAACAACGTCTTTCTTAGAACAATGTTTATACTAACATCAACAAAATTTTAATATCGACAACTGAAATTAATATTGTAAAGAATAAAAATTAAATATAAACAAACAAATGTGAAAATGTTCAGCGTGCGATGATTGTATTGACATAATCAGAAAATATAGCGTAAATGCAGAATCTAGTTAATGACCCTTGCAAATATTTTACAATATTTTGAACATAAAAGCAATCAATGCATGGGTTTTATTTTCAAAAACTAGTTTCTGCCAAAAAACATATAACTAGAAAACAATTTTGTGCCGCCACTGACCCTAGAAAATAGAAAACAAATGCCCAACAACACGAACGGCAGGAGGTGGATTATACTCCAGAAAACTGTTTACTAAAACAGTTTTTCTATTATATTATTTAATTTATTAAACTAATCCAAAAAGTACAATGACTGCATATACCAATTATCCATCAAATTAATGGGTGTAGTAGAACCAGATATATATTATAGTGTTAACCATGGTACTGTCCGATCCATAGTTATCGGCGCTGCGAAAATGATAAGCTTACTGCAGGTTTCAAGGCCTTATAACGCCGTAGGCAATGATTCATGTTGACGCCTGGTTACCAAGCGAATGAATCGTAAAAAGTACCTGGTTTCACAGGTAAACACTTTATTGGCACGAAGCAATGACATTATTTTATGATGATTGCCCAAAAATTAAACCTTGACGACTGCTTTCTTTATAAAGTTGGCATCTTCAGAAAGGGTGGTATTTATAAATATTAAAAAAATATCTCTCAATTATAAACTAACACATATGTACTTTAAAAATCGCACTCGAAAAGTGACGGCAACACCTTCACTTTTTTTTAAGATAAATTTTAATGGATAGTTGCATTTTTGAATGCTTAGAAATTTGGAGTACTTTTTGTTAGATGATGTAACGATCTTGGGTGGGTACTGCGCATGCTGTCATACACATCACCTTTATCTAGAAACACTAAACGAGGATTGGTTCAGTTGTGATACAGAGAGAAACGATGAAAGTTTCAAAGTTTATGCTCGAGTGTAAATTTTTCTATTCTGCAAGTTATACAAATTTGTGAAAATTGCAACAGTACATACCCTAGAATCACCTCTAAATAGTTCGGGGCAAACGTTGCTTGATGACACTAGTGGTCAAGTGTACTAGTGAAAAGCGTTCTTTTTATATATTGTATTGTTCTGATAAAATTTGAAATGTAAATTAAAGACGTTTTTAGATTTCTTTCAACACCATTAATGACGAAGTTGTAGTTTAAATCTATTTATAGCCGGGATAATTGAGACGAGAGAGACGACAAATGGGTCCTCATTGAATGAATGCACCTGTTCCATTTAAAACTACACTTCCGCTCACTACATCCCTTATTATTTTGGTCCACTAAGAGCAACGACTTGAACGTAACACTCATTGCTGCTTCAGAAATAACAGCTTTATTTCACGAAGCCTCTCTCTGCGTTAACCCTGTGTGTTAACTACACAAATAAGACCCGTCTCCATAAGGATTAAACTACCAACAATTGGCAGAAAATATCGAAATTTGAAGTTTTCGGAACAAAAAATGAGTTTTTGCAAATATGAAATTTTAAAGAAATAGCTGAGGATTCTACGATTGTCACATATAGTGCAGATTCAGGCAACTGTGCTGAAAGTCGAGTCTTCACGACGCGACAAGTCGTTTGAGTTGAAGAAAGTGACATCTCAGTCGAATCACGACTTTCAGTACTGGGGCTTAAACTCAACTTAGCATTTCCACTCTAGGCCCCTGTACTGAAAGTCGTAATTCTACTGGAACGCCACTTTCTTCAACTCAAACGACTTGTCACGAAATACGAATCGACTTTCAACACAGGGGCCTCAGTCATGGTATTTTGGTGGATCTGCAGTGGAGAATTTAGTAAGAGTAAAAGGAATCCCTCTGGACATCAGCCTTCTACCCTCAACAACCCTTTTCATTGGTAAAAACTTTGTATTCAAATACGATAATGAACCAAAATAATCGTCGATACTGTATTCAACATTTTGAAACAAATAAATCAATCACCTGATTTAATACCAGTAGAACAAGTACGGGGTCAGCTACATAAAAAAGAGCGAAAGTAATGTCCTACATCGTGTGAAGTCTTGTGGAAAATAATATAAACGAATTTCAAAAAATACGTAAAACAACAAAGAAATTAATAAGAAGAGGATAACATATAGATGACCCATTGCATTCGGGTGGTAGTGTATGTTCAAACTAGACACTAAATCACCACCTTATCTATGAAAAACATTTTACTATTTAATTGATCATTATCAACAATTACAACAGGCGCATTGTAAATTGGTAGAAAAATGCAATCTGGTCAACAAAAACATTTAAATGCCGATAGCTGATAATTAATGAATCCGATGATAGAAGATAAATATTACATAGTCAACACCAATTCATTAATTGGAATGATGAGCTCTAGTCTTCCACATAAAAAAAATGATTTTTGGAAAAATTATTAGCTATAAATGAAATGTGAATATAGTGGTAGAGTTCGTAATAAAAAAGCGAGCTGTTAACATGGGCAAACAATGCTCTCCACATTGACTGATGTAGAATGTGAAGCTTACATCAGTTCAGTAGAAGCAGCGAATGAAATATAGTAAACATTAAATAGAAGACGACAAAACTAATAATACAAAGACAAAGACAAAACTAATAATACAAAGACAAAGACTCGAATGGCGGTCATCCACTAGAAAATATAAATAACTTTGTATATTTGTAGTCTAACATATCTATTTGATAAAGGCGAAAATAGGAAAGTAAAAAAAGGATTACGATAGTAATTAATCTTACTTATCACGTACAAAGTTAAATGTATACAAGATTAGCATTCACCTATGGTTGTGAAACATAATTTCCTACTGTAACAAGGCAAAGAATGGTAGATAAACTTGAACGGAATGTTTGAGGACACATATTAGGCACAGTGAATGCTGATAACGAGGGGAGAATAACAATCGACGTGTACCATAATATGATACCTCACTTTCAAGTAAGTATTAAAACTATTAAAGCTCCAGTGGGCTGACCACTATCAAAGATGTGACAATTATAGAATCTTTAAACGAGTAAGGGAAGCATAATGTTTGCAAAGCTAAAAAGCGCAAAGGCCAATAGCCAAAAGATTTTATTAAAAGCTAATTGGAGAACATAATAAGTTTTCTTTTAAGTAGGCCTATCTCTACTCTATTGTTCAAACTAAGCTTAGACATTACACCATGCCCTGAACGATACGGGACTGGAATAGACGTAACTGTTTCGAGACAAAAACGCTAGATCAGAGTTCGTTCTTGGGCTGCAGCGCCATTGAATATATGGATAGAAATTTAAGATAAAAGAAAAAGTTAGCGACTGTCGATGGATTAAGTAATTTTTAAAATATATGGAAGATTATAAAATTGGTATAAGGCAAGGTGACGCACTCTCCTGCGTGTTATTCGTCGTGGCCCTAGAAACAGCGGTAAGAGATGCATCGATTAATACATCTGGGTGGATCTTAGCTAGGTTAGTGTAAATATTAGCCTTTGCCGACAATGTTACCATCCTTGGAAGATCATTTGAATGAAGGGAACCTTTGTAGCACTTGAGCAAGCCGGAAAAAATCGGGTTGGAAATAAACGAGAACAAAACAAATTATAAGTTCACAAAAAAAGACAGAAGTAACTGACAAACCATAACGATAAGACACCTATAATATAAAAGAAGTAAATGAATTTTTATTCCTAGGGAAAACAGTACGCCCTAAAAAGATACATAGACGAGGTTGAGGAAGACATAAGAAAATTTGGAAAAAAAAACTGGGAAAGGCCGGCCAGAGATCGACAATCATGCGCTGGAGGAAGCCAAGACCAGCAATAGACTGTGGAGCTCCTGATGATGATAAAATTCGTTGATTTCGTTGTCACAATAATTTCCTCCTGAAAAATATTCTGCGTTTAGGCAGAAGCTTAGATAATGTTCACATAAAAAATAATTTTGTTTATTACATCTTCCAAAAGCATATCTTTAATGCTCAGCAGTTGTTTCATCTATATCGAAATTAAAAATCAACTCATAAATTGAAACGGCATGAGGGTGTAATTTAAAACTCATTAACTATATTACAAAGTCATCTCCCATAAAATTGGACAAGTTAGGACGTCGTTTGTAAATCTGTAACTCTCCTCCTTAATTAGTTTAATCTACAACGGATGTAAAATTAAACGATCATCACAAGAAGCAGTAATTAGTGCTATAAACTGACCGGCTTTCGTCCATCAAGATTTAAATTCAAATAAAAATTCGTTGAAATTTTGTTTTCCCCAATTATATTCTTCTTTATCACAATATCTTTAACAAAACAAATTAATCAAAACTTTAAACTTTTGCCATGCTGTTTTATTATGACTTAATTAACCAGAAATTATGCACATGTATTACATAATTTGCCCCAAGGATCTGCGGCATGACAACCACTTGGGAGTATATTGGCCTTATACTTGTAGCACCATCAAGCACATAAAAAAGCATCATCCGCTTTGATGGTGAGAATTTTGATAAAAGATAAAACTTCTCATCTTGAAAGCTTCTTAAGATGGGGAGCTAAGAATATATATCGAGAAATGCTTAAAAAATCAATCCTTCAGAGCCTCCAGATCGATAAATGACAAGTCCTTTCGCATACACATAGCACACCCCGTCTATGCTCACTGTCAGTGGGAACATTACTGTTGTTGCTGCTGCATTTGTGTGGCTCTACTCCCCATTCCCCAGCGACAATAGCAGCCACCTTCCAGGGAAAATGATGAAGAAGCGCTCTTACATAATTCAGTGAAATCCTGTGAAAAATTCTTTTCTACTAGAAATTATATCAATGCAGCACCATTTACGCGGTCAGCTAATTGCTAATTGGAGTCGACGAAATTTCACTCGAATGCAAGAGAGAAAAAACAAAATAATTCAAAACTAAACTAGCTGCAGGCAAAAATTTGTTCTCGAAAAAGAACTTTTGTAATCCAGTCATGAACGGCACATTTAAATGAAATCAAATTGAAAGAACAAATACAGAACTTCAATTTATATACGAAATACACCACATAATGAGCATGAATAGAAAAGTTCTAAGTTAAGGGCGTGCCATCGTCACCAATTCTATTCTATTAATATAACATACACACAACAAAATCGACTTTTAACGGCTGAAAAATAATTTATAATAATTGCGGACACTTTTCAGATTGAATTTGATTATTTGTCATTATTTATTCACTTAATAAATATAAATTCTTTTGTCACTTACCTCCGAATCAGACCTTAACGCCATATTCCAAAAACACAAATGCCAACTAAAATGTGTTGCTTGTGCAATGCCACCAACTGTATAGAATAAAAGGAAACGTCAAACTTATTGGAATTTCAACCGTAGCTGCATGCATACAGCAGCAGCATCTAGGAAAATTATGGTTTGTATATGGGATAGAACGAGTTGTTTTGTTTAATTGAAGGCGACTTGTTTATTGCTCAAATTTAAAAGTAGTGTCATAAAATATTCCCTTGAATTTCAAGTTAATTCGATGAAAAGAATTTAAGGCTTGCAAAAGTTTAAGAAATTGTGCTGTCCAAAATATAAAAATAAAAATTCTTCAGACATCTGTTATATCATTCTTGAGTGTCAAATTAACCGATTATGCCGAAGCGACAGCTGTGCTAAAATAGCGTCGCCGAATTAGATTTCGTTTTAACCGTGATGTTTTGAAACATTAATCATTAGTGATGTCCCGAAATCGGTTTGAATTACCGTTGCGGTTGTGTAAAATTATTCAAATTATTGATATTTTCTTGGCATTATTAAATTTACCTGGAACTGAGTAGTTAGAGAGATCGTTTACATAATAGTCTTCTTTATAGTCTAAGATACGTAGAAGAGCGACCTTCACCGATCGAGTAACCGAATGAAATTTTTTTTCATGATAGATAATATGGTACCAAAAGTAACGGTGATGGGTTGCCTAACGAAATATGTTCAAGGCTATATTTAATAGGCGTTTTTTCGCCATTTTCCGCCTTTTTCTCTATTTTAAGGAGAAACTATAATTTTTGGAGAAAATATCAAAAGAGCAAAGTTGTAGAGCATAAAATTTCCTACAAATTTTGTCTTCACTGTTTTTTCGAATACCGAATAGTTTCGCCACTAGCGGCCGTTTTGCACCTTTTTTTAGATTTTGAGCTAAAATTATGCATTTGTATGAAAAATTAAATGAGATCAAAGTTGTAGTTGCAGTTTTTCAACGGCTTTTCTTTGGACGCTTTGATTTATCAACAGAATCTGAAAAAATGGTAATTCGCAACAATTGAAACACTGCGTTTTCTAGTTGAAACACAAAGTATTTAGTCGTGAACAAGTTGTAGTCGAGGAGGTAATGAGCAAAGTGAAAATGTAAGTAATTGTAATAAATTAGTAAATACTTTATCATTAACAATGTTTCATACTCGTTTCAAATTACATAATACCAAGCGGAAGTTGAAACGAGTTTATGGTAAGTCGAACCAAAGTATTTGAAACAAATTAGGTTTCGCTTGATTTGGAATATTGCCAATTGCATGCAAATAAACCTTGCATACATATATGATTAAGACATGTGCTCCTTTGCGAGTTGAAATTTCCCCTTTGAACCCTACTGTGGCGCAACTGTATCTCCTCGTAGCATCTAACCATAGTCACAGTTATTCATTTATGATTTATGGTATAATATCAATTTTGATGAAATATTCGCAACTTCTATGTTTACTACTTCTATGTTTACTTGCTACACCGATGGGTGCCACTACCTCAGGGCCCACGAAATTTATAAGAGACTCGGTCTTAACTTTAATAAATTCACTGAACTTGACAATACACAGCTGCAAAAGAAGAAGTATACACCTGTGTATGTCAAGTTCGATGGCTCTACAGCCTTGGCCTCCATCAGATTTTTCCTTCAGGAGTCTCTCTGCTCCGCAGCTTGTCTCCAGTTTCTTGTGTCGAAGAATTTTGCTGCATCAGCCTTAAAACTTTCTTCCCACTTTGACCGTGGTTAGCCAAGCGGCTTTTTCCATCTAGTAGTAGATACAGGGCTTTTTCGGCATCCTTGAGTCATAAATTTTTTGAACATGACCGGCTTAAGGTAAACGCAGTAGCTCGGCATGCGTTGATAGTTCACACTCTTTGTATAAGTATTCTCCTGATTGTATCGTATTCTCCATGCATTGTCCTGTTTAGCCTTATCTTCTAACTCCGAGAATATTTCTCTAAGATATGACATTGATCTGGCAAGGCAATTTACGTCGTCGCCATATCCTGCCAACTGATTTCTTAAGCACTATTTTTAAGTGGATGTGTAGGTCCAACATTGTCGCATACATTTTCCCCTGTGGATGATGTCGTATGCTTGCTTGAAATCGATGAAAAGTTGACAAACGTCAACGTTGTATTCCTAAAATTTTCGGAGGACCTCGCCTTACTGAAAAGAGTTGGTCCATTCTTGAAATCTACAGCTGTCGATTTAAAAATATGTAATTCAGGTTCCAGACGAAAATGGTCTACAGGTGATCTAGTCTGCCTTACTAAATACTTCAACAAAAGCATGTTCCTCTTTGGTTGTTTCAGATACCTCTAAAAACTTTTTTATAAAGTATGGCGGCCGTGTTCCAAGATAGAGACAAGCATGGGTGCCAGGATTTTGTGTGAAAGCCCCAGGTTCAGTAAACCCCTCAGCTTGGGAGCTTTAGCTACTGTATTTCAAGCAGAGGTGTAAACGATATCGGCATGCACTTATGAAAACTTAAGAAGAACCAATGCTAACAAGCAGATTAGATTAGCTCCACTTTTTCGTGACACTATCCACATTGCTAGAATCATACAGGCGGGAATGCATTTGTTCATTTAAATCTGTAAAGCCTATGCCGGACAGATGGTTTAATCAAGAGTGTATGAACGCAATCAAAACTAAAGAAGCCGAGCGTACAAGAGTTTCCCGAATGAATCACATCGCCGGGAATATATAAAAATAAACAATCTAGAAAATCCACCGCGTCCCAGACCTTATCTGTATGTTTCTGGACTTATGTCCAACTCCATCGTAAAACCAAATCGAATTCAATGTCTACAAAACGAAGTACTGTCGTATTTGCAATAACCCCAGCCGTGTCAGTGGATGGTGTAGAATTGCTGGCTGACCCATCCCTTAACATCCTAGGCGTGATAATAAGGAAAGACCTGCGATGGAATCTCAAACTTATCGATGACGACACCATTTGCTCCACCATTTATCCTCTGAGCCACCGTACGAATGCGGAGTTCTATCGCTACTATCATAGCGATTCTTGCAACGAGATAAAACCTCTCCTGCATCCATGCTATTCTTATACTCGTAACACCAGATTAGCTTACTCGGCTTATTCCATCTGCCTACAGCTCCCCTTTTCGGGCACGATACAAACAAGGAATGCGAATTCAGCATCCTCCTAATACGTCATAACCCCAAACCTTTTCTTTCACCTGATCTAAGCTTACTACTAGACATTGCACCAAGACGTGACCAACGAAATGTAGAACTGGTAACACAAAGTGCCTGTTCACATGGGTGGTTGCCGCGACCTTTCAACACGAACTTGACTGGTGCGGGGAGCGTTCGGGTGGGAAGAAGGTGCGTCTCGATTTGAAAGCGACTCACGTTCACTTTTTCTGACCAGCTGACTGTTTTAATTTCATTTTGTATCACCTTACTGTTCCATTTTATTTTCGTTTCACCCGCAGTGGGAGCAGACGTGTGATAGGGCAATTTTCGGGCTTGAGTTTTGTTTTGGTGAGAACTTTATTTTGTAAAACTTTAGGAGCATCCATGAATTTATGTCACTTTTATAAAATTCACAAACTTTGTTCCCGTACCGTTTGTTCCACCTGTCATAAAAACGACTGGATACAAAGCGAAACGTGTAAACAAATGTTCGCTTTTTCGCGCCTCAAAGCGACCCGTGTGAACAGGCACAAAGGATAATTCCTGAGCTTAGATTTGCCAGCTAAGTTACTTCGTACAATCAATATGGAGCTTTGGTTTCTTCTGGGGATGCTTCCAAGGATTGTACTGCGTCCTTTTTAATGGCTGGCATAGTCTACCTTCTGGTCTATCACCTAATAGCATATCCCCAAAAGCTAGTTTTCTTAGCTATTGGTGTCGTAAAATAGCGCAATACGACAAGCGCACCTTAACGTACCTATTAGTATTAATTTAGGTGGACATTTCGTAAACATTATTTGTTCATTTAGCATCAGGATTACTGCCACAGCCAGTTTGTAAGATCTCGTACCCCATTCAATATTTTTTCAAACTCGAAGCCAATTGCCCACTACATTGGCTAAGTACCGCATGAACCCAATTTATTTTAAACTAATTCTTCGCAACAGCAAAAATATACAAATTTGCTATGTTTGATTAATTAATTTTTATTGTTGGTATTTATATTTATTTATTTGAATACAAGCGTTCACACGACTACAGGACTGAACAATAGGAAACAACTGTTGACTGGGACTTTTCTACTAGAATTGGTGAATTTGTAGAAATTAATGTTATCATTGTAAAATTATTATATTTTTATAATGTGTTTAATGAAACAATTTGATTGTAAATTATTAAGAGCAAATAAAAAATTTAAATTATTACTGTTGTTCCGATTTGTTAAAAGCGTTTTCTATATTTGAAGGTATTGAGTATTTGCTGTTTCCCAAATTGCAAAAAAAATGAAAAGTTGTCAAGGGGGCGACATCTACTCGTCGAAATCCTCGTTCTTATTGGAGAAGGCTTAATTTTTCGAAGGTTTAACCAATTTTTCACTAGTTTTGCATTTTATTTATTATTCTTTTTTATTGATTATTACTAAAGAACGATTTTTACAGAAATAAATTATTAATAATATTTTATAATAATTCTTTCGGTAAAAGCACCTGCATTAGCGAAGACAACAACATGAAGCTTTCAAATTAAAATGAGCTTTTATCGGTATTCAACGTTGCTCAATAATATCCCAAAAATGTTAAAAGTTGCTTTTACCTTGAAAGGAAATTTCGAGAATGATTTCACTTCCGCCACGAGTTTTCGAAATTCATGAAAATTTGAACTTGAAAGTTTAGAAGAAACCAGTGAAATTGTTTCCGATTTTAAATTATTAAAATTCATTTGGAAAACCAAATAGAAAATAAAAATGTTAATAGAAATTGCGTGAAAGTGTCATTGACCAGCTGGGAATTATGCAATTGTAATTTACACAATTCCGCCGGAAATAAACCTGATTAAAAAAAATGCTCGGCATTGAATATCTGTTGATTGAGAAAAAAAGTGAAATAATCGTTTTGTAGCGCTGAAGTTGGTTTATACAAAATTTTTTTAATTGCCATGTTTTTTAACACATGCAGCATTGCACTGAAAGTACATCATTCATCCCTGAGCGAAATCAGGTTACATTGAGAACAGGTTTGACTCAGTGCATTATCCTCTGACCTAAATTTTTACGAGAATGGTTGTAAAATGTAGGTACAGAAAAGTCATGCCGCTTGTAAAATCAAAAAGTCTGACTCAATGCAAACATCGCGCAAACTCCAACGGATTTGCACTTCCATGCCCCATTACCGTCCGATGGTTGCAGTCACTCGGTGCTTTGTGCCGCGCAAGTGGTGCGTAAAGATTTTCGAATTAGTTCCGAGACCAAACAAAAGTGAACTTGATTTAAAATTATCTCGACAAGTCTTTTCCGTTATCAAAATTTTAGTCATCAATCGAAAAAGCAATAAAAAATAATAATAGCAGGAATTGAGTGCTCCCAGTTCCGCTATTCAGAACAAAGAGCCGCCGTTGTGCTGTGGTTCACCAAGAGACAAAATTCTGTCGACGCGTACAGGTGCGCCTAATCAATTATTCATTTAAAAATTTTGCGAATTAAGTCATGATGTATACCTTTTGTTTGGCCCGGTGTAGACAGCGTTTGGCGAAAATTCAAGTAATGTTTTGGTAGTTAGCTCAATTTGGTTTCGCATCAACGTGCGCTTTGGTTCGCTGATGAGTGTTTGTTACATCATGGTGATATTTTGAGCTTAATCTAGAGCTTTGCAATTATCATTTTTTGCTTATTAAATATCAGCAATATTATTAATTTTTTCTAGAGATTAATTGATGTTGTTGGACGAATTCGCTTATTGTAAATAGTGTGAAATAATAATTGGAGCTAATGGAGTTTGATTTAGGTTAGATTTTATATTGTGTAGTAACTATACCTGGAGGTCAAAAACAAAACTAGAGCTAAAATAATTTTTTTGGAACATTTTTTATTTTACTTATTTTAGTTGAACTATATTAAACGAAATTCAATCATTTTTTTATTCTTTGTGTTATTGCAGAGAGTACACTCACTAGAAGATAAATAATGGTGGCAGTCCCGCAACAGAATCGAGAACGAGGACCCACACAATTGGCGCTGACCGTGTTGTAATAACGATCTTGAAATACCTTAACGTAATTATGAGGAAGTATGGTTGGGGCGGCTATAGATCCATCTCGTCCTTTTCAGGTACCGAACAAACCTTCTATTTTAAGACTCAAACCTCTCCCAATCTCTGATAGCAAAGCTTTAAAAATGTTCGCTGTCTGGTCCTAGCTGCAGGTTCTTCAATTGGCCTGTGTGCTGTGACGATCCACACGATTCTGGCGTTGCCCTCCCACTCGATCAGAAGTTGATGTGATCCTGACTTGCTCTAGTCAGGCCAAGTCTTCGCAGTCTTGGGTCATGGATTTTAAAACCCTCTACCTGTGGCTTCCTGAAATGTAATGCATGGTGATATCTTTGTTGGAAACACACACAGCGGTTTCTTTTAATACTCCATTGGTGAATCTGGAATGTTCTTTGGACTTGGCCTAGTCTGGTTTTTTCATATTAGCCGTGTTTTTTTAATGAACTATATAGGTCTTCGATCCAGTTCATTAAAAAAACGACAAGGGAAATTTCACTAAGCGCCATCTTCAGTGCTTTAAATATATTAAAATTAATCCGAAGTTGCGTGTCAGTAAACAACTGTTACACGAATTCCCCTCTAGAAAATAATGAATAAGTTTCTAAAAAATAAATTATTTGTTTCCTCATGCCTTCAAATTTGCTCTCGTCACTTCTATGTTGTTTTTATTTTAAATGACGTTTTTCCGACAGCCGGTAAGTATGCTACATTCCGAAAATAAAACCTAGGGTTTTCAGATTTGTATGGGGAAGAACTATATAGTTCATTAAAAAAACACGGCTATTATGTTGCAAGAGCTGGTCATCACCATATTTCCCCACTGGTCTTACAGCTGCTGAGTAGAGCACCATGTGTGGTTTCAAGCCCGGTTTCTTACCGAAGGTCTGCTTACTTCCATAGAAAGCTATCAAGGCATTCTCTCTTCAGCTCTTTCCGGTACGAGCCTCCAATTCATATTGGAGGTCAAAGTAAGACCCAAGTGCATATAGTTGATCGGTATAGGCTCGAGGCTTTTTTTATTTGCGAAATGTACCAGTTCTGTCTTTTACGTAAACGGTTTGATCATGCGCTTACGTTTCTGAGATACGTCTGTAGTGACCGCGTACAAACTTAATTACTAAGTTTTACGCAAAGTCACACAACATATTCCGAAATGGTAAACACGATCAATAACGATCAATCGGAACATTTCATCGATCACCGAACCCAAAGTTCAGTGATCTAGCCGCTTTCCGTTCCGTCCCTATGGTCCCTATCGATGGAGCCAATTTCCGGCATCTCCGTTTTGACACTCGAGTACTACGGTTCCTCTACCTCAGTTCATAGAGAAGCGTGATTTTAAATAACAGAATCAGCATTAATCTATATAATCTAAACTAGTGTAAATAAAATTAAATATAATTTACTTAATAAATAATAAGTTTTGTGATTTACTATACAAGGTGTTTTTCTTTATTTACCCAAAAGAAACTCCTATAATTGGTGACCCCGAGCGCGCAACACGCGGTGTGAAAATAAACAAAAAGAAAAAATTATAAATCAAACTACAGTGTCGTTTATTTCAAAAATATATATACCCATGTATATAATAGTTATCCGCAACACGCGGTGTTAAAACAAAATTATAAAGAGAAAAGCCACGTGCGTAAGATTACTTTGGACATCATTCCTTATAGAAGATTTCTTACAAGAACTCAATGGATGCGAAATATTCTAACAAAATAATAGCAACAGATAAGTAAAAAAAAAAAACAATAAAAAACTCTTCAGACACATAACTTAAATACTTAGCAAATTTCAGAATTAGGCAAAAGTCTTTAAAGGAACGACATTGCTTCGGTTTAGCCCTAAAAAGAAAACAATAGATTTAAATTCAAAGGCAATAAGCCGGACCTTTGTTTTTTTGAGAAGAATAGAAAAGTGCGAAAAGTATAATCAAGAACTCATAAAATATCCATCGATTTTTTTTTCTTGTGACAACGAATTCTATTGTATATAAACAATTTGCGAGTTTTTTTTCTTCACATTGCAAAATATTCGTTATAGGAATGAATTTAGTGTGAATTTTTATAGCTGATAGACATTTGTAATAGAGTTCACCATATATTTTACCTAATTTAAAATCCAGTGATTCAAATAATAGAGAATTTGATAATGAAAGCTACTATAACGCGCATTTAAACTTACGCTAGCTACTGCATTTGTACCAACAACAATCGACAGCACAGGAAACAACATAAGAGAAGAAGAAAAAAAGAACAAATAAATAAATAAATAAATAAACTTAGAGATTGTTTTTACATTTTATTATACTATATTTTTCGATTTTATTTTACTATATTATTCTATTTTATTATATTATATTTTTCTATTACTATATTGCATATTATTACATTTATTTTTTTTTCTTTTAATTTACTTTTGAGTTTGTTATATTTTTTTTTGAATTTTAGTGGTAGTTTTGAATTAGTGGTTCCTTTTTTTTTGGATCTTTAATTTACAAAGGGTGTCTATTTTCTTTCTTTCGTAATACACATATTTGATAATTCGAGTATTCTACAAAAATGTCAAGAACTGAGGAAGTGAATATGGAAACGGAGAACGCTCACACCTCCGAGGAGCCAAAGCCCGGAACGTCGGGAGTCGACGGCGTCAAATTGACGAAACTCGACATCCCGAAGTTCTGGACACACCAGCCCGCCTCCTGGTTTTACCAGGCCGAAATAATGTTCAAGATGGCGGGCTACAAGGCGGATAGTGGAAAGGTCTACAACGTTATGGCCGCATTGCCGGAAGAGGCGGTAACAGCAATGCGGCTTAGCACCGTTGACTATTCCACCTCCTCTTATGAGGAACTTAAACAGCACCTGCTCGAGAAGTACGGCACTTCGGAGAAGCGCAGGCTCGAGCAGCTGCTGTCGGTGCAAGAACCTGGAGACCGGAAACCTTCGGAGTTCCTCCAGGCCCTCAAAGCACTAGCCGGCGGATCAACGGCGGTCAATGATGACCTAATCCGGACCCTGTGGGAGAGGAGACTTCCACAGGTCATCCAGGTTACATTGGCCACCACGGGCGACCAAACACTAGCAGGGCTTGCTGCCGCAGCAGACAAAGTATGGGAGGTGCTTCCACACGGAAGCGCCTCATACACGTCCGCCGTTCAAGCAACCTCGTCCAACTCAGAGCCCCCGTGGATGTCGCTGCAAAGCGCCATCAACAGGCTTACGTCGAAGCTGGACACTTTGGTCAAAGGCCAGCAAAGCCCACAGCATTCAAGAGGCCGAACACCTGCCAATCGGCAGGGCGGCCCGTCACAGCCCTCGGCCAATCGGCCACCAGGGGCCAATAAACTGAGGGGTAGCCTGTGCTACTTCCACTACCGTTATGGCAGTGAGGCACGCACCTGCAAGGCCCCCTGCAGTTTCGGTGGTGACCAAGCCAAGCCGGCGAAGAAAAAGGCCACCTCCGCCCCTAAAAAAAACTAGAGCAGGGGATCGACATGAGCGAGCATATAACCGGCCGCTCATATCGTCTATTCGTTCGAGACACCTACAATCGGATGGATTTTCTGATTGATTCGGGCTCGGACGTATCAATTGTTCCCGCCAAGGCGTTCCCGGCCCATAACGGAAGCCCGAACGTCCTTCTGCATGCGGCCAACGGATCACTGATCCGAACTTTCGGCACGAAGTTGCTGGAACTTTATCTCGGCTTACGCCGACGATATGTCCACAACTTTATCATAGCCGACACCACTAAAGCCATTATCGGGGCAGACTTCTTAACGAAGTTCGAGTTGTGCGTCGATTTCAAGTATCGACATTTAGTAGACCAGCGCACAAATTTTAAAATTAACGTGTGCGCTACAGTCGACTACAACCCCGAATCCCATCCATGCCTACTTACCGGCATTTACAAAGAGCTGTTAACGAAGTACGCTTCGTTAACAAAACCGCCCAATTTTAACCTTCCAGTTAAACCCAATGTGCAACACCACATTGTGACTAAAGGGCAATTACCATTTGTCACCGCTCGGCGACTCCATCCGGAGAAACTGAAAGTGGCAAAATTAGAATTTGACCATATGGTCCAATTGGGGATTTGTCGACCTTCGTCGTCCCCCGCAGCATCTCCACTTCATCTGGTCCCTAAACGGGACTCACATGATTGGAGGCCATGCGGCGACTACCGTCGCCTTAATGCTGCCACTGTGCCGGATAGATATCCGATCCCGCATATACAGAATTTTTCCGTGAATCTTCACGGTTGCACAATTTTTTCGAAGGTTGACTTGGTACGTGCATATTATCACATACCAATCGCCCCAGAAGACGTGCATAAGACTGCACTCATTACACCATTCGGCCTATATGAGTTTACCCGTATGCCATTCGGATTACGGAATGCAGCCCAAACCTTTCAAAGGTTTATTAACGAAGTTACGAGAGATCTCGACTTCGTTTATGTATACTTGGACGATATACTTATCGCCAGTAAAACCGAGGAAGAACATATCGTTCACCTCGAAGAGCTCTTTAAGCGCCTCGATAGCTTCGGTTTAACCATCAAGCTAGAGAAATGTGTTTTTGGTGCACAAGAGATTAAGTTTCTAAGCCACCGCATCACAAAGGATGGAATACTTCCATCCTCCGATCGGGTTCAGGCTATCGTTGATCTCGCACCTCCAACTTCTGTCAAATCGATCCAGAAGTTTCTGGGAATGGTGAATTTTTATCACCGATTTATCCCAAAATTGGCTGAACAGTTGGTGCCGATAAACGAGCATTTGAGAGAACTTCTCAACCACTCGCGTGCCAATAAAGTATTTACCTGGCCAGCAGAATGTCAGGCAGCATTCCTCAAGGTTAAAACCTCGATGGCTGAAGCAACTCTGCTGAACCATCCAATCGAGGATGCAAAATACAGTCTAACGACTGACGCTTCTGATTATGCAATCGGAGGCGTATTGGAACAATTCAACGGTCATCGGTGGCAACCTCTAGCTTTCTATTCCAAAAAGCTGTCATCAACAGAACGGAAGTACTCTGCATTCGATCGCGAACTTCTCGCAATCTACGCAGCGATCAAACACTTCCGTTATTTCGTTGAAGGACGCAATTTCGTGGTCTATACTGATCACAAACCACTGGTTCGCGCCCTTCACACAAAGACCGAACGATCCCCTAGACAGACCAGACATTTGGGTCTAATCTCTCAGTTTACCACAGACATCAGACATGTGTCGGGTAAACAAAACGTTGTCGCAGACTACTTGTCGCGCTCACTAGCAACCGATAACGTCGACTCGGCCACCTTCGACCTGCCTACACTAGCTCAGGCTCAACAAGGTGACACAGAGTTGAAGTCTCTACAAGAACACCCCAGCAACGGCTCACGGGTAAAACTAGTTCTCACACCAATACCATTTACCGCCCATCAGGTGTGGTGTGAAACTAGTATAGGCATTCCTAGGCCTTATATACCCACTTCCTTACGTAAACTAGCGTTCAATTCCGAACATAGTCTCTCTCATCCTGGTATTCGTGCTACAAGACGAGCCGTTACCAAGAAGTACTTCTGGCCATCGATCAATAAAGACTGCAATGAGTGGTCTCGATCATGCCTAGGTTGCCAAAAGTCCAAAGTTTCAAGACACACCAAATCTCCATTTGAAGCTTTCAAGCTTCCAAATAATAGATTTGACCATATACATATGGATATAGTGGGACCCCTTCCCCCATCTCGTGGATACTCTTATATCTTAACGATAGTCGATAGATTCACGCGATGGCCCGAAGCATACCCAATTCGGGATATATCAGCTTCAACAGTGGCAAAAAGATTCGTCACTGAATTTGTCCCACGATTCGGTGTACCTCTTGAGATCACAACCGATCAAGGTACGCAGTTCGAATCGAAACTCTTCAATGAAGTTGCCAAATTACTCGGCACTCATCGAATCCGGACAACCGCCTACCATCCGCAAGCAAACGGGATGGTCGAACGGTTCCACAGGCAACTAAAAGCAGCCTTAATGGCAAGGGACAACACTACTCATTGGAGTGAAGACTTGCCCTTTGTCATGTTAGGCATACGCACGGCAATTAAGACCGACTTACAATGCTCACCAGCCGAGCTCGTATACGGTCAGAATCTGAGACTTCCCAATTCGATTTCTATCACAACCGATGAAAATCCAATTGAAGAATCAGAATTCCTCTCTCGCCTTCGTTCTCATATGCAGAACATTAAGGCAATACATCCTCGGCAACCCGTACAAAAGGATGCCTACGTGCCAGAAGCCCTGGAGAACGCCGACTACGTTTTCATACGAGTCGACCGAGTTCGAAAACCTTTCGAACCTCCATATGAGGGCCCATACGAAGTAATCAAACGATTACGAAAACACTTCGTCGTCAAATTGAACGGCACAACCAAGTCAATATCCATTGACAGGCTAAAACCAGCCTTCGGTTGTGACCGCGACAACGAAGCTAAGCCGTCTAAAGCGGTAACATTCCGTTAACGCTACGCTGGGGGGGGGGAGTATGTAGTGACCGCGTACAAACTTAATTACTAAGTTTTACGCAAAGTCACACAACATATTCCGAAATGGTAAACACGATCAATAACGATCAATCGGAACATTTCATCGATCACCGAACCCAAAGTTCAGTGATCTAGCCGCTTTCCGTTCCGTCCCTATGGTCCCTATCGATGGAGCCAATTTCCGGCATCTCCGTTTTGACACTCGAGTACTACGGTTCCTCTACCTCAGTTCATAGAGAAGCGTGATTTTAAATAACAGAATCAGCATTAATCTATATAATCTAAACTAGTGTAAATAAAATTAAATATAATTTACTTAATAAATAATAAGTTTTGTGATTTACTATACAAGGTGTTTTTCTTTATTTACCCAAAAGAAACTCCTATACGTCCGCTGATTTTAGTGATTTTGGTGAGAGAGACTTTCCGGATACTAGGATCAACCTGTCACCCGCATAGGCGACTGCTTTTATCTTGTAGTTCTGTTGACTGGATAGCATCAGTGCTGATGTTGCTCAAAGCTTCTTTTATATTCAAGAAAGCTGCCAGCCAAGGTAAACTCCTTGTTTTCTAGGGTACATACAACGGTACCGGTAGACATAGGGACCTTTGTTAAAGAGTTTCAAGGATATAGGGGTGTGCGGTCTTCAGGAGATAAACTTATTGGTCAATAAAACTTTGAGAAGCTCCAGAATTTGAGGACTCTATCCACGTATCATTGCTGTCCAGATTTTAAACGTGCTACAGTACTTTTTCGTCTATAATGAAAAAGATAGTAAAAATTTATTATTAATTTATTCACAACGTAAAATCATCTGTAACCTACAACATCATCGCCATCTACACTCCTAACCCTTTCAACCTTTCAGGTTTCTACCAGACTTGCTGCGAGCTATTACAACACAACGAATCCCTCCGGATGGAGATGGAGAAATGATCAACATAAAATTTACGATTTTCTTGTCAAACAGAAATGAAAACGAGGAAAGTGCGCTGTGACGGATGTTTCATGAACTTAAGTGTTCCATTTGGTCTTACACAGAACGGCACAGAGCAACGCTGTGTCGGGCACAATTGTCTTTTTGTGTATAAATGGAAGGCACCCACTATACAAGGAGCTTAAACTCCGTTTTGCCAATTTTCGTTTGATTAAAACCCCAAAAAACCCCAAAAAACATGGCCAATTGTATTCATCCCGTTCATGGCCATGTTCGTTAATTACTAAGATATTTTATGTTTACGCCTAGTTTGAAAAACCAGCTTCTAAATTCCATTTATATCAATGCGATTATTCATATTTAAATAATCGAGCAGGGACTCCTCGAATAAAGAAACCCTGCTCCTCGCTATTGCGGGGCATTCACAGAGGACGTGGAGAGCAGACTCATCCTCCTTCAAGCAAAGCCTGCAGGTGGGGTCCTCCACCTTTCCTAACCTCCATAAGTGCAAATTTAGGGCGCAATGTCCGATAATCAAGCCAACAAGTTTCCTGACATCATTGATACTGCGCCCTCACAATTCCTTGGCCATGTTGGAAGACGGCCCAGGAAAGAACCGCTTATACAGCGTTAAGTATGTTTCATCAAAGTCCGATCAGCTAGGGTCCTTTGCAGCAAGCTGGTAGGTGCTCCGATAGCCGGCTCTGGACCAATGAATGCAATGTCAGAGCCCTGTTTAGCTAGGGCCTCCGCCTTTTCATTGCCTTTGAAGCCCCGATGACCCGGGACCCAGAGAAGGGTAACTTGATTGAGAACATCCAGCTTACCAAGAGCACGTTGGCAGTCCCAAACTAATTTAGACTTGGTCCTACGGAACCTTATCGCCCTAATTGCCGCCTTGGCCATCAGAGAAGATAAAAATCCGTTTAGTTTGGTAGTCCCTTCTTAAGTTCTCATGAGTGCATGCCAGTATAGCGTACACCTCTGCTTGGAAGACAGCTAACCGCTCTGCTGAATCTGGGGCTTTCGCTCGAAATTCCGGCGCCCACACCTGCCTCTGTTTTGGAGCCATCCGTGTACCATACTAGTCCACCCTGCGATACCAGGTCCAAAGTCCAGGTTAGCCAGTCTTGGATGTGCACAGAGGGTTGCTCAAATTTTGAGATTTTAAAGGGCATGCAATCCGAGAGCATCCACGCTTCCGGAATCCTTTCTATAATGTTGATAATTATAGAATGTCCTCGCCCAATACCAGCGCCCAGATAGCCATTCGCTTTCAGCCGCAGCGCCGCTTTTATCGCAGATTTCTACCTGTTAGTGTCTATAGTTCTACCTGTGAGTGTCGGTTCCGAAAGCCCCGGTAGTGATCGTTTCCTGGTAAAAGGAACCAGAATCGTTTTGTCGGGATTGACTTTTAGTCCTACGCTATCGCACCAACTAGATACTAGATCTAGTGCCTGCTGCCAGCGCCGACCCTAGCCCTTAATCAAGGTAGAGCGAGATTGACTTTCGGCGCCCTTAGGCTACTTATTCGCTCCGATCCGACTTTCGGATCCAGCTATCGTATTCGATTATCGGCTCAGACCGAAAATTTGACCCGATCATCGTAGGAAAACAAGTGGAAACTTTTTTTTATCATTCCAATTGTGGGCCTCAAAGCTCGGGAGCCGCTAATCGGATTTTAAGGCTGCTAATCCGATTGCTTAGAGTACTTTTTCACTCTGATCGGACTAGTGGGTCAGACCGAAAACTGGAACCGATCTAATTGTAGGCCTCAAAGAGCTCTATCTAAATATTTAAGTTTGTCTAAGTGAATCTTGATCGTAGGCAACCGTTTTCTTTTTGGTCAGATTTTCGGGGATAGCATTAGGCTGGTCTCACACTGCAGCAGATTCGGCCGAATTTTTTACGGCAGTATTTGACCGAATAATCAAACAAATCTGATCGGAGTAAACCTAGGGATGTCAACGGCCGAAACCAAAGGCTGTAATATGCGAATGAGAATAGCAAAATAATTGTTTGAAAAATACGGACGATTGGGGCCGAATCGGCTGCAGTGTGAGACTATCCCTACCTGAAATGCGAGCAATATTTACTTAGGGATTTAAATAGAGCTCTTTGAGGCCTTCAAATGGAATGATAAAAAAAGTTTCACTCTATCAAGAATATACTTTTTCCGATTAGGTTTTCGAAATGCAGACCTACCTCCAGACCTGACGGGGGCTGCTCCGGCTATGAAGGATTTTTATTGATTGTAATAGATATGTACGTTGTCATTCTGTCAGTTAGGCAGTTAGGTTTCTTTTTCACTCGGTCAAGTGGTAGGTTATTTTATTTACAGAGACGGACAAGCCGTAATGCGGTGTACATAGCTCAACATTGAAAGATTGTGTGTTGAATGTGTAGTAGACAAATTATATAGTAATAATCGTGCACTGCCAGGCGCGTACGCAGGGGGGGGTTACTGGGGGTTAAACCCCCCCCCCCATGATTCCAATAATAATAGGAAAAATTATAATTAATAAATATATCAACTTATTAAACAATTAAAAAATATTCCGAATAACGATGTATAATATATGGTGGATTCTTTTCAATCGGGATAGCAAAAAAATAAATATCTCTCAAACTTTGGGAATATGTTCGTGAACTCGATGTGATATACCAAAATTTTTTTTAGCGCAATTGGGTGCGCCGTTTCGGAGTTACAACTGTTATTGAAAAAAACGCGATTTTTCAAAAATCACGTATTTCTCATTTATTTATAGCTCTCGACAAACTCTGAGTTTCGGGATGGCCATATAGATTTTTGTAGGAAATTTTCCATCTTTTCAGATGAAATTACGCAAAAAACAATTGGACGCATTTTTGGCCAATTTTTTGGCCTTTTTTGGCCAAAATTTGAAAAAAAAGGAATTTTTAAATTTTTTTTTCATGTCACCAATTGATGTTCTGACTCAAAAACTACACGCCACCAAGTTTTCAGAGCAGTTCTCTTCTTTTCGGTAAAACAATTGTAAAAATGCCCTAAATCAAAGTCTAAAGTCTTGCGCACACCACGAGACCATGATTTTTGGAGAAAAACAAGACATTTTGTGATATTCGAAAAATGGTCAAAAATTATTATTTATGTTTGTTCACAATTTTCAATAAAAAAATTGCGATAAAAATATACCTATAGGTAATTATTTTTATAGTGAAATAACATAAAATATAATATAAGTACATAGTCCTATTACATGAGAAAAAATTTTTTTACCCAATATGTGTACAAAATAAGTTAAAGTTAATGTTTTATTATACTGCATGTCTGTTGCCTGTATATTTTCGTTTATACCCTGTATATCGGTAGATAGGCCCCCTCCCTAGAACAATTTTTTTCTCCTATTATTCGCGGGAATCACCCCTTAACAGATAAGCATTTAAGTCTGAAACATCCTGTATATTGTGCACATTTTTGTATTTCCAGTGCCGTGCGGGCGGTATCTGTGCAAGCTGCACAGGGCGTCAATACGATACGACAAAATACGAAAACCAGAAACAGCAGCGGCCCTTTGAGGATCATATCAGTGTTAGTAGTGTCGCCACGATAAAAACATAACACAGACATTTTTAATGTATTTAGTCAATTTTCTTAGGGGCCCCAAAGTGTGAATTGTTAGCTGCACAATGGGCGCCAAATTTTGCACAATTAATGATCTTTTTGGCGCTTTCTTTGGGAAAAATGGGAAAATGTTATGAGCGAAGTTCTGCATAGGCGCCAAATTTTCCCGGCACTGCAAAATCGACGCAAACGATAATAATAACAACCAAATTTTTCAAAAATCAACTTTTATTGCAAAAGGCGCCATCAAAATTTTATTTTTCGCTCGAAATTGTTTTTCACATTCATTTTGGCGCCCCTTGCCACCTGGCGCCTAGAGCGACCGCTCCACTCGCTCTACCCTAGGGCCGGCGCTGCCTGCTGTAGACGTCTTGACATAGCTCCACAGACCCCTCAACATGAGAAATCATTAGTTTGCGAGTTCTCAGCATAGAGTCAATCCAGTCGCAGAAATTCCTACATAGGCTTCGTCTACTTAGAGCCCTAGCTATAGTATCAAAGAATGTATTGTCGAAGGCTCCTCGATATCGAGTAAGGCCGCCAGCGCAACTCCTTCGTTTAGTGCTGCCTGCGCCTTCCAGCCTGAGCACCATATTCTGCAGTGCTGTCTCAGTGGACTTGCCCGCCTGGTATGCATGCTGATAGGAGCTTAGTGGTAATCATACGAGTTACTGGCATGTGCGTGTAGGTTAGTACAAGGAGCATAAACTCTTATGCCGGGTTTTCACTAGTAGAATTAGTGGTAGAGTAACTGGCCTACTTTTAAGCGGTAGATTAACTTTACCACGGTGCTATCCCACTCTACTCTACTATAACCGAGTTTTTATTAGGTGAGTTCACAGGATAGTTAGTACTCGACCAGTATACTCTACCACTAATTCTACTAGTGAAAACCCGGCATTATGGTGAAAATTACAGGAAATGGAAGGGCAGAAGAAACTAAATTACTAGTTCTTTTTTGGCCACAGATGTCACCTTTGTCCGATGTGCCCCACATGAAGTTAGCTGAATTTGACCCATTTCGACGATTCGTTCAAAATTAAGTTAGTCGAAATGGAGCAATGCAAAAAAAATTCATTGGAAAATCCAAAAATTGATTGAGTCTAAGCGACTTGTACAAGCTGTCTGGTCTAAATATATGAGGTATAGGGGTGTAGTAGGTACAATTGGCCAAATGAATGGCCGCAGTACCTATGGATCCAGTACCTCACACAAGAAAAAAAACTCGTATGATGGGGTGACGGTATGCGAGTAGCTGCACTGCAGTAACTGACTAGACCAGCTCGCATGCTAACTCGAATCGTGTAACCACTGCTTAACACTCGAACTGTCACCTTTCAAACGAGCATTTAATGGTGCCATTCGTGACTTTTCTTGCAATTGACGTCATCTATCGAGGAAAGCGCAAACTTTTTCTCAGAAGCTCCACAAGAGGATTGATGATAAAAAGGTACATTTGTTGCATTTCTTACAAACGTGGCACCATAAAAAAAGAATCTCATTCCCTCTGTCACAATTTATCACTTTAAAAATTACGATTTTCCGATCACGACAATGATTTACGATATTAACATAATTGCATCTACGGGGCACTTCTAAACCACTGCATTAACAATGGTGGTTAATGACATTCAAATGTCTTCAAGTGCATTACGATTTATTTGCATATTGATTTACAGTATTTTAAAACTGTCTGATTACACAACAAACACGTTACCCGCTGGCGGCTAATTAAGAGCCATCAAGTCACCGTCAAACTACGAGTCAAGTTCGAGGCCGCAAGAGTCAAGAAACTTTTTTTGTTGTTGATTTTCGATAGTCAAGAAACAAACAATCGAACATCAAAATCGATTCGTTATGAAAGTCTCGGAGTATTTTGGGCTCATAAGTCCATTACGAATGTGGAATACTTAAAAGTTGGCTTCATTTCCTAGCTATTGAGGGAAATTCAAGTTTCGGCCAGAAATGGTGGCTTTAGAACCGGCACACGCTAAACAACTTCATTAATTCAATTCCTATAGCGTCACTAGTAAACATTGTAGACGCGGTCAGAAAATCTTACCGGAAGACATCTCGGATTCATGTTTGCGCTTCTTTTGGCCTTTCAGTTAAAAAAAGTGCCCTTTTTGGTGGGAATTTAAGAGGCGACACGTGCCACGAAAGAAGATTATTATTGTAAATTTGGCTGTAATTTAAAGCAGCTCATAATTCAAGACTAGGAAAGTATTAGTCACTGTATTAAAATCTTGTGATAGGGACCTGTTTATGGACCACAATACTCGTTAAATTGGCGGAAATTGAAGCTTAAATCTCTAATTTGCGCTTGCTAAACTATTTTTTATGTTAGTAGTTTTTTTTTATCGTAAAACTACATTCACATGTATTTCAGCTATTATTATACATAAGTTGCTGCACAGCAATTGCGGAACAATAACAATCATGCTGTGTCAAATTATTATGGTGGTCGTCTAAATCTAAAGAACGCTTTTTGTCTAGGACCAGCAGTCTGAATTTTGAATTACTAGCATGCTTGTTGTCTCTTTATGTACACAATGTAACAGTTTTGTGTTACAAAACTTTTTGCAAGACTTAAAACATCAGAGTAATCTAAAAATTGAACTACTTTTGTAACTATCAGAGGTGGATAATGGGGGGGGGGGATGACGAACATTTCCCTCCCCAATAGCTCTATGATTTATGATATATAATCATAAAAATTACTGTTTTTATTTTTAACGAAAACCCAATATTTAAATTGTAGTTGTATGCTTAGTTTGAAATGTTATCTAATCAAAATAGTAATATAGTATCGGAAATTGTCGAATTTTGAAAAACTCGGCGAAAACTCATTTTACACTACATCTAGCGACAATAGCTCTGTGAGCTATTTAATTAACGCCTTCCCTACTAGTCCAGTTCCCAACCGATATCACCTCTACTTTTTTTCGGTGGCGACCGATTTACTTGAAATTTTAACAGTAGATAGGGGATGAGTCAAAAATCAAAGTCTACCATATGCCAATGTGCGCTTTTTCTTTTGGGGGTGGTTTCCACCCCAACTTGGGGGTGGAAACATTTTTGGTCAAAAAAACCCCGTTAATCGATAGAGAGGCTAATTTTAAGCAAAAAATGTAGTACAAACTTTTTTTTGTAAAATTTATATTTTTTTAGTTAAAAAGTTGCAATTTTCATTAAAAAACCCCACATTTTCGAACAGTTTTTGGTCAAAAAGTCCAAAAATAAGCTTTTTATCAAAATTTTTGTTAGGACTAAAAATAAAGCTTATAAAAAACGAAGAAAATGGGTTTTTGAATGAATGCTCTAGGTATGAAACCAAGCGATCGAAGGGGACCTATTTCAAACCAAATACTCAAAACGTTGTATTTAACGTCGAATAACGGAAAATCGATGCATTTTTCGAGGATAACTTATATTAATTTTTTTAAAGAGCTTGAAAAGACCTTTAAAATGAACACTGATAATAGTCATTTGCATGTAAAATGAATGAGTTATGACAAAGAGAAGGTGTACCATTCAAATTTTTTATAAAAAAATGATCAATAAAACTAATACCACTTCCACCCAAATTCAAATTTATCATCTTCCACCTAGGATTCACTTTATTTTAGAGATATCTATCGGATCTCTATAGTTTGAGCGATTTTCAGGGTGTATTTTTCGAAATGAGTACGAACAAAATGAAAAGGTGATTTTACGAATTTTACAGATTTCTGCGTTTATTTAAAAAAAAAACTCAAAAACTATTGAAGATACGTAAAAAACTGTTGAGTAACAAAATTTAGATTTTTATATATTGCTGTAGCTTAAAAACTGACGGAGATATAGCGGATTGAAGTTTGCTTTATAGTGTAAGTACCATCCTTGCTTAGCGCTTTGACCCTTCACGTTTTGAATATTAAGGGTCTTAATAGAATACAATTAACACAATTTTATAGCAAGTGAAATTACCTACAAAATGGTTTTTGAATGGGCACTGTAGCTTGAAAATTGAGCCCGCTACAGTAAAAAAACCGAACGACGTTTTTTTTTAATTTTCGGAGCTAATGATTTTCGGAGCTCTTGTGAGCACATAACGGTATTTCACGTATACATACATACATGCTACATTTGGTTATACAGGTTTAATATACATTTTACAACAGTACCTCCAAAATAGAAGATATTCTAGAAGATGGTAGGTATTGCGCAATACTTTTGTACGCAGCTGCTAAAGATGTGCAATTAAAAAAAATAAAAAAATTTACGATTTGCTATCTTTTTTAGAGTATCGGTGAATCGAGTGTTCGGGGGTCGGTACCCTGCCAGTATATATACACATCCACGCACACGCACATATACTAAAAAATTTACTAAAATACTTTCTGAACTTATAACTAAATTTGTGTGTCTCAAAAAGGGTAGACTTTGAAAAGTGTGGTAAGTAAAGCCTAAATCCAAAATTTCATCAAAATCGGTGGCCTCCGAAAACAGTAGAAGTAATACCCCATTTTTACGTTTGCGGCTGGACTATTTCTCTAAGGGTAATTTTTAGTGGTTGAAAAATTTCTTAGAAAATAATTTCAATAGTACATAGGTCTAAGAGGTGATATATAGGCCTAGTAAGCGTTTTTATTAGTAAGGGGTAGTTTTCACCCCTAAAAATAAAAAGCGCACCTCGGCACAGTGTAGACTTTGAAAAGGGTGGTAAGTAGAGCCTAAATCCAAAATTTCACCAAAATCGGTGGCCGCCGAAAAAAAGTAGAGGTAATACCCCATTTTTACGGTTGGGGACTAGACTATGCGGTTAGATTTGAACAGAACCTATTCGAGGCAATACATTTGTCCCATACACGGCGGTAAATTGTACTGAGGCCGGATTTTTTTTAAATGTCCCACTTCAAAAATAATGTCCTTCTACTCTTGGTATGAGCGTGTAAACCTGCACCATCACCCACCCAAAGCTATGAATCTCAAGGGACACAGGAACACATTCATCTCTTTCCTAACCCAAATAGATACCGATAGGGTTAAATAGATCACATCATGTCACAGTTAGACCTAAAACACAGATAGATATACACAGGTTTTTTTTATATCCAGTCACCATGTGATTCTTCATCTGTTGTAACCTAATCTATATATCTGGTAGCAGGCAGCCTGCAAGGACCTAAGGCTAGAAGAAGCAGGCTGTTGGGTGGAGAAAACGTATGGACAAATCAATGTACTGGCAGGTTTCAATCACCAGATCTCCAATAGAAAGGGATGGAAAATTTCCAGCTTAATACCCCCGCTTCACCGGCCGAAATGCGCAAGTTCGAGCAAATTGGTGAACTGAACTTTAAATTAACCTCAGTTCGCGCGCAATTTCCACAGTCCAACTGGACTCGAACCGTCAATGTACACATATGATTCACCACTTACCTATTAGTCAAAAAGGAGATTTCTTCATACCGTTCTTGTCCTAGGTTAGCCAAAGGGATTCATCGCTGGAAGTTCCCAACGACCTGGTGGACCTGTAAATGTTCAACGCGACTTCGAGAGGACCCGGGAGAGAAAGCAACACCCAACCATCCTGGATAAATTACCCCCTTAGGCTGTCATGCCCAGTAATACTCGTTGAGTTAAAGAATTGTTAACAAATGTATTGTATATTAATTTAAAGCACAATATACTAAAATTTAAGTAACACCAGAATAAAGAGTTGAATTAATTAGGATATAAGTGTAAATCAAAAGTAATTTTACAATACAGGTAATGTGGATGCAACCACCTATTACCAGAAAAAAACAACAACTTCCATACAATAACGGAAAGGAAAAACACAAATCGTCGAGCTGGTACCAGTCGCTGATTCCTGATTTTTTTTACAACGCACAAACTTTCAAGATAATGCTTACGTGATAACAAATTAATTAAGTCAACATTATTAATAATAATGATGTGTAACATAAGTAGAAATGTCAAGTTTAAATGGATAATAGAATTTGTTTTGATAAATATTTAATATGTACTGAGTAAATATCTGGTGTAGAACATCAATATGATTAACAGTTGGAATGTAAATTGGGAGATTACAAAAACTAGTATACAATGCTAACACAAAAACGAACTTACTTCTATTTTCCACAACTGATAACCTGCGTCTAGCTTACAAAAACGTCCGTGGTCCGTCAAAGAGGGAACGCCCGTTGAGTGTCCTTCTGCGTCTTGTAGTTGGTTGGCCCTGCAGAGAGGTTCTCTTGATTAAGTGGTATCAAAAAAATGGTGGCTCCTAAAAGTGCATCTGTTACACCATTAATATCAGAGGTCGCCGTGCCTCCTATCTCCTTAAACAATCCTTGGGATTAGAGTTTTGCGGCTTCTTTGAGGTTGACAATTTCAAAACTACTATTTTGAATAAAGAACCAACGTTTCCGACTATTCAATCGGAATAACAGCAACAAAATTCTGAAATCTTTGCCTAAATAAAAAAGTAAAATTCGGAAAATCTTTGGGATTTAACGATTTCTTGGACACTGCTAATCTACAGAGATATGTTCGTGCCTTGGCACTAAAACGACAATCCAATGTATCAGGAAGTTGAATTGTTTTTATAACTCGTATAGCAAGCCCTCGTCTAGCAAGTTCTCTGGTTACCATTCGGGTTACACCGGTTGATGAATTCCAAGTTCCGCTAGGTATTCTAAATCAACATGTACAGATGAATCTAGAGCGTGCACACCGGAATCTGTTCTGCTGGATAATTCCACTTCTATAAGATTAACTGGGTTTAGTTTTCCTAAAACGATCTCAAGACTTCCTTGAACAGTTCTCGTATCGGGTTTTAGCTCCTGACTATCAATTATAGTTTTCCAAAAAAAAACCTCCCGTAAATTCGTGACAGACGTATCAAAAAAAACTATCTTTTTTCTTCCATTTTTTTCCCAGAACCAAAAAAAATTTTCTTCGACTACTAGAATTTAAAAAAATTTTTTTCCAAAATTTTTTTTTTGTGAAGTAATTTTATTAATTAAGCCTGAACTTTCCGATAGATGGGGGACCATTAAAAGGGAGAAACTTTCGGTAAATAACCGACCGTTACACCTTGCATCTGATGAAATCGGGCGCAGGGTTGTCCATCCCTGACTTAAGGTCTGCTCTTGAATAACAATAGCAATGTTTGAAGAGGATTCACAAAAGATCTATTACAATGTACGAAGGGCACTGGGTGCAGAACAGCTCATAAAATACAAAGACAAGTACGTTTATAATTGGTTAGATATAAAATTATAAATAAATGATTTTTAAAAGTAAAAAATTTAAACACAATCCTTTCTAAAGTTTAATATCTACAACCGTAGAACATCTTTCCAAAACTAAACTTCTCCACTTGTATAGTCGAATATATGTAGGTAATTATTAATACGTTAAGATTCTTATCAGCAAATTCATATGATTTGCAGTTCCCCTTGTAAATGCATTTGTAAATCATTTATTCATTTCCTATATTTTTTCACCAGGTTCAGTATAACAGCATATTCTGCCTTTATAATTCTCAAGGTCTATAGCGTCTTAGTTGAACAAAAATATAGTATAAAGAATTATTGATTTCCACAGCTACAATATATTCAGTAGCTATCGTCTACACAGCTCCACCATTATTCACGTTCTTCAAGATCAAGATAAAACATTTATTATATTATAGAATTCCCGATTTAAGATTCATTCAGTTTCCGAAGCCGCATTTATCTTAAACCTGTAAGATAAACTGCATTGGAGAATGACATTGGACTTGATCCACTCTGATCTGCAAAAAGTACGTCATTTCAATGTCGTTTGATTTTATACTTGATACACATTAATAAAAAGGAAAGTCGCAACAGGCAAGTTTCAATTCTTGGTCAAGCAGTTTTGAATATCGGTTATTATCAATTCAAACGATAAGCGAATTTGTCACACCTGCTTCTCTCCTGAGCTCCAGTAACCTGAAGTCAGTTGCAAATCACGATTGGTAGTTGTTATAAGGAAAATGAATAGCTAAATATAGCTTTATTGCAAATTCTTATGTTGGCACTTAATTAAAATATTTCTGCCTATTGACACAGTTTTTTTACTCTCATGAGCATCTGCAGAAGAACTGTATTGCATAAAACCTTTGGAACTGTCAATGAGCTCATTTTTGTGTAATTAAACCATTTTTTAGGGGAAAAACATATTAACCCACAACAATAACAAAAATAGGGGACTTTGATCACATGTAAACAATTAACAACAATTTTAGCCTCTTTTATGTTCATGTTAGTTTTAAGCGTGGCAATAAACCAAAAGGCACCTTGAGATTAACTTTTATTTTAATTTTGCGCAGATCTATTTGCGTTTTAACACTTGTAATTTGCTAATTCATTCTTTTCGTGTTTTTTTTTTGTAAGTTAATAAAAAGTTCACCTTTTTTACTGAGAAAAAAGTATTTTTTTTGCTTTTAAAAGTCATAATAAAAACTAACTTAATCCATCTTCGAAATAAGCCAACTTGTAACTAATAAATCGTAAGAGATTCGATGACAGCATTCGTCATATAATTAAAACGAGTTAAAATGCAGGTAGAAATAACGGGTTAGTATCCAAGGCATTTCAAATATCTGCTTGTAAGTTTTTTTTATAATTGGATAAATATTATTAATTATTATATATAATCGAGTGCAAAGGATTACTTTTTTCGGCGAATATTTTAAGGAGTTTTTGCAAAGTTTCTTAAGGCTCTTAGTTGAACTGTTTTTTATATATAAATTTTACGTGTTTTAAATTCGTGTTTTAAAATCTGCAATTATAATTTATTAAGTAGGATTATGTATGAAGTTGGAGATCCAAAAAAATTATTTGAAAAAAGCACTCTACTTAGAAACGGTTTGTATAAGATGAACGGGATCGTTCGCAGTGGTTTAATTACAGGTTTAAATGCTTTCTTAAAAAGAATTTAGAAATTAATTTAAAAATCAATCCTAAGATCCTTAACAAATAATATATTCCCTTGAAATCGTTGTTCTTTTTTTAATAGCTTCACTTTCGTATGGTATTTCTGAATTGTAATATATCAGGTAAATTTCTCCCAGTAAATCGACCGTATTGCCACCGTACGAGATTAGTTTAGCGTCAATCTTTTTGCGTTCGTTTGTTTGTATTAGTTATTTTAAACGAATTAGACCATAGGACGTTCACCTCAGACCCCGTGTATCATTTGCTTGTACCAACTTGACTCTACTGCTGTGAAATTATTTCTAACTCGTTCTCAAATCGTTAAAATCCAGGTTAAATTCTCTGAGCCCATATTTCTACGCTGTGGTGTTCCCCAAGGTTCTATTCTAGGTCCCTTGCTCTTTAGCATTGTACCGGCACGATGGAGCTCCTTGCTGGTGACAGCAAGGCTACTGCCATCTAGATTGGGTAAACATAAAAATAATTTTTAAAAGACCACATCCTCCCTAGTTTCCTAAATGTTTGTAGGGGATGCTAAACCGGCCACACGGTTTACGCTAGCTCGCCGGTAGGGGCGTGGGATTGTGTGACCGGAACTCGACACCTATGATTCACCACTTACCTATTATTTAAAATGGAGATCCCTTCATACCGTTCTGGTTCTAGGTTAACCCGAGACATTCCTCGTTGGACGTTTCCATCTACCTGGTGGACCTGTAAATGTTCAACGAGACGTTGGGAGGACCCTGTAGAGAAGGCAAAACCCAACCATCCTGGACAACTTATCCCCTTAGGTTGTCATGCCTAGTAATACTAGTGGGGTTAAAGAAAATGACAACAAATATATTTTAAAATAATTACCGTATAGTACAATTACTCAACAACAAAACAGAAGTAAATTTGCTTTAACTAGTAGATGTAAATCAAACAACAAATACTCCTATAATCTAGGTAATGTGGACACAGCCACCTATTACCACCAAATAATAACTTCAATACAACAACGGAAAGGAAAAAAACAAATCGTCGCTCTGGTACCAGTCGAGGATTCCTGTTCTTCTTACAACAACCAAAATCACCCAATAATATTCAAGTGATATCAAACCAATCTAAGGCATTAATATTATTATTGTGTGTAAGATACGAAAAGATGTAATTTTTAAACAATTAATGAGTAAATATATTATATATCCCGAATTTGTAAATATATTATATAAAAAAAAGTGCAAATATATTATAAACAAGAAATTGTAAACTCTTTATGAGTGTTGACTCATATATTAAAAAATAATAATTAAATTTTTGTTTTTTTGTTTTCTTTTTTTTTTTTTGTTTTTCAGTCAATATAGCGTAGTGTAAGTGTAGTATAATAGAATGTAATATTTATCAATCAATATATATATATAGTAATTAAAACAAATAGTAAACAACCAACCCAAAATGAAATATTGAAAAAAAAACTCCCGTGTAGGACCTCTTCCACAGACACTATCAAAGGGATCACCTCCCGGTTGCACAGGAATCTCCAGCCGCAAAAGACCAAATTCTTGTTACGCCATTAAAGTCAATTTACGAACTGCCATTTATCACTTTATAGAACTACATCCATCTCATTACTATGGATCACTCAGTATTGTTCTGTTGCTAGTATGGATGTTCCAATTTGAATGCGTTTCTTTTGCCGATGCAAAACTTTGCTAATCATAAAGCTAAAGCCATGCAATTAGATGCACAAAATTTTTGCTCCGTATACTAGATATATCTCGCGAGGTTGTCACTTGTTTGGGTACTGCACCCCGTAAACAACACTCCGCCGAGTCTATAACGATAATTATAACACCTTGATGGCGATGCACTGAAACTTCAATTTTTTTTACGTCTTCTTGACAAGACCTACATCCAGAGCCAACATTAACAGGAAATATTGCTGAAATCAAAAGAAAACACAGCGAGCTGTCAAAAATTTATGAATCGTTTTCTCCTTCTTTCCCCTTGGCAAAACGGCTTCTCCCACACTTAAAGGTTGTAATGGGCGAATATATGGCAAATTACCTGTACCTCAGGGTCCGGACCACAAGCGCCGCTTGCTGTAATACCCTTCTTTCGGTCAATATTCACGGTCTTATTCCAAAAAGGCTTCTTAAACACTTTTCACGTGTAGCTGCTGATATTCGTCTATCGTAGAATCTCGGTTAATTTACTTACATCGCTCCTCAAGCGAATCCAAATATGCTTGGGCTTCTTCAAAAATTGTTATGGGACCTTTTGCTCACTGTTACACCAGCCTTTATCGAGAAACTTAAGAAGAACTGGCTACCACGGCATATATTTGCTACCTTATCCACAACGTCTTTCTCGGTCAGATTCTTAACTCAGACTCGCAATCCAAGGAACACTCCTCTAGTCACTATTTAATTCAGTCTCCGCAAAATTTAACAAAACCGAATGGTCTTCATGTTAAATTCCAAAATCGACCTTAGTGTATCACGAATTAACCCAGACTGTCAAAAAAATTTCAATTTTTTTCTTTCCTAGAAAAATTTTGTTTTTCTTTGCCTACGTGATTCCAAAAAGGTTTCGCATCAAAAAGCTTCTGAAGTGATTGGACTATTAATTTATGAAATTTCCGATAGATGGGGGAATAATTAATAATAAGAATTTTGCAATAAATAACCGACCGTTACAGCATTTACATTAATGACCCTCCTCTTGTAATTATTGTTATTGTTATTTATTTATTGAACAGAGTACACAAGATTACCATTTTTTAGAGTTACATTAAATTACATGGTAAATAATCCTAAATTCTTACAGCTAGCTTAAGAAAAGGGAGCAAAGAACTGCAGAGAAGTAAGAGAGAAGTAAGAAAATACGAGAGAGGTAGGAAAAGTAGGAGAGTAGAGTAGTAGTATAGGAGAAAGTACTAGAGTGAGACTGGAAAAGAAGATAGAAAAATATAAGCTTGTTTTCTGAAAGTCGTGGCTGTGATAATGTTTTGGATGGATAAAGGAAGTCTATTCCAAAGTCAAATCTCATGCACAAAGAAGGAACGACTACCAACCAAGGAACAATAAAAAGGGATAAACAACTTGAATAACCTCAAGGACTGCAACGGGACAAGGAAGTCAGACAGGTAACAAGGACGTTTAGAGTAAAATATTTTATGTAGGAGAGCTAGTGCCATGACATTAAGAAATTGAAAGAGCCCACATCCCAGTAGTGAATTTAGCAAGTCCGACACATAATCAAATCTACGGAGGTGAAAAACAAATCTTAGACAATCCTTGAATGCAACCCTGATTCGTTGATGACAGGACGAATCAAGAGAAATGGGGAAAATGTGACAGAATAAGGGATTTCACAAGCTTGGCACGGGTGATAGCAGATTAGCGAACAGCCACAGTTAACGCAAGGTATCATAAATCTTAGACAGCATGAAGGAGACATGATTACAACAGGAAACCTTGCAGTTAATAAATATCCCGAGGCTCTTGACACAATCAACGACAGGAATAGGAACATTACTTCTGAATAGATTTGGAGTATATTCAAAGTATAGAGGACGCCGGCTGATAAACAGTAGTTGGGATTTATTAGGATTAAGATTGAGGAAATTATTAGAGCTCAATTCACTGATTCAAGATAAAATATTATTCATATCAGCAGTATACCAGATACAACATAACTAGGAGGAAAAGAATTGTACAACTTAAGATCATCAGCATAATTGAAAGAACAGCTGTCAATGACAGAGGGAAGATCATTGCTGTACATGGAAGAAAAAGGGGACCTAGAATCGAGCCTAGAGGAACACCCAAACGCACAGGCAGCAGAGAGGACGTAATGTAGTTGTGACGAACACATTGAAATCTATCAGAAAGAAGAGAGGAGAAAAGACGCGTAGCAGAGGAAGAGAAGTGGTAAAGTTGATTAACAGGAGCGGATGGACCACCGAGTGAAAAGCCACATCTATTCACTTACATGTTAATGGTGTGCATATATACATAAGTATGGCCGTCTATTAAACTGTTGAGTGTATTCGTAGACTTAACGATGATCTGAGAAGTATTTGTGATTTGACTATTACCAAAAAACTGCCCGTGAATCCTAGGAAATACGAGTAGAGTTTTTCAAAAAATTTATGGGTGCCTGCCTAACGTCAACTATGCGTATGGTGTAGCCTTCCCATGCTTGAAATGCGAAAAATACTTGTGATTGCTTTAATTATGCCCCACTTCAGGAATAGGAGTTTAATTTTCCCCAAAACTTGACTTGCATGTAAATGGAATGCTTTGCCCAATGGTATTCGGAGTGCGACATCTAGTAGAACTTTCAGCAACCTTTTGAAAGATAACACAGGCACACAAAAAAAAAATCAAGACCCAGAGGGTACAACCCCTATCCCCCCGTTTTTGGGGTCGCTGAAACCGAATATGACCATAAAAATTTTTTTTAACTAGCCATTTCCCCGCAACCACCCCCATACACCCCTTTCTGGTAGTTGAAATGTCAATTCTCATACAAAGTCGAGTAGGGTGTGTATTCCTATGTTTTCTGGGCCTCTAAGAACGAGGAAGACTACCAAAAATGAATTAGACCAACTCGTTAGCCCCTAACGTCACTAAGTGACTACCCTACTCGACTTTGTATAAGAATTGAAATTTCAACCCCTATAAAAGGGGTGTATGGTAAAGTGACATTAGGGGCTAACGACTTGGTCTAATTCATTTTTGGTAGTCTTCTTCGTTCTTAGAGGCCCAAAAAACATAGGAATTCACACCCTACTCGATTTTGTATGAGAAAGGGGGGTGGGGGGTAACGAGGGGGTCTAATTCATTTTTGGTAGTCTTCTTCGTTCACAGAGGCCCAAAAAACATAGGAATACATACCCTACTCGACTTTGTATGAGAATTGACATTTCAACCCCCACAAAGGGGTGTATGGCGGTGGTAAAGTGACTCTAGGGGCTAAAGAGGGGGTCTAATTCATTTTTGGTAGTCTTCCTCGTTCTTAGAGGCCCAGAAAACATAGGAATACACACCCTACTCGACTTTGTAAGAGAATTGACATTTCAACTACCAGAAAGGGGTGTATGGGGGTGGTTGCGGGGAAATGGCTAGTTAAAAAAATGTTTTATGGTCATATTCGGTTTCAGCGACCCCAAAAACGGGGGGGTAGGGGGATGTACCCTCTGGGTCTTGACATTTTTTTTTTCTTTGTGTGCCTGTGTAGTTTTTGGTGCCACTTTTTTGTATGGGATTTTGCTTATTTAGCAGTCCATATCTATATGTCAGTGGTATACATTTCGAGCTTTTTTACATATGCTTGGGCCATCTTCTGGCTTGACTTCAGGTAGCTAAACTCATTTACCCTTACGAAATTATAAAGGGTTTATACGTGTCGACGTTAATTCTGCGAATTCCTCCTTCTCGACAAAGTTCAAATATCAGTTTCATCGCCATCTGCTTCAGCACCCTAACAAGCCATAATCTATCATTCTAACGTACCTATCCTATTCATTTATCTCCTTTAAACTAAGTTTACAGCGAGACATTGCACCATGATCTTGCCAACATGACGGACTGGAAATAAAAAGGGTAATTCATAATCTTGGATTTTCTGCGCATAAAAGTGATCATACATTTTTGTTTACATGTTTACTTAATTTTTATGTGATGAATTTTACAAATAATATTTTCACGATATGCTACGTATAACTCAACTTAATCGCGATAAATCGTTTTATATATATTTTGAAACACGTTTGCTCGTTACCACACCTTTTTCTCAGTTAAAGACAATCAATTGAATCCATTCACCCGAGCGACGTCAACTTTAATTACATGTATAAATTACGTTTTATTCATTTAAATCATTGCAAAAAATTCCTACGCTCTAAACTATCTCTTTTTATTATAGTCATCGTTAGATAGTATTATTATACAAATCAATAATTTATCTGTTTACATCTTTAACCTCCAATGGCAGCTCATTGAGGTAGTCTATATGTAGATATTATACATACATTCTCAGCACTAAATAAATTCATTCTAAAAACTCATTCGTCAATTACAAACCGCGGAAATTGCAATTACTTAACAGAAAACGATCTTGAATTATATAATTTTTGCAAGTGAACTTTAACATTTCTTTTGTATGAACCATATTTTATTGAATCATGAAAAACAGATATAAGAAAATGGCAGAGGGAAAAAAGACTCCACTACTGCATTAGTCATTTCAAAAGCGGCGAGGGGCAAACGACTTCGTTGCCAGAAAGAACACAAATCCTCAGGCGTTGAAACTTTTCCATTGATACGTGAGCTTCAACGGTCATTCATATATTAACGAACGATCTTACCTGTGATCTTTATCTTTAGAATGTATCGCTTTATTAAATAAATTTATTTCCAATACTACAGCAAGTAAATGTAAAGAACAAGAGTTTATGTTTTCCCCAAATTTTTTTGGAAGAGTAGTGAATAAAAGGTGATAGACTGGTTTACATTTGACACGCTTGTTGCTCTTCTAGTACAAACGATGCTTGTTGTTTTGCGCGGCAATTACAAGTTATTCAATATTTAATTGGAATAGTATTTTGTTAGATAAGGCAGTGTTTTTTGCGCGACGCTTGTCTACAAAACATAATACGACAAGAAAAGTCAATTCGTCGTCTGGACGAATTTTTTACAAAAGCTGATTTTTAATTGCAAAGACAATAAAACAGCTGCCGGTCAGCGGATGAAAGTATGGGACTTATTTTCATTCCCCTTTCAATATGAATTCTTGAGTTATTTACAATTGCAGTGAAGTATTTATTTTAAATAATTAGATATTTGACGAGCCTGACTATGACCCTAATGTAGGAAAAGCTGTCAAAAACTTTTCGAAATTCAATAGATCCAGAATGCAGGCTAAGACTTAAGTGAGTGAAATGTATTAATTGAGGAGCCGGATCAAAGAACCGCACTTCGCTCGTTCGACTCCAAAAAAACGTAAAATTAGTTCGAAAAAAAATTTTCTTCAAATAAAAAAATGAAAAATACTTATTTGTTTAGAAAAAAAAGGCGCATCTTTTTGTTTCACACAATTTTTTTGTGGCATCATTAGTTTTTAAATAAACAACAAAAAACCGATTTTTTTTAAACTTTTTTTTTATCAATTTTTTTACTTCTACTCGTCATAACTCTCTTAATAATTATTCAATTGATCTGAAATTTTTTGTATAAACTAATTACACGTAGCTTTGAATGTGAGACAAATTCCGATTAAAAAATGACATGTCGTTTGTTTGTTATTAACTTTTTATTTCGTTGCCACGTGCGTCGCGCATCAAATTTTTCAACTTCAAAAAGTATCGACGGAATTTTTGATTTCAATTTGCTATAAGCGGCAAAGTTGTTTATTAAGGTCTTATAAAGTTTTCTGAAAATTTTCGATGAATTTCATCATCATGGTGCATAGTTATAATCAAACAAAGTCAGACGCGTTGAGCTTCTTTTGACACGTCTAGTGCTCTAAGTGTAACAAGGCGCTCGGCGCAGTTGAAACCACGCTCAGCGCATCTGACTATTTGATTATAACTATGTATAATGAGAATGAAGATCTTTGAAATTTTTCAGAAAACTTTATAAGACCTTAATAAACAACTTTGCCGCTTATAGCAAATTAAAATCAAAAATTCCGTCGATACTTTTTGAAGTTGAAAAATTTGATGCGCGACGCACGTGGCAACGAAATAAAAAGTTAATAACAAACAAACGACATGTCATTTTTTAATCGGAATTTGTCTCACATTCAAAGCTACGTGTAATTAGTTTATACAAAAAATTTCAGATCAATTGAATAATTATTAAGAGAGTTATGACGAGTAGAAGTAAAAAAATTGATAAAAAAAAGTTCAAAAAAAATCGGTTTTTTGTTGTTTATTTAAAAACTAATGATGCCACAAAAAAATTGTGTGAAACAAAAAGATGCGCCTTTTTTTTCTAAACAAATAAGTATTTTTCATTTTTTTATTTGAAGAAAATTTTTTTTCGAACTAATTTTACGTTTTTTTGGAGTCGAACGAGCGAAGTGCGGTTCTTTGATCCGGCTCCTCAATTACGTATTCTATATAATGACTTCATCATGTAAAATTGCTAGCCTATGAATATGAGGACCTTCTTCTTAGATAATCGAATTATGTATCTACTGACGACTTTATCGTATGCCGTATTGAGCGCCCCCACCAAAATATACATCGCTTTAGCCAGTCTGAGTTGAGCTGGTTGCTCTAGATATCTGGCATTCCGCTCTTCTGAGTAAATTCCAAACTATTTAAATCGACTCAGTTCTAAAGAAATGGATTGAGAGTTTTTGTTGGCCCAACGCCATCTCGTAGTTTAGCAATTTGAAGAAACTCGTCATTAGTTACATTTTAAAGACAAATAAAAAATAATTCAGAAAGGACGTCCTGAATTATTGTCTGTACCAATGCCTTAGATATTGTATCGATGAATAACAAAATGACTGGCATAGTTTTCACTAATATGTGCCTAATAAACCTCAAAACTGGTAACGTAAAGTAATTAGTATTGGGCGACAGTTGGAGGAGTTCTTGAAAAAAACGTTTTGGTATGCACTGAACATTCGCAAGTTGCTAAAAATCTGGACAAACTCCGGATGTAACGGTCGGTTAATTACCGAAAGTTTCCCCCTTTTGATGGTCCCCCATCTATCGGAAATTTCAGGCTTCATGAATAAAATTACTTCACAAAAAAAATTTGGGGAAAACTTTTTCAAATTCAAGTAGTCGAAGAAAAATAGTTTTGGTTCTGAGAAAAAAATGGAAAATTTTTGGGAGTCAGGATTTTTTTGCTGGTCGAAAAAGGACGTTTTTTTAGAGGACGTCTGTTTTATTAACGGGAGCAATTAGGAAGCCGTTTTTTTATTGTAACAGAGTCTGGATTATTGAGGGCGAACTGCCGGTAGGGTACTGTGCAATCAATTAGCGGAAAAAAAAGTAAAAATAACCGCGACTATGATCCTATCGGACCGATAAAGTGATTTGGTGCAGCTTTGGACGGAAAGCACAAATAAATTCCGATAGTTCTGTATTGTGGAAGCGGTGTGGAACGTGCGGCCCCTCAGGGCTACCAAACCAACAACTGTGTTGCAGAGGGAAAACCAGAAATCCTAGTCCACTTCTAATTTCTTGACGATAGCCTTGCGGTGAACGGGTTTAGATGATATATCCTTATTGCTGGTTGCTGATGGTACAAGGAAACAAAGAGGTGACATCCGTTAATGACAATCAAGAAAATCGTCGCGGCTAGCGACAGGGCGTTTATTAACGAAAAATCTAATCCGAGAAGTTGCAGCGATCTCGTCTTCGACACCTTTTGTTAGTGGGTGCTTCCCTGAGACCTTCCAGAGATTTGTGAATAGTTCCAAGTTCTCTTATTACTCCATTGGGGATTTATGCAATTAAATTTGTGCTTGTTTCAACATTGAGCAGTAAGTCCCTCTGTTAAAACAACTAATTTAATTTTTCTAGGCAGTGTTAGTCATATCTCCAGGGCGCATAGCGTACTTGTGAGCAGTGATCGATTTCGTTCCACTTTCCTATAATTACGCCAATTTTTTTTTGTAATATTTTTACCGAAAAAAATTAACTCCTGGCATTACGGGACGATTAACTGCAGCTGACCATATACAAAGAAAAATACCTAGAAAACTACAGATATATGGTGAATTAAACCAATTTTAAAGTGAATGATAGACGAGAAAGAAAGCGTGGCTGACCTCCAAAGATTCAACTTACACACCATTGGATTTCCAGAGTTCAGGAGTGGTAAATGCTGTGAAGTTAAAGCGTTAATAGATAAGTTAAATACCGTAGGACCCATTTCAATTGGCCGTTCCGGTTGTGCCGGTTTAACTCTTATTATTAAATTAAATATATCTAACAATTCTGAGTACCTAATACATTTACAAACTAGTTAATATAAATTATTTACAAATTAATATAATATATATATTTACCCCTTCTTATAATATATTTACAAATTCTTAAAATACTTATCAAATATTTACAAATTCTTATAATACTTATAATATATTTACAAATTCTTATAATATAATATGGTTACATTTTTTACGTATATTACACACCGTTAATAATAATAATAATGCCTTAAATTACTTTGATATCACTTAAATATTATCGGGTGATTTTGTGTGTTGTACGAAAAACAGGAATCATCGACTGGTACCAGAGCGACGATTTGTTTTTTTCCTTTCCGTTGTTGTATTGAAGTTGTTATTTTGTGGTAATAGTTGGTTGCATCCACATTACCTATAGTGTAAGGGTACATTTTTTTATTTACACTTATCTAATAGTTAATTCAAACTTACCTTCATTTTGTTGTTAATTAATTATATTGTCTTGGGCTGTAATTACTATATAATATATTTGTTATCAATTTCTTTAACTCCACGAGTATTACTAGGCATGACAGCCTAAGGGGGTAATTTATCCAGGATGGTTGGGTTGTGTTTTCTCTCCAGGGTTCTCTCGAAGTCGCGTTGAACATTTACATGTCCACCAGGTCGTTGGGAACTTCCAGCGATGAATACCTTTGGCTAACCTAGGACAAGAACGGTATGAAGAAATCTCCCTTTTGACTAGTAGGTAAGTGGTGAATCATATATGTAGCGTTCCGGTCACACACCCCACGACCCCTACCGTCGAGCTAGCGTATACCGTGTGACCGGCTAATCACCCCCTATCACTATTTCGGAACTAGGGAGGATGGTTATCTTTCAAAATTTTTATGTCTACCCAAGCATGATGGCAGTGGCCTTGCTGTCACCAGCAAGGAGCTCCATTGTGCCGGTACACGGAGAAGTATTGCTCAGAGGTTTAGCTAAAGGTGAAGCGCTTTTGGCTGGTAATTGAAGGTAGGCGGACGGCGTACCGGTGTTGGGTAGAGAAGAACTCGAGGTCAGCAGATACGCCAATAAGTCATCCTGGATTATCTGTCTATTATCTTCTTCCTTGATGTCTCTTCTCTACAACCCAATGGGAGCCTTAGGCTCCATTAGTTTCTTTCTCCAGATGTCCTGCTGTTCCGCATCTTGCCTCCAGTCTCTTGCGTTGAGAAATTGCTGCATTAGCCCTGCATTCCTACCTTGACCGTGATTTACTACAAAATATAATTTTCTTTGTAAATTAAAAGGGTTTATGCAATCTCCTAGAGAAGAAGTCATCGCTTTTGGAGGCGGGATAATCTTGCACTACCATTTGCGTACTTATTTCCATCAAGTTTTCCAACGAAGATGGTAATGCGTTAGTGCATCAGGAGAATTGGGGAAAAGTTTTCCAACTAAACAATGCAATTTTATGTGTGGCTTTCCTTGACACCCATATGCGGTCTAGCAATGTCGTGACGAAACATTATATCTTTTCCACCAACAATAACGCAACATAATGTTTTTCTGATGGCCACTTGATTTTGTAGTGGATGGCTAAGTTTCGCCAGTATATAAACATGGATTCGTTTTCTTAAGACGTTTTTGTAAACTATCCACTTTTTATCTCCAGTCATACCTGAAAATGGCTCCTTTTTATAACGAGCAAGATCCGAAGAACATATGCAAAATTTATCCATTAAATCTTTCTCGCAGAATTCATTTGGTACGGAAGCTAATGTAGTATCTATTCTGATCATCAGAACAAAATTTTTTTGCCGTCAGAACGAAATTTTGTAAACCAATACATCACACAAATTTTTGCTTCCAGCGCGTTACTTTTTCTTTACTCAAAGTTTAAGAAACCTGAATAATTTTCGAAAAAATGTCCATAAATCATATTTCATACCGACAACCACCCCATAGCTCCGGGGTTCGAATACACTCCGCGCCACTCCGCCACTCCGTCCACCTTTCCATTTCTCCTCTCTAGATAACTTTCCTTCTTTCTTGTCTTCCCTCTTTACAGAAATTGCCTGCCCTCTCTCATGATTTCACTTATAAGCTAGAAAGACATTATCCTGTTCGATACCCGAAGTCAGCGTAGTAGAACTGTTGATGGTACAAAGGGCATTAACTCTAAGGCTATTCCTTCATATAAAAAATATATATGTAGTTTAAAAAAACTAAAAAATACGTTTTTATTTTAAAATGATCTAAAATGTAAAAAATAATTTTAAATGTAAAGTTTTTATTTTTCCAGCCAGTATATGGGAACAACCTACCTTTCGAAATCAAGCTAAGAATGGAATTAATGAAGTTGTTGATAAAAATTATAAGTACGTATAACTTACGAAAGTTTTAAAAAAGCGTGGGACGCTCTTTACCTTCATTCTATTATTAATAGTTTGCTTTGCTGCTTTGGATGAGATATGGCCTTTATTATAATAAAAAAGCGATATGTTGTTAATGTTACAACCCTTTGGAAAATGACAATCCGTAGATCGGTTCAGAAATAACATCAGATGCTAAATTAGAGGCTTCGTAACTCATATTAGGATATCTGTACGGAAAGCAGAAGAATAAGTTTTATTGATATTATATGGTCTGGGAAAAAGTTAGGGGAGTTTTTAGTAAAAATTCAACTGATTTTCTTATAGTGTGAAGATGAATTTATTTAAACCAAATATGCTCCATTATTATCGATAAAGTTTCGCAATTTTTCGGGTGGAGTCATGATGTAATCGGTGAAACTCTTTGGGTGTTTTTTGTTGGAAAACTTAATCAAGTAGTTTTCACAGAAGCCAGGTTGATTCCATTCAGGGTGTTCTGCACAGAACGGTACAAATGTTAGTTAAAGGGTCTACAAATGATAGCCAAAGGGTCTACAAATGATAGTCAAAGGGTCTATGGGTGTTTACGGTGGATGCATCAGCATTTCCCAACGAAACTATCTCATTTTTTGACGAGTCTTCACAGAAGTGTGCTGTCGGGTGTTGTCGTGATGGAAGATAACACCTTTCCTATTATTCAATTTGGGCCGCGTTCATTCAATTTCCTAGGGTTATCTAACTAGTTGTCCGCAGTAGAATTGAAAATCAATCGTCTGACCAACTGGAAGTACCTCATAGTGGACGATTCCATTCTAGTCGCACCATATACAACACCGCCTTTTTCGACGTCAATCCTGGCCTCTCGAAAGAATGTGACCGCCCCTTCCACTATCTTTAAAGCTGCCGATTGCAGTAAAGGTAGAAACAGAATGGCACGGCGACCGTGGCGGAGTCCGCTGCTCAGAGAGTTTCCCATACATTTAATTTCTCCCCAGGCGGCGCGGACAAATTAAATGTATGGGAAACTCTCTGAGCGGCGGACTCCGCCACGGTCGCCGTGCCATTCTGTTTCTACCTTAAGTGACCCGTTTTTTTATCACCGGAGAGGTTTCAGGAATGGGTTTTTTTCATTGCTTTTCAGCAGCGCATCGCAGATGTTAATTCGGTCTAGGGATTCGGAATCGATGAAGAGTATGTACTCGATTAAATACTCATCAGTAGAATCGAAAGAAAACTACTCAAAGAGTACTTTTTCACTCATTCAAAAGTACTCGATTCCTTGAGAATCGATTAGTACTTTTTTTGACTTACTTTTTCTGCCTTAGCGTATGCATTACTCGATTTTCGGCTACGTCTGATTACACATACTTATGTAGCTTACATTCCTAGTAAAAATAATTTAGTTTCTTAATGTTTTGAAAACTAGCATGCATAGCGAACAAATGCGCCTGCCACACAGAGTAAGCCCGCTCCCGATACAGACATGAAAATCTAAAAATGCGTCCGCCAGAGGTATGCAAGCCTCTGTTACAGATATGAATGCATTCGTAATCGACCATTCCAGACGCAAATGTCGTTTTAACAAGTGGTCCCCCCACTGAGTAATAACAACGGCTAATGCTGCTTGACTTGCGCAATCGAACGAAAACCGGTATACTGAGTGTGCTTAATGGCACCCACTGTAGTCACCAAGGTAATTTCTCGTTTTCTTCGTCCTAAACACTTTGTTAAAGCTCCAATTTTGCTCCTTTACTCTAGAAAAAGTGCAAGCGTACCGTGCTTCGTTTGGACTATTCAGTGCGTCTTTTTTTGATACGTGCCTGTAGCGGGCTGCATTTGGAAAGGTCGAATTTTTACTCAGGCTTATCGTGCCTATTTTGGGTGCCAGGCAGGCGTTTTGATGCTACCCGTGCCTGTTTCAGGCTAAGAACGGGCGAATCTCGGGATGAGATATAAATTCAAACCTATAAAAGCCCGTTTACATCCCAAAATGCAAATAAGAGTTCTTTTATCGCACAGAAATTTGCATGTTGTGCATCTTTTTGTCTGGAATCCACGTTGCATTTGGGATGTATAAATATCCTTAATTGAGGCAGAAAAATAAATATAATGTGTAAAGCGTTTATATGGACATTATTTATGATTGAGATAAACTTGCAGTTAGCTTGAATTCGGCCTTGAATGCAAATTGTACTCAGTACTCGATTCCACCCTATAATATGAGTAAAACTACTCGGTCAAAAGTATTGAGTACTGGTACGAGTAAACAATCGAGTACCGATTCCGTATCCCTAATTCGGGTTTTTACACCCAACTGTTGAGAAACCCATACCTTCTTTCTGTAAATGGTTCTTTGCTTTTTGTAAATGGTTCAAAACAGTTTTGTAGTCAATGTTTAGCTCCATGCCAATTCGACATCGCTGACATGTCTGTCCTGCTTGACTTTTTAAAAAAGTTCACCAGTTTTTTCAGTAATTAGACAACCAGGACGTTCTTCATCTTTCACATTAAAATTACCAGAACGAAAAGAAGAGAACTATATTCCCAAGCAGCAGATTTTGATAAACTGCCTTCATCGTGCACCGTACAAAGTATAAATTTTTCACAAGCCTGCGCAGCGTTCTTCACTTTGTCGTAATAATATTGCTAATATCGCAACTTTACATTATTTTTTCCATTTTCGAACGCAAATAACTTTTAAATCGCTGGCACCAATGGAAAGTTATGATAAACTACTCACGAGAACTGTAACTTTTCAAACGATCGTTTAGTGATGTCGCTGCGATCAGTGATTCGTGACTGATTGGGGCAATTGACCTGATCTATCGAAAAAACGCCACGACCTTTTTCCTAGACCTTAGGCAATTCACCCATTTATCGAGATATATTATTTTAACAAATCTACTTACAATCAATAATCATACATAATCCTAATTCAAGTAAAATTATTCATTAGAAAGTCCTATACAAAAGACGTCCGAGCAATTCCGTTTTGTATAAACAAAAATAAAAGTGTTATACCGCTTCAATGCTCATAGCTTTTTTATTATTAATATTAAGGCAAGAACTTATTAAGAAAATGTGTAGGAAATTTGTTTATCTACAAAAAAAGTTATACACAATGACCTCCAGCCCTGTGAAGATTCGAAAAATTAATTTTAAACTCACTACAGACCACCTTAAGCGCAAGAAAGGTCAATTCCTAATATATATGTAATGCACGGTTGCCAATTTTCTTCGGTCAATTTGACGGAGATAAATGTAAACAAAAACAAATTTAGCTTTTCCCGACCCCTCTGGAAGTAACATGTAGTGAGTAAAACTTAATGGATCAATGCTTTACAATTGCAACGCTTGTTGCTCTTCTAGTACAAATGATGCTTGTTTTACTTTGCGTGACAATTAGAAGTAATTTAATATTTAACTGGAATAGTAATTTTTTTCAAGTAGTCAAGAATGATTAGAATATAAAAATGGCTAAGATAACTTGAAATGTAAAATTAAACCGTCAGACATTAGAATAAAATAATATTAATCAGCGAAAATAAAAGTCTTATCACGTAAACCATTACAACTTGTCTGTCTGGGCAAAGCACCCAGCATCAAGACAAAGCTGACCTTTCATTGCACAGTGCCTACCCCAACTTCCCAATTCATTGCATTCCAGTTTGGATGATGAATTCCAGCATAGAGATATCCAGTACGTCGAGGTGCTGGTTCCAATCTGAAAAAAATACCTGACCAGGTATCACGGATCTTAACGCGCTAAGGCATTTCGGAAGCATATAAAACAAGTAACCGACCATGGCTGATCAGTCATTTCGCTTACACTCGCTGTGCTAGATAGACTAACAAAACAGTGTCCGTGATTATTACAAAATATACTTTCACAAGAGTGCGCTACCACATAGTTCGTTCGCTTTCACCTTTTAGCTCATCTGGATTTTATCATTGTGCGATAGTCGGAGCCAACTTAGTTAGGTACGTTAATATGTTATTCACGTTGCATCAGCATCATCAGCAGCTATCCATCATAGAACCTATCCGTTGACACACTTTTAGCATTGGCTCGGATATCATCAAGTGCTTACTAATTAATGTACTCGAGCCGGAAAATGAAAAATCTCGAAAAGTTTCATAACACTGACATGTCACACACCTCAGTTTATGTCAAGTGAAGTAGGTTTTCTCGAAAACCACCAAGTGGAGTTTCCTTTTGCCGGCAAAAGCAGAAGCGCGTAGAGAAACTCATTTGGGAATTTGCATTAATTATTAATTTATTAATTAATTTATCATACGGCTTGTGTTTTGTTGATATCAGTTTCTGCAACGGAAGGAAGTATGAATTGAATTTTTATCGGAACTTAAAGTGAACGGTTATAAATTACAGTTTCGCCACTCTGTGTGTTACTTAAGAAATTTAGCAAAGTGATATTAAGAAATTAATAATTCATTTCCGAAAACAACTTAAGATTTCACCCATTTCTTGTTCCTTTATTTGTGTTGTTTTTTTTATAATTTAAATTATTTCATTTTATTAGTTCGAAAAAAGCTTGTTCCTTCATTAAAATGTGTGAAAAGCGTTCTCTTCTTTTATTTTTCAAAAGATTGCTGACACAGACTAACATTAAAAATTACTTTTTAATAACTGGTTTCCAAAAGATTTTATGATTTCTTTCAATCTTATTTTTTTTCATTTTGAAACACCATCTAACCACACGTTTTTGTTAATGTTTTTAAATTAGGCTTTGAATATTGTTACATTTCTTGGAAAACAAAAACGACAAGCTATAATTTTTTTTCACTAAAGGTATTTTCCGAAAAAAAACTTTAGGTGTTTTTCGAATTACTTTTAAATTTAGCTTAGCACGCAAAACCCAAAATCTTACATAAGCAAAGTTACGTAACAAGAAGTTGTTTTTCTCTTCGTTGTCTTTAAAAGTCAGTTATATTAGCAAACTTGCTTGGTGTTTTTATTTAACATTTTAAATTGCCTTTTTAAAATAAAATTTTTATTCTGATTCCACTACAGTAAAAGACTTGAATAATTTAACAAAAGTTCATTGCCCATTTAATCATTATCAATGGTTAAGGATGGTTCCCTTTAAAATTGTCGGGTATTATAAAATTTGCGATGGTAACAATCTGCAATGTCGTAAGATACAGATTAAAGGTTATTTTATAATAAATATGAAAACGTCGCTGTTATGTCAAAATACCAAACTGCATCGAGGCATACGTAAATAAAATTAAAAATAAACAAACAGAAGCTTGGTTCAATATATGCACTTTAGTCTGAACAATATGACGACAATTATTGATTTGACTTGAGATTTTGTAAAAGACAAGATTGTTTGTCCACAATATTTCTATATGGACTTCAAATCACCTGTTTCTGTATATTCAGTGAAAATGCTTTATGAATTAACAAACATTTATGGTGACAAAACAGTTCTGTGCACTTTTGGCTAGATTTTAACGTTAGAAGATAATTTTCCCTCAGAAAACCGTGCAAATCGAAATCGTGGATTTTTCCGTGTAAATCAAAATCGTGTAAATCGAAAGCAAAGTAAAATGTGCATATTCCATATCCATGTCTACTCACTACTTAAAAGACTCACATAAAAAGAATAGTTTATACATAAGAATTCGAACGCATTTTACCTATGGAAATAAGAAAGTAAAAGATGATAAAAAATTTCAAAGAGTGTTTATATTTTCATCTTGATTGTCATGGTGTTGGTCTCATTATTCGAGCAGACTTGGTCATGAAAATGGAGGAATTGTGTAAATGTGATTTTTGGTTAATTCTTTATAGATCTTCTTATATTGAGTTAGCCTTATTTACTAATTTATTCAGCTCTACAACCGGGATTCGGATGCCGGTTTTGAGCCGATGTGATTCAGCTGATATTTTAGCTGAAGCTCAGTCTACCTTCTCTCATTTTTCTTATTTCAGTGGGGTGTCGGGTGCAAAGAGTACCATGGCTGTGACATGGACCTATTGTACTTACTCGACCCTATCCGTCAGATTTTTAGGCCACACCGCTTGAGCATTTTCAGCAGTCTGCCTAAAGATCTGTTGCTCAGACTTGTTTTGGTCAAGTAAGGGCTGGCTGAAGAACGAGATCTTCTTCCTCCCTATCGTGAGACAGTAATAGGGAGTTAAGTTGAGATATATTCTCCTCGAGGCACAGCCTGCAGGTGTCCTACACCCTTCTATAGGTGGTAATTTTTGCACAGCGTACGGTGACCAGTAAAACTAGTGTCCTGACATATTTTCTACTGCGTTCCAGTAATTTTACATTCGTTTTGCAAGACAGCCCAAAAATAAACCGCGAGACAGCCCAAGAATAATTCAGTGTCAGATTCTGGCACCCGCACCTGGCTTTGTCGTGGAGCCATTTGTACGCAGTACGAGCTCACCCTGTGGTACCTTATGGAAAACCCAGAAAAGGCTCTATTCTGTGTTCACTGAAGGAGGTGCGATTTTTGCGGACATGAAATCTGATTGTCCCCCAACTCCATATGTTGCCATGTGGCTTATATATGTAATACGCACGATCGTAACGAGAGCTCAGATTGTCGCTATGCACTCAAGTTTCGGATTCAAACTGCTAAGACCATCGTCTTATACAGGGTGTCTCGAGGCGGAATCAGAATTTGAAATTCGAATATTTGTAAAACCGTTGCGCGGAGGAGCGGGAGAGGAATACAGTTTGACGAGTCATGCGTGCGAACTATTAACTAACGATGTGACAGTGGTCCAGTGAACATCCTGAGTTCACAAAAGAAGCGTATTTTAAAGAAAACGATTCGTGGACATTTCCATTTAAATGGGTTTGTCAATCAGCAAAACTGCGGATATTAGGCACCAACCGCGATTAGGCAGAAAACCCGCGATTGAAGCATCAGCAAGCCCTGCACGGCCAAAGTGGCCGTTTAAGCCGTTCTACCCACGAATGGAATAATCAGCCCTTTTTCTTTGAAAAACTTCGTGGTGAAAATGTCACTGTTGGTTGAGATTCTTACCGTCGCACAGTGGTCTGAAATCCCCAAAACCTGGACAAAAGTACCAAAACGAAAGTTTATATTTAGGGACTTTTTTCACGTGGGTTAGGTATAGTGGCCCCCCTGGAGTATTTCAAAGCCCTTGGCAAGAGGCAGATGTTCGAAATCTCTTTTGTATTCCATTTGGAAAGTGAGCGTCGAATACGCTGCACGCAGCGCGTTCTCTCCGAGCAAAAACACGTGTTACGTTTTTGCGTGTATATTGCAGTACGTTTACCCGTTTTCTTTTTTGTAAAATGGATTCTTCTCCAGAGAGTAAGTACAATTATACTGTGTTATTGAAATGAACATAAATAAATAATTGTATTGTTTATTTATGATCAAATATGTAGTAAATTGTGGTATTTTAATAACGATTCGGCTTATGAATTGATGGCTAAGTACAAACTTCCACCGACTTCCACTACGAAATACGCATGTAATTGTTTATTAATCATCTCTGCAAAACATATAAAAAAATCAGCTGCTCCTGCTTGCTCCATATCATTCTATACATGATATACTACATATTTTCTCAATGTATACTTTTGAGCGTCCTATTCAGGGGCTATATATTAACTTTTTTTTCATCTATATCATCTTATATTAATAAAATAAAGATTCTGTATGTGTGCACTATAGCGGGCGCACAAGTCCCATGAAACACCTCGAAGTCCGATTCTCGAAATTCAAAATGGCCGCTGAAAAATTACCGAAATGGCCACCCAAATATGAATTCGTAAATTGTGTTCCGATTTCAATGAAAGTTGGTATCTAGGGGTTTTTAAGGTCGCTAATAACGAATTTGTGGTCAAAACTTAAAAAATTCATAATGGCCGCGCCAATATGGCCGACGAATTTGCCAATTGTATTCCGATTCCAATGAAAATCGGTATCTGGGGTTCTTTAAGGTAGCAAATAACGAATGTGTGATCAGATAAAGACATTTTTAAACACTGAACTACGTAGAATCGATATAATATCAAATAGAATTAAACAAAAACACCTTAATGATTCTACTCGCAATTTATTGGAATCTAAAAATATTTTATATTCTCAATAATGAAACCCGAATGCATTTCGATTTGATTTACAAATCATCGTCAGCAATCACGACTGAAGCCCATATACCGATTTTCATAAAATTTGCTTAATTTTTCATAAAGTTGGTCGACATATTAAATCCGCCATTTTGTTTTTTGAAAATCTGATAACGGATTCTTACTCAGCGACGCCGAAACCCCCCATATACCGATTTTCATAAAATTTGCTTAATTTTTCATAAAGTTGGTCGCCATATTGGATCCGCCATTTTGTTTTTTGAAAATCTAACAACGGATTCTTACTCAGCGACCCTGAAACCCCCAATTTCCTGATTTTCATCAAATTTGCTTAATTTTTCATAGAGTTGGTCGCCATATTGGATCCGCCATTTTGTTTTTTAAAAATCTGATAACGGATTCTTACTCAGCGACCCCGAAAACCCCCATATACCGATTTTCATCAAATTTGCTTAATTTTTCATAAAGTTGATCGCCATATTGGATCCGCCATTTTGTTTTTTAAAAATCTGATAACGGATTCTTACTCAGGGACCCCGAAAACCTCCATATACCGATTTTCATAAAAAAATAATTTTTCTTTCGGTAGTAAATTAATTTTGTCCAGGTTTTGGGGATTTCAGACCACGTCGTAAGATATGAAAATGTTTAGTGAACCATCTTGACTGAACAATCCGGAAGCATGCCGCGTCCTCTTCCTTCACTCCTCCTCTTAACAGTTTTACACATATTCGAATTTCAAATCCTAAATCTACCATGGGAAACCCTGTATAGAGGATATCGAGTTTGGTTGTCATGGACAGATGGTTGGACTTGAATGAGAATAACAGACTACAATATATGTAATATTCTTTTTTGGCTTTTACCAACCATTCGCTAACTTTTCTTTCTGATGCCGGCTCCGACCTCCGTCTATTGACCCAAGCCAGTTGAAAGATTATTTCTGCTTCCAAATCATGATCCATTTGTTGAAGCAATGTTAGATCGTTTCGCACGAGTTTAATTCCTTTTTTTTACCAAATAACAAAATATAAATAAAACAAGAAAAACACAGAGCTTTAAATTTAATGTGTTTAATCAGTTCAGTGTGGGAAACCAGAGTTCAGATTTTAATGAAAAAATTGCACGGGAGCACCCCGTGGGAAATTACCCTTTCAAGCAAAAAAAGAAAAAAAGCAAAAAAAAAGCGTTACAAAGTTATGCTTGAACAGGCCCAAAAAAAATACCTACGCGTCGAATTGATAACCTCCTCCTTTTTTGAAGTCGGTTAAAACTCCACTTTAAACGGCCACTGAATACCGTGAAATATGATCCAGAACTAAATGTCACGATCATTTGTTTTACAATATCAGCGGCGATTAAATCGTAGAAAGCTCCTTCCGCATGCAGTCACGCCTCAATCGCAATCTAGAATTCTTAGAAGTAGGTATATAGGCCGTATTTGCAGTGTTTATTGTTCTGTTCACATTTATTGTTTCATATTTTGTCTTTGGAGACCATTGACCCCACCTAGTTGAATTGATTTGCCCGTTCGAAATCATAGTTTAACTAGTATGGGTGACAGCTGATTGTCTCGCTTTAAGCCTTGCTGTCAATATTTTCTACAACATTATACGGTGATAATTGCTGCACGTTAAAATATCGCCTTTTTATGAATGGGATTGGTTTTTGGCATCGCTTTATACTAGTGGTGGGCGAAATGGCTCTTTTCAGTGAACTGGTTCGTTTGGTTCCGCTCACTAAAAAGAACCATTCAAAAGATCCGTTCATTCGGTTCATTTTGCTCATTTGTCGTAAATTTGGTGAAAACTTCAAAACATGGAGTCCCCTTAAATACAATTACAAACACACATACAGTTCAATACAAAACTAGACAAGCCATGCACCCACGTTTGAAAAAATTTGCTACTGATAAGAATTAATGAATTTCCTAATAAAATCAAACTTCCAGTTCGAACTAATTCACTCCCCTTAAGATATACTATATTCTATTCAAATAAATTAAAAACAATCTCCTCTTAAAATCTCTTTTCCGTTACATTTTATAAATAATCCTCCTACACTCAAATAATACGAGTGAAATTCTAATTAGAACTCTTCTTAAATCTTAAATTTTCTTCATAAAACTTTTTTAAATCTCATCTATTTCAAAATGTCTATTTCCAATTGGAATTGCTTAGAGAGAAATTGCAACTCACATCTTACATATCATCAATACAAGCAAAACAAGTTCTCTGAGAAATATATCGCACCCCTTATGTATTCATTGTGATTCATTCATTCGCTCTTTTTTCAGATCATTCAAAAGTTCAGGTCATTTCATTAGAGACCCGTACATTTGGTTCTTCGTTCATGGTTCATAACACAGTTCAGTATCACTGAACCAGTGCAGTACCATTGAACGAGTGAACGGAACATGTACTACTTAGTGAACCAGTTCATTTGGCTCAGTACACTGTTCCGTTCAGTACGAACGGATCATTCGCGAACGACACAGCACTACTTTATACCTATTATTCTTGCAATTCAATTTCATGAATTTTCAATCATGAGGACGATTGGTGGACAGAGTCCTCCGGGAATCCGTGGAAAAACTCCTGAAATCCCGTAAAGCAGACGAATAGCGTAGTACCATGAAAGGAGCCTGCCAAGGTACTGTGGCAAAGGTGCGCTACGCAGTAAACAGTTTCTCCCCGTATAAGGCACCTGAAAAAGGTATTATAGGCCAATATGTTTGTCATTCTTTGTGTGAAAAAGCCTAGATGCTAGACCTATACGTTTGAAAACCTATAGCAGAGGTCTCTATACCTTTTGCCCATTAGTTACAAAGGCTAATCGCTGGACACCAACCAACGGGTTACTGGGTGGAGAGAAGTATGGACGCCGCATCCACACACATCAGGGACGTGCCCGGGACGTTCGATTTTTGTTCCGGCCGGAAACGGACATGTGTGAACGAGTTCGTATAAAATGTGCACCGATATTTTTTGAACCCCTGGCGGAACACTAATATGTGTGGATACTCCTTTCCTCCTGATAGTACAGGCTGTGCGGCGCAAAATTCCTTCAGAACGAAAAAAAATAACCTGGCTGGTTTTTCAACGGGATAATTTAGGTAAAAGTACTAGTTTTTTAAAAAAAATACTTTGGAAAAATCGGTTTGTAGGAAGTTATCGAAAAAAAATCGGAAAGGTGGGAAAACCGATATATCGGAAAAAAACAGGGAAAAAATTTTTTAATGGAAAAACAAAAAATATGAGGTTGTAGTGTGAGAAAAAACCAAAAAAATGATTGACTTCAACAAATCCGTTAGAAACTTTACGAGAAAACACGCTTTTATCTCGAAAAAATCGCGATTTTTCGCCCTTCATTTTCTCAGCTTGTGTGACTCGTAGGAAATCCATTCGGGGCTTAAATTAAAGCTTTTAATACTGTTTCTTTGTAAAAAAATAAAAAAAATAATATTAAGTTTCCGCACAATTTTTGAAAATGTAAAAATAGGTGCTTCGGAAAAACCGTGCGCGATCGGTTAGAAAGCATCCTACAACAATTTAAGAAAGTACATTTTTTTCGTTAAGAGTTGCCCTACAACCTCTGCATAATTATAAATTTCCCAGATGCATGACAGAGCCGTGAAAACGCAAACAAAGTCGAGCGATTTTTTCCGCGAGCGCTCCTAGTAGGATATTTATTTAGGTGGCAGCTGCTGTGAACTCTAACAGACGTATGTTTCAAGAGCTGAATGTGAATTCCATCCTTCCGTTGTTTTCTTGATTGAATGAATTTTTTAATCCCTTGCTGTTGTACAACCGATGAAGATTCTTCATCCATGATGTTATTGTCGCACAGGATGCATTTCTCAACCTCACTCCCCATTCTGATTTTCACTTTTGCGGTACGTTAAAAGCCTGTACGGAAGAAACGTAATGTATGTGTATGCATTCATAAGTATATGTACAGTGTATATACTTCAAACGAGGTCAATATACTTAAACAGAGCGCTCGCGGAAAAAATCGCTCGATTTTGTTTGCGTTTCCACTTCACACCAGACTAATAGCAAATGTTATGGACAAACTAGTAGAAACTGTCGAAGCTGTGGGGAAGAGCAAGCCATAGAGTCTAATATTCTATGTATTTGCACGGCTCTAGCTAGGATCAGACAACGCGCATTTGAAAGCCTTTTGACATTCGCTTGGAAGAGGTTTTGAAGCTTACCTGAATATGAAGAGTACCTGAATATGATAGGCCAAATCTATACTCACTCTAAACACATTGCCACATACTTACGTAAAGGTTTTTCATGAGTGAGGTTATTAAACGGCGGTGTCCTTGCACTTGCAGAACCAATTGTGCCCGTCTAACATTGTTGGATGGGGCTGCCGCATGTACCTACCTCCTAGCTACCGTAAAGTTTCATATTTTTTTTTAAATACGTTATCTTAATTTGTTGACATATCTTTAAGCACTCTGGGATTAATTATTGTCTAGTAAATAAAAGCCTAAATTAGTAGTAAGGATTCAATCGTTTTTACAGTCTTGAGCGTTAGTATAGAGAAGTTGTCGATTTTAAGATTTATTAGAGCCAAAAGCAAGCTTAGATTAAGTAAAAACTCTCCAATAAATACTTCACTCACTACTCTATAAACACGTGACATATCTGTTCAATCGGAGGAAGTAAAAACGAAAATCCAACAAGCCGAAATAAATGATTTCTTTTTTGTAGCACAAGCTATTCAATCACCTCTTGGTGACGACGTCAAATATTGCCTTTACCTTCGTCAAAAATCCGTCAGGTCATGTTAAGCCCGTACTTAGTGTCTATCTCGCGATAGTTTATTTCGCATAGACAGAATAATACAATACCAATTTTTTTTTAAATTCCAACCTTCACACTTTCATCACTTGTACACGATGCCCACATAGCAATTATCACTTAAGCGAGCGAGAGCGAAGTGCGCATGCTTTTTGAAAGTGGCGAAGTTGTGTTTAGAAAAAGTAGGTTAGATTTGCCGTGTGAGGTAATAACATGGATGAATTTGGCCGTATATGATGATAAGTCTAGTTAGGTGTACAAAGAGACGATGTTGGCCAGAATTATATTATAGGATAAAGTAGGAATTATGAATGGATGGGTTTTGTTTGAAAAAGATGAAATTCTTTTATTAATTGATCTCTTCATGTCTCTGAGTTGAAGATCTTGTTAAATACACGCAAGAACTTCAATGTGCAAACAAATGGCAACGATCTTATTTACTAGACTTCTTAAGTACTACTATAATTGCACGGAAGTTGTTTAGTGAACTATCCACAACCGCACTTGTGATTGTCATAATTTAGTTAGGGTGCGTCTAACCAGAGGTACTGCGTTAATGGGTATACTTTAATACTAGCCTCAACGAATAGTTCAAGTGTCATGCGTATATGCCAAATATAATGAGGCACAGCAAAAAATGGCGTCAGACACTAAAAATCACTTATTCGTGTACAGTTTGTATTGTGTTTTATCAAATATTTACTCAATGTGCATTTTTTTGTCCAGTTCGACTTTTACAAATCTAAAATCAATATTAGCATAACTTTTCAATATTTCAAGTTCATACAACATTGTAAAATAAGAATTCTGTGTCTTTTTAGTTATTTTTATAAATATTTTATTTTCGTCTTTACTTTCCGGTAACGAAATCTGCTAAAGAGGATAAATGATAGCGTAAACATTTACCGTGAAGAATTTAAGTCTGGTCAAAGTGCAAATTTTTATAATTTGGACATTTCAAGACAAAATAACAAACATGAGTTAAATCTGGAGATTTTTTTAAGCTTGAAAATATATCAAAACCAGTTCCTAATTACTCTAATAAAAAAATAAGAAACTAAACACGTTTTATGTGAATAGTTTAATCTAGGATTATAAGAATAAAAAAAATATTAGGTCTTTTAGGACTTTTTTTATAATATTCTAGTTTTATTTCTAATTTTCGGCAGTTTAAAATAAATAGAGTTGTTCTAATAAATTTCTGATTTATATATATCTTGTAATTATTCAGAACTGTTTTGAGAAATGTTTAATATTAATAACTATGTGCAATATTAATAATGCTCAACTGCGACATTTTTATAAATATTGAAAAAAAAAGAGGTCCGCTTGACATTTTTATCTAAACTAGAACGTTTACTTTTAAACTAAAAACTTTGGACTATCACTTTAGTATAATATTAAAAAAAAGAAAAATTTTGCAAATGTTTTGTTAGTTCTAGTCTAACAGACTTGTTTTTTAATATTCTGCTAATAATGCGCGAAATTCGTTTTCAAACATAACATCATCGAAAAGCACCTCTAAAATCTTAAGGTTAATATATTATTTCTATCTGTTTTAAATTATATTTTCGTACCACTTATTAAAACTTAGATATTGTTGAAGAAAAACAGAGTTATGTAACTTAGTGAGTTTAAGTAAAACGAAATCCTTCATTATTTAAATTATTCAATGACTTTGGTAACAATGTCGACCAATTAATTTAATTTATTTAAAAAAGTACAATCGTGCTGCAGTTTTTTTAATTACTTTTTGTTTTTAATTACAGATTATTAAAACAGTATTATATTACCATAAACTTCATAATGAACTTATATAATGTCTGTCTTGTTGCCCTTGTGGCCGTAATTGCCGTCGTTGGAACAACTGATGTTCAAAAATGTGCAAATAGTAAGTTTTTACACTAAAACATATTTTTCTAATTAAATTCTAATTAATTGTAATTTTTTTTCTTTATTTAAAGGCGCAGCAAGAAAGCTAGAATCTAACGAAATTACAGTTTCAAACTGTCAAAAATCAAAATGTACCCTGAAACGTAAAACAGATGCAGTTATTGAGATTAAACTTAAGCCAGAAAAAGATATTAAGGAACTTAGACAAGATATCAGTGCTGTGATTTTGGATGTTCCATTACCATTCCCAGGTGTTGATGGTACTAGCGCTTGTCCAAATATTTATGCTGAAGATGGTACAACAAAGGTTGGATGCCCATTGAAGGCTGGTGAATCGTACGTTTATAGGGCTAGCTTTAGGGTACATGAATTTTATCCAACTGTCAATCTTGTCGTTCATTGGGCATTATTTAATGGTAAAAAGGACGAGATTTGTTTTGAAGTTCCAGCTAGAATTAAGTAAAATGTGTATTTAAGAGTATTTTGTATTATTTTTTAGGTGTGTTGTTGATTCATGTGTGTGATTTTTTTGCGAGACCAATCATGATGGTTTATTGTTCAAAATAAATGTTAGGAAATTAAAAAGAATTTTCGAATTCTGTTTTCAATTTTATATAATAAGAATAATTTTGTTTTTAAGGAGAGCGTTCGTATGGTATTTTATCATCTGAGAAGGTATCCCAAAATCACTTAGAATGATTTTAATTACTCATTGTGCATTTCACAGAACTTTTACAAATTTATTTTTCGGACAGCCTTCAAAATAGCATTAATCAGTCCGCATTCGGGATATTGATGAAAACAATTATAAAGGTGTGTGAACACTTGAAAGAAATATTGCGCAAATATTGCTGAAAATAGTTGCATCTCTGTTTACACTACAATAAAAGTTGCGCAAGAAATGTTGCTACAAGCGGTTTTCAAATCTAGTGCAATATTACTTGCCGCAATTTCTTGCAGCACTGTTCACACGTGTACAAATAATCTTTTGAAATTTCATTTAGTCACTTCATGTTAAAAATGTCTTCCCAACAAATAAGGTGTGCTGCTGCTATAGTTGTGGTTACTTTATTAAAGAAAAAATTAAAAATAAATCACGCTAGCGGAAAGAATGGGTCAGAAACTGGATTAGCCGCCGACAAGAGTTAAGATTCCACCAAATTTTATTCAAAGAGTTGAAAAGTGAAGATCCTAGTTCTTTAAAAATTTGTATAAGGATGTCTCAAGAGAATTTCGTTTTATCTATTAAATTGTGTACTACCTTTAATCGCGGTAAAGGTCACGTAAATGAGAGCAGCTATTTCAGCAAGTGAAACACAACTATTGACTGTCAGGTTTCTTGCTACAGGTACATAATAATAAAAGCAGAATTTATAAATCTTACTTATTTTATTTTAAAAATATAAAAATTACCGTACCACTAGTTGAGCTACATTATGTGCTCCGAATCCTTCCAAGCACAATTGCTTTTTTCCTTCTATCTTGCGCAAGACCGAAGTAGTTTTCAAACTGATTGAAAGCCTGCAATACTATTGCGCAAGTCGGAATTCTCTTGTCCACACTGACAACAAAATTCTCTCGCAAGAACTTTCTGCAATGTTGCTGGAGTATTCTGCAAGCAGCTTGCAAGTATGTTTGCACTGGCAACTTCAATTGCCGAAATCAACTTGTGCAATATTTCTTGCAAGTGTACACGCACCTTAAAAGTCATTCGAAGTTATATTACGCAACGACAAATACATCTATGACCAGCAGAGTTCATCAGACTTCAGAAACTGATCTCTGAAAGGCAAATCTACTGAAACAGCCATATAGTCTCACTAGTAAAATTTAGAGGTCTTTGGAGGGAAGGGATGTAGCTCTCTGTGCATTCACAGATATAGAGGGTGCCTTTGACAATACCTATTACAACTTCATACAACGGTGGCAAGTAGAAACGGAATACATCCGTCTGTGATAAAATGGACTGTCTCTATACTGACAAGCAAAGTAATGACAGTTAAAATCGGAGAATTTTCAATAGCAGTGATAACTTCAAAGGGATGCCTTCGTCGAGGAGTACTATCATCTCTTCTATGCTCAATAGTTGTTGATCAGTTCCTCGTAAGGCTGTCGTCCTTTGGCTTAACTTCGACTCCGTCATCATATTAAGAGGTAAGGACGACTTTATTGTATCTGGTGCTCTACAAAAATTTCTTTCCGATGCTTATACTTGGTGCTAAGAGGAGTAACTAAGCAAAGCATAACCCCAAGGAAAATTGACATCGTGCACTTCGCCCGAAGAAGGAAGCTAAATCTTTAAGCTCCCACACTGAATTAGGAAACGATTGACTTTTCAGAAGAGATCAAATGGCCCATAGGTATGACTTCGGTTGTTCGAAATGAAACGAGGCTGAACGAAGCGAGACAGTACAGCAGCTACAAACACTAGGCACTTCTCCACTTCAGACCACGGGCTATTCCCCGGTTTGCTCCAAGGAGCCAAAGATGGCTGAAGAGATATATTTTATGCCGAAGCCAGCTTGGGTATCCGATTGGTAGCTCTATAGAAACGACTTTACATCAACTAGTGAGAATAGCAGAGGCGAAATAACTCGGCGATTACACGAGTCAGTTCTGCTGACTGCCAGTAATGACTCTGTTTGTCAAATCCACTGACTCTGCGTTGATTATGTTCGGTCAACTGATAAGTCAGTTTATTTCTAAAATGTCGTGGACCAGTGTGCATGCTTCCTTGACTGCATTATTATTAACCCAAATTATTGAAGACATGAAAGGGGAAGAGAAAAGGAAGTCTATAAAAAGAAAATATTGAGTCAATCCTTTGTTAAATCCCAAAAACAAGAATTTTCCTCGTACTTTTCAATTAGGTTGATGATTTCCAGATGATTAAATTTTTTTTCTGCCATTTTTTCCTAATATAAAAGAATTTTGAGATTTTTTAATTATATTTTCTAAAGACATATCCATAGCATCCGTATTCCGCCATTTCAAAATAAGAATTTGATATTTCAATGACTAGTCAGCACTGACTCGAAAACTGTCTCGTCAGTGCTGACTTGTCAGTAAAAAAGGCGCGTCAGTGAGTATTTACACGAGCCAGTGTCAGCAACAGTGGCAGTAGAACTGAGCCGTGTAATGGCCGGGTAATACTCCAGCTATGGTCACAATTATGAGCATTGAAGGTGTCTTCGATAAGATGCAGTTCAGTAAACTTATTGAATGTTAGTATGAGGCTTGAGGTCAGCCAGATGGTAGTTACGTGGATGGCTAACATGTTGAAAAAAGGGCCATAAGAATTCAGAAATCATAGGTAATTAATTTATCGCTACCTGGAGACAAACAGGAAGATATGAATATCTTCATGGGTGAAGCGAGGTCTTCTTTGAAGATTTAAGACCGTGGAATTACATTTCAATTTCAATTTAAATGAAGTTTGGAGGGACACATAGGGATCTATGTAAACGAGACAGCTGACAACCTTGCAATTTTGGAGTTCTGGAGTCGGGAACTATACTCTACCATTGCAAGAAGGTTGGTAAGGAACCACGTGGCTGGTCCGGGATTCTGGAACCACGTGTAGGCAGGTTAAGATCGTACTGCCGCTGCCAAGTGCCTCAACAAGAAGCTAGATCCTACACATGAAGCAGGCAGCGGCGGCCCTAGGGTAGAGCGAGTGGAGCGGTCGCTCTGGACGCCACGTGGCAAGGGGCGCCAAAATGAATGTGAAAAACAAGTTCGAGAGAAAAACAAAATTTTGATTGCGCCTTTTGTAATAAAAATTGATTGAAAATTTTTTTTATTATTTTTCGTTTAAACTAGCTTTCGCCCGCAATGTCGTCCGCGACGATTTTGCTGTGCCGGGTAAATTTGGCGCCCTGTCCAGAAGTTCGCCCGTAACATTTTTCTCAAAAAAAGCACCAAAACAGGCCATAAATTTTGAAAAATTTGGCGTCCCTTGTGCAGATCAAAAATTCACACTTTGGGGCCCTTAAAAAAATTGAATAAATATATTCCGGCAACATTAAAAATGTGTGTGTCATATCAAGTATTACGTTTGTGGTATTACCGACAGGTGATCCTGCTACGTATAGTAGTCTAGAAGAACTCTTGTTAAATTCTAAACCTGCTCATCGTAAAGTTTGTCCTTGGGATTTTCATTTATTTTCATTGCATTGGTCTGCATTTTGAAAACCTGATCGGAAAATGTATATTCCTGATAGAGTGAAAAATTTTTTTAAATTCCAATGGAAGTCCTCAAAGAGCTCTATCTAAATATCCAGGGTTCCCTAAGTAAATATTGATCGCACTACAGGTAACGCTATCCACGAAAATCTGACCAAAAGGAAAAGGGTTGCCTATAGTACAATCACGATTCACTTAGGCAAACTTAGATATTTGATTGAGCTCTTTGAAGCCTACAATTAGAATGATAAAAAAAAGTTTTCACTCGCTTTCCTTTGATTATGGGTTCAAGTTTTCGGTCTGATCCGATAGCCTCAACACCATAAGAAAATATTGAATCTTCCCGTGAAAATCTTAAAATGAGATTAGCCGTTCCAGAGCTTTGAGGTCTACAATATGGAATGATAAAAAAATGTCCACTCTCTTTCTTACGATGATCCGGTCAAGTTTTCGGTCTGAGCCGATAGTCGAATGCGATAGCCGGATCCGATAGTCGGATCGGAGCGAAAAAGCAGCCTAAAACACGTCCAAGAAAATACTGGTTCTTCCCGTGAAAGTTCCGTAGCAGTCGGACTAGCCGTTTCCGAGATTTCAGACCAAACTTTCAAAATATTTGTCTTTGTTTTAATAACATATAAATAACCATATGAGATTAGAAAATGACAATTATTTTGAAATTAGACACTCCAATTATATTAATACGGATATTAATACGAAAGACAACCTCGCTCAACCCTGATCAAGGGCTAGAGCCGGCGCTGGAAGCAGGGATCCTTTTGATGGTTTGAGCAGAAGGACACGGAAATTTCAGGTATCAGTTGAAAAGCATGAAAATTAGGATGACATTTTTGAGTGTTCCTGAGGGAATCCGAAATGACCTCGCTCTAGCTGACTGCGAGAAGGTATGCCGTTGTATGAAGGACATATGGCAAACTCCCTTCAATCAGCTATACACTTTAACCTTCCTAGTGTAAATTGGCTAAATTACTAAAATCGTCCCAGTGTTTCAGGCAAAGTCACTGAGCTCCTTGCAGGGATTAATAATATACATAAATTTTAAATTATTCTACGAAAGTCCCTGACGTTGCAGGCAATGATGCCGTCTCCTCGACCGATTTCTCATTTCCAATCCTACACGATACTGCAAAGATGTTCACATCTCGGCAACTCAGATCACTGCCTAGTAAGCTCTATTTCTGCTACAACGACAAAGTTACTCTCTAATACAATATGAAAAAATAATTGGTGGGGGGTTATTCGTTTTTTCAAGTTATTGGCTGGGATTTGTGTTTCCATATTGCTCTGTTTTTTTCTGTATCACCAAATTTATTAGTTGCCTCCTACCTGTACGGATCTGCCTTCCCGCAATACAAGACTAGCTCGCTCAGCTTCCTCGCACAGTGTTCAGTACTCCCTTTTGGATGCACTTAGGAACTCATTCTTAAATAGAACAATTCTACTTTAAAACAATTTTTCAAAGTCCATATTTCCGAACTTGTACAATATACTAGATTTCAAATGTCAAGATCATCAACTTCTGTCCAAGCACCCACCACACCCCTTCTAACCTATCTTATCCTTTCCTATCCTTCAAACTCGATAGCCACTGGCCTCGGTAGTATAGGCGTTGAGCCACTAGTCTACCATCCCAGAGATCAATGCTTGGATTTCACTCCATGGCAAGGTCTTTCTCTTTCCATTTCTGCGACTTTCTTTCCCCCTCCTCTCTACTATCTTTCCGATCAGAGCTTGCTGTCCCAAATTAATTAATTAATTATTAATTCGTCCGCCATTTTGAATCTATAAGTTTTGATAATAAATTCCTTATTTGCCACCTTAAAAACTCCCAGATACTGGTTTTCATTGGAATCGGAATACAATTGGAAAATTCGTCGGCCATATTGGCGCAGCCATTTTGAATTAATAAGTTTTACCCCAAAAATTCGTTATTTGCCACCTTAATTAAAAACCCCTAGATACGCAATTTCATTGAAATCGGAACACAATTGGCAAATTAAAGTATATTTGCGCGGCCATTTTGAGTTTCGGCCATATATGCGCGGACAGTTTGAATTTCGAAAATCGGGCTTCGGAAGGTTTGCGATGACTGGTCAACGAAGCTCTCCATGACAGCGCCATCTAGGAGTGGCATTAGAAAGTACTAGAATAACCTATGTTCTTTCTTTTAATGCAAGCAGCACATGGTTAAAATTTCATTAAGATCGGTTGCACGGTGTAGGAGCCTATTGCGAACATATAGTACATCAATACATACCACATTACACACATTCATTTTTATATGTTTGTGTATAGATTATATTTTTTGTAGATGTAAAATGACTGACCATAACATGTTGTTATTTTTATCTGAATGTCGGGATTGGTGAACTGCAAATGGTAGAAAAGTACATTTAAATGGCAGGAATAGATCAGGGAGCAAAAATTTGTTGGATGGATCATATTTTAGTGACTTCAATTACAATTGAAAATTTGAAGATTATGCTGTGCTGGAAAATGTAGAACGATTGAAAGCGCATATTATAATAATATAATTTTTATTGGTAAAAATTACATGGCAATATTTTCAAAACAACAGAAAATCGATGATGTACGAGTATATACTAAACTGACGTCGTCCATTGCATGTGAAAACGAATAGTAAAAAATAACAACTGAAATACGTCACGCATAATTTTTATATAAATATAAATAAGAGAACATGACATTGTATTTTCGTCCCCATATCCTTTCAACGAACTAGGACAGTTTATGCTATCGAGGTCCAAACTCTTGTTATCAAATAAACTACCTTTAGTAAGAGAGTACAGATTTCGCTTTCATATTTTGTTCTTCTCTGATTGAAAGGTGGAATTGTCTGCCATTAACAAATAATAGCTGTCATCGAATAGGGCGTTGCGTGTTATACAAATGTAACGCTGTAATGATGTCTATCACGAAAATCCGTGTAGACAGTTAATTGTCCTAAATTATGAATATTAAAAAAAACGTATGTCATTGCAACTCAATCTGAAACCAGGACTTTAGTTTTTATTGTTTTAAATTAACAACTTTCATATTTATTATATTATATACTTAATATATAATTTATTTACACAGTTAAAATAACAAAGCAATAAAAATACAATATATCCAGCCAATATATCATACTTTTTTTGCTTTAATACATTATTAATAAATTTTGCATAAGTAAAAATTTTGAATAGAATTTTGAATTTCACACAAATTTTCGTTTCTTTTCCTGTTTTTTTGTTTGTTATAGTTTTATTTTGTTAAATACAACACATTTGGTAAAATTATCCTTCCTAATTAAATAATAATGCAATGAATTCCTATAAAAACAAAAAATATAAGTGAAGAACAGAATGTAAAGAGTTTAGCTTCCGGTCAGAGATACATGCAGACTTTTAGTTTAGTTTTAAAATTTAGAATTAATAAATTTAAACATTCGAGGATCAATGGTATCATCAATCGAATTGGCATCATTAGCGGCATCATCGAAATTAATGTTGTTTGGTATCCTATTTAAGTAATTCGAATATGTCCTTTTTGTTGGTGTTTCCTTCAAAATTGGTTCTATTCGATCTTCCTCCGATGATTGCGGATAAATGAAGTCCGGATCTTTGCTGGATTTAAAAATATCTTGCCTACAAAAATTATTATTTTTTTTATAAGCCTTTTTATAGCTATTTTAAGGATGGCTTACTTCTGGGCATCTCCAGGAGCAATTTTCAAATTGTATTTTGAGTTCTGAAATCAGCATTGTGATAAATTTTTCTGTATCTGATGTAAGTTTTTTGTTACCTTTATTACCTTATCAAGAATTATTTGTAGAAGGGTTATGCGAGCATCTTTTGATAGTGGATTGATAGGCGGCAGAACTGATCTCTTTCCATGACCTCCCCAACAAGAGTGACCGTAACTCAGGCAAGATCCTAAAAAATTTAAGTATTTATGGTTACAAAGAATTGGAATTAACAAAAAAACTAAAATATTTCAGTATATTTTGATGGTTGTTTAAATGAGTTTTTTATTTTTGTGTGGAAAATTACACTAGTCTACAGCCAATATGCAACTGAATGGCTATTGGTGTTTTTATATTAATTAAAGTGTATTAAATATCAATTCATCATTAAAAATTCCGTACCACGTAAGATTTTTGAGATTTTCTTACTTAATTTTTTTACGAAGTACCGAGCAATTTTGTTCTATTTGCACCGAATCGGTATATCATTTCATAACAAACGGTAACGGTATAACGGTATTTATAAGAAATTTCATGTGTCTAGTCTAAAATCTTGTTGTTTATCAGTTCTTGGTTGGAAGGTAGTTGTAAATTTATTGCCATAGCTACATAAAGTTAGATTTTGTGATAAAAATGTCTAAAATAAAAAAAACGTGGTTGTAATACATCAGTGGACTCATTTTGTTATGTTTGTGGCTCGTATACACCTAAATCACAGGCCAGAAAATAACTAAAGTGACTGAATTAGCATATCTCAAGTATTTTGGTTTTCCTATAGTGAAACAAGATTGAGACTGGGCTCCTCATATTTGTTGCCAGACATGTATGTCCAGCTTAAGCCACTGGCTTTATGGAAAAAGATCTTCAATGCCCTTTGCTATTCCGATGATCTGGTGTGAGCCGACAAACCATAACACCGATTGCTACTTTTGTATGACAAAAATATTTGGATTTTCGACAAAAAGTAAACACAAAATTCAATATCCCGACATATCTTCAGCTAAACGACCCGTCCCTCATGGCAAAAATTTACCAATTCCGGCTCCACCATTGCCGCAGGATTTAGAGACAGAACTTGGACATTGTGCTGCTGAAGATACTATAGAAGAGGAGATTACACCCCGTAAAAGAAGCAGAGAGAGCACTACGTATCAGGACGAAGAAGAAGAGAAGCAAAAACCACATATGATCGACCAACCTGAGCTTTAAGCTGCTGACAGAAACAGGCGCAAACGCCGTGCGGGCAATGACAGGAGAGAATAGAAGTAGTGTATTCAAATGCGCACTAACGAAATGCTGTTTTACGCCACGCACACACCGCGCAAGTTGCTTTACTGTCTACTTTCTGCGCGTTGCCGGCGCGTAGTGCCTTGTTTTGTTTGTGTTTTGAGTCGTGTTTTGGTGGTGGTGGGCATATGTTTGGAGTCGTATGTTGGTGTTGGCTGTAATAGCAAATTTGTTGAATTTTATATTGAATGAAAATCTTTATTTTTCCAAATTGGGGTAATTAAATTAGCAACTAAAACAAAGACAAGCCCTGTAGGATAAAAAAATTATATGTAAATCATTCAGGTTTTTCAATTTTTTTCCTATCACTTCCACTTGTCACTTTGATTTCGTTGTTGTGTTCAAAGTCGGAGCGCGCCGCCGACACAGCAACATTATGTCAGTGAAAAATTACCACATTCTGCAAAGCCAATGCCCGCACCGCCTTTGCGCCTGTTTCTGTCAGTAGCTTAATGGTTTAGTGCGTGATCTAAACTTATCTAAACAACATGCAGAGCTCTTGGCATCAAGGTTACAGCAGTGGAATTTACTGGCCAAAGGTACAAAGGTCACCGCGTTTTCGAAAGCGTAATGAAGAGCTGGCCTCTTTCTTTACAGTACGAGACAAAATTTGTTTTTGTACTGATCCTGTAAGTGTTATGGAGAAGTTAGGCTTTCAACTCAATCCAGAAGAGTGGCGTTTATTTATAGACTCATCTAAGATAAGTTTAAAAGCCGTTTGCTACATAATGGCAATACAAAACCTTCAATTCCACTAGCTCATGCTGTTGATATGAAGGAAACGTATGAAAGTATGTCATTGATTTTGAATTGTATTAACTACAACACGTACAAGTGGCAGATATGTGGTGATCTTAAAGTCATAGGACTGCTTCTTGGGCTTCAAGGGGGATTTACTAAATACTGTTGTTTTTTGTGTCTTTGGGACAGTAGAGCAACAGAAAAACATTACAAAGTAAAAGAATGGCCACAAAGAGGTGATTTCGTGCCGGGTGAAGCTAATATCAAGAATATGCCTTTAGTTGACCCTCATAAGGTTTTGCTACCTCCTTTGCATATAAAACTAGGATTGATAAAAAAACTTTGTTAAGGCTTTAGATAAGAATAGCGATGCCTTCAAACAACTTAAAGAAGTTTTCCCGAAGCTAAGTGACGCTAAGCTTAAAGAAGGAATTTTCATTGGACACCAAATCCGAAAAATTATGAAGGACGAACAGTTTGAAGGAAAATTAAACCTTGTTCAATTTCAAGCCTGGAGATCATTTAAAAGTCATTGTCACAGGATTCTTAGGAAACAAAAAGTCTGAGACGTATGAGGAACTGATTGAAAACTTGCTGAGAAACTACCAAAAAATGGGTTGTAGAATGTCACTAAAAATCCACTTTTTACATTCGCATTTGAGTTTTTTCCCGGAAAATTTAGGTTTCGTTAGTGATGAGCAGGGAGAGAGGTTCCACCAAGATATTTTAACAATGGAACAGAGATATCAAGGCCACTGGGACCCTGCAATGATGGGGGATTATTGTTGGTTCCCAATAAGGGAAAGTAGTACACAATACAAGAAAAAATCGCCATTTGCAAAAAAGAAATCTACCCAACAGTTACAATAGTTACATGTATACCTCGAAAATAAACATCTTATATAAAATAAAACCTTTTTTATTTTTAAACTAAATCAAATCAAGCCAATAGGGCATTTTTCATACATTTTCTTCAAAAAAATTTATTTTGATGTAACTCGAAAACTATACGTGATGGATTTTTTTGACTTTCTAATTCAAACTTAGGAACCTTCAAAGATAACGATGCACCTATAGCCATGTCAGTTACATTTTTTCACTTACTATTTGTCGACTAGTGTTATCAAACAAATTTTCACGATCCCACTGTCTTTCTTTTGTTTTAAAGTCTCATAAAAAGATAATTTTTTCGAATAAATCTGAATTAATTTCAGGAGTGTTTTTATTACGTTAGCTCAATCATTAGAGGCGTATTTTAAGATTTGGCGCCGTGGGCTTATAAGATTTGCCACTTCAATTAATAAAATAAGCAAATATATTTTAATAATGAAAAAAGAATAAACACCATTTATTAAATTAATTTTTTTATTTTTACTATACACAAATTGGTTTACAAATAAAACACTGTCATAATCTACGGATTTTGTTAATAGTGGAGTGCCTGGAGCCTTAAAAACATGAAAATTGTGATCTTAATTTGAATGACCGAAATTCAAAATGGCCACCCAAATTTGCCAATTGTGTTCCGATTTCCATGAAAATCGGTATCAGGGGGTTTTTAAGGTAGCAAATAACGAATTTATGTTCAGAACTTATAAATTCAAAAAGGCCGCGCCAATATGGCCGACGACGAATTTGCCAATCGTGTTCCGATTCCAATGGAAATCGGTAACTGGGGTCTTTTAAGGTAGCAAATAAGGAATTTATGTTCAAAAATTATAAATTTAAATTACGGGGCCAATATGGGGGACGAGTTTTTCCAAATAAGTATCATTGCCAGGTCAGCTGTATGTAGATTTTTCAAGAGTTGGGAAATCGAAAAAACTTCACTCCAAATGGAAGAATATTGACCATAGTGTATCCTGGTCGTTTCCTCTATTGTCGAAGTTTGCCACATTCTTAAGTGTAGGAAATTTCTTAAATTTCCCCTATCCAGTATAGAAACAGTAAAAACGGTAGAAACGGTAGAAATAGGTTTTCAAATTAATGTGAACAACATCTCTATATAATTCAATAAAAAAACCCTGTACAGGATAGTTATCCACAATTCTACCGGTCAGACGCCTGCAAGGATGATTTTCGGGAAACAGATTACGCTGCCAGGTGATTTAAAGTTTGGAATCGCGCAACAGGATGTGCAGACCCAAAACAAACTAAGGGCGAGCGGATCTAGATTTAAGGAAGGCGGTCGCGTCTACCTATAAAATCCTCTACCAATAAAAGGTAAATCGCCAAAACTACAAAGGAAGTGGAAGGGCCTCTCCAAGGACATCACGAGATTAAACGATGTCATCTATCGAATCCAAAAAGGTTCGAACGGGACCTGTAGGAAGCTGTATTCGGACGAACACTAAGTAAGAAGGGGGCAGTGTAACGGCTAACCGAAAAGAGAAAATCAAAATTCCAATTCACCGAGAAGTTTCATGTTCAGAGGCACCGACTTGAATACATACATAATGCAGTGTCGGTTTAGTACGGTTGTTCCAACTGAACCGCCAAGAAGACGAAGGAGGAACACATGTGTGCAAGAAGTTTTGTTTTGAAATTAAAGTTGTTAAAAACAAACAAATTGTTCCAATTAACCCCTGATGAATCCGAGAACGCTCGAGAAGACGTATTACAATATTTTTTATAGGTAACTTCAACTTTCTGTAGGTATGGTATCCAAAATCATTCTTTCCAGATTTTTTGTTGTTTTCATTATACTTTTTTTCGCGGACAGTGCACACATAACCTTTTTTTATTTAAAGGCGTTGCACCACACGCGGGCTTTATGCAAGAGACTCAGGTAACTTATCTTTAGTGTTGCCAGTCAAAACATATAAAAATTTGGATAAAATCCCTCGTTGGGTTTTTGAGATCCCCAAGGATAAAGGATAGGTATACTTAAGATGTCCTTTGAATCCTTTTTTCGGCATTATTTTTGTTGCGCAATATTGAATACTTTCCTTGAAATTTCACTTTTTGTAAAAAAAGGCGTTATTCTAAAAACGCTCCTCTTGGTCTGCCGATTCTTCTAGAGTGACGTTCTACAGCTTAAAATTTTCTTCAAAACTTGTACTATCACGTACAAATAACAAAAGGTCTGTTTAAAAGTTTTCCATTGCTTAAAATTACCTCCAAAAAAATATTAATAATGGACTACGTGATGGTACAAATTTTCGAAAAATTTTGCAAAAATCAAATGTTACTGATTTTTTGACCAAAAACTGATTTTTGGAAACTTTGACCTTGAATAACTTTGAAAGGGTTAATCGGGTCAACATCTTTGTAATAACTAAAGTTGTAGAGAATTTCATTACCACCATTTAGGTCCCTTGTACGGGGTTGTACGACCTATAGAAACCGAGATACAAGGAAAACACCGGAAAACCGCTATTATTCTGGCGGCCATGTTTTTTTTGTGATTCCGAAATTGTTTTCTTAAAAAGTCCCAAGGAAGCTGTGTACCAATTTTCAGCCATTTCCGAATTTTGTCTCCTTTAAATGCTAATTTCCCCCCGGACTATTATAGATTATTCGCAAGATAAATCGGGAATAATTTTTCTAGTTATATGGCGTTAACTAGAACTTCAACTTCAAGCATTGTATCCAATTTGCATAAGAATGCAAATTTGGCGGTTACTGCGATATATGAAGATTTGCGTCTCCTTAACTCGGCCAACAATTGCTCGCATATTGGCAAAAAAAGGTATTAATCCTGAAATCCTTCTGAAACTTTCGTGCAACAGAGAAAAAAGCATACACATTTCTGTGCGATAAAAGAGCTTCAAAGTGCAATTTCGCGATGTAAATGCGGCTTTATGTTCAAATCGTTCACGTCCTTATTTTTCGCTGCCAAACAAGCTCGTTCTCCCAACCAACATGAAATGAGGCCAGTGAAAGCGAAGCGTCAACCGGAATTTTTCCATTACCAATGTCTAATAATTGTATGGAAAACACTTCCACCGATTCGTCATTTTGTAACGCGGCTCGCATATTAGTTGATAACTTGAGAGTTTTCATGTATCTCCACAAATGACTTTAAGCAAGCGCTTATTTCATCAACAGCTGTTGATCTTGGAATGACTGGCAGCATTTGCCGAAAATCGCCTTTATTTTTGAAAATATTACCAAATTTTGGTGTTAAAGTTGGCTTTATTTGGTACTTTTCGCCATAAGCTAATGTGAAAAATGTTAGCCAATTTTAACATCAAAATTTGCTAATATGTTCAAAAAAAGGCCGTAACACAAAAATTGTCTGGACATTATTCATAAAAAAATATTGATTAACTACGTATTTTTTTGGAAAAAAAGGTAGTCGAAGTTGAGATTTTTGTTAAAAAAACCAAAACTTTGACTTTGATGACTCACAATACTTGAAGTTGGTAGGGTAGAACATTCACTTTTAAAGTTCTAGATAGGAAGGATATTCTGCGTGCAATGCAATTCATGATAATAGGGGATAGGGTTACTAAAATACAGGGTTATATGCAAAACACTAAAAAAAACTTCCAAACGCCTATCCAAAACCTATCCACAGCCGGCCGCTTTGCAACTTTATGCAGCTCACCCTGTATATAGATTGAATAAAAATAAATTATTATATTTTAATGTTTTTGTGTTCTTATTAATTTATTGAAATATCCATTCGTAATATTCAACATTCATCATACTTGGAAGTTGGTCATGCGGACCTAAACCGCCAAATCCACTATCCAGTTAGTTAAATTTTTTTATTGACTTCGGAACGAATTTCATTTTCCAATCTGGTGTCACCCTTTCATGAAATTTTCTTAATTAGTTGCAAAAGTGAACAAATTTTTTGAGGTTGATGTAAATACAGTACACTCGCACTTTAGTGAACTCGTGATACAGTGAACTCGCGATATAACGCTCATTACACTCTAAATAGTGAACAATTCGTTTTTTCGTTACTCGGATTAGTGAACAAAATTTACAAAAACTACTTTTCTACATAAGCATATGTGAAAAAAGTACTAAAAATGTACCAAAAAAGCCAATTTTAACATCAAAATTTTCTAATATCTTCAAAAGTAAAGGCCCTTTTACATCGCAAGCGCCAAGTCGAAACACATATTGGAGCTCGTTTATTGCACAGAAATTTGTATGCTTTTCTCTCTGTCTTGAACCCACGTTCGTGCACCAGAGAGAAAAACATACCAATTTCTGTGCGATAAAAGAGCTCCAATTCGCGTTTCCACTTTATTATTATTATTATTTATTTATTTGAGACAACATGTACAAAGATTAAAATCTTATATAATAGTACATTAATTAAAAGTTTGGAAGACAGCAAAAATAACAAGGAGAGAAAAAAAAATAAAAAGAAAGTTAACAAGGGAAAAAAATAAAAAAAATTACAGAAGGAAATTAGAATTACAGTAAAAGAATATGTAAAGTAATAAAAAAAAATTAAACTAAAAGCAATTATTTAAGTTTAGTATTCATGCTCTAAACAGTCCTATTCGAAATTAAATCAAAAAGATGGTTCCTGAAGATGCCCGCTGAATCGGCACGTTGTAATTCCACAGGGAGAGAATTCCATAAAAGAGCTGCGTGGACGAAGAAAGAACGCTGACCAATTAAAGTTCGGAAACGCGGAATAATCACATTATTGTTTCTAAATGACTGTGTGAGCTGCACAAACTGATTGAGATAAGATGGTTTACGATGCTGGAGGATATCATGAAATAGACGCATAAGTCTATATTCACGATAGTCACTAAAAGAGCAGCCCATAACGGAATTAGAATAGGGCGAGATATGGTCAAAACGGCGTAATTTGTAAACAAATCGAACACAGTCGTTAAAGGCAATTTCAAGTTTAGGGGCGCAGGAGGAGTCTAGAGCAGGAAAAATAGAAAGACCATGCATTAGAAGAGGTAAAATTAGTGTCTTCACTAAGTACATACGGACGGTCCTACTGAGCAAGTTACAATGGAACCTAAATTTCGACAGTTCAACCTAAATTTCGACAGTGTTTTACGAATGATGGAGCTAACATGATCGCAGCATGTCATTTTGGCATTCAAGACAACTCCTAGATTTCTTACCTTCTCAACACTCGCTAGAGGAACCCCATTTAAAGCAATAACGGAGAAGTCGGGACAAACAGTGGCAGAATGAGAGAAAAAGATGCAATGGGACTTCGAAGGATTAAGCTGAAGTAAGTTTGAGGTCGACCAGGAAGAAACACGACATAGATCAACAGCAAGCTCCTCCACACATCTTTGAATTTGGTCGCTGGGCGCAGAGCTATAAAGTTGCACATCATCGGCGTACATATGTATCTTAGAATGTTTTACTACCGAAGGAAGATCGTTGATAAAGATGCTGAATAAAAGAGGACCCAGAATGGAACCTTTAGGGACGCCAGCACAAATTGGAGCTATCGAGGAACTACAGCGACCAAGTATAACTTTCTGAGAGCGGTTGGTTAAAAAGCTATGCAAGAGTTTGATAGCAGAAGGAGAAAAATTATTGTTTAATTTCATAATTTTTTGTTATTATTTTAAAGAAAATAAATGAAAAACTTAGTTCTTATTTGGATTTTTTGGGAACTAGCTGAAAAAAAGTACTTAATTCCTCTTACTCGTAAGGTGGACGATTTTCATTGTGAGTCACTATACTTAAAAACATGTATATACTTAAAAATTTATTTTGTAGATAATTGTACTATGAACAATTTTGGTAAGGACCTCTATTGACCTCCGAACAATAGGTCGCGAGATATTCGCGAAAAACTGATTTTTGTGACCTTTTGACCTTTATTACTTTTTTAGCCGGCATGATATCAATGTCGATTTTTCACATATTCATAAAAATGTCGTAATAAACTGTCGTATACAAAAATTCAGCTCACTAGGAATTTTTCGGCAGATTGGGGTTTAAAACACCTAAAATGACTGGACTATAAGTACTGCAATTCATTCGATTAATCAAAATCAGTTCTTCTGTCGCGCTCTGAATTTATATTTTAAGGTATTTCTACAAATATTTTATTTTCTTCTGATTTACTACTCTCAGTTAAACAAAATTAAATGAATTAAAAAAGAAAACACTAAAATCATTTACTTTGTATCAGTTTCATTATACATATACACGGGAAAAAGATTACATTGCTAAAGCTTTCCTTTCTAAAACAAACATATCATATCACAAAATGTAACTTTACCTAAATGTGATGACGTATCAAACCAAGAAGTTGCTCTTAACAGTTCAATAAAAGCAATTTCCGAAAAATCGAAAAGTTTGAAATTAACCAAATAAATTGAAACCTCTTACAATTCCCAAATACTTGTGTACCATCTCAAAGAACTTCCTACTACCACATCCAGTCACACAAAAAAACCGATAAATGAGTAAAGAAACAACATTTAAAATCAATTTTATACCCGGCAGGAAGACGACCACCATCCGTGGTACGCTATTATATTATTCTCAGTACATTTCCTTCAGCTATATTAATTGCATTTTACACCTGTTTAGATGGCAGCAACACCTAAAAGCAGTGCCTAGGTAAACACAATTTTCATGTTGGGTTTAGAAGAAGTCCTTCTGAAAGGATCATCTTGCGAGAACAAATCCATTGTTGGCTTTTGTCAAACTTACCTTGCAGCTATACCAGGGAAACCACTCACTCGCAGGTTGTTATTTGCAGATGAATCAGTCCATTGGAAAAAAGCTCTCGTTCCTTTCTCAAACGAGACGTATTTGTTCTATTTAACACCAGAATACGAAGGCGGTTTCTAAACACGTCGCACAATCCACAGCTGGTCCTTTGAACTTATCTCCATTCCCCTGGCAAACTTCTGCTGCGAGTTTATCCTCCTTTCACCTGGAGGAAATTTCATGTTTTCAATTCTCAAAAAAAAAAACCAGAGAAAAATAAAAATAGAAAAAAATCGCAGAAAGAGATTCGTTTATGGAACTCCAAAACAAATTATTTTAGCTGATTGGTGTTTTCCATTCGAAATGCCCTCCAGGTAAACATTGGCTGAAGGCTTCGGATTCAGATGAATATGGTTAGGAGTCTCACGATTTAATAACTCCCACAGGATCTATTTTATAGCAGACACAGGACTTGCAAATTCATGACAAACAAATTGAAATTTCTTTTTTCATCTTCTATTTCCCACACTATTAGGCCTGTAATGAATACCCAGGTGTTGTAACTTCTTTTTAACATTTGTGATTTTTCTTTATATAAGACCCTTTTATGAAATTCTTTTTTCCACTCTGTTCATAGTCAACGGCTTTGCGAGAATTCTTAACAAAAATAAAATTCATCGCCGTCAGATGACTTTTCCTTACATAATCCTCCTCCATTTGCTTTATTAGATCCCGGGGTTGACGTAGCCGTGAGGCTAGGATCCTTGCATACATCATAATCTTATATAACATTATTTAAAAAGTTCCGGACATTGCGATTATCCTAATAGTGCGATTTATCATAATTTTCTGGCGGATTATGGAAAGTACAAGGATGGGGACTGCAGCGAGCATAAAGTTTTTTCTGTAATAAGTGGGGTCAAAAATGAGTTGTTACCAGGCTAAAGAAGTTTATTGGGGGCTGGTTTCTTTTATAGTAAAATAATATTAAATTATGTCATTATGTCGTGGGCTTGTGGATATAAAACCACCCGAAGCATATAATAATGAAAAAAACGTCTATTCAAGTTCCGTGCGAAGTAGTGAAAACAAGTGAAAGCCACAGACATCTTGAAAAGGAAAACCCGAAGATAGAAAATAAGTATCCCTTCATTCCATCATATTCTAAAAGACTAATGATTGTCGTGGGCCGTCAGAGAGAGATTGTTTATAACTGTTATTTCTGTACCTATTGTTGACATTTCTGAGGTCAGTGTTAACTGTACTCGATTTTGGGTAAAAGGCCGCTAAACCTCAGCAAACATGTTACAGATTTCTTTAGGGCATGAGGAGTGTATGTTACAATTGACGGATGTTGACGGATAACCTGAGGTTTTTCGTTTAATGTTAACGAAGTCGAAGAATTTCTTAGGGTCTTTTATGATGTTTTCACCTACGGTGTTTACAAATGGCCTCACGTGACCTAATTGAGAATTCTGAAGCTAATCTAGCATATTCCGATCTCAGTTGAGCATTGATATTAGTAGTTTTAGTCTGTGGTTGGATCTAGTATTTTTGTCTAGCTACGGTTCATATAATTTGTCTCTTTTTTGATTTTAGATACATATTTATCGATGGTTTAAAAAATAATATTTTAGAAGCATGAGACTACTCTATCTAACCCAGATGCTACGACAGAAGCAGGCCCCTCAACTGCACCCGTGCAGTTACCCAGTGCCTCTAAGGAGGCTAACAAAAATGTTATGCCTTCCGGCTCTAAAGGCGCTCCACCATCAAAGGTGAAGTACCAAGAGCAACGCACCTTCCAAAGAATCCTTGTTCGATTCAAGGGAGTTGCTAAGGGTGATATCACCGAGAAGCAGCAGGCTTCAATAAGGTGGGCGACGCAGGTTGTCAGCGAGCATACTTCGCAAACTGGCAACCCAACACCAAAGCGTCCGAGGTTCCTTGAAGAACCTAATCACCCTGAGGCTAAGCGTAGTAGGAAAAGTAACATTTTACTTTCTCCTACTACTAAGACCTATAGCCAAGTGCTAAAAGGTCAGATCGTGATCGCCATTTTCGACGAAAGCGATCCAGATGCCCTACCCTGCTAAATGGAGGAAAATTGAGGTCAGGCTCGCGACGATTTTCCTCCCAATTCTTCAGGAGCATCCTGGCAATGCTCCTCACTGTCGCGAAGGCGTGGCGGATGGCATTAGGGCCGCGTGAAGCTTATGGCATATGTCGATCATAGATCCGTCGATCTCTATAAACTTGACATATCCAGAATCGGGGAAGCGTGGCCAGGCGCCAAACTCAAGGTCGTTATGAGGGAGGAGATCCCGAGTCGACCGAGATCGCATTCCTGGATCCAAGCGGAACCAGCCGAGCCTCAGGCTATTCTGGATATCATTCGGTTGAGTAACCCACAGCTACAGACGTCATCGTGGAGGATTACGAAACTGGAGGATCCGAAAGGTGACGGCGGAGCGGTTACACTTGTAATCAGCAAGGAGTCGCTGGGACCTTGGCGGAATCTGGTGATGTCGTAAGTTACGGGTTCTCTTCCATAACTCTGAGGCATTTTAAAAAAGATTATTTGTCCCTCAAGCAGAGTGGAGTGGTTTCAACTGTTCCACCTGCGGCTGCAGGTCTCACAGCGGAGGAGGACGAGGCTGATATATCGGTGATCGAGATTAATCCCGCTACTCGCAACCACGATGTTGAGAGTAGCATAGATTAATCTCCATCACAGCAAAGCTGCATCCGCCAGTCTCTGCTCTGATTTAGATGTCGTCCTGGTACAGGAGCCTTGGATTGTCCGGGGCCTTGTATGCGGAATCAGGACTCTGAAATACAGGTTGCTGTATCCCAGAAATGGGGAAGGTAAGCCTAGAACCTGTTTAATTGTTAATAATGACCTTGATGCTTTTATGTTGTCTAAATTTAGTAATGCTGACACGGTGGTGGCTTGCTTTGACAGCAGAAAGGGCGGCAAGGCTATGTGGATTGGATCTGCCTACCTACCATATGAGGGAAATATAGACAGCTCCAGTCTCTTTGACGCGGAAAGGGAAGCGGCTAAATCCGGAGCCAGCCTCATTATTGGATGTGATGCAAATGCTCACAACTCCATTTGGGGCAGCTCAGACACTAATGTAAGAGGTAAGTTGCTTTTTGACCTTTTACCCCAACATAATCTTTTGCTGTGCAACAGGGGAAATGAACCTACGCTCGTTACAAGGGTAAGACAATAAGTCTTGGGCATTACTCTTGTTTCCTCAGACCTGCTCAATTGTGAATTGGAGAATATCCAGTGAACACTCCTTTTCTGACCACAGAGTCATTCTTCAGTTTTATATAACTCTGTGTTGGGTTCATGGACATAGAGGGATTAGGGGAAACTGCAGGGCAGATGTAGTGATGTGCGATTCTGTGTCGATTTAAGACAAAATCGATTTTTTCCTGAAAGAAAATCGGGTTTTTCCGATTCTTTTCCAGGCGATACGATTTTCGATAATCGATTCTTTTTTAGAGAATCGTAATCATCAATTGCACCTTACTTCTCACTATACAGGGTGTTCCCGACTAAGATGCTAATACGTTATGGGATGATTCCTGGGTAAAAAAATTGTTCTACAGAATGGGGCTATCGGACTTATCCCCTAAAAAAAAAGTGCACTGCGCATTTGTTCGTTAAGCATTCTAGTGCGTACCTGATGCATGCTAGCCGCGGGCGAGTTTTATTTTTACTCGGGCACAGGTTGTTTAAGAAAAGACGTTTGAATCATTTTTTAATTTACTTAAACTTTAATTACTCCTCAACTATTTATCGTAGAGCAACGTAATTAGGCTCATTTTTTAGAGAAATGTACATTCTTTAATGTATGATATCAATATCATAAACCTCAGTCGAATATTTTAGTTCAAAGTCAAAATTTTGTTTTTTTTTAACTAAAATTTCAACTAAAACCACCCTTTTCCCCAAAAAATACGTAGGGAACCGAAGTGGAAAGGACACCCCAATTAGCCCAGATGGGAATGTCCTCCCGAGTAAAAATAATTATATAGAATATATATTTTAATTATATATAATTATATATGAAATTTGGCCCGATATAATTATATAGAAATATATAATTTTATATATAACTAGCTGGGACCCGGTGCGCCTATGCTGCTCCCATAAGCCAATAGTAGTAATCAGGTGATATGAATTTTAATATACAGTATGAGAGTTTGAAAAAGGCAATTTTTTGGTATTTTTGATTCCAAATAACAAAATATGGAACTATTACCCGAGTAAAAATAATTATATAGAAAAATATATAATTGGATATATTTATATATAAATTAATTATATATAATTATATATGAAATTTGGCCCGATATAATTATATAGAAATATATATTTTTATATATAATAAGGAAAATCATATACAATTGTATAGATGTGTATATATGCAATTATATCTTTTATTTCGCCAATTTTCTCAGACATGGAATGTTCTATATGAGTCCTATAGTTCCAAAACGTGTCTTCCACTTTCCTTACTTTTTCAGAAATGAGGAAAAACTGTTTTTCATATTTCATATTTATATGGGATAAGAGAAGACACAGTTTGTAAAAATACTTAGTTTTGTTTTATCAAAATGGTCAGGAAAAAAAATTTTTTTACACTCTGATTTTTCAAAAAGTTGAGGAAGTGGTCATAGATTGTAGCAGTGTACTGTACCTAGCTCAATTTTTGATTTTTTTGGATAAGACACGATTTGGAACTATAGGACGCATATGCTTTTTATCGTGGTAGAGCCAGTTATTTTTAAGAGCGTGATCCTGGCTAAACTCTAAAACAGATATAATGAGATATTTTTGACAGCATACCTATAATAACTTTTTTCCCATCATTTTTCAGCCACACACCTTTTTCTTGAGGTCTTTCTCCACCCTTGATTGAGCTTTGGGAGTGCGACTGGAGAATGTGCATTTTAGTATGTGATTTTCGCGAAAAACTTCATCTACCAATTGATAATATTTATTTCATCAAAATTATTGTAAGGCATTATATATTATTTTATAACGCTATATATGATCAGATATAATTGCACAAATTCATTTGTAGGCTTTATATACAGTTTTATATAATGATATAGAGTTATATATCATCCCATGTTGAACTGTAAATGATACAATATATAATTCTATATTGTTATATATTATTATATACAATTATATAAAATCGTCTAAAACTGTTGAAATATTTTATATAAGATTTTATATAATTTAATATAAATATATATGATTATATATTTTACTATATAATTATTTTTACTCGGGTAGGGATCTGACATTTTGATCGATACAATAAAAACCATCCATTGACATAGCATTTTTCGAGATATGAATTTTCATACACAGATGAAGTGTCTCAATGAACCGCTTATTTTCTGTACTTTGGATAGCTGGGACCCGGTGCGCTTCGCTGCACCCCAGGTTTAAACCTTTAAAACCAATCCAAAGCTTCAAAATTCAACTCTTCTTAACCATTAACGAAAAACCAACTATTCCAATAAAAGTTGGAGTCATTAGATTCAAAATATATTTATTTAAAAGTATGACCAAAATTGCCTGTGTATTCTGTTAAACCAGACTTATACCTAAAAATTCAGAGGTGGCGGGTTTCTTTCCTTTTTATCCAATATACATAAATCATCCCACATTTCCGTTTTTCCTTACCATCTTTCCAAAAAAGCCTTGTTGATCAATTCTGAACCGATTGCTTAGAGAGCTTCAGGATACACTATACCAACTCTTGAACAACCTACATACATACAGCTAACGGGGAAATGACACTTATTGGCAAAATTCTTCCGCCATATTGGCCCCACAATTTTGAATAGCTTTTGATCATAAATTCGTTATTTACTACCTTAAAAACTCCCATATACCAATTTTAATTGGAATCGGAATACAATTCGCAAACTCGTCGGCCATATTGGTGCGGCCATTTTGAATTTAAATTTTGATCACAAAGTCGTTATTTGCTATCTTAAAAAACCTCAGAAACAGATTTTCATTGGAATCGGAACACAATTTGCAAATTTATCGGCCATTTGAATTTATAAGTTTTGACCACAAATTCGTTATTTGCGACCTTAAAAACCCCTAGATAAAACCCAGTTTCATTGGAATCGGAATAAAATTGGCAAATTCATCCATATTTCTGGGGGAATTTTGAATTTCGGTCATATTTCGGCCGCCATTTCGAATTTAGAAATCGGGCTTCGAGGTGCATCATAGGAGACCTCCACGGACCTTGATGCAAAAACTCAAAGCTCTGCGATGATTTTCAACGAAGCTCTCCATGACAGCGCCATCTAGGAGTGGCTTTTTCTAAGTTTTAATGTACTAAATAGCACATGGTTAAAATTTCATTAAGATCGGTTGCACATAGCCTATAGTGAACATACATATGTACATCCATTCGTTTTTTTAGATATAGATGTATGTATACTAAAGTTACAAAGTGGCCGGCTGTGGATAGTTTTAGATAGACGAACAGAATATTTGCAACAACTTTTCGTAACCACTAACTAAAAACCAATTATTCCTATAGAAGTTCGAGCCATTAAATTCAATATGCTCCTACTAAATGATATATTTGCCGTTGAATCTGTGTGTGAAATTATGAAATTGTTTCTGAAACAACAGAGAATGATTCGAAAGACAATTGCGCAGTAATTACCTTGAAAGTAGGCATGAAATTGCTTCGAGCCAAACGACGTCATTTGGAAACGACCGTTTTATTTTTGGATGTTGGCTAGGAAATGCGTAGAATCACTTCCTGTTCCAGAAACTAATCCCGCTCTGGCGGCGGGACCAATTGTGGCAATTTCACTTTTCAGGTTCACAGGAGCACCGAGTCGGCGCAATCGGTCATATTCATTTTGTCGTGCTCGCTGGATATTCGCCTATCGTTTATTTTCAGTAGCTCTCGAACGTAATTCGGACATGCCAATACGACTATTTGCATTATCCTCGCTGCTCATCAGTGCGGTTTGCACGTGAAGTAGCTCGCCGCCCATTTGACTGACTTCGACGACCTATGCAAGCTCGTGTTCTTCTCGGCATTGTAATGAACAATGTAGAATGACACGGAATTGTTTTCACAGTCACTCAAATCTGTCGAACTTTCCAATATCGAAATCCTCTAACTAAGACCTTTGTGGCTATGTCTAAGGCCGACCGTATTCCAAAGCTTCATATGCGGTTTTTCGTCACTTATTGCTTAGAGATTTATGTTGCAAAGCCGCATGTGACGATTTGCCGTTTTGGTATACGGCCGGCAAAGTCAATTAACCTTAATAGAATGGATGATCAAAATGAATGTTCGCAAAATGCAAATAAATTCGCTTTAACCAAATCTATTTTCAAAAACCACAAAGGTCACTTTTTTTAAACATTTTTTTCCCTCCAAGCGCTTCCTTAAAGGTAACCATATAAGTCAACACATTCTTCTCGTCAAATAATACCGCGTAATCATTTGCGCCTTTTATTCGACATTATATGAGTTTTCATTATGATTCGGATAAAAAAGGTACTATCACAGCCAAGGTATTTTCATACTAAAGTTAAAATCATAGCTCCTACGTCTTTTTATCAGAACATATTTATGGCCAACTACAAATGTTGAAGCTAATCCAGATGAGAATGGCGGAGAATATGAATTATGAAAAACCCAAAAGGAACAACTGAGAAATCCAAAAAAATGGTCATTTTGGGAATTTTCACTTCAGATTAGTTTCAATAGCTTCATGGCCTACCTATTGTTTGACAGCTATGTAAATGTGAAATTGTCACTAAATTGGGTTTTTGAGAAATGACACCGGTTCAATTTAATGACAATTAAACATTCACGCAGCTATCAAACAAGCCATGAAGCTATTGAAACTAATGTGAAGTGAAAAATCCCAAAATTACCAATTTTTTAGACTTTTCACCTGTTCCTTTTGGTTTTTCCTAATGCTTGTTTTTCTAAAACCACCCCTGTATTGAGGCGAACAAAACAAAAAAAAATTATTGAAATCGGTCGAGCCATTTTCGAGTTTTTGCGGGACTAACGCACGGCATTCATTTTTATATATTATATAGGTAAGGAAAATCATATACAATTGTATAGAATTGTATATATGCAATTATATCTTTTATTTCGCCGATTTTCTCAGACATGGAATGTTATATATACTTTTTTATCGTGGTAGGGTCAGTTATTTTTAAGAGCGTGATCGTAGCTAAACTCTAAAACAGATATAATGAGATATTTTTGACAGCATACCTATAATAACTTTTTTCCCATCATTTTTCAGCCACACACCTTTTTCATATAAAATCGTCTAAAACTGTTGAAATATTTTGTATAAGATTTTATATAATTATAATATGATTATATATTTTTCTATATAATTATTTTTACTCGGGCTTAGCCATCTATAAACTATGAGGAAAATCAGCTTAGCCCGAGCCGGGCTGAGGTGGACCACAGCAACAGGGTGCCGCACTCTTCACACAATATGGCCGATCTTGGACGCAAGCGTTAAAAATCTCTTGTCCTGCTGAACAAAAAAGAGATAAGCTATGTAGTGAAGGTGCTGACCGGTCACTGTCCCTTTCGCCCGCACCCCGAAAGATTGGGACCTCCCCACAACGACTTATGTAGAAGTTGTGGCAATGAGGATGAGGAAGAAACTGTCTCCCATCTTCTCTGTACATGCCCGGCCCTTGCGAGGAAAAGAGGGACCTTCCTTGGCTGTTGGCTCACCTTTCCTTGATGGATTGAGTGAACTGCAAAACACTCCAAAGCTCCAAATGGCTTGAAATGGCCTAAATTTTGTCCCAACACTAGAATAGCATCACAATGGGCCCAATGGTCCACCTAAGTGGGCTCCCTAGTGTGGGAGCAGCCATTTCAACCTAACCTAACCTAACCATATCTAAGTCATTACTTAACTACTATTCTTCCAGTCAACTAGGGATAGTTCAGAGCAAATACTAATAAAATCGGCATTTTTGAAGTCGTAAACCAAAGAGTTATTGTAGGACGTACGGTGACTAATGATTGCACAATTGAGATCGACGACCCATGCTGAGTGGTGGAGAGTATTATTGAATAGGTTCTCCTCATCAGAAGCAGGTAGGACGTTTACCTCCTCATATGAATTGGTGAAAATTAAATCTAACCATTTCCCACTACTGTTTGGTTGCTCTCAGTGGCGGATTTAAGCTCGACTGCGCTGTAGGCCCCGTCCGATATGGCGCCTTTTTTGCTTTGTAGTGATACTTTTCACCTTCGCTTTTACAGTTTTAGATAGGTGAGAGTATTCTGCGTACACTGATACCTCATTCATGAAAATAGGTCATAGGGTTACAAAAATACAGAGTGATATGCAAAACTCTAAAAAACGATTTCGATTTCCCCCTTTCGTACGATTTTTTGTTCGTATATCCAAAACCTATTCACAGCCGGCCGCTTTGTAAACTTAACGGATACACCCTGTATATGTATACTAAACAGTAGAGGGGCTAAGATATGTAGATCCTTGGGGAACGCCAGCAAAAAGCATGGCAGGAGAGGAAATTAAATGGGAAATCTTCAGCTGTTGTGAACGAGCAGCTATAAAGCTATATATGAGCGTAAGGGCAGAAGGAAGAAAACGAAATTGTGTACAGAGTTTGCGTTAAAGGACGGAGTGATTGACGTTGTCAAAAGCTTTGGAGTAGTCTAGCAAGAGTAGACAACATACCTTGTTAGCATCTATATATTAATAGACAAAGCCAAACGTTGTGATCCCTTTTTAACCTATTTCCAAAAATTTTGATCCCATTTTAGCCTTTTTCCGGTGCACGCATCTTAATGAAACATATATCAAACGAAAGGTATTTTTTCATAGATGGTCAGTATATATATTTTATTCAGGCACGTCCATGGGGAAAGGTGTAAAAGCCAGGTAGAGTTTTAACTCTACTGAACATTTTTCTCTTCACATGTGCAACATAGTCCTCGGCCATCTGGCGGTTAACAGAAGGCTCGTTGCACGACAGTACGGCCGTACAGGGGGCGATTGACGGTGAAACAACGGCTTTACAGATCCAATAACGGCCATACGACGGTGGTACGGCGGCTGTATGGTTGCTATTACGGGTATACGACGGTGGTACAGTGGCAGCAACGTGGAGATTCGCCCTCCTATAAGAAAATATATTTCGTTGTGTTTTTTTTTTTCAAGCCGTTAAATAACAAAATTTCCCACTAAAATATAAATCAACACGCACCACACACTTCACGTACAGCAAACCGACAACTGGCGAGCTCGTTTCTCTTGTGCATCGATATCTTTAAGTAGGATAAATCGAAAGAACCATTGTACATAAGGGGCCATCCATAAATTACGTCACACGTTAAGGGGGAGGGAGGGGGTCGACGAAATGTGACATTGTGTGACAAGGGAGGGGAGGGGTCTTAAATTTCGTGACGTCACATTTCAAAATCTAATATGTTAACCCAAACAAGAACGAAGTGACTGCTATGCCAGTTATAAATAACTTAAAGGAGTGGGTTCAAAGTTCATGGACTCAAGATGATTAGTTTGTATCTTTCATTAATATAATAATTAATGGTTTAATGGTTTTTTTGTTTTTTTAATTTTTTTTGTTTGATTTGATGTTGATTTTATTAAAAAATAATTTAAATGGAAATAAAACTAATTTTGGAACTCCTGTTTTAATTGAACAATTGCTAGATGTAAAATTGCAAAATATGTGACGTCACACTAGGGAGGGGGGAGTCTCACAAATGTGACCACCTGGGACAAGGACGGGGGAAGGGTCAACAAATCATGAAATTCGTGTGACGTAATTTATGGATGGCCCCTAACGAAAATGATGAAGTTCCCATAAAACACATTCAACAATACATTTGGTGCAGATTCTCTTTTTGGCTCAAGTTTCCCGTCGAATGCCCGTTTCTACAGCTCAGTACTTGGCCTTTTAAATCTTTTGGTCAAATTTGGCCTTCGTAAGGCCGTATGTGCTCCCATTAAAAATAGTTAAAAACCCTGCGGCCATCATATGCCCCTTAAAAAGCAAAGCGGCCGGTGTTCGCCCTTTATAAGGCCGTTTTGTATTATATTATTTCAATGGTTCTTTAAATTTTGCAGCCTCTAAAATTTTGCCGCCCCTAAAATTTTGCCGCCCTAGGCCCGGGCCTCACGGGCCTAAGCGTAAATCCACCACTGGTTGCTCTATAACTTGGTAGAGGTAATTACTATAGAAATTATCGACCAGTTTGATGTTTATGGCATTTGCGATGTTAATAGGAAGCAGGTTACTAGGAAGCAGGTTAATTCCCCGAACGTCTTGCTTGAATTCAGCGGCTTGGCGCGCATAGAGTTTTCGAATTCGCTTTCTTATTTTTAATAATTTTTTATAATATTAAAAAAAATGTTTTGAAATAACTTATAAAATAAATTTTAGTACAATTTCCTGCTCTTTCACGTGGTACTATTAGTTTTTCGAGATATAACGCAAAAACCAAATTTTCGATTTTGTTTTCGAAATTATGAACTTAGCATACACTTTAGAGCTGCACAGATTTTTTTATCGTTTTCTACACCCAAAAAAGTATCTCGTTTCAGCGATATCATATAGTCCAAGAGCTGGCTGCAAAAAACGTGACCTATCGAGAAACAGGATGAAATGTTTTTGAAAAGTTAGTACTCTTAGCGCCCATAAAAAAATCGTGATGTGCCTGGGCGGAAGTGGTGCACAAGTTTGGAATGTGCGTTTTCCGGAAAATTTTTGGGAACAATGTGTGACCTATAGAGAAACAGTTTCAAACTATAACCAAATTAAAGTGTGAACATTTTTATATTAGAAAACACAGGTGTGCCAGGTCTGGGCAGGTGCCCAAGTACCCGGTACACCACTTTTATGTTACTGTTTTTTAACAACCTGGTTTTCTACCCTGGTTTTCGCGCCACATCACAACCCATTGCAAATAAATACGTCTGAGCGGTAATAAACAAAGCCAATAATAGGTCTGTTCCCGTACTTTCTGCATTCTGTCACTTACTGCAATTTGCTGCGATGGGGTGAGGAGGCAGGGGTGAATAACGGCAAACCACATTTTTTCTCACGGATTATGATTCTCCGAAGAGAAATATCAAACTTTTGTTGGAAACATTTTTTTATCCGAAGCTTCCCTTCGGAGAATCAGAATCTGTGCAAAGAAATAGGGGTTGCCATTTGAAATTTTAGAGTTACTCGCTCCCCGCCACCCCACAAAGGGGGCGGGGGTCAATTTCTGTACGGTCAGATAGATTTTCAAAAAATATTGAACACGTGTTCTTTTTTTTCAATCGAAACTTTCCCAGAAAATTGGGCGGCACGGCTGGTTGGAAACACCCTGTATACGAATATAATGTCATCCTCTGAGCTTATTGAGTGATGTAATACTTCCTCCTTTAACAATCATGTTCTTAAAATGTACTTCCTTCCAAATTACATATTTTTATAGACGGAATAGTATGCGTATATTGAGATTTCAACTAATGGCGAAACGAAATCACATGATAACGCAATTCCAAAATGAAATTGCATTTAAATGGCTCCGTCCGTTATTGTAACCGATTTTTTATTCTCTGCACAGACTGCCATTCTCATCTCGTATAAATATTATTCCATACACACTTTGTTTGGATTCGTATTGATTTAATAATCCATATGGTGTCACAGTTTTTTCGCAACGTAACAATAAAATTCCACTGTTTTGAGACTTTCTACTGTATACCCAATAGCCAACATTGCTAATAGCCTCGAGGCCATTTAATTACAGTGCCCCTAGTCCTAGTAAAGTCATAAATTTCAATCATTTCTGTTGGAATATAACCAGCTCCTTAGCAGGTCGTTTGTAGGTGAAAAGTTTTAGTAATTTACTCAAAACCTTAGCATAATTTCGCTCATAATAACATTCTGACATAATTTATAACTGCCGCATTCATGCTACAAATGAATCTCTTTCATTTTAATTTTAATTAACAAACAACAAGTCTTTTGTTGTAATTATTAAATAGTTAAGTGCAAACATTTTTCATAAGTTTAATTTTTTAAATTTTATTTATTTTTTTAAAAATTAAATCTCTTACCTAGGCGGGAATTTATGTTCAGAATCAGTTAGCAGGAGTACGTTACTGCAGATTGTGTACACGTAGCACCACGCAGAACAAACGTCCAAATTAAAGGAAAACACTTGACAGCATATAAAAATAATTGTTTACACTTTGATGTATCCTTTTACTTGTATCAGGTGGTGAGGGTTTGTATGTATGTAGGTAGGTACAATCGGTGGTTAAAGTAGGCATACCGTTGACATTACAGAAGAATGTCGGAAGTCATTGTAATCTCTAGTGACATTTTTCTTTTGAGAGCTCTCACTTTTAATGTGGACTTGGCTGAATAAAACTGGCAAGGGTTGTGGGAATACTGCGATGTTGATAGGTCAATTGTCATTCAAATTTTTTCTAGGTAACGTACATATATCTTGGGTGCGTAGTAGAAATTGTATTTTTCTAGCAAGAAGCTTTTTAATTGTGACATAAGAAAGCTATTTCATACTCAAGTTCTATGATTCTATAATAATGGATTGCTCATCTGAAATTATTTCCATACAAACTCATGCCACCCTCTCGCTCATTCATAAGCCCCTTTTGTCACCTAACTCAAATTTGTGCATTCACTGGCAGAAATAAAATCAGATAGTGCCAAAATTGAAAAAAAAAAATTTGACATTCAAAAACTGCACGCTTTTCCTTTTTCTTAAATATTTTTACTCTTCACTTTCAATAAACTACAAAATACAACAACTTTTTTATCTTTGCAGTAAAAGAAGAAAGGTAAATAAAATTCTGGAATAATTTTAAGCGACATTTAAAAAAACCATAAAGCCATAACGGTTGCACCGTATTAAAGTGTCCATACCTGATTTCATTTTTTTCCTTTGAACTAATGTCAGAATATTTACAAAAAATAGATGAGTACCTATAGTGACATTTTATTTCTTTCTCCGGAATTTGTTGAAACAGGGGTAGAGGACCTCACAGGTTTTAACATAAAGAATTGTAATTGATGAAAAAAAGCTTTTTTAAAGGGAAAAATCATCAAAATTGCATGTGTTATTTTTTTTAACAAAAAATTATTTTGTTCCAATCTTCAAACGATTATAAAAAATTTTAATTTACAAAAGTCGCTGTCGTTGACGTGTATACATGTCATGATCATGGTGCCATGCAAATTTTCTGATGATCAGTCCATTCTATATGTGAACGATCAGGGGTCGGCTGAATCGATATTGGGTGTTTTTCTATGAGAAAAAGATTCTAGAAATATTAGTGAACAATAGAATAAAGGCAGTTGCCTATTAGACCAGTGCCAAAACGCTTTTGAGAGGCCAAAAATCTAAATAATTCCTAAGGCCCGTCCCACTACACGGGATTAGATCCCACTCGCTTTTGGCGGAATAGGCTAGTCAAATTTGATTTTTTCGTGCTAACCGAGCCATTCGAAAAGTAAAATATGTGTAAAATAGGAAAAATTCCGTAGAATTGGATGAAATACTTTTGGCACTCGTTGGCCTTTGGGAAACTTTCAAAAGTGGCGTCAAAAGAGGGCCAAAAACAGATTTTCGCGTTTTAAAAAAGATACATATTGCACAAAAAAAGGTGTATATAAAGTTTGTAGAACTTTTTCATACTAATAGAATGATACAAGTTTGATGTCAATACATAAACAAATAAAGGAGTAATTGCAAAAAAATCGCTAAAAATCACGTTTTTTTAATTGCTCATATCTTTTACAAAAAAAAAACGATTTTGTAATGAAACTCGTGGAAATAGGGTTTCCAACTCGGCGGGACGGAATTGCCGGCCTCCCCCTTTGCCATCGTGGTGTCTTTGGGTGAAAACACAAAGAAAGCAGGTTGCCTGCATTCCTATTGCCAGCGTCTAGCGGCGCCAATCAGCATAAAGAATGGATATCCATTCTTTGTGCTGATTGGAGCCGCTAGACGCTGGCAATAGGAATGCAGGCAACCTGCTTTCTTTGTGTTTTCACCCTTTGAATGGATTTAAAGCCATCGTATTTTACAATAAAAAATGTACTGCACACAATACACTTGGCTTCGATTTGGTCTCTTCCAATTACAAGCCAACTTGAAAATTTTGGATCTATTGAAAACGCAGTTTCTAGATCGTGGTTTTTTCGGAGGCGGTGCTTCTCGTTGCCCGACATAGTTTTTGATCGCACTCTTGACGTACTACTTTCGTAGCTGAGTGCCGTTTGCTAGTGTTGCTTATAGTTACATATCTATAGTTAGTCGGTATAAAAGCTACTAGGTCCGTGCAGAGACCGCGGAACCTTATTTTAACTGGGGTTGCGAAACAGTTTTTTTGTCAACTTCCTCTACTTTTATTTTGGACCGCCTTACTGAGTTGTTGCAACATCTCACAATAGCGTGCAGCGGCGATTGTGGTCCCACGGGGCAGGTAATTGATCAACAACACCCCTTGGAATCCCTAAAGAACGTTTGCTATTTTCCCGCGGATTCCACAACTTTTGCTTTATTTGATGTTTTGAGCGACTGGAGTCTCCATAGTGGCTGAAGCCTGACTGGCGGATCGATCGACGCACGCGCTTAGAAATTTTACAGTGCTGCCACTACATCCAGACGCAAATTCCCTGGGACTCCCACACTTTTCTCGCCAACCACGCGGATTTAAAAAAAATAGTGGAAGTTACTTTTGAGACGACCCTCGTATATGAGAAAGACAACGAGCTCTTTTCAAGAATTTTCATGCCGTAAAGGCCCGTCCTCACTACACGGACTTAGATCCCACGCGGACTTAGATCCACGGCCTTTAAATTTTCTGAATCGTGAGTTTTGGATCCTAAAATAAGAACTAATTTGAAGGAAAATATTTATTTAACGAATATTGATTAATCTACATTGAGAAAAAAATCAATTTTCATTTAAAAATCCCGTATTGTGTGGAAGTACAATGTACCTTTTTAAGCACGGCCCTTTGTCCGCGCAGTTTGGCCGTACTGCCTTTGCCATTAAAAGCTCTATAAGATAAAAAAAGGCAAAAGCGCGTATGAGCTAAAGTCCGTGTAGTGTGGATCCACCATAAGAGTTAGTTAGTCATAAGACAAGAGTCGTTTTTATGATCTTTGGAAAAATCGCATCTGTTTTCCATTAAGTAAACGTGTCAAATAGTGACCATTTAGTCAGAACAACCTTTTTTTTGAGGAAATTATAAAATTTTTTATGATATGAGTGAAACATATTTTACAATTAAATGTGAGGTTTCAATCTTTGAAAGAAAAAAATATTTTTATTCCAGACTTTCTTCCTTTTGCTCATGAGAAAAAAATTACCTTTTATCGATTTGCGATAAAGCTGATTTATGTTGAATATAATTGCAAATTCTGTTTTTTTATGATACACAAACAAAGGCACACAATTACACACACGACTGAGACCATCATGAAGAAGAAACGTCGTCGAAACCATATATTTTTCAAGTGTTTGTTCGAAGTGTAATATTACATCGAAACTGATTCATAGAAATATATTCATTTGCTAACTTTTATTTAAATAGCTGCCATTCTAGACGTTTGACGAATCTCCCCCCGATCGGCAAACACTTGAAAAGATTCGACGATGGTGCGATCGCACATAATCTTTGATAAAATGGTTATGAACAATTATTTATTTGTAATTTAATAGCAAAATTTCAAATTCGGTATAAGAATAAATGTAAAATGAAATTTCTCTGTTAAATTTGAATGTTTTTTACAATCTCGGTAGGCCTCGGTAGTCTAGAGAGTAAGGCGCCTGGCAACCATCCCAGAGGTCCCGGGTTCGAATCCCCGCAGCACCACGGTCCTTCGCTTTTCCCACCTTTTTTCTTCTCCCCTCTTTACATTCCTCATTCCTCCTGTCATAGCCTTCCGCCAGCACTGTCCGCTCCACCAGCGCATGTCATCGGTTGGTTGATGGGATTCAACTGGTTTCAGGAGGCATAACACTCCAGCGAGTTGTTTCTCGTTGCCCCGATGCCAGAGTCGCGATAGAAATGGTTGTGAGTAAGTGGTTGTTGTGGCAGTTCCTTTCTTCACTTCTCTCTTTCCCTTCTCTATCTATCGAGTAGAGCTTGCTGTTCGACATTGCATTTTATACGAAAAAAATAGATTGTCGACAGTACAAAGGGCTTTCTCTGAGCTCTAGTCTTCCACATAAAAAAAAACTATCGAATTTAAAAGCGTATACTTTTCTTACAAATAAAATAATTTTTGGTTTTTTGATTTCAAAAACACCGGGGTTGCGGCGCCACCCCTCGAAATTATCAGGGGTTGCGGGCGCAACCCTTGCAACCCCACTTCCGCGGTCTCTGGGTCCGTGCGCATGATAACGCGCTAAATTCAAATTGCGTTTGAGTATAACATGTTAAAAATGTACGAATTTTTTAATAGTTGTAAAAATTTTCTAACTTTACAAGTATTAACAAAAATTATAAATATTAAAACATTTTTGATGGAAGAAAATGAAATTGCCGGCTTTTTTGGAATTTTTCAAATTTCTGGCCGGCTGCCGGCTCGAGAGTGATATTGCCGGCCGAGCCGGCTGGAAACCGGCCACTTGGCAACCCTAGGAAAGTGTACTCCTTGGAGAGTGCAATAAAAACGTTTTTGAAAATTTGGAAAATTATAAATAGCTTTTGCAAAACACGTTTTTTTTTTCGAAAAAAAGACCTTTGTTGTCGAATTCGATTAGCGCACAGCCATCAACACCTACAGAAACGTTTTTGGGCTTAAAATGTTCTGGAAGAGCTGTGCTAATAGTTGTGTTTTGTGCGAACATTGTTACTCCATTCTAAACATGAGAAAAGATGGCCGGAAAAGCGAAAAAAACAATTTTGTTCACAAAATTCGATTAATTGCGTATCGATAGCTGTTAATTTTCTACGAAAGTCGTAAAATATATTATTTTTTGCCTGCCGGAAGTAAGCACTTATTGTTAGCCTTTTATTTACTTTCCAAAACAAAAATATTTAAAATTGAAATTACATTAAGTATTTTTAGACTGTCACAGAAACCTAATTGGCATCTCATTAATTATCTTCCATATATGCAAGTTGTTGGTTAAAAAAAAAACAGTTTAAAAAAAACTAAAAAGTACTCTTTTATTTTAAAATGAACTAAAAAGTAAAAAATAGTTTTGAATGTAAAGTTTTTATTGCTCTAGCCAGTATATGGAAACTACCTACCTTTCGAAATTTAAAAAAGCGTGGGCGCTAAGAATATAGGCAAAGAGTCCCACGCTTTTTTACATTTCGAAAGGAAGGTAGTTTCCATATACTGGCTAGAGCAATAAAAACTTTACATTCAAAACTATTTTTTACTTTTTAGTACATTTTAAAATAAAAGCGTATTTTTTAGTTTTTTTAAACTGTATTTTTTATTTTCTACTTTTTAGTCTATTATATGTCTTCCGCCATTTTGTAATGACAGCCATATTAAATTTAAAATGACGTCACGCAGCTTACTGTACTACACTCGTCTTACACTTTCATTTAATACTCATACCGAGGGCGTTGTAAAGAAAAAGATAAACCGCCATTTTGGTCGAAATTTTGAATTTGGAATAACGCCACACAATTCATAGTATTCTAATTGTCACACACTTTAATTTGATACCCATACCGAGTGGGTTGTACAGAAAAAGGTAATCCGCCATTTTGTGTTGGCCGCCATTTTGAATTTACAATGACACCGCATAGCTAATAGTATTTTACTTGTCATATCCTTTCATTTGGTACGCATATCGAGTGGGTTGTAAGGAAAAACGGTAATCCGCCATTTTTTGTTGGCCGCCATTTTGAATGACGCCACATAGCTAATTGTATTGCACTTGTCATACCCTTTCATTTGATACCCATGTTGGAGAACCCAATTGCAAAATTCAACCGCCATCTTGATTTTCTTACAAAATGGTCAGATTGCATTGTCACGCGAACTATACCTATGTGCAAAATTTGAAGTTGATCGGTTATATCGCCGCTTGATTGCAAGAACTAGGCAACTCAGAATTCTGTAAAAAATAAATTTCTCTAGTTACCTATCCGTAACATGATAATAAGTGTGGTGTTTTCATTTGTCCAGTTTTTACATTGTTTAATAGATGTTGCTAGTTTGCTTTAACAAGTTGCCGGATCTTTGCATTAAATACTGCTTGATATTGACTACATGAAACTATAGATAACACAAAATCAAAAAATTTGGAGTTACCTAGTTTTTACAATCAGGCGGCGATATGGAAGTGGGTCAAAATTAAGTTGCAAGATTTGTTTACATACTAGATACAACATACAGGTGAAGCTAATATAAAGCGTATAAAAAGGTGGTCCGCGATATTGTGTTGGCCGCCATTTTGAATTTGGAATTACGCCACAGAGCTAAAAGTATTCTACTTGTCATTTGCTTTCATTTCATACCCATATCGAGTGGGTTGTAAGTAAAGAAAAAGGTAATTGGCCATTTTGTGTTGGCCGCCATTTTGAATTTTGAATGACGCCACATAGCTAATTGTATTCTACTTGTCATACCTTTTCATTTGATACCCATGTCGGCAGTCGGGGAGCACAATTGCATAATTCGGCCGCCATCTTGGAACCGCCATCTTGATTTTTTTACAAAATGGTCAGATTGTATTGTCACGCGAATTATACATATGTGCAAAATTTGAAGTTGATCGGTTATGTAGAAGTGGGTCAAAATCAAGTGGCTAGATTTGTTTACATACTAGATACAACATACAGGTGAAGCTAATATAAAGCGTATAAAAATATAGAAATGAATACGTCGCCCCGTCTTGAAAACTAGGCACCTGTAGAAAAATTTGAAATGGTGAGTAGTCGTCGTCGGTCTATTTAATCTAGGGAAATTTACTAAAAATAATGTCTGTTGCTAAAAATTGTTAAAAAAGTTCAATATTAGAAATCGCCTTGGGAATGGGGTTTCATTGCAGTGATAATGGTTCTTTCACCTTTTCTGGTTCGCATTAGGTATAACCTTGATAGTAAAATATTAAGAATTCGCAACCGTTTGAGGGTTTTACCATTACAAATGTACAATGGTGTTGTTACTCTGATACTTTGAACAACAAATAAAAAACGTTAACGTAAACGTTTCATATTGATTTCTTTAGAGCACTTCTTGCATAAAAAAACGAAGAAAATTGCTCCTCTTGAAATCTATTCTTTATCCTTAATTCAGGTGGTATGTACTGTTACTTAGTCATCGTAAAAATTTTACTGGCATTGCTGAGTTTGTAAAACGTCTTTATTAACAATGTCTTACATGATATTTACTTCAAGGTGATTAAATAAAGCCTGACGACACTTAAACAATAATCTGTACTTAACGTATAGGTTTCCACTTACGATTTGGTAATAAAATCAGTCTCGCACGGTGTTTGCAGTTGCAGTCATTAAGTTCATTTTAGTGGAAATCAATATGTGGGACGAAAATTTGGAAAAGGAAAATATATGAGATGAATATTGTGTCTTTGTATCATTTCACATTTCATTTCAAGAAAATATTCTATAAAAAAATAATTAATTTTAAAATATGCTTTGGGACCGCACTCTCTTTAAGAGAAACATGTTTTTCTTAGAATTGCATATGATTTCTCACCTCACTTCCTGGATGGAGTTCTTTAAGGATTCTATAGTGAAAAAAAAATGTATGGATGCATGTACAAAGTAGTCCACACCTGGCCTGATGAACTCAAAGCGATTTATTTCATGGCTGGCTCGCAACTCGGTCAGAGAATTAATGTCGTGCACTAGAAAGGATGTCAGTATACTAATTCGCTTGGTTACCAGACACTGTGACCCAAATTACAATCTATGGAGGATCGGAAGTGCAGATAATCTCACCTGAACACTCTGTCCAGGTAAAGGCGAGTTTGGTTTTTATCTTCTCTGTCATTGCCCCGCCTTGACCACACAAGTCTGCGTGATATGTTTTTTAGCAAACTGCTGAACTTGCGGTCTGGCATACAAATTTGATGTATAGGCGATCCTAACAGTATAATAGGCGCAAGTTGCTGTTGCAGTACTCCTTGGACCCGATACCTTACTAAAAGAGAGAAAAAAAATGAATATCCCAGACACCTCATACCGATTTAAGTGAGTCTTAAATTTCACATCAGAGCCGTAGCAAGCGTTCCTGGCGCCCGAGACCACCCCAATTCGGTGGTATCTATCCATGCTTTTCAAAGATTCGCCAGACAAAAATTCGAAATCCTCTACAGCTCTCACTAACTTCTTATACCTCATAGTCATTTGGTGGGTTATCAGAATATCATGAATCCAATATTCGTTGAAGCCTTGGCCAGACAGGGCTCTACCTCTATTTTTTCACCGGTATGGGATCGGGCAGGGGTTTGGTGAAAGAGAATCGGAGTTTGATGAAATATACTGATCATTGGAGCTCCACACAAATTGAAGCGGTTTATTCCTGGCCCATCTTGTAACGTGCCTAGAAATTGACTGGGGCGTAGTAGAAAGACTGTCAGGACAGTCAGTTTTTTTATGTGAAAAATCAGGCTTAGTAATAACGCTTTGTACTACCAGTCTGACATGTCATTCATGTTATGTTGCAATGTTTAGTAGCAAGCTTCATTTGAAGGATAGTAGAGAATAGGAGAGGTTAAGGGTCGGGGGTGCTTGAGTAGATATTATTACCAGATTTTCGATCGACTGATCAAACCATTGGAGATAACGGGAACAGCTTTGTTGCAGTGTTATGCATGGTTAAACAAGACGATTCCCATCAACCGATCGATAGGGATTTCGGTCATGCCACCATCAAAGCGGTAAGAAATCATATTAACCGTGCCGTCTCTCTGTCGGTAAATATAAATTATGCTTTACTCGCGCGTACGAATTTCTTTGGGCGGTTGATGTCGCGCCCTTAAAAGACTGGCGGCAACAAACGTCCATGCTTCACACTGGCCCAGCCCCACTGGTTGGCTTACTCACCGGGCACTGTGTAACAAAGTTACACATATCTACATACCTAGGAACGGAAAGGTGGAGAGCCTTACTTGCTCTGTCTCGGGGAGGACAAGTCTCCCCTTCACGTTCTCTCGGATTGTCACGAATTGCGATAGCTAGTAGCAGGATCTCGTAACTCGACGAAAACTTTCTTTACCACACAACTATGAGCTGCGGTAACTCTGGCTGACAGTTCATAATAGCTCAGCTGGTGCCAGCTGTTACAAAAAAATTAAACAAAAGACCGCTTTAGAGTGGTTAGGCTAAAACTTGCAAGCTTTCACACAATGGCCCTTTTCATAATTGCATGATTGCGCAAATCTATCATGTGCAAGTTGTTCAAAAAAGCAATTTGCAAGCATCATTTGTTCAAAATTGCAACTTGGTTGGCAAGTACCTATGCGTAAATCTGGCAACTATTTTTGTATGCATGCTTATCTGATTAAAGAAAAAGAAGAATTAATGTGTGAAAATTGAAATGCAGTTTCAGAGTATTCTGTTTTTTGATTTTATTAGGTAAAAGTTTCTAGGTTGCGCAATGATTTACTTGACAGTTGCTCTTTTGCAACATGCTTGCAATCAAGCAAGCAATCATGCAATTATGAAAAAGCCCAATCATGAAAGTGCATGACAGCGAGAGAGAAAATCAAATTCATTTGATAAGCTGATTGAGCAGTTGAGCAGTTTACATGATTCAAAAATGGATTATGAAAAACTAATAAATGAAATGAAGAAAATTGTTATGCGAAGCAACGGCGGCAAGTGATAAAGAGTTGACGAAGCAAATGTCCCGCCGTCACTTTGCTTACCATGACTATAAAACGGTAGCAGGCAGCTGCAACTCCTTGCAACACCATAGAATAGGAATACTTGTAGTTAAAGTACAAGGTTCCCGAATTAGAATTAGAAAGGCTTTGTGAATCCGAGATACATAGATGTCTTGAAGTAATTTTTTTTTGTTTTCAAATAATATGTCTTCTGATGACTCGTCCATCACGAAAAATTTTTGTTTCTGAAGAAAGCACTAAAAAGTTTGTTACCAAAAAACTATACCAACCAACCTAACTAGAACGAATTATTTTGCAGCAATGAAAGCCTGGATTGTAACAGCTGAGCTATCACCAACTGGCAGCCAGCGTAACCGCAGCCTAAGATTGATTACTAATCCTATTTAAGCCTTCTGTCCTGGGCTGCTAAGAGTACAATAGACCAATATTGGGCTGCAATACTCTTTGTATCCAATAACTCACTAAAACAAAGAAAGAAAAAGATGTACGAAGAAGTCAGTTTAGAAAAATGCTAGTTTCCACAGAAAAAAATTTTGATTATTTACATGATGTACATTCTAGAGTTTCGTTAATGACGGTAGTCTGCAATAGCCAGCCCCTATTTATTTTCAAGGTTGGCAATTATTGTCAAACTCAATCAACAAGGGCATCGATCTAACTCATTCTTAATTGGGACTGGGAGTCTCGTGTTGAATTTAAATCTTAAAAAACGCAGTAGCGCCTAATCTTCAATAAAAACAGTGCTTTTACTTCCGTTTCAGTGGACGAACTAGATGTTACGACTGATCTACATATATCTTAACCTCTCGTAGGCGTAACATGAACAGAGGATTTCGCGATGGACTGACAACATGTTCCAAATGTTCAACAAGCATCCCAGCCCGAATTTTTAAGGGTTCAAGAGATGCAAGTTCCTCCTTCAACCAACATCGTGGGATGAAATCTATATATTTTACATTCAGGCCCGCCTTGAATACAACGTGGCTAGAGGTTTATATTGATTGAGCCACCGTAGGAATGTAGCAGCTCTAACAAAATTCTACTGATATTTTCATTTCGAGTGATATAACGCCGCTTGCACGGCAATACTCCGTGAGGCGGGGTTCACATCTGCAATTTATTCGCCGAATTTATTACTGGAATAAATCTTTCTTAGTTCAAAAGCGTTTACATCTCGACACAAAATTACGTACATTTATTCCTAGAACAAGAGCTCAAAAATATTCGTGTATAAATTCACTGAATATAATTCAGAATAGTTTACATTATAAATAAAATTCTATGTAAAAATTGCAGAAGCGTTTACATATAGCGAAAATGTTCTTTGGAATTTTGCAAGGAATAAAATTCAATGTGAATTTATAGATACTGCTGTACAGTCAGTTTACACAATCATTCGAATATGTTCAACTTACGAATGTGTACATGTACACTAGGGTGGCCCTTATTTTCAACTTTTTCGATTATTTTCAAGGCGTCCAATATTCGAATGGATGAAAAACGAGGAAATGTGAAGTTTGAGGCAAATCCGAAGATATTTAAAGGTCGCCCCGTGAGCGTGGTCAAAATTTAGAAAAATGTGATGTTTTTGCATTTTTTCCCTTTTACCCACACCTGAAATATATTACCCATCGCTGACCCTCCAAATATCAATACTTATTTTATAGACCTTTCCACCAAGCCAAATTTAAAAAAAAATGGTTGACAAGCAAGGAAGTTATGGCTATTTATATAATATAATTTATGAAACCATCCAAAAAAAAATTTCCGAGAAGAACCAGATTTTTAATAAAAATCCAAAATGTGTCTGGATGAAAAATTGGATATTAAGAAGGAATACGTATGGAGTATTCCACCAATCGTGCATAAAAAAGATACCCATTTCCGAAAGGCAATTTGTGTGCAGGATTGGCCCTTTAAGATACTTTACAGGAATCGCAGCAGGTTCGCCCAAACCTTAAGAATACCATTACCAAATAAATACTGGAAGTTTCTATCAATCACTTAGGCGCTGAAATTGGGGCTCTAGTCAAGGTCAAAGGGCCAAACTTACTATTTAAGAGATATGTTCGAGAAACCGTCTTATTACTTTTTCACAATCTGAGCCTATTAAGTTTCTAACTTAAAATTTTGAAATTTAGTACAATGAAAATTTTAGAAGAAACTGGGAGGTATACTTTCCAGAATATTGAAGGATGAAGGATAAGAGTGTTATTCTTGATATACTTTTTCATTGATATTTTAAGGTATTTTTTTTTGAAAAAATTTGGTCTTTTCTTCTCTGTACTAGCCTGCATATTTAAGAATTAGCCCATTTTAGCGAAATTTTCAAAATGCTACAAAATAATTTTTCTTCGTATGTAAAATTTCAAAAATATCGATAACATTATGAGCCATTATGATTTCGAATCTGAAAATAAATAAATATATAAATAAAAAACAAAAAACCTAAAATGGGTAGTACGAGTTTGCTTTCAAGTGAATATATTCAAAAGTACTACAATACAAACATAAAATTTTGTAAACACCAAAGAACCGCTGATGTTTCATGAATTTATTCACTCTCATTCTCTTCCGTGAACTTCTATGAACTTTTCGGATAGTGAATATATAGCAAGGGGGTATACATTTGCAACTAGTTTTGCTGCAAATGTATCACCGGAATTTATTCGATAAAAACTGCGCGAATAAAATTCTTCTCGTGTTTCAAAATAGTTTACATTAGCTTTCTGAATTTCTTCCATGATAGAAAGTGAACTTTTGTGAATGAAATTCCTATCGAAAAATTCGCGAATAAATTGCAGATGTAAACCCCGCCTAAGTGCCCGTCCACAACGCAGCCTGCCTAGCCTAGCACTGCACATTACACGATATAAGTTTAGTGTGCGATGGAAAAATTTTGTTCTTGCTAGGTGCAGTGTTAGGCTAGGCAGGCTGCGTTGTGGACGGGCACTAAGGCTAGCTTGCTTTGTGCAGCCTATAGCCACTGTATATATATAACATAAGGTAATGTAAGCTGAATATAAAAATTAAACGTTTATTTTGATCGTTAAGTCACTGTAATCGCATATTTAAAAAAAATTGGGTAGAATTTGAGTCAATGAAATTTTTTTAAAAATCGAGTTTTATAACAAAGTAAACAATAAAAAGGAAAAAATGGTCAAATGTGCCGTGGATATTAAGAACTATGAAAACAAAAATTCTAAGTGGTGAAAGTGAAGTAAACTTCTTAATAAAAGGCTTTAAACTCGCCACCAGCATATGCAGAACAAAACAAGGCACTATAGTCACAACTTAGGAATCACCCTTTGTACTACCAGTCGGTTATGTCGTTTTTCACTTCATGGTGCAATGTCTAGCAGTAAGCTTAGCAAGGGGGCGGGGGAGGCTGGGGATCTGAGTAAACGTTATCAGGCTTCTGGTAGGTGTAGAAGAAGGTGGCGATGAACGCTGCATTTGAACTCTTAGATTTTGTAGGAGCCCGAAATTACTGGCAGCGAGAGATTATTTCACAGTTGAGTTGTTCTATTTAGAAACGAATTGCTATCTTGTTGAGTGCGCGAAAAGACTTGCTACAGGTGAAGTCGCATTGGACCTGGTTAGTACTAAGTTGGGGGACCGCTTGGTAAAATGACACTCGCCTTTGGAAAGGTCGATAACGAATAAATTCTTATCTGTAACAGGAGGGTGCATACCTCTATAGCGGAAGAATTTTTGGATTTTCATGCCTGTAGCGGGAGAGTGTATACAGGTGTGTTTGTTAGATATGCGTGCTAGATGCGAGCGCGTATTTGCCTTTAAAAAATTAACCAACTAAATTATTTTTACTAGGAAAGCTGGATTTAAAAATAAAAAGTTCAACAATGGACCAAATACTTTCAGTAAGGCAGGTCCTCCGAAAATGCTGGGAACACAACATCGATGTGTATAAATTTTTTGCCGATTATACTGGGAACACAACTAGTCATCTCCAAGGCTTTTTATAGAGTATGGCACCCCGTTTTATTGACTAAACTCCAAGAGTATCGACTCTCTTCTAATGAACTGGACTAACAGTTTTCTCTCTGGTCGTTCAACCAAGAGATGACTTCGAATGACACAATCTGCAGATGTTCCCCAGGACTCAATTTTACCTCTTCTTAGTTTTTATAAATGACCTACTCCCAACCTCATTCAACTCACTTCACAGTACTCTGCGTTACTTCTATGGTTTCGATAACGTAAGGTAAGCAAATCTAATAAAGATGTTTGGCTTGCTATACTAGGGGTGCATTCTGAAGGTAGAAAGTAGTATTAAAAATTCCTTAAACATCAGTCATTCCTTAAACAGCAATCATTGCCTTTGCAAATATAAGGATGATCCTAATACATATTAATTATGACGAGATATGAAATGATGACATCCTCTATTAGCACATATTCCAATCCATTTATATTTCAAGCCATTTTAATACAAGCACAAGAATTCCACATGAATCACTTGTTGAAGATCATTGGCCAACTAAAATTCGTTTAGTGAAGCTTCCTCCGCTTCGCAACCCTTAAATACTTCATAGATAAGATATAATTCTTGCCAGAACATATTGACCTTTTAGCACACATCAAATTAATATTGAATACACATATCTCCAAACTTTCCACAACTAAATAAAAAAGAGTAACATAATCAATCAGCTGGCAGGATAAAATCAATAGTTTAGCAAAAAAAAGTATATAGCAACTGTCGGTATTTATTCAAGGGGGCAGAACCTTACGGCCGAAAAGTTGATGCTTGTTATCCTGCTCATATCTCTTCCTTGGTAATTTTCTAAGCTCCATCAAAAACATTTCTCTTCATTTTCTTGCTTTTTCCTCATTGACCATTTTTCCACGAAAATGCGGGTAAGAAACTGAACTTAAATTTTTGTTTCTATGATATCCAAGTAGAATTACAAATCGGTTATGTTTAAGGGAAATATTTAGTAAAATTTTTTTTGTTGTCCAATAACAAATTAAATTCATTCTCGTTTAAAAGTTACGCAAAATTCATTTCTTTCATTTATTTTATTTGATTTCGCTCAAACAAAAGCGCGAAAAGGTTCTCCTTTTCATGAAATAATCAATGGCTGTGGACTATTCCTGGTTTTCTGAATGACGTTGCGAATAGTATTTACTGTTGAAAATCATCAAAGCGAAAATACCACTTTTATTCGCCAGCTGCGAGAGCGTATCGTACAGATTACGGAATAAAAATTAATTATTCACTTTTTATGTAACAAAAATACATTGTAGAGATTCATTCATATCCCTGCAAGTTGAGTAAATAGCAAACAGTCAGGACTTATTTTAGGGCTCGCTACGCGGTTGCAATAACTGGACCTATGCAAATAGGTATGTAACTCTGCAAATTAGACCTGGATAAGTACCACAATTAGTATAAATTGTCACATTCAGCAGAGTCGATTGGCAAGTGTTAACCGGTTGGCAGGACTTTAACAAATATCATGAAATTGTCAAATTGGCTCCTCGGCATGACTTTCATTATGGTGTAATTGTTCCCCGATGAAAGGTAAATAAACAGTTCTGTGTTTATGAGGACATGGGATAGACAACCTTGTTGTTTCAGTCGAGTCGTTGACATTTTGTTTGACTAGGACTGCTTATTTCCTAGTTCGTGGATTTATTTTTCAATGATGGGAGGGATTACATACATTAACTCTTCTGATTATTCTTATTTAAAAGTTTTAACTTATTTTGTTAAAAGATATTTTGTCGAAAAAGCTTTAAAAATGGGATTATTGAAAAGACTGAATTATAAATTAAAACACGTGAGCTCAAAATTATGGGATTTATTATATGCGCACGCTACAAAGGTTCGTGACGAACTAACTAAAATCTAAAGGTCACTCATTGAAGCAACGAGAGTGCATAGATGGATTATGATCACACATAGGAAGTGAATGTCCGAATTATTTTTCACAATATTAATAAGAGCGACACTATTCGCACCATATACGGGTGACACAAGTGAACCATGGCACGAGTAAACGGGGGCACGGCTGAATCGTAGTAAGGGGGAAACGTGTCACAAATGAACCGTGTCACGGGTACATCGTGTCACGGCTATACCATGACGCGGCGATTCGCGGGACACGGTGTAATTTTTGAGAAAAATTACCCTTTAAAAATGACAGCCTAGAAACTTTCAAAAGAATCCAAAAAATATTAAAAAGTACAACCAGATAATTTTATATACATCTCCAGAGTTTCACATACTTCAGTTAAATGGAGCTATTTGTTAAACCATAAGAAATAACTGATACATTATTTAAAAACTCGAAACTTGCATCAAAAATCATACTCTTATAATCAGACCTTTGGTTTTGAAAGTCAATATGTCTTGAGGTCTAACGTATTTGTTATATTATCAAAGAGGAAATATCTTAATACCACGTGAAGCTTGTCCCATAAATCCAAAAAAATCGAGCAGGATTTGCAACTCCAGGGTATACTCTCGCCTTCTGAGTTTTAGGAGACAAATATTATGTACAATCTGACGATATTAGAAAAATACCGGACATTTTAAAAATACATATATGATCAAGTCACGGTTTTTTTCTTGCGTGAGGTACTGGGTTCAAAGGTACTGCGGCCATTCTTTTGGTCTATTGTACTACACCCCATCTTTTCAGGCCAGCCTACTTGAAAAGGTTCAGCAGTCTGCCTAGTGACTTGTCGCTTAGATTTGACTGTTCGAGGAGGGACTCGTCGATACTTTGATACTCGCTATCGCGGGGCACCCACGAAGAACGTGGAGGGCAGACTTATCCTCCTCAAAGCGAAGCCTGCAGTGAGAGTCCTCCATAAGTGGTAATTTAGAGCGCAGTGTCCGGTAATCAAGCCAACAAGTATCGTTGCATCATTTGCGCTTCAATATTTCCTTGGCCGCGGTAGGAGACGACACAGGAAGGAACCGCTTAGAGTTGGCCAGTCCAGGCACGGACCTTTAGCGTTCAGTGTGTTTCATCAAAGTCCAATCGGCCAGGGCCCTTTGCAGCAAGATTATGGGTGCCCCAATAGCCGGCTCTGGACCGATGAATGCAACGTCAGAGCCTTGCTTAGTCAGAGCATCCGGTTTTTCATTGCCCTTGAAGTCCCGGTGATCCAGATATGGGTAACTTGATTGCGAACGCCCAGCTCACCAAGAGTACGTTGCAAGCCCCAAAATAATTTGACTTGTCTAACAATTTGTGACAACTGGAGAGGCATCGGTCTATTATCTACTGTGGGCAAAATCTTGTCCCACATATTATTTTCAAGGATAAGAGAGGCAGTAGATCGAACGCTTAGAAGGCAGCAGGCTGGATTCAGAAAAGGCCGCTCCTGCATAGACCATATTAACACCGTGAGAATCATAGTGGAGTAGTCTACTGAATTACGATCCCCCTTTACCTTGCTGTCGTAGTCTATGAGAAAGTGTTCGACTCGGTTAATAGGAGCTATAAGGCCGATTCACACCGCCACGTTCGCGAATGCCATTGCGTTTGCGATATCTATTAGTGTACGCTCACACCAATGGTGGCAGGATAGGTGGGTCGCTAAGAAAGGTGCTACGCTAAAATATGCTACTGTTCACACCAGAGGATACCTGCTTGGCTAGGATATTAGAAAATGCTGCAGTTGGTCGTCGTTGCCAGAATGTATCCTAGGAAAAAACAAACACGCCTGTTCGCTTAGATAGCCATCTGGCGACTAGCCATAGCGAAGCACGGTCGGTATGAACAACGCAGTGCTAACACGAACGTTCGTTCGCTTGGATAATTCATCCTGCCACCTAGCTAGCCACTAGGCGCTTAGCGTGGCTCTTATTGGTGTGAACGTACACTTACGATGGCGATTGCGATCAAGGACTTTCACACTGATGCAATCGCGAATCGCAAATTAATAAATCCGTTCCCGGCAAGAGCGAAATTAAACAACATGTGTTCTTGGTACGAAGAAGAGGCATTGTTATTACTAGCGCTTTGCGAAGATGGAGAGGAATTGTATTTAATTGTATAATTAAATTATTTTTAAAATAATATTTTTTTTTAATTATCACAACTAGGAAAAATACTTGGGTCCACAATATAAATATTGATGGTAACTTAAAAGTAGAATTCCCTATGTTATTTTCGAATTTAGAAAAAGATCTAAGACCATATTGACGCGGCCATTTCTAATTTATTAGTTGTGGTCATAAGTTCGTTATTTGCTACGTTGAAAACCGCCAAACAGCGATTTTCATGGAAATCGGAACATAATTGGCAAATTCATATTTGGGTGGCCATTTTGCAATATTTCGAAGCTCTTTCTAGCGCACACATTCACACATACATACAAGCAATACATACAGAAACTTTTTTTATTAACATAGGTTTGCTCTCCATATTTTATCTTTTTTTAACATTCTTCTATTCTGCGTGTGATAAATCAAATAGAATTGGATATATTTTCAGTTTCAATAAAAATTTCGGTCGACGTATCCGTGTTGTTTCAATGATTTTTCAACTCGCGATGTGTGATCAAAATGCCGCCGGACGCGTTTACAAAACTGAACGCGACAGGAATCGCTGAACGCTAGCGATCAGCGTTCATGAAGCGCACTCCTAAAAACTGCCTTGTTGTGATTGATCGCGATCGCACTTGAAACGCAATCGTATTCGCGAACGTGGCGGTGTGAGTCGGTCTTTATACGGCGAGCTCTACGGCAACGTGGACTGCCGGAAAAAATAATAGAATTGATAAAAGCTCTATACAACAATTCCAAATGCCGTATTCTTCACAATGGAATATTATCCGACAGCTTTGAGGTGAGCTCAGGAGTACGACAAGGATGCCTACTTTCGCCATTACTATTTCTTCTAGTAATAAACGACATCCTTGTCAGCGCTCTAGATAGAAGAACAGGTGGTATATAATGGGGATTGCTAGACCGGCTTAAGGATCTCGACTACGCGGATGATATCTTTTTGCTGGCCTACGGACAGCAGGACCTCATGTTAAACAATTTGGCAACAGAAAGTAGTTCGGCAGGCTTAAGGTTAAATCCGACTAAAGCCAAAGAAATGCGGATAAATGAAAACACCCTTGAAGGGAAAGGGCTGAATAACCGGACGTGGAACTGGTAGATAAATTCTGTTACCTCGGTAGTATTATTAAGAAAATGGCGGTACAGAAGAAGACGTCAGTTTCAGAATAAATAAAGAAGCGCATGTGCATGCCTATCTGTCAATTAACACCAAATTGCGGCTGTTCAACTCCAACGTTAAGGCAGTTCTTTTGTACGGTTGCGAAACATGGAAAGTCACCCAATTCATCACAGGGCGTCAACAAGTTTTCATCAACAGATGCCTACGTCGTATCCTAAAAATCCGCTGGCATGATAGAATTACAAATGAGGAACTATGGTGCCGGCCAAGAAAGGATAGACGACCAAATCAGGCGAAGGAAAAGGAATTGGATTGGTCACACTTTGCGACGCGAAAACGAGAATCTAGCCAAACAGGCCCTTGACTGGAATCCGCAAGGATCCCTTCGAGTCGGAAGACCTACAGCAACGTGGAGGAAACCCCTATTAGCAGAGGCTGCAACAAATGGGAGATCCTGGTCAGAGCTGAGAGCTGTCGCGCAAAACAGCGTCGGCTAGAGGGCAATTGTTTCCGCCCTATCTTCCATTAATTAAAGGAGCGAAAAGAAGAAGAAGAAGATATATCACTATAGCAAATCTTCAACAGGTGGTTCTACAAGAAATTGGAGACTTTTTCCGTTCAAATTGGAACGGAATAAATAGTTAGACAATAATTCCGTGTTGTTGGGTTAGGTAATTTAAACAGAACGAAAGAAAAACAGCTGTTGCCGCCAAGTACGTGGTTTTATACGTGTTTTTTTTTAACAGTCAGCTGTTCACTTTTTCTCAGCTGTTTACTTTTGCTCCACGGTGTAGAAATAAATAGCCGTTTGGGAAAACGACACTCGCGCTTGAAAATAAAAATATTTCAACACCGCCGCAAGTTACTTACATCAGCGACCCGACCGTGGTAAGGTTTAAAAAAGAATAAAACAAAAAAAAAAGAATAAAAAAGAAAAAAGAAAAATATATTATTACTCGCATATCTCGCCAGAATTCTCGAATTTTTTAGCTTATTTCCACTTATTTCCACTATTAGGCGTTAGATGCCCCTTGTGGGCGACATAGGTCAATCCACACGGGGACTACATGAGGCAGTGGGGCTTGACTCATAGGGGCCCTATCTGCACCCCCTTTAAATGCTAGCCGGGTAAAGCCCTGTAACCAATATAAAAGCATCGTCCAGAGAAGTTATTTACAGAGGTACGGGACCAGTGACATCTTCGGTTGTGTGCTCGGGTGTCAGCTTTATTTGGGGCAAGATCCTATGTGGTGAGAAAAAACGTGGTGGTGTAGTGAGCTTTGGGTGTGAGCGCCACCTGTGTGACGCCAGTTGTACTTCGCTGGGTGGGTTAGTCTGCCCCGAGCGGGCTTTCGTGCTGATGGAGTCTTAGGTAATTGTGGGTCTTGGGTGGAATCTTGTGCGGTCTTTGAGGTTAAAGTCTTGGTTGGGATTTCAAGCGGGGGAGTCATGGTGGGCTTTCATTCTGGGGTAGTCTTGTTTGAACGTCGGGGGTCTTGGGTAGTGTCTTGTGCGCAATTCTTGATGTCGGTGCATTATATTCGACCGGATGAGTTTTGGTTTGCGCCCCGTTAAACTTATATGCAATAAAATTAAGTTAACGATATCAATAGTATTTTAGTGCCCATGGTTTCATGGAAATGTTTCATGAGGTAGGTATCTAATATGCACGTAAATTGGAGGAAGCAAAATTTCCTCAAAAATCGCCAACTTACAGTCTTAAATAAAATAAAAATACTCATCAACTTTAAAATTACTAAGTCGCAAATATTCATGCATGCATGAAACCGAAAAAATATTTACAATCAATTCTTATCACATAACAATAACAACAACGGCGACATCAGCATATAATTTCTGGTTCAGGACAGATCGGGGTATTTTTTAAGGGTTCAGATGTTTAGCAAGGTGAATCTTATTACCGGCCAGATAATTATGTAAACAAATATATCATACGTATATGATGATGATAAGCAGTCTCCTGCAGTAACTTGTTAAGGATTTTGCCGAAGGTCTTGCGCACGACTCCTTGCAGTGCAGCGTCAACTGGATTTCCATTGTAATAAAAAACCTCTTTTAAAGAATTTTGGAGGTATAGTTTTAGCATGCCATCTAGTGCCTTCAGGACGAATGATGACAAGCTAATTGGCCCATACTAATTCGCCGTTTCATGCGGATGCCTACCTGCATTCGAAATGAAGATCACTTTGATCTTCCTTCAGGTAGTTGTATTGTATAAACAAAAATTTCAACAAATGCAAGTATGCATTTATAGGGCTGCACTACTGAATCCAATGTTATTCAAAATTTTATGAATAAAGTGACTTGAGATGTTTGCAAAAATTATCAACCACATGAAATAGAAGCATATTCAGATATCTTCAGGGGCGTAACGTCACTAGACGACTCATTCCGAAGAAACCGTTGGGATATTAAGTGAGTCGATGGAAGCTTAGTCTAAATTATTTTAAGCAGTACAATAAGATGGAAACGAATCAATTAAACTGGAAAGAAACTGATCTATGGGAATCGTCGTTTAAATCGCTGTGAGTTTTCTGCCACCTTAAGAATCTGTTGAGAAAAACTAAATATGTATGTATTGTAATTGCCAACCAAGCAAAATAAATTAACATTCATATCATGGATGTGTTAGTTTGATGCTGGATACTATGGGGCCACGGGTCTGTAGGGGTTATTACCCGGTTTCAACCTTCACCATATACATCAAGACATGTGCTGTGCGTGATCCAGTGCACTTTGATAGACTTCAATGGGTTATTTATGGGAATATTCTCTAAGAAATTGGAAGAATGTAGTATTGATGAAACAGTTACCTTGTAAGTCTGTCAGGACTTTGTAAAAAGAAACATAAGCATCATCCAACGAAGAGTAATTAACAAAAATATTGCGACAAAGTATCGGACATACTGTGTCCATAATTTTATTAATTTATATGTATTTGCTGATAAATAAAATATTTAATACATTCTTCAATATATTATATCGATATTTAACTTAATTAAATACCTTTGTGGGATTGTACGTGCAGCAACATTTCCTCCTACTTGAGGTAGAATAGCTAGAGTCTGTATATTTGAGTGGTTCCTTTAGCAGTTCAATATTGAATTGACATTTTCTGACGACATAATAAAATGCAAATAATTATCTGGAAAATCTGTACTCGTTTGCTGTGTAGACTTTTTTGATTTTATTTATTGTATCAAGTCTTTTATTCCCAAGTTAATTAATTCGACAGAATGTTGAAGATTGAATAAGAAGATTGGGTGTTCTGTACCAAGTTAAGGACATAAAGTAACTGAAAATTTAATATAATTACATTAGTTAAGTAATTTCGAGAAACGGCGGAGGAACTAAAATATTTTTTGATATTTGATAGAGGTAACTTAAAAATAGTATGCAAACTTTAAGTATTAGCTTACTGCTAAGCAGTAGAATTATTATTAATATTATTATTTAAGCTTTTATTTCGCCCAAAGTATTTTACAATGTGAACATTTTAATAATATAGCTGATTAACATATTTCAATTATCTTTTCCTTTTGCTCACATATTTGATTAGTTCTAATTCATTAAGTTTTAATTTAATAAATAATTCATTGATTTCTAATAATACTGAAATTAACTAAATCGAGAAAATAAAAATAAAATATAGTTTGAAATATTATGTATAATTAGTTCTTAATTTGAACGGGCATAAGCCTCCCCCTACCTTGGGTCAATAGTAGCAGCCGACAATAGCATGGAACCTGAAATACGCGCACGACTGCTAAAAGCCAACAAAGCCTACTATAGCCTGTCACGGCTCTTCAAATCCAAGCATCTAACCATAACGTCTAAACTTTTACTATATAAGACGATAGTCTTGCCGGTCCTCACATATGCATCCGAAACGTGGGTGCTTAGCAAAAAGCACTCTAACCTCTTAGCGGTGTTCGAGAGGAAAATACTTCGGAGGATTGTTGGCAACTTATGTGAGGAAGGACGATTCCGGAGACTCTACAATGACGAGGTCTACGAGCGCTATCGCGACATAGATGTTGTGAAGAAAATAAAGCTTGGTAGACTCCGGTGGGCAGGAAATCTAGCTTGTATGAGTGAAGATGGGGGCCTCGGTAGTCTAGGGAGTAAGGCGCCTGGCTACTATCCCAGAGGTCCCGGGTTCGAATCCCGGCAGAGCCCCGTGGTCCTTCGCCTTTCCCACCTTCTTTCTTCTTCCTTCCTTACATTCCTCATTCCCCCTGTCATAGCCTTCCGCTAGCATTGCCCCGCTCCAACAAGCGCATGTCATCGGTTGGTTGATGGGAGGGATTCAACTCGTTTCAGGAGGCATAACACTCCAGCGAGTTGTTTCTCATTGCCCCGATGTCAGAGTCACGATAGAAATGTTTGGGGTTAGGTGGTTGTGGCAGTTCCTTCCTACTTCTCTCTTCCCCTTCACTATCTATCGACTAGAGCTTGCTGTTTGACATTGCACTCTATAAGAAGAAAATAGATTGTCAACAGTACAAAGGGCTTTCCCTGCGCTCTAGTCTTCCACATAAAAAAAAAAAAAATGAGCCTGCTCGGAAAGTTCTCTGCGGTAAGACTTACGGGGTGCGACAGCGAGGGAGACCCAACCTCCGCTGGAAGGATGGCGCAGACCAGGACGCTCAGAGCATAGGGATGCCAAACTGGATGACATCGGCTCAGAATCGGGACCGGTGCAGAGAACAGTTGCAAGAGGCCAGGACCGGATCCCGGTTGTAGAACCGTTAAAGAAGAAGAACCCTCCCCCAGTTGCTTCCAATTAACTTTGTCTTGTGCTGTCTGATACCAGTTTCCTGTATAGCGTTCAATGTCATATCTCCATCTCTTCAACTGTCTTCCAACCTTTCTCTTTCCATCTCTTGGTGTCCAATTTGTTACCTGTATTGTCCATCTTCCATCTCTTAGTCGAGCTATATGTCCTGCCCAACTCCACTTTAAATGGCGAATTCTTTCGATTACGTCTGTAAAGCCTGTTGTTCCTCGAAGTGTTTCATTTCTCATTCGCTGACGCTTTGAAATGTTGAATATGCACCATTCTATAGCTTTTTGACATACTTTTAGTTTGTTTTCTGCTTCGGTTGTAAGGCTCCATGTTTGTGAACCATAACTTAGGACAGGTAGCACTGCTCCATCAAATAGATATTTTTTTGTTGCTAAATTTATATTTGAGTTAAATACATGTTTTAAGCTCCATAGTTATTTCCACCCGTTGGTTATTCTTCTATCGATTTCCTTTATTTGGCTTTTTTTAAAGGATATTATTAGTTGGCCTAAATAGATGAAATCCTCGATATACTCCAACTTTTCATTTTCTGGATATAAATCCATTTCATCAGAATTAGTTAGAATTTTGGTTTTTTCTTTGTTTATGTTCAAACCTGCTTCTTTACCTTTCTCCCATAGTTGGTTTAACATAATTTTTATTTCTTCAAAAGAGTCTCCCACAAGGCATATGTCATCCGCGAAACGAAGATTATTCAATTTTTCTCCGTTTATATTTATACCATAAGCTTCCCAATCAAACCTCTTGAATATCTCCTCTAAGACTGAAGAAAATAGTGCTGGTGAAAGGGGGTCTCCCTGTCTAACTCCTCTTCCAAGTTTGAACGAACTGCCTTTTACGTCTGATGTGATGCTTGCCGAACTGTTATCGTATAACTTTTTTAAAATTCTGATAAAGCCATGTTGAATTCCTTGATTCTTCAAGCTGTTCCAAATTGTCACATGTTCGATGGTATCGAATGCTTTGGAAAAATCAATGAAAAGGAGGTACACTGATTTTTGATATTCTGTACACTTTTCTAAAATTTGGTTTATTGTTTGAAGATGATCAGTTGTAGAGAATCCTGTTCTAAATCCTGCTTGTTCTGTAGGTTGATTTTCCTCAAAATTATTTCTCATTCGGCCAATTAAACACTTAGAGAAAAGCTTGTATAAAGTAGAAATCAAACTTATTGGAAGATAATTGTTAATATTTGATCTATCTCCTTTTTTATGTAATAGAATTATAGTCGATGGGCCGGAATCTGTTCCTCTTGAAGAATTCGATTGAATAAATAGGTCAAACTTTTCACCAATACTTCTTTCCCTAGTTTTAGCATTTCTGCTTTGATTCCGTCATTTCCAGCACTTTTTTAATTTTTTAGATCGTTAATTGACTTTTCAATTTATGATGGTAGAAATGATGGTATGCTTGACATATCTGTTAAATCTGGCATTTGTTCTTCTATTTGCTCTGTAGAAAGCGTGGAAGTGTATAGGTCGGAATAAAAATCAGTGGCTAGTTCATTGATTTCTTTACGGTTTCTTACTTTATTATTTGAATTTCCTTTATTTAAACATGTTATTAGTGTTCAGCCGGACTTACACGAGGCAGTACATTTGTACCTTACACGATGTAAATTGTACTGAGGCCTCAATTATTTTAAATGTCCCGGTTCAAAAATAATGTCCTACAGGTATATGAGCCGAGCGTGTATCGAGAAAAATGAATCGAGGTGTGATTGTAAATTTCTTCCTTCTTTTGCGGCAGTAAAATATCCAATTTGAACTGCGGCGAGGTGAGATTGTAAACACGAACGGGAGAGACATTTCTCACTTCTTTTGCGGCAGTAAAATATCCTATTCAAACTGAGCCGTGGTGAGATTGTAAGATGGAGAGACATTTCTTACATTTTTCGAGGGAGTGAAATGCTGTACTTTAGAGACAATTCTTACATTTTTCGAGGGAGGGAAGTTTTGTAGTGAAGACAATTCTTACATTTTTCGAAGGAGTGAAATTTTATAGTGGAAAGATATTTCTTACTTTTTTGCGGCATCAAAATTCTCAACTTTAAATTAGGCGAAGTGAGATTGTAAAATATAAGTCTACTTTCTGGAGGCATAGGTTTCGTACCTACTCTGAGACAGTTTTAATAAATAATAAAAGCTTTACATTGGTATGTATTTATATTCTTTCTTTCTTTAATTTCCTTGTTTTCGTCATTTTGGTGAGGGCTTAAATTAAGCTAGCACCTTTTGTAATTTACTTTGCGAATTTAAGAATTCAGTGATTTTTTTATAGACAAAAACGTAAGTAAACAAAATTGTTTTTATTAAATTTTTTCGTAAGGCAGTTTTAAAAAAAAATTAACTGCTTTTCTTCTTACACGAAAATCAATGTAAAAAAGCATTATACTATTTTTTTTGCTCCTACATACATATGTCACGTCTGCATATGTATTTATTTTTTAACCATCATTTCTAATATCCATTTATTTTTTTCTGTGATTTGTTCCTTAATTTAATATATTAAGAATGGTTGAGGAGAAAAAGACGTCGAGGGCATGGGAATATTTTGTGGACTTCAAAAATGATAAAGCTAAATGCAATTTCTGTGCTAAAGTTTTGTCTTACAAAGGTGGCGGTGCTTACAATCTAATTCGGCCCACAAAGAGTAAGCATCCTCATGTTTTCTCTGCGATTTGTGAATCTCAGATTGTAAACACCGATAGCATCAGAAATGCTTCGCTTACTTCCACTTCAACATAAAATGCACCGGAACCCGAAACACCGGAATTTTGCACGCCCTCCACCTCATGTACTAATAGATATTTATCCTACGTGCACCTCGCCTCATTTCATATTGAGAATTTTACTGCCTTAAAAAAAGTAAGAGAGAAGAAACCCACCAAGGCGACAATCACATCTCGCCTCATTTGAAGTGAGACATTGTACTGGTTCAAAAGGAAAAAGAGGCTCCTCTTACAAACTCATTTTATAATCGTGTCCTACCCAACACTACATGTTATCCACTCTTTTCCATCTATAATACTTTCTCGTACTTTTTTTATTGATTTTGTATCTTCGATAATTGGCTTGACCATTCTATTATTGTATTCCTCAACATCCTTGTGAATTTCGCACTTAATTTTCCTTAGTTTTTTTTTCGAAACTATTAATATTTTCTTTACGCCTTAAATTTTATTTTTCTTCAATCAGTTTCTTAGTTTGTACAGTGAGTTTATCTATCTTTTTTTTGACTACTTGGAAAATAGTGTCTCTGGCAGAACTATGAATTCCTTGTTCTAAAATATCATATTCTTCCTGTCTTGATCCTCTATTATGTTCTCTATATTACAATTTGTGTTGAGTTTGGTTATATATTTTTTGATTTTTTCTTGGCTCAGATTAAGTGGGATCTCTCTTTTTGCATTCTTCTTGAAAGTTTCCTTCGTTCTATGATTAAGAATTACCTTTGCTCTGACTAACCTGTGATCCTTTGCGAATCTAAAGTTGTTAATTACCGAAACATCCATGAATAGGTACTTTTCTTTTGTTACTCATGATAAAATCTATTTCGTTTTTGATAACACCATTTGGGTGGAGCCAAGTCCATTTCCTTTTAGATTTCTTTTTGAAGAGTGTATTTCCCACTGTCATCCCTTCCTGCCATAAAAATTGGATAAGTCTTACACCTCTATCATTCCTTACACCAAAGCCGAAATCTTCCAGTATTTGATCTTCTCCTGGTTTTTTTGAACCAATTTTTGCATTAAAGTCGCCCATTATGAACATGACTTCCGACTTAAGTGCTTTAGTTGCATATGGTGGATTCTTTTTCAAACGGGATAGCAAAAAAAAAATATCGCTCAAACTTTGGGAATATGTTCGGGAACCCGATGTGATATACCAAAATTTTTTTTTAGCGCGATTGGGCGCGCCGTTTCGGAGTTACAATCGATTCAATATTGAAAAAAACGCGATTTTTCAAAAATCACGTATTTCTCATTTATTTATAGCTCTCCACAAACGCTGACTTTTGTGATATTCGAAAAATGGTCAAAAATGGTAGAAACGCTGTCATTTTCGCATTTTTGAGAGAACCACTCTGAAAATTTGGTGGCGCGTAGTTTTTGAGTCAGAAAATCGATTGGTGAGATGTAAAAAAAATTTAAAATACCGTTTCCGTTTTTTTCAAATTTTGGCCAAAAAAGGCCAAAAAATTGGCCAAAAATGTGTCCAATTGTTTTTTTGCGTAATTTCATCTGAAAGGACGGAAATTTTCCTATAAAAATCTATATGGCCATCCCAAAAGTCAGCGTTTGTCGAGAGCTATAAATAAATGAGAAATACGTGATTTTTGAAAAATCGCGATTTTTCCAATATTGAATCAGTTGTAACTCCGAAACGGCGCACCCAATCGCGCTAAAATTTTTTTTTGCTATATCACATCGAGTTCCCGAACATATTCCCAAAGTTTGAGCGATATTTTTTTTTTGCTATCCCGTTTGAAAAAGAATCCACCATATTCTAAATTTTTGTAGAAGTTTTCTAGTTCTTCTACTGTACTCGATTCGGTTGGTGCATATGTTTGAATTAATGTGATTTTAGTATTTCCTATCCTCATTTTTAATCCAATTATTCTTTCATTATATGGTCTAATTTTCATAATATTAGTTTTCAACTTCGAGTTGATTAAAAAGCCTACTCCATATAAACCTTTTGTTTCTCCTTTATAGCAGAAAATATGACCTAGTCTCTAATATTTTTTCTCCTAGTATTCTGGTTTCGCACAGTCCGAAAATGTCCCAATTTACGTTTTCTAAAGCAGAGGTTAGTTCCACCATACGATTCTCGGACATTAAAGTTCTGGCATTATACGTGCATAAGAGTAGTTCTTTCTTGTTAGTATTATCTAATTATAAATTTCTTACTTTTTCACAATTATTAAATTTCGGGGGGTTTTGGCCAAGATTTCCCACGGTGGCCAACCGGCCGCAGTAGAATAAAGTATCTCAAAACCTCATACGATTAAATGTAGAAAGGTTTTGTTTTTATATTCGATAACTTTTAACAATTAAGTTCATTGATTAATTCTTTTACAGGCTCATGAGCATTGCAGTTTTGCGATAATTAATTGAATAGTGAAACATTTCTTCTTGTGGCCAAACTCTACATTTCGTTGTGTTCTTTATATTGTTATGTTTTACTAGACCCAGCATTAATCATCATTGTTAATGGAAGGAGAGGCGTGATTCGCAAAAATTTTCGCTAATTTTTATTACAAAAGTATACAAACTTTCGCTTAACTGAACAAATGTATTGTCAGGTGTAAACTAAAGTTGGATGTTATTATGTTTTGCTTTGTGCTTTTAATTGATTTTTTTAGGATAAACTACGAATGCTTGCACGCCATCTTAATGGACAGAATTCATACGACTTAACTCTTTCCACGCAAAATTTTCCTCGAGCATATTTTACAATAACTACATTTTTTTCCTTTCCTGTGATTATTTAGATTTGGGAGCAGTTTTTAAACGAAATATTGTTAATTGATAATATTTTAAATTTTCTTATACATATTGTGACGTTTTTACAGCTTAACGGATTCGTAGGATTAATTAAGGAATACACTTTTCAAATTTTCACACAGACAAAACTTCTTTACTAGATAATAATTCAATGCCGACAGGGGCGGATTAACGAATTTGCTGTCCGTAGGCAAATAAAAATTTGCCGCCCCATTCAAGTATAAAAAAAACGTAGAACATTTACACAAAAAAATGGGACTAGTTGGCTTAACTTTTTGATCAATCTTTGCCAATATTACTTGTATCAGCTCCGGTACGAGTGTCTGTTCAATGTCTTTGGGGAATTGTAAGCGCAACTGCTCTCCTGCTTTCTCCAGTTCGAGCAAAGTCAATGTTTCAAGCTTAATAACAGCCTAAAAATTTTCATTTATACTTTTATACGATTTCCATCTTTTTTCCATTTCTGCAAGTAATTGATCGATAATAACTAGAAATGTGTTGATTTAAAAGTTATCGCGCCCAGTGTGTTCAATGAGAGAGTCATAAATTCCGAATACAGAACTGAGATCAATGTCAACTTTTTGCAACACCTTGTTCGATTTATTCAAACGGTCTAAACCGAATCCCCATAGCTGTGTTATAAAAGTAGTTTCAAGCCGATCCAATTTGGCTATGAGACCTCTAGCTTCAGCACGAGTCGTTGGTTTTTGTGTTGAGTCTGTTTCTATTCTATATGGAGCGCATTCAAAACTAATGTCCACCGATTCTGTAAAGGTTGGCATGCATCGTCTCGGCCAGACCATCGGGTAATTGGTAAGCTCTTTAAAGTGCAAGATCCTGGTTCATCCATGCTTTGCAGAATTTCCCACCTTGAAGTTTACGTACTAAAGAAGTTGTACAGGTTTTGGAGAAAAAGATAGTAATTACATTCCTCAGCGTGTTCGTTGCAACAAGATTGAGGGAATGAGCTGAACAAGGATGAGCACTGACTTGACGATTCAGTGTTTTGAGACGCGCTTGAAGACTCTGGTACACTCGTGACATATTGCTCGCATTGTATATGACTGACCTCGACAATCACTGATGTTTAAGTCATAAAACTCTAAAAGTTTAGTTACAGCGTTGCACATTTGCTCGCCTTTGTGACCAGGGCTAAGCCCGCTACGCGCTATCGTCGTTTTACTCTGCGTTCGTCGAACAGCGTTGTCCGAACATCGAACGACGATAGAAAATTGCAGTATGGATGACAACACCACCGCTTTTTTCGCCACAGCGAAAAATCAAATTCATTTTGATTTTTCTCCGTTCGCTGTACGCTGTACGACAATAGTGTGGATGAAAATTGTGTGTCGTCGTTTGTCGTTAAGCAGTGAAATATGAACCTGTTGTGCACAAAAAAGGGTTTGCACCATACACGTTTTTCCCTACATTTTTTTCCAGCAAAAACCGCTGCTACTGCCAATAAAGTATCTTCGTCTATGGTAGGTACTATGCGAACTAATCGACTAGTAATGTGTTTAGCATAGACGCGTACGTCGTTCGTCGTTCGGACCACGCTGTTCGGCGAACGCGGAGTAAAACGACGATAGTGTGTAGCGAGCTTTAGACAAAAATTTAAAATATACTACGTTTGGACCACATGAACGTTTTTCCTCGGGAAACTACTGAATATGTACCGGCGATTTGAATAAAGCATCGATTTTTTCGATATTTGCACATCATGTTTTAGCCTTTCATTTTTTTCTTTCCGACGTTTCGCATATTCACTTCCATTACGCCTTTTTCGGCCGTCACTCGATATTTTGAATTGTGAGTTAATTACTACGTGGCATAAATCTTACTTAGGTTATGTCAATATTATGTTTACTCACATGTAGCAGAATGACTACTAGAAGGCAGTACCTTATGCCGGCAAAAGGGCGCGATATTTGAAACTCTTTGTTTGAGTATATTTTGGGACTTTCAATATCAGTTAGCGGCGCTGTTGACAGACAGTAATCGTTGTCGAACCAGTACACGAGCGAATGTTTGGTTATCTTCACTTTCACTTGATTTATTTAAATTAAATACAGACACCAATTCACAATTTTTCCGATTGTGGACATCCCGATTGTTCCGCTTCAGCCGCTATTACAGTTCCAAATGAAATTAAGAGTTTCTAATAAGATAAACGTATTGAATTGAGTAGACAAATTTTTCAAATAGCTAAAAATTTGCCTCCATCAAAAATTTGCCGCCATCAAAAATTTGCCGCCGTAGGCAATTGCCTACTTTGCCTACGCGGTAATCCGCTCCTGAATGCCCACAAACACAATTCTTAAAGTACACTTATTAACACTTGCGATACAATATCTTTCACTAATAAGCCCTATTTATCGCCTTTTAATTCACTATTTAATCACCACTTTTCGCTTTAGGTCACTTTTATCACTTAGAACATTGTCCTATTCAAAACTGACTCGAAATGCCGCTGCCACTATATTTATATATCCAAGCTCCTCCGTTATCCAAGTTCTAGATCTTTCGGCCACAGTCTGAAGGCCCTCTATTACTGGAAAATTCTTTTTTTAGAAACTTCGAGAAGCTTAAAGTCTTCAATTACCGTTCGTTTAAATTAAAACTAATAGATGTCGCGATGTTAACTTAATGGATAAATTGTTGCAAATCACAGTTCGTTAAAAATTACAATCCGTTACAAATCTATTTCTTGAAACTCTAATAGGTGGCGCACAAATCATCTCAATATATTTGTCTGGGAAAAAGTTCGTGGCAGTAAAATTGAACTGGTGTGAAAATTTCCATTATTATCGACGATTTGCAATTTTTCGTAGAGTCGTGATGCCATCGGTGAAGAACTTCTGTGGTTTCTGGTTGAAGAACTGAATCTAGTACCTAGGTTTCACAGGCTTCGTTTGAAACCAGTTTAAGTTCTATTGAGGGAACTCTGCAGAGATCGAGAAAAGTGATAGTTATAGGGTGATATGTCTGGACCATATAAAGCGGGGGTGGCTAACTTTTGTATACATAAGATCTACTTTTTATCAAAAAAATGTGTCGCGATCGACTTGTCATACCCGTAGTCTAAGTAGGGAGGAGGTGTGAAATACATATGTGGCGACACCCATAGCAAGTGTAAACAGAGTCTAAAAGGCAAAGAATCCAAACGGCTCACTAACTCTTCACGTTGACGCATTACAGAACGCCATAGGTGCAACAGCACATCAAGTTGTGGATGGAGTTGCAACACCATTAGTGTTTCTTTCTCGGAAGCTTACAACCACTAAAAAGAATTACAGCATGTGTAGAGAGTCACGTTTCCCGGATTATTTTTGTTCCCGGGAAACGGGAAAAATAAGTTCATTTTTCCCGGGATTCCCGGGAACCCGGGAAAAATGATAACTATTAGGAATTAGGAGTGAAATGAGAATTAGGAGGAACAATTACTGTTGAAAAATTAATGAAAAACTCATTTAAGAAAAGATACAAGTAAATTTAATTCAAAAATATTAATAATGAAATAGTAATAAGAAAAATAATAATAAAAAAAAATTTATTTGAAATCAACAAACATAGCATAACTATTGCATTATAAAAAAAGTAACATAAAAAAATATTTCATTATAAACTAACATGTAATACGAGGGTGTATATACGAGGGTTGTCTCAAAAGTAATTTCCACTATTTTTTTAAATCCGTGTGGTTGGCGGGAAAATTCTGGGAATCTCAGGGGATTCGCGCCTGGATGTAGTGGCAGCACTGTAAAATTTCTATGCGCATGCGTCGATCGATCCGGCAGTCAGGCTTCAGCCAATATAAAGCGAAAGTTGTGGAATCAGTATTCTGCGTACACTGCTACATTATTGATGAAAATAGGTCATAGGGTTACAAAAATACAGGGTGATATGTAAAACTATACAAAAAAAACTTCAAAACGTCCTAGCGGCTAAACCGGTACGATTTCCTGCCCCTCCCATACAATTTTTTTTTCGTTCAACCAAAACCTATCAACAGCCGGCCGCTTTGTAAACTTAACGGATTCACTCTGTATAATATCGTTTTCAATTGGAAAATCGGGGTTTTGCTGACTTAGAAAAATAGGTAACTTTTCAACTAGTGCTAGAACCAAAACGGTGAGTCCGATAGAGATACTTGAATAGTGAGATTTGTAGGAAATTTTTTGCTCTTCCATTAAGTGTAGTAATGTTATTGACGAAAAGTTGATAGTTTCCGAGTTATAAGCGAAAAACCGCAAAAAAGTCCGAATTTTTTCATATTTTTTCATTTTTCTCAAGGTTCTGTCACGAAATTTTGTCAGCAAACCTCAGATTGGGATTCAGCACCCCAAAATACATAAGAAACCGAAGAAATTAAAACTACCCCAAAACTTTGCCACTAGGGGCCCTTTTATTCACAAATTCACTGCATTACTAGTCTATATATATAAAATTCGATGTATGTGTGTATGTATGTATGTTCCCTAATAACTCCTAAACCGTTCAACCGATCGCCACAAAAATTTAACCACATATTACTTACATCAAGGGGGTGGTTTTAGCATCGGTGCCTACTTTCAAAAATCACTCCTAGGGGGCGCTGTCTTAGAGAGCTTTAAAAAGCATAATAATATACGTTCTACGAGGGTGAAAATGTATACATAGAGGTTTCTGGGTACGAGAAAGCGATTGGTGATGTTCATTACTTTCGCAAAGATGGCGGTTCCAATATGGCGGCCGAATTTTGCAATTGTGTTCCGCGACCCCCCGCATGGGTATCAAATGAACGGGTATGACAAATATAATATTATGGCTGTGTGGCGTCATTCCAAATTCAAAATGGCCGCTTACACAAAATGGCGGATTACCTTTTTCAATGCAAGCCATCCGGTATGGGTATCAAATGAAAAGCTATGACAAGTAGAATACTATTAGCTGTGCGGCGTCATTCCAAATGCAAAATGGCGGCCAACACAAAATTACAGTTTACATTTTTCTTTACAACGCCCGGGGCCCGCCCTCGGTATGGGTATCAAATGAAAGTGTATGACGAGTATAGTACAGTAAGCTGGGTGACGTCATTTTAAATCTAATATGGCGGTCACCACAAAATGGCAGAAGACATATAATAGTCTAAAATGAATAATATAGTTTAAAAAAACTAAAATATACACTTTTAAATTAAAATGAACTAAAAAATCGAGCGAAGTTCTGCACAGGGCGTCTACTCCCCGGCATAGCAAAATCAAATTCTGATCGATAACTGCCAAGTCAGGGGTTGGTTTTTATTGTCTCGATCAAAATGTCAAATCCCTAATAGTTTCAAATTTTGTTATTTGGAATCAAAAATACCAAAAAATTGCCTTTTTCAAACTCTCCTACTGTATATTAAAATTCATATCACCTGATTACTACTATTGGCTTATGGGGGCAGCATAGGCGCACCGGGTCCCAGCTAGTTTTATATAGAAAACAAGGATTTTGACAGTTATTTATTTTAAATTGAAAGTCTTGAAATAGTGATTAATAATAGCGATTTCAAACAATAATATTTTTCCCGGGAAATTTAGTTTTTTCCCGGGAAATACATTTTCTTTCAATTTCCCGGGAAAACCCGGGCGGGAATTCCCGGGAAGGACTCTCTACATGTATGACAGAGAACTTTTGGCGATGCATAAACGCTTCAGGCATCTTTTGGAAGGACTAGAATTTAGTATATTTATGAACTGCAAACCATTTACCTTGGCTTTTAAACAAAAAAATCGAAAAAAATATCACCACGTAAAGTTCGATAGTTCGACTTCATCGGCCAATTCTCAACGAACATACGATACATTGAAGGAAAGCCTAACAACATAGAAGATTTATTATCCAGCATTGAGGAAATAAATGAAGCAACAGGGACAGTGAATTTGCAGAGGCAATTACGACGAATTAGGGTATTTGTTACGAGTAACCAAAAAGGAAGCTCGTCCTTGCTGCTCAAGGAGTTTGCTGTTCACGAATAGCTCGTGTGGAAAGTCTTCAGTGACATCTTCTTCTTCTTTCTTTAACGGCTCTACAACCGGGATCCGGTCCTGGCCTCTCGCAACTGTTCTCTCCACCGGTCCCGATTCTGAGCCGATGTCATCCAATTTGGCATCCCTATGCTCTGAGCGTCCTGGTCTACGCCATCCTTCCAGCGGAGGTTGGGTCTCCCTCGCTGTCGCACCCCATAAGTCTTACCGCAGAGAACTTTCCGAGCAGGCTCATCTTCACTCATACAGTGACTCATAGTGACATCAGTCAAGAAAAAATTCGACCTTACGTTGCTAAACCTCTTTGAAAATTAGTCATAAAAAAACTACAGTGCTTGGCTCATTGCCGGAAGGAAAGACAACGAACAGGTTAGTAAGAGATTGAATGATTGAAAGCGTCCACAGAACTCTAAAGGCAGCGACCACATGGTACCAAAAACAAAAGACTGGTACGTAGTCTTACCATTAATACTGTTGCTTAAAACAGATACATGCTGGCGTGCGGAGCGCGCGGTCGATCCGCAGAATTCGGCAAGTTTTCATTGACAGATGGTTGCGTGCTTACGTTCTGTCTCATCTTGCACATATAACAAAACAAATATAAGCGACGAGTGCGTGTGTTTGTGCTGTGTGAGAACAGCAATTAAGCCGGAAATACGAGCACGTTGACAAGCCGTTCAAAAACAGAATTCATGAGATCAAGCCTAGAGCAGCTTTACACATGCAAACCAAAGCGTTTTCATCGAGGAGGTTAAAAAATAACTGACAGCTCGTGTTCAAAAGAGACGACAAAGTTACAATATCTTTGAACCCACCATACGAAGGTCCATTCGAGGTGTAGTGGAGATAAATCCCAAGTGTTTCGTATAACAGATAAAAGAAAAGAATAGCAGCGTTTCAGTCGATCGTCTAAAATTCGCATTCTGAGAAGAAAACAATGCTACAAAAACCGTTCAGCAGTTAAAAACAAATAAATAAACCACGAAGTAAGGCTAGTTGCCAGATATTAAACCAGCCCCCAGCCTTTGCAACAAACCAGGGCCAGCGTCGGCCCTAGGGTAGAGTGAGAGGAGCCGTCGCTCTAGGCGCAAGGTGTCAAGGGGCGCTAAAATGAATATGAAAAACAATTTCGAGCGAAAAATAAAATTTTGAGGGCACCTTTTGAGGGGCACGGGGATGCACGGTGGATCGCACTTGCGTTGTTTGTATATCAGCCAAGTGTATGTTCTCATCAATATGAGTCGAACACGGCACAAGCAGGGAGCGCTGACTCCCAGACCAACCGTACATATCCTTAGGCCACATCCTACCTGAGGTGCCCCTGCCTGTCTATAGAGCAGGCTGAATACGGCGGATCTAGAGATAACAAACTCTATAAAACTTGCAATCCCAAGGTGTAAACAATCGTGATGAAGGATCAGTATACATCCCTTTAAAAAAACTTTTGGGGCGTTTATAGCCCCAATGGGATGACCTACAAGGCCAGTTGGATATTTCTGAACCCATGACGAATGTGGAATGTGGAAGGGGAGTTTCGGGATCCCTCTTCAATGGGGGCATTCTGAGCCCGCATACAGCGGAGGAGTAAGCTGAGATCACTCCTTCATTAAAAGAAGATCTTCTTAGAGGCCCTCCTTCGGAAGCGCTGGCACCTTCTGCTCTATCGGAGAGGTGACCTGAAGAACGTCCGCTTTGAGAAGACAGGTGGCGCAGCCCGAAAACGTTTTAGACGAGTTTTGCCACTTGGCTACTCCCGGCTCTGCGTGGCCCCTGAAGATAAGAGGGATACCAATCTTTTTAATAAGAAAAGATCCTCTCAACAACCACAACCACAATAACCCTGCGAAAAGGGTGAACACTCTAGCCATACGGTTTGAATAGCCTGCTGAAAAGCTTTCAGAAAAGAAGTCCGACGCACCCATAATGAAGCCTACAACACCGCTCCATAGCCGACCTTCTGCCAAAGGTTCAGAATGGGCGTGCTTGCGACTCACTATTCGGAGAATCTCCTGACGACGGGACAACTAGTTGCCGTGCAAGAGAGTCTTCTGGAGGCGAGTTAGGACAGGGCTCAGAACAGCCCAGGTTCGTAAGGGTTGCTGCGCGTCCGGGGTAGTTGGCCATCACCTGCACGGACTTGGCCACGGCCACTTGGCTGAGAGGTGTGATGGGGCGCCTTGAGCCCTGAGAAGAAGCAAGCCTGCTAGCTGTAGACGGGGACAAGCTGCCGCGCAGCCATGTTGTGGTCGATTGCTTCCTGGCGGCAACAGAAAACCCACTGGCATTATGTTGAAAAGGATAGGGATCCAAAACAGGACCCTAAGGATGCAGGAATGGAGAGCACCCCACAAAGTGCACCGCACACAATTTACAGAGATGACGTTGTCTGTGAACCAAAGGTCTATTGACGAGGTGAGGCGGATGGGAGGCCAAATTGGCTACAAGCTTAGGATCAGGGGCTGCCCTCAGCCAAACTTGTAATGTCCCCTCAGCGACAGCCAGCACCTCATGAACAACCAAGACCATTTCCACTCTGAAAGTTCGCAAGAGTCTGGAGGATGGTGACCACTGACTGAATTTTGTAGACTTGTGGTAGGGGGAGACTCCAATAACGTGACTCTCTCCACCATCTCAATACCACTAACCCTAACCCTTAAACCACCACCTAAATCATTAGCGGGGCAACCGCCAGCCCAAAAGGCTCGCAAAGGGAGGAGGCTGGGTGGGACGTAATCCCCTAAGGAAATGAACAGGAACACTGCTTCCAATATGAAGCTTGTCTAGATAAATCTCCATCTTCTCATCACGAAGGTTTTCCTTGGACAAGCAGAAATTTAATTTATGTGATGTGAAAGCGTCGACCAAACGAGCCGAAAGACAATCTCGCTCTACCCTGAGCTAGCGCTAGGGCCGGCGCTGACCAGTAGCAACCAGGAGTGCCACAGAGCATGCAGCATTAACGGAATTCAGTGCCATATCGCTGTCACTAGAGGGGGAGTATGTGGCAACAGCCAGCGCCAATATAAATGGAGCTTAAAAGGTGAAGTAACTCGATGTCACTTCCATTAGATTTCTCGATGGCATGACCTTAAGATATTTATACACGTGTTTCAAAACGAGTTACTATGGATAGATAAGTAAAATATATATTCAAAAATGTTTTTAATTTGTTAAATCAGTGGCCATGTTTTTCTATCATTCGACTCATAACTGCATGCATACTGTTGCGCATTACGTTCAAACATTGCGTGCAGTTACAATATTGCAACACGTTAAATAAAACACATTGCGAGCGATCGACCAAAATTGGCTTTGCGATCGACTTGTTTGCCACCCCTGTGTTCACGCCTCAGTTTTGAACCTTTTTCAGTCATAATGAGGCAGTTTAGAGGCGTCAAACCAGATAAACTCAAAGCGCCAACGAATATAGGGCTTATAGATTATAGTCCCGGCGGAAGGATGAACTTGTATCTCTTAAGAAATCCCGGTTTTTTAAAGCTTGTTTGCAATTTGAAGAATTTTGCAAAATACATTAAGGTGCTGGTAGACGATGAGAATATTCTCAACGTAAATTTTGGTATTCTCATGAGAATATTATCATGGCTGTTTACACGAGGAATGGTATTTGTTCCCGCGAGAATAAATATCGTTCTCATGCAGTTCTCATGAGAATATTCTCATGAATTCTCATGAGCGTTTACACGATGAGAATAAAAGCTGTGGCTTGAGAATAATTTTTCTTCTCGCACTGCCAGTTGTTGTTTGTTTTTCATTTGTATTTTCATCGCAGTACAAATCCTGTGGAATTGAAAATTGAAAAATACTTACAATACTATCAATGTTTCCTGCTTCGGTGGCCTCGCACGACAAAAACCGAAAACGATCCAAATATTTCCATTTTTTAAATTTGGCAAACCCCGCGCCGCTTTTTTCAGTTTTCTTCTCCTTTTTTAAATTTTTCATACAGGTTTGGCGCATCGAAGTCCGAAGATTCTCCAATTTTTTGCTCTAGTAGTCCATGGGGCTTAAAATAATTTTGGTTTGATTTTTTCCATAAGCATTCATTGGCCTCATATGCGGAAAACATTTTTTCCAATTTTTCTTCTGGCCATGCCTATGTACATACATATGTTATTTATTCAAATAAAAAAAAAATCCAAATAATATTGTTTTACTTACTTCTTTATTTCTTAATTGCACTTTTTCCTTTATTTTTTTTCCGCCATAGCAAATAACACAACAAAAACGAAGCACTTGAAAATCGCAAATGAAATCGCATGAGAACGTTCGTTTTCTACAACGAGTGTTTGGTCTAGTAGGGGGCATAAAATAACACAGGCCAGCAAAGTGTTTTGTGAAAACTTTTTAAACGAATGCAGCTCAATATTATGCCAAAAATACAGTACAGACGTGCTGAAATCGTATCTGGGCATCCGTTTTTTTGTATCACGCACAGTTCTTCCAAAATATGACCTTGATTATATTTAAAATGGGGCAAATCGGCTCTATTCACCATCTTTAGACAAGACTTTTACGAACTGTTTAAACCTAGTTTTATGCAAAATGTTCTTCTCTCCAGGTGTTAAGATTTTCCTTGCAGGCCAATGTTTTGTGGACCAGTGTTGATCCCTTGCTCTGTTGTCCCACTCACATATAAAACATGGGAACTAAACCCCTTTGGTTGTCCAAGGAGCATGCAAATTACTTTCGAATCTCCAGATATCATCCAATCGTGAGCAGGATAGTAAATTAAATTTCTCATATTTCGTATATTCAGTAAATGTGAAAAAATGGTGGGGATACGACTTTTTTGCTATTGTTTTCGGACTCAGCACACCCAAAAACATAAAGAATCAAGCAAAACCTTAAAAAAGCTTTTTCATCGTTGGCCTGTGTAAATTCGTTTGATTTTTCCACAAAAAAGCACTTGAAAATCGCAAATGAGATCGCATGAGAACATTCGTTCTTTCCGACATGTTGGAAAGAATGCATTCTCACGCTTTTTAATGGGAATATTCTCACGCCACCTATTTACACGTATGAGAAAACGATTCTCATGAGAACGCTTGAGAATACCTCCATGAGAACAAGAACGTACTCTCATGCCTATTTACAGGTGCATGAGAACGAATTTTTGTTCTCGCGAGAACATTTGCATGAGAATATTCTCATCGTCTACCAGCACCTTTATTCTAGCGGGCCCAATCTAAAACGAGGTCGATGTCCCTGTTGCTATCGTTATACATGGGCTCAACAATATAAAGGAAAGATCTTTCGAGTGCTTGTCTAGTATTGCCGAAGGTCTAGGAGTAGCGCAGAATACCGCCATCTGTGAAGTAGCGAAGTGGGTTACACTGCGTCTACACATTCCATATTTTTCGCCATCGGCCATATTTTATGGCTTGAGCTGTCAAATGTTATGGTGGTGGGCAATTCATGGCATGAATTTTCATGGAAAAAATGGCACATTTTTACAAATGTTATCGAGACAAAAATATTTTCAGAATTATATACATGCGTACATGTATTCACACCGAATCAAACTAAATTTTAAACTTTCCGCCATAGTTGTGTGAACAAACGTCAAATTATGGCCAAATTCATGGCAGATTTGATGGCCGGCCATAATGGCTTTCCATCGAGTTTGCCATAAGATCTGCCATCAAATATGGCCAACTTTCAGGGTCTACACGGTCCATGCCATATGGAAATGGCCATGGCCATGGCTAGTGTAGACGCTGTGTTAGAGAGGATTGAGAACAGATCTTTTACACTCATCATAAGTGATGAATGCTTTGGTTGAGATGCACTGTTGGACAGAAGAAGGTCGCCATCAGACCGTTTTGGTCTGAAGCCGTACTTCTTGTCGTTTAATACGTAGTTGGAATATATAGCTTTGTAGAGTGAATGTTGAGTGCGCCGTTTGAGCCAGCAGCCAGCCAGCATGCTAGAGGCAATTTTGTAACTGGTGATCGCGACCACTTTCTTTTGCTCGTTTATAATTGTTAGAACTTCCTGTTAGACACACTGTGTCTCGCTGTGTTTAAATGGAAAGCACCCTATATTATTTTCCGTGAAGTCGAATCACAGGAGTCAGCTTTTCTAATACCAGTCGATCCACTTAATAGTGCCATGTTTAGGAGTAAGCTAAGCTTGTACCATAGCTGAGGGCAAGGATAGGTCAAACGGATTTTTAAGGGGGTTGGAGCAGACAGAAAGGTTGTTTCATTTGTGAATGATTTCTAGATTATAGTGTGATCGAAGATATAAGCCGACTGTAGATTTGAGTGATGAGCGCGATATACTTTTTTTTGCGGGAAAACCATAGCCGTGGAATTAGAAGAGTGTTCAGTTCATGTTGTTGAATAGTTGCTGTGATATTAATTTAATCAGAACCGCTACTTTCGTACAATGAGTCAATTGAGAAGTAGGTGCGGCTATCACGAATGACGGTAAAGGAGTAATATGCATCTGCTAATAAATCCTAGGGACTGGCCTGTTTGTTAGGCTACTATACTAAGGCAACAGGCTACTACACTAAGGACAAGGAAAGGATTGAGAGCAAGTGTAGCAAAAAGTCAGGCTATATAATTGAGCCCTGGGGACACCGATAGAGATGGTTTAAGTTTTTAATTCGACAAAACCCAATTCTATTTTGATTGAACGGCTAGAAAAGTTGGAGTGTAGTCAACAGGTAATAAAGTATACCCTGGTTTAGAAAATTGCTTATTAATATCCAGAAATTAGGCGAGAAAGACTTCATTCTAGGCCATCGAAATATTTTCTACATTCCATTCCAACACGGTTTCCATTATTTATTGCATATAAACAGAATAGTAGAAACTCGAACAACTTTGAATTCCCATTTGAAAGATGTAAAAAATTCTGAACGCCATTTCCACCCCTAGTATAATACGTAATTACAGATTTTAAGAGATTTCATACTTTTGATAAAAGCGGATTATTTAAAAACAACATTTTGTGATAAGAAGATTGTGATTTAAATTACACGTTTAAAACCATCCTTTGATAATATTTTTGGTACCTATATCACCAACTTATATCTGAAAATCCATTCCCTTTTTATCATTTTATTATTAAAAAAAGTGATTTTAAAGTTGATAAAAGCAAATGATTTCGCTTTCAGTAAGATACATACTATTCAAACTATTTTTATATAAGACGTATTAAAAGGATTCGAAAGTATTCCAACAAATTTTACTTCTGTTTGATTTAATAATTTAAAAGGGTCTAGTATTGTACTATCCAAGAATAGAAGTGAAAACTGTATGTAAAACCTTGATATTCAGGGATTTCGATGAATATATGTATATAATATATTGTTTACAAATCTCACAACAGAACGGAATATTTTTAAAACCATAATTCATTCCATGGATTATGTTTGTGGGTGGGTAGGGATTTCGAAATAGATTTCATAGAAACAATTTAATTCCTTTCACAAGATGTTACAATGCATGACAAAATTATGACGGAGATGCATTTATGAACATTTAATTAAATCCCCAAACTAGAGCCTTCCGAAAATTATGTATTATTGTACAGAGTTTAGAAACATTGCGAAGATTCATATTTAAGTGTTATACAAAATTTTAAATTGTTTTCGACATATGTTCATAATAATATTTTAGAGATGTTTTATAACTATTTAAAGCGGAAACGAATGGATTTATATTTTAGAAATATTTATATGTTAACCAAAATTGCGGTAGGAGACCTTAGTCAGTGGCAATTAAAGTTTTTCAAGTGATTATCATATGGAAAGTGGACGGTTTCCGAAAGTGCGACAAGATGGTTAATTTTTGGTAGCAATTTGTTTTGAGGCTGGTGTGATTGGCGTAATTTAATCCTTACTTACATCGATCTGCTAACTAAAATAGTCATAAATAAACTATTTGTTTTAGATAATTGTGTTTCTTGCAATTTAAGGATTGCTGGAGCAAGAAATGAAAATTCAATAAAGTTAAATCTAATATTTTAAATTAAAACTAATTTTAATAACTACAAAGAACTCGAATAGAAGAAAACATCCATCCATCCAATGGCGCTACAGCCCAAATCGAGCCTTGGCCTCCTCTAGGGCATTCCTCCACGTTTGACGGTCCCTTGCAGCATGTCTCCAGTTCCGGATGTTGAGCATTGCCTCTGCGTCAGCCGTCACAGAGTCTATCCATCTCCTTCTGGGTCTACCTACTGGCCTATTTCCCGAGATTTCTGATATCATAAGCCGTTTTGGGATGCGATTGTCCTCCATCCTGACTACATGACCGGCTAATCTTAGTCTGTTAATTTTTATTAAAATTGAGAGTTCTGGGTCGTCAAAAATTTCATACAACTCGCTGTTGTATCTCCTTCTCCATATTCCATCCTCTCTGGTTGGGCCTATTATGCACCTGAGGACTTTTCTCTCAAACCTGTTGACTCGTTCCTCTATGTCCTGGGTCATAGTCCAAGTCTCGCTGCCATAGCACAGTGCTGGTCGTATTACTGTTTTGTAGAGTGAGAGTTTCGTTTTTCTGTGCACAAATCTTGAGTGCAGTATTTGTTTCTGGGCATAAAAGGCTCTATTAGCCAGTAGTATTCGTCTAGTTATCTCTTCTTTTTCTTCGTTTCTTTTTGTAATTGTAGACCCAAGGTAGACTGTTTTATCGACTACTTCTAGGTTGTGTTCGTCGATAGTTATATTTCTTCCCATTCTAAATCTTCCAGCTCTGGATTGTTGCATCACCTTTGTTTTCTCTTCGTTGATGTTCAGGCCTATGTCCTTTGCCGCCTCTTTTAGTCCGACATAAACTTCTTTTGCTGACAAAAAAGACCTTCCCACGATGTTCACGTCGTCCGCGTACGCAAGTAATTGTACAGACTGGGTTGCTATTGATGCACTTCTCTGGACTGACGTTTTCCTTATCACCCATTCTAGGGCCAGGTTGAAAAGCATGGGGGCCAGTCCATCCCCTTGTCTAAGACCTTGTCGCACTTCGAACTCTTCTGTTACTGCATTTTGGATCCTTACTTTCGCCAGTGAGCCATTTGTTGCGCTTTTGACCAGTCGTATAAGCTTTGAGGGGACTCCTAATTCTGATAAGATCTCGTACAGCCTCTCTCTGTTTATTGAGTCATATGCCTGTCGAAAGTCAACAAATATCTGGTATATATCCACATTCCTTTCCCAGGTTTTTTCCAGAATTTGCTTTAAGGTCAGTAGCTGGTCGGATGTTGACCTGTTTGTCCTAAAACCAGCTTGATATTCTCCTATAAGGCCTTCCGCTATAGGTTCTAGCTTTTGTTTCACAAGGATTGTGAAGGTTTTATAGCTGGTGCTGAGGAGAGAGATGCCTCTGTAGTTTTTACAGGTTAATTTATCTCCTTTCTTGTATATTGGACATATAATGGCTTTCCTCCAGTCATCTGGTATAGCTTCTTCCTCCCAGATGCTGCATATCAGTTGGTGTAAGGCTGCTAAGAGTTGTGGTCCTCCTTCCTTTAGCAACTCAGCTGCTATTCCATCGATGCCTGGCGATTTGTTGTTTTTTTGCCTTAGAAGAAAACATAGTTCCTGCAAATAAAGTACTAAAAAATATTTTTTTTTTTATTTCCCAATTAATATTACATCTGTCCTGAGACACTAAGTAATTGTTTGAACAATATGATATTAGGGTGAAATTAAGTTTAAAGACCATTGTCTTTTAGACTTAGTTTTTACATAAAGCGTATGTGTATTCATTCATGTAGATTGAAGGTCCACTGGGCTGCGTCTATTTAATCTTCTTCTCGAGTTAGCTTCCTGTTGAGGTAAGTTACGTATATCACTGTTCTGATGGTAGGAAATAGTGATTTGATGTTTTTTGCTGATTTTTTTAATTTCGTCTTCGATACTAGGTATTTTAAGGTCGCGATGTATGTCGGCATTTGATATATACCAAGGTGCATTCACAATCGACCGGAGTATTTTTGACTGCTGTCGTTGTATAATGTCAATGTTTGTTTTGCTAGCTGTTCCCCATACTTGGATACCATACGTCCATATAGGTTTTATTATTGTATTATAGATTAATAGTTTGTTGGATAGGGAGAGTTTTGAATTTTTGTTTAAGAGCCAGTAAAGTTGTCTAAATTTGTTTTTAATTTGGTTTCGTTTTTCAATTATATGTGGCTTCCATGTCAGTTTGTTGTCTATTAATATTCCTAAGTATTTCGCTGAATTAACCGAGTTAATGTTTTTGTTGTTTAATGTGATAGCTTGAGTTTTAAAGGCCCTTTTTGTAGTATATATGACCTGAATGGTTTTGTCCTCGTTGAATTTTATTCCCCGTCTATTAAACCAGTCTGTTATTTTGCTTAGTATTTTTGTTGTATGGTTTGTAGCTTGTTCCAGGCAGGTGTACGAGGAGAGAATCACCATGTCATCTGCAAACGTTGCTATCATGCTGTCACGAGATACTGCCTTCGGTATATCCGCTGTATACAGTACGTATAAGGTAGGTCCTAGGACGCTTCCTTGAGGAACTCCTGCATCTATTTTACGTAAGTCGGAGTATTCGCCATTACATTGCACATAGAAATGTCGATCATCCAGGTAGCTCTTAATTAGTTGGTAGTACTCCGGTAGCATTGTGCTAAGTTTGAAAAGGAGTCCTCTGTGCCATACACTGTCAAAAGCTTTTGCAACGTCAAGATATACTGCGACACAATATTTTTGCTCATTCAAATCGTTTAAGATCTTGTTTGTTACTCGGTGTACCTGCTGTATAGTAGAGTGGTCTTGACGGAAACCAAATTGGTGGTCTGGGATCAGGTTGTTTAACTTCAGTGTTATGTTAATACAATCAAGTAAAAGTTTCTCAAATATCTTGGAGATGATCGGTAGAAGACTTATTGGTCTATATAATGACGGTTTCGATGCATCTTTGCCTGGTTTCGGGACGGCGATTACCTTAGAAACCTTCCAAAGTTTTGGCTAATAGTTTAAACGTAACATGGCATTAAAGATATTTCTTAAATACACTAAGGCTTTGTCAGGTAAGTGTTTTAACATTAGTCCTGTTATCAGATCATACCCTGGTGATTTCTTGCTTTTTAGTCTGTTGTTTATATAGTATTTTAGTTCGTTGGTTTTGATTTTCCTTATCGTTCCGTTCGAGGAGGTATTAACGTTTACGAATGAGTTGTCTTGGTTATTAAAGGGATTAGTAAAAGTTGTTTTGAAGTAGTCTGCTAGTGTTTTCGCTTTCTCAAGATTTGTTCTGGACGATGTACCGTCGGTATTCATTAAGGGTGGTTGATGTTGTTAAAAAATATAGTCCAGCTTTCTCTGTTTCAATTTTCATAGAAGATAAAAGAAATTCCTATTTTTGATTCTGAAATTTTTTTCCAAGAAATAATGAGTCAAATTGAAAATTTTGTAATAGTTTTTTTTTATGAATAATAAAGTAGTCGCGTAGAAAACGACCAAAGAAAAAGCATGGAATCTGTTGGCGTGTTGATACAAACAATATGTGTGAAGTTTTTCGAAATGATATTTTTAAATTCATTCTATCACTTACCCTATTTTAAATCTTTATAAATAGTCGTCTCTCAGTCCCTCACTGTCAATGTAAATGTTTTACTGATAAGACGGTACTCTTCGTTGTTCTTATGCTTTTGGTAATCCAAGGCGAGGGGCGAAGGGCTAATAAAGGCCGGAAGGTGGTGGCTCTATTAGCAAGTCCTAATCCTTCCTCCGCGTGCTGTACCCCTGGGAACTTCTTCGAAAGGAGGTAACAGAAGACGGTCGAATGAGAGGTCCTCTGGATCATAACACAGAATTTTAAGTCGGTTGACCTGGGGGTTAGCAATCAACTACCATAAAAACACTTTTGCTACGAATCGGCAAAGAACCCTTTGTAACCAGATGGATAACCTTTGCTTTTCGAACCAGGACACGCATTGGAACGTAGGAAAGCTGCTTTCTGATTAACGGCGGGGTGAAGTCCTCAGCGAGATGAATAGATATAATATCAAGATCATGGGACCTATCGATACCATGGCACGATGGAGGAGCATATCTGCCCAAACCGTGAAACCTTCTTATACAGGGTGTCCCGACACAGCTTGCCAAGCGGTTAATAGTAGATAGTAGACAAAAAAGGGTCGACAAAAAATACAAAAAAAGGGGGTCTATATCTGCCGGTTTTCGAGATACGGCATTTTGAATTTTAATTTTGGTGATAAAATGTAGTTTAATGATGTAGAATAAAAAGTTAATGAAAGAACGGTATATTTCCACAAATAGGGTATCTTTGTTATCGTAAGCAACGCAGCTTTCATTTCATTAATAAAAAAATAGTGTACGATGGGAAAAACAACTCAAAATGTAGATCGTAAGAGTCCTTTTTCCTAAACTCTTTCAACGTCTTCATTTACCTGAAAATTTCTTTGAACACTCCAAGACTCCAGCTGGCTTGGTTTTTTTGCTATTTGCCATTAAAAAATATGTAATATCACTTTTTAGTATTTCAACAATTTTTCCAACTTATTTCACTAACTTTTTTAACATCCTCAAAAGCTGCTTAAAAAATTCGTGGAAGACTCCAAGACTCCAGCTGCCTGCTATATACGATTAAAAAATAAGTGTAATGCCCGAGATACACGAGGCTAGTTTTCCACACCATTTCTAGGCTAGTAAGTTAGTGAGAAAGCTAGTAAGCTAGCGTTTCAAGCTACGAAAGTTTAATAGGATGGGGCTCTATTTTTTGAGCTAGTAGTGAAGCTATAGTATCCGATTAGCTAGTGTACAGTGACGACGTGTTTTGATTTTCGGACCGCTAACCACGTGTTTTCGAGACAAACATGCCAAAACTTAATGCCGAGGCTAACTTAAAGTTTGTGCAATAATATCGTAAAGAGGAATGTCTATGGAACGCGACCAGTTCAACTTATAAAGACAAGTCTATGCGTAGTTTAGCACTACAAAACATACGCGGCAAATCATTGACAATCGGCATACAATGACGATTCAAGAAATAAAAAATTTACATAAAAAATACTGGTACTGGGTTAAAATTTCCTAGCGTTATGTAAACAACTGTGGCTTGTGTCAAGCCAGGAAAGGACACGGGGGGGTTGAGACACAATACCGAAAGACAAAATACCGAAACCCAATATACCGAACGCCAAAATACCGAAAGTCACGAAACCGAAAAGACAAAATACCAAAAAGACATTTGACCGAAAAGACATAATACCTAAAGGTCGAAATACCGAAAACGGTTCGAGTGTAGTTATCCAAACCACATTCAACTTCATTCGATGAGTCAAGGTCAATAAACTCCAAAATGACAAGGAAGATAATTTTTCGAAATTTCGCCATTCCTAGCCATCAATTGTCATCACTGATTTTGAGTTAGCAGCCATTAATGCAGAGGCACAATATTTTCCAAATGCTAAAAACAAAGGCTGCTTCTTCCATTTTTCCCAAAATGTTTGGAAACTTATTCAAGATTAAATATTAGCTCATCGGTATGGAAACGATCTTGAATTTTCAATTGAACTTCGAAAAATTCCAGCGCTTGCGTTTCTGCCATACAACGAAATTGAGGCAGCTTTCATACTTCTCCAAAAAAATATAGATACTGATGCCAAAGTATTGATGGAATGGTTCGACAAATACTACGTTCGAGGACCTATAAGAAGATATGGAAGCCGTGGTCCAGTTCAATTTAAACCTTAATTTTGGTCTGTTTTCGAAAATATTGAACTTGGGCTGCCACGCACGCAAAGCCATGCAGAATGTTCGATATTGAAAGATTTTTTACTGGTGCTGAGTTTTCTATGTCAAACAAATCTCAAAATCGGAAGAATCAACTTCTTAATGTATTTGAGAGTAGAACAAACACTGAAGTTCTTGTGTATTTACGTAGGCTTGCACGTAATTTATCACTGTAAAACTTTTTGAATAGCTTACTAACTTTTCTTGAATAAAGTGATTTTTTAACCTACTTTTACATTTTTTTTTCGGTCCTTCTTTTTGGTATTTCAACCTTTTGGTATTTTAGCTTTTTGGTATTTTGACTTTTCGGTAATTTGTCTTTTCGGTGTTTTAACCTTTCGGGATTATGCCTTTCGGTATTTTGTCTTTTTGGCCTTTCGGGTTTCGGGACTATGGGTTTCGGGATTTTGTCTTTCGGGATTTCGACCGACACCCCTCAAAGATCTGTTTTTACTGTTTTTAATGTTTCAAAATAAATTAGAACTTTTAGAACTCATGAAAAATCTCAAAATTAATTGATAACAAAAACAAGCGCCATTTTCTTTAACACAAAATTGTTAACAAAACGTTTGCACACAACTACTAGATTTCACACCCTAGAGACGAGCAGTATTCATGGCAACCAGCAGAAATGCTAGTAGAAATTAGCTCAATCCTGATGGCCGCCATCCATTATTACCGCCATTCATGATGGCCGCCAGAATTGAGTTTTTTAGAGAAGTCTCAAATCTCATATCGAATCTTATAGCAACGAAATGTGTCGTTACTTTAGATTATTTTAGATGTAGTTATTTCGTAGCGATTTGATCAGTTAACTAGCATAAAACCCGCGTGCGTTGCAACGCCTTTCAATAAAAAAAAATTATGTGTGCACACTAGGTGGGTGCCAGAAATTATCAAGCAATCAAAAACGAATGCTAAATGAAGTCAGTGACGTTGTGGCGCGGTGCTACCATTTCGAGTTTCACAAATTTTGAAATCGCATTTCACCCCCTTAGGGGTTGAATTTCGAAAAATCCTGAAACACCTTCCTTCATTACTTATGGTGTGGTAGTTTGAAGAAAATCTGTGGATGTCCATGACATTATAAGGATGCACTGTCAAAATTTCAGCTCTTGGTGTCCAGCAGTTTGGGCTGTGCGTTGTCTGTTAGTCAGTAACGGAACTGTTTCATATATACTGTTCCACTCCTTTAGGGGTTGAATTTCGAAAATTCCTGAGCACGATTTTCATTATTTATGGTGTGGAGTATTTATACTAAGTTTGAAGAAAATCTGACTAAGGCTGGTCTCACACTGCAGCAGATTCGGCCGAATTTTTTACGGCCGTATTTGGCCGAATTTTTTACGGCCGTATTGAACCGAATTTCAACATTAAATTCGGCCGAACTTTGGGTTAGTTTCCATCTTAAATGCTAGAGTCTGTTTACCGCGATTTCAATAACGTTGACATAAATTCCTTATTCATTGAATGTAGTCAAACTGACTGGTTCGCCCCGAGCCGCTTGTATGTACATGAGAGCGTATCCCCAGAAAGCTATCTGAGTACCTTAGACGCTTAGACTTAGATGCTCCTCTAAAAAAAAGCGTATTAATATAAGATTTCCTGAATGGTTCTCAACCGATATACAATATGCGCCAGCTGAACGAGATTTCTTGCATGCCATGTACAAACGAACCAAATCAGAAATAAGTCTTACTCGCTTTAAAAAAGCTAGGAACTTAGTGAATAAGAAAATCAAAGATGCGAAACGGCGTTATTATGAAAATAAACTCAACCCACAGGTACCTCCAAAAAAGCTCTGGAATACCCTGCGGAGTCTAGGTGTGCATAAAGATGCTAGTATCTCTTGCAGCTATGATGTAGACGACATGAATGGTTACTTCGCATCTATTTCAAACGATGATGAAACAGACTCACCAGATTTAGATGCAATATTCTCTGCTAAATGTGATCTCGATAGCGACTTCAGGTTCAGCTGTATCGATAATTTAGATCTTGCTAGGGTGATACTATCCATTCGCTCGAATGCTGTGGGTCCTTATGAAGTTGCTCCATAATTCATAAAACTAATCCTCCCTTTTGTCGCTAACCCTATAACAGCTATCTTTAACCGCTGTCTTACTTTCAGTGTCTTTCCCACCGCATGGAAAGAAGCGTTAGTTATCGCTATAGCTAAGATTGCCACTCCAAAATCTGTCGGTGATTTCAGGCCAATAAGTCTTCTTTGCTTTCTGGCCAAAGCGCTCGAGAAAATAATAGACTCCCAAGTTAGACTCTATCTAACTCAAAACAATCTTTTAAGTCCGTACCAATCGGGTTTCCGTCCTTCACACAGCTGTGACACTGCGCTGTTAAAGATTACGTCTGACTTTCGCTTTGCCCTGGACCAGGACAATTTTGTAGTTCTTGCGCTCCTGGATTTCTCTAAGGCCTTTGATAGCGTCGATCATGACTTGCTGTTGAGAAAATTGGCGTACTACTTTAATTTCAGTAAACCAGCCCTAAAATTAATGTTTGCGCTCTTAACATCACGTTCTCAGAGAGTCAAAATCGGAAACTGGTGCTCAAAGTCAGCTTCTTTAAAATCTGGCGTCCCACAAGGATCAATCCTTGGGCCCTTACTATTTAGCCTATTTATAAATGACCTACCCAATGTAGTGAATCACTGTTTGATTCACTTATACGCAGATGACGTGCAGATTTACCTAAATCGACCGTTAGGACTTGTTGAAGACTGTATCTGGAGACTTAATGATGACTTAATGCGTGTTCTGAACTGGGTTCTTGAAAACAAATTGAAACTCAATCCTAAAAAATCTCAGGCATTAGTCATACATAGAAACCCGCTGGATTTATCTTATTTCCCTGAGGTTCTCTTAGGGAACAGTCCTATACCGTACGTTCAGCGCGCAAGAAACTTAGGTATAATTTTGAATTCAACAATGACATGCTGTGACCATGTTAACGCGAAACTGAAAATTATCTACGCCAGTCTCCGTAGACTCTGGTTATTCGCTGATATCTTGCCGACAAGTGTGCGATGCAATTTAATAAAAATTTTGCTTTTGCCCCATTTTACTCATGGTTCAATCATATTCCCTAAATTGGATTGCTTGTGCAGCAAAAAGCTTAAGATCGCTTACAATGATTGCATTAGATTTGCTTTTAAGTTAAGACGATTTGATCACATCGCTCAATATCGTTTTAGTATCTTGAATTGCTCACTAACTAGTCATCTAGCTAAGAATATCCTACTCTTCTTGTATAAAGTTTTTAATAGCGGCCAACCTGCATACGTCAGTGACTTCAGCTACTCCGAAGCAAAAGACATAAAATGATGGCACTTCCGAAATTCAACTTCAAAGTTCTCGAAAGTTCTTACTTCGTTCACATTGGGAGAATATGGAATTCTTTGCCCCAAGTAATCCAATCAGCCGCTACCGCAAATAGTTTTAGAAAACTAATTACTAATCACTTCGCGCAGGTCTAACATCTGCCCCACTTATCACATCACATGCCTTTCTTTTGTTTTTTTAATAATTTTTATCCATATTTTTAACTTGTTTCATTTTTCTTTTTCTCTTTAATTTAATCTTATTTTATAATCATTTTGTTTTTTTAATTTCATATTCAACTCCTATGTGCTTTATTGTAATGTTTCCATTAATATTTACCCTCGCTCTCTATTACCATTTCTGGATTATATTAGTATTCATGCCTACAGTAGAGTAGTGTACTATTTTTAAGACTCTGTCTTTGCACATAAATTGTTTTATAAATAAATATCAAATATCAAATTTTTTTCATTTTAAATGGTCACACATATAAATATATCCCAAATAAAATAAAAGGAAGATTAATAAACATTTCTATGGGAGCGCCCTTCCATTATCAACTTCAAATCTGATCGGATAAAACCTACGGACGTCAACGGCCGAAAAACCGGTGTAATGTGCGAATGAGAATAGGAAAATAATTGTTTGAAAAAATCGACCGATTACGGCCGTAAAAAATTCGGCCGATTCGGCTGCAGTGTGCGACCAGCCTAAAGGAAAAAATTCCCCATACAACCTATTCAATCCCATTTCACCCCCTTAGGGAATGAATTTTAAAAAATCGCTTCATAGTGAATGCTCACGTTATTATAGGGTTGTCAAAATTTCAGCCCTTTAGGTCCAGGGGTTTGGGTAAACCCCACTTCACCCCCTAGGGGATTACAAGTTTCATAAATTTTGAACGCCTATTTCTCCCCCATTATGAACGCCTATTTCTCCCCCTTGGTTGTTGAATTTTGAGAAATACTGAAACATGCGTTTCATTATTTATGGCGTGGAGTATTTTTACTAAATTTTGAAGAAAATCTGAATAAAGAAAAAAAATCCCCATTTCAACCCCTAATGGTGGAACCACACTACACGGACTATAGCTCATATAATACGCGCTTTTGCCTTTTTTCCTTATAGAGTTTTTAATGGCAAAGGCAGTACCTACGGCTAAACTGCGCGGACAAAAGGCCGTGCTTAAAAAGGTACATTGTACTTCCACACAATACGGGATTTTTAAATGAAAATTGATTTTTTTCTCAATGTAGATTAATCAATATTCAGTAAATAATTATTTTCTTTCAGATTAGTTCTTATTTTAGGATCCAAAACTAACGATTCAGAAAATTAAAAGGCCTTTCCGCGAAAAGCGCGTGGGATCTAAGTCCGAGTAGTGAGGACGGCCCTTATGCCGGGTTTTCACTAGTAGAATTAGTGGTAGAGTAACTGGCCTACTTTTAAGCGGTAGAGTAACTTTACCACGGTGCTATCCCACTCTACTCTACTATAACCGAGTTTTCATTAGGTGATTTCCCAGAATAGTTAGTACTCGACCAGTATACTCTACCACTAATTCTACTAGTGAAAACCCGGCATTATGGTGTGGCCACACTACGCGGTCTTGGGTCGTACGCGCTTTTGCCTTTTTTTTTCATATAGAGTTTTATGACTTTTTTACGACTTTTTTACGACTTTGTCCATGGTAAAGGCCGTGCGGCCAAACAACGCGGACAAAAGGCTGTGGTTAAAAAGGTACATTGTGCGTCCACACACTATGAGCTTTTCAAAAGCGCGTACGCCGTTTCAAATGAGAATTGATTTTTTCTCACTCATGACTCAGAAAATTAAAAGATCACGCGCGCTTTTGGCTGGCCGTACGACCAAAAGCGCGTGGATTCTAAGTCCGCGTAGTGAGGACGGGCCTTTAGGGGTTCAATTTCTAAAAATCCTGAAACACGTGTTTCATTATTTATGGTGTGGAGTATTTAAACGAAGTTTGAAGAAAATCTGACTAAAGAAAAAAAATCCCCCTAAAACATATTCAACCCCATTTCACCCCCTTTGACGGTGATTAGACTGTTCGTTCCTACGTACGTTCCTCACGAGCTTTTAGATGAACGTACGTAGGAACGAACAGTCTAATCACCGTCTTAGGAGATGAATTTTGAAAAATCGCTTCTTAGTAGATGTCCACGTCATGCCGGAATACACTGTCAAAGTTTCAGCCCTTTAAGTCCAGCGGTTTTGGTCAACCCCACTTCAAGAAATGGCTTCTTAGTGGATGTTCATGTCATTATAGGGATGCACTGTGAAAATTTCAGCCCTTTGGGTCTAGCGGTTTGGGCTGTGCGTTGTCTGTCAGTCACTTACTGTTTTATACTGTTATATACCTACTCTGTATATAGAGATTTTGAAATTTCCAATTTATGTTTAATTTTGTGGATTAATTTACTCATGGATTATATTACTAAAAAAAATTTAATATAGAAATCAATAAATATCAATGAATTTTTATTTGGTAAATGTCTTAAAATCATACACTCTAGCTGTCACATTAGGCTTGCTACATAATTTTGGTGCTATCTACAATCATTTTGCTGGTGTCAACCAATCTTTTGAAATACCATGGAAATTAATAAATTCCATAAAGCGGAATTTAATAGAAAAGTATTCCGAGAATTTAATAATATTTATTGTAAGCGTGCTAATTGAGTCGTGAGATTGCAATTTCAATATCAACTGCTTATCGCATGGAAAACATCCTTGTATATTCTCAGAATAATCCATCCAAAATTACTTTCTTACCAAGAATAGTGATAATAGTCCCAAACGGCGAGAGCATACGATGCATAGTTTCTAAGCAAGATGAGGTTCCATATTGAAATTAAATAGTTCAATAAACCGAGACAATTGCATCTACTGAGATACCCATGTCATGGTGCTGTTTACTTGAACTTGCGATGATGATAAGAAATCTTATTTACTGGTTTAAATGGCCACCAGTGGAGTTTTTGGGGGACGCCAATTGTTGAACAAGAATAAGTGAACTAAATTGGAAGTAAAACGTTCTTCTTGGAGCTCCACCAAACAGTGGGTGTTTACAAAGGGTAGTGTGGACTAAATAATTTTTGATATTTTTATTTAGTAAAGCATTTATTTTTTAAGTTATGTAGGAGAATGTCGTAAGGATTGGGACGCTTTCACAATTTTTTTATCCTGGCACCGTCTGTAATTATTGTCAAATATTATTCTCAACTAGAGTTCACTTTTGTTGTTACTTAAGATTCTTTTAGTTCCAAGAAACACTGTGTGTTTACAAACAGTAGTAAGAGTTTCGTGAAGGAATATAAATTAAACTAGTTGGGTTGTGGGCTTGACCCTTTCGGTCCACACGATCAACTTCCCAGTATAATGAATGTTGAATATATGAATGGATATTTTAATAATAAAGGAACAATTCTGAAAATTGACTAGTACCAGAACTGGTGCCAAAGTAATCCTGAGAGAAGTTAATTCAAATTACGATAATAGTGGTAAATCCACAAGATTTTTCAAGAGAATTCGTTTTTCCTGAACGTAAGCAAACGAACATTTCCTTCGTACTTCGTTCGCTACACAAGAGCGTGTGGTCGAACTTGCGCTGAGCGTGTTGAAGCGCCACTCATAAACTGGAAAGCAAATGACTTTATTTGGAAATTCGAACGATTTGAGGAGATATTAGCATAACTAATTAATGTAAAGGGTTTAGCAGACTTGATCAAAAAGGCCAAATTTATCGCTAACTCCTGGAAATTCCGTGATGAACTTCAATTTTCAGAAACTGTGGCACGCGGAAAACAATTAACCGTCCAAAAAGTCCTGATCTTTGGTGTGAAAAATTCTTGGTGTTTATGGCGTTTGGGTAAGGTAATTTTTGCACGATTTTTAAAGAGTGCTCGGATTTTGAAAGTGATGTCTTGTTGGGAAGCTATCGCTCTGCTGAATCCAGAAAAGTTAACTTCATTTGGAACGCGTTTCATTTCAATAAGTTTATTAGATATTAGAAAAACTAATCAATTTAAGGTGCTTGTGACCCTTAGTCGAAGTCTTTTTATTTAAACAAAAAAAGGGCTTGACCGATTGTTATGAAATTTTTTTCATAGCATGTTGTCGTTAATACGCGTCGATCGGCACCTCAACGAAGTCGGTGTCATATTTGGTTCGTGCGATATTGGACAGGTACAAAAATCACGAACTTCGTTCAAACAAAAAAACGGCTCGACCGATTTTTATGAAAATCTTTTCATATTATAACTTCGGTAATACGCATCGATCGGCTCAATAAACTCAATAAAATTTTTGGTTCCCGTGATATCGTGCAGGTACAAAAATCACTTACGTCGTCTAAACAAAGAAACCGTTCGATCGAATTTTATGAAAATCTTTTCAGGCCATATTTCGGTTAATACGCTTCGATCGGCACCTCAAGAAAGTCGATATCTTTTTTGGTTTGCGCAAGATCGTGAAAATGACAGCATACGTATGCGCACACACACATACTTCTTCTCAAATTTTTGCTTAAAATGCTATTGGGACCTTGAAAAATGAAAATTCGTTGAAAATTACGATTTCGATTTTCGGACCGATTACAATAACTGCCCTATAAAGTGGGAAGTTAATAAATTTTCATATCCGAAGAGGATTTTGTTTGCAGTGTGGAGAATTTTTTCATCATGCAGGAGGTGGACAATTTTCCCCTTATCATAAAAAATGGCATTAAATGTATATTTTGGGGATTGCACAGTGGTTCAAAATGCCAAAACTTAAAAAAATAAGTTTTTCTTATAGGGAGTTTTTGTCCCTATAAAGTTAGGGTGGTAGCCTTGGCATGTTATAAGGGTTATAAAGGAGTCCTGAAAGCGCACCTTGCCTCCTAAAACCGCCACGGAACTGACAGTGTTGCAAGACACTCTTGGAGCTTCCATGGGAAAGTGATCGTGTCAATGAGATGCGCATAAAAAGTTATTTATTGGTTCGATTTCAATTCTGCAAAATGGATTCATCTCCTGGATATCAGTGTAAGTGTGATAAAAAAGTTAGTTCATTTTTTGCTAATTTGGATGTGAATTTGTTTTATAAATAGGGCAACAAAAAAGTTTCGCTAGATCACGGTGTCCTTTTGTTGTTAATTTGTTTATACACTCCTCAGGTAAAACATTTCCAAATCCAGCTGCCCAAGTTTGCCCACTTTTTTCTAGGACACTATACTATACGATTCTAGGTTGCACAGTACAAAAGTCCAAACCGCCAAAAGCACGGCCAAAACTAGAAGGAATTGAGATAATTCTTTGAAATCAGGTGTACGGGGGTTTTCGAGGTCGCTGATTACGAATCAGTTATCAGTTTTTCGAAAAACAAAATGGCGGCTTCAAAATGCCCGCCATCAATTTTAAAAAATCATAATATTGTGTCTCTGGTTTTCGAAGGCGCACATTCCGAATTCGTTATTATTTGTTTTATCAAAATTATTGTTTCCTGAAGATTCGGATGTCGGAAAAATGACGCGGAAAGAAATATTCAAACCCGTTCAGGAAAATTTGAAGAATAATACGGAAGTTTTTCGTTTTTTGGAGGAGTATGTGGTCGAACAGTGTCGGATAACCAAAACCAACTAAGAAAGGACCTAACCAAAATTCGAATTAAATGGCAAGAACTTCTAAGAACGAAGTTCCGCCTTTATGAAAATAATCAATTGGGGCTCGGCTTGTAGTTTAGGTATAAAATTAAATAATTTAGTTTTCACCCCCTAGTGGTCGGGGTGGTTTTTGATGCCTAAGGTGGTAGGTATGGCTTTTAAAAATTGTCTTATATCTATCTAACAGGTGTATACGGGCTATTTTTTTATATTTCGTTCATTGAAACGTCCAGTTCTTTAAGTACCTAAAATATTTTATTTTAATATGATCCCAATATCTTCCTACCATAAATTGTGCCATTACATGTACCTTAAGAGTGTATGCATAAAACATATTTTTTTTAAGAAATTGAAAAAACATTATTTCGACATATTTCAAAAAGAAAATTTGCAAAATTCGGGAAGAAGTATTATTCTTACTAATTAACTGCTACTTTCAGCTTTCTATGTCAAATAGTTTTTGAACTAGAGCAATTTTAAGATTTCAAAATTTGTGAAAATTTTTTGATTTTTTGAAAATTTATAACTAAAAACTTGGAAGTCCAAAACATGTGAAAATTTGGTTTTTTCTTAGTTTCCACCAGAAGAACAAATATTCAAAAAAAAATTATAAATATCGGAGGTGGTAAGGTCCAAACCATTGGTTGATTTGATGTGTAGTTATATAGTTTACATGGGATATAAATTCAAACCTATAAAGGCCCATTTATATCCCAAACGCAAAGCGAAAACGCAAATTGCAGCTCTTTTATCGCACAAAAATGTGTTGCACGAATGTGGATAGATTGGTGAATAGAGCGGGATGCTCTATAGGCTTGTGATAAAAGAGCTTCAAATTGCGTTTTAACTTTGCGTTTTGGATGTATACGGGCCTAAACTCTCCTTAATTTGGGGCAGACAAATACATACACAGTGTAAAGCGTTTATATGTAAAGAAAATATTCACGACTGAGATAAGCTTGAATTCTGAGTTGAATACAAATTGTACTCGATACTCGATTCTACCCTAAGTAATCATATGAGCAAAGATACTCGGTACTGAAATGAGTAGAATCGAAAGCGAAATACTCATATGAGTAAAGATTGACTACCGATTCCGTATCGCTAGTTTTGTGTACTATTATGTTTGTATTTGCAGTGGCGTACCTAGGGTAAATGGCGCCCAGGGCAAGTATAGAAAAAGCGCCCTTTCGTAAAATCTTAAAACAAATAATAAATACACTGAATAAAATTCTTAAATCTCACAGAACAGTTTTATTTTTGGTATTATAACTAGAATCAGTTCTCTTAAGTGTTAATCTCACAATTGCACTTTTTTCGATTTTTGCGACGCAAATAAATTTATAATCAGTTTTCTTCATTTCTTCTCGCTCTATACTTAACAACGCTAGATTACACAACCTTTCTTGGTCCATGGTAGCTCTCAAGTATGAAAGGATCAATTTCAGTTTACTAAAAGATCGTTCGCAACTTGCAATAGATATTGCAATTGTAAGAAGAATTTGAATGGATATGCGCAAATTAAGAAACACGCTTTCATCTCCATATTGAACAATGAATTCTAAAAGCTCTGCAGGTTTTTTTGGTTGACATTTTTCCTGGTGGATATTAACATTCTAATATGTAATATTTCTTCGTACAAATGTTCTCCGTTAACATCACAGCCATAGAAATCGCCAAATGCCTCACATTTTTTCTTCAAAGTATCACAGTCGTCGGCACCGTAACACAATGTTTCAATATCGAGAAGAAATCCAAATCTTGAGTCAGTTTCATGAAGATGAGTAAACCTTTCAGTCATTTCACATATAATACGATCCAGGGACCCCCTCATTACTCGACTCATTTCTTCTTTAGCAGTCAATCCGGAATCATATGCAATCTCTACAGCCATACGTTTCTTTATTTTGACGCGTTTTTCAATCGATACATCCCATTCCTGACAAAGATTGAAACCTTTCTCGAGTGCATCATCAACTAGTTTTTCTCTTTCGTTAGAAAAATGATCTCTCAGAGCTTTTACATCTAAGGCCGCATCATGGAAATTCATACTAGGATCTTCAAGTTGAACACGGTCAATAGGAGCAAGTACAGTTTTCCAAAATCCTAACAAAGTCCGGAAGTTCGTATATAGAAGTCTTGCTTCACTTCTGGTATCAGTAGTTTGATTGTCATCTTCTGTCATGTCTTCAAGAAGTTTCAATATAAGCTCGAGATATTTTTCAAGTGGTTTTACTGCTTCGACCCTTGAACTCCATCTTGTTTCAGACTCTGATTTTACAACCACAGGCACGGACTCCTTGAATTTTTCCCAGCGCAAAGTAGAATGAGAGAAGAAAACGTAAAGAGCTTCGATAGTTCCAAAAAACGTGACCATAACGGTATCTTGCTTAGCTGCATGTACACCAACCAAATTAAGAGAATGGTTATCGCAATTTACAAATATCGCTAGACTATTTTTCTTGCTGATTCGTTGTTGAACTCCAGTTATTTTCCCAGCCATCACTGGAGCGTTGTCATAACATTGTGAACGGCAATCCTGTAGATCCATATCGTCTTTGTCTAGCTGTTTAAAGATTACATCAACTAAACTTGCAGCGTCCTTTTGACTTATTTGAATAAAGCCTAGAAATGACTCTCTAATGAGAACTGATTTTTGCTCAAAATCAACCTCTACATATCGCACTACTGCTGACATCTGCTCACGATGGGCCTGATCAGGAGTTGAATCGAACATAAGACCATAATATTTTGATTCAGTTGATGCAACGGGCAGCGCCAAGCAGTTCACAGCCACTAAGAGAGAAAGAAAGAAAGAAGATGCAACGGGCAAAATCGGTTGAATCGACGATTTTTTTCCCAGTGTACTCCCTGTTAGCCCCACGCCAAAGAGCGCCATGCAAATTTATTTCAAATGTCTAAAGTTTTATCTTACGAACAAACGTCTAAACTTTTATCATACGGATTCTGTGAAAAACCCCATAAACTGAATTTCCGTGGTTTGTGATACAAGAATTTTGCGCCCCCTTTGATTGGCGCCCAGGGCACGTGCCCTACCTGCCCCACCCTAGGTACGCCACTGTGTATTTGTGATTTGTAAAAGCACAAAACCAGAAACTCTCCACTTGTCCACTTTCGCAAGGTTGTCTTGCACAAAAAGCCTTATGCTTCTGATGCAGACTTCCTCGTGGATTTTGACCCATACATATTCAGTTTTACCTCTTTGAATTTGCTTATTAATAATTAAGATACTGTTTAAATTGATCAATATTTTCCACGTTGGCGTCCTTCCACGATAATAATTCCCAAAAAGTAAACAAAAGAGTAATTATGTTTAATCAATCAAAAGAAATGTATTGTAATATTAATTGAACTATAGTAGTCAAACTCAGAAAAAGATAGATTTAAGTAATGACTGAAATCGAACATATTTAGATAGAAAAATAATTTTTAATCTAAAAAAGAAAAAAAAAAACATTTCCATAAATACAAAGTAATTTTAGTTAATAGCAATATTTATCACCAAGCTTTGCAATTAAATTTATCTACTCAAATGAAATAAATCCAATATATGAATTAAATGAATAAATTTCAATTAGAGCGAAAAAATAATTACATTTGTTAAATGGGAGTTTTATACATAAATATAGAAAATTTGAACGAAATTACGTAAAAATATTGATTTGAGAGTTTTGCTGGAAGGAAGTGAAATGTGTTCATTATTTGAAAACTTACAAACTAAATTAGTATATAACTATTGTGCTAACAATTTTTTATTATTTTGATAAAAAAAATTTTAATATTATATTTACTAATAGTTATAATTTGCATAGTTGAACCTTGAGCTTTAAATTTTAAGAAGTATAAATTATGAAAGTGGGGTTTTTGAGAAGCCGCAAAAAAATCGGTCTTCCACAAAAAAATGGTCTGTGACTGAAATACTAGAGGCGATGGGATTTCAATTATCATGTAGGCCGTTACACAAATCATTAAAGAATTCTTGGGTTACCATAGTAACCGCTCGCTGGTTTTTCCGCTGAAAAATATCAAAGGTCCCTATTTATATCATGATGGAGCTAAAACCACATTTACCTTGAGATTTTTTTGCGTACTTCTTTCTCTATCAAACATTCCAGAGAATGTTTCAAGTCGAAATTTTTAATACAAGTCTCAAAAATTAACCTCAAATTTGAAAATTGATTGGCCAATAACTTTTGTGCATCGCAACGTATGAGGTTCGTTTTTATTTTAAGTATAGGTTTTTTTTAATTCACTTTATGGTGGGGAAAGAAAAAATTTTTTTTGACTAGAAAAAAGTGAAAAAAATAGAATAGAAAATCGTGAATTTTTGTGTTTTTTCATCAATTTTCTCGAAAAATTACACTTCTTTTTGATAAAACTAAATTATTTTTTGGCATATGTCAAAAATGAATTATTCATACAAAAAAAAAGAGTTTTATCAAAAAAAGTGGAGTTTTTCGAGAAAATTGACGAAAAAACACAAAAAATCACGATTTTCTATTCAATTTTTTTCACTTTTGTCAAGTTTAAAAAAATTTTTTCTTTCACCGCCATCAGTGAGATACACAAGAAGGTCGCAGTAAATCGTTTTGGTCTAAAGCCGTTCGGTTAGGTTAGGTGTAGGGCTGCCTAGAGTGAGACCGGAGGCCCAATTAGCGTTATCTATAAAAATTGTCTCTAGAGAAACCCCTGCCCCAACGCCGTCTGAGGCCTTGGAGGGTTGGAGCGGGAGGTGAATATTCGAATATCGAACTTCCTCAGAACGTCTCCTTTTCTCCACTCTATTCTTGATGGTCTAAAACTCTTGTGTAAAATATGGTTTGATTCCAGATATTCCATAAGGTTCTGTTGATTTTATTATTGTCTCCATGGTTTTGATAAGAATACAAGTAATTGCTACTGGGCAGTAGTTGGAGCGGTTGATGGATCCAGTTTTTTCGGAATGCGCTAAAAATAAAGGTAGTTTCCAAGCGTGTAGATCAGGCGCGGATCTAGAATTTTGTTTTGGGGGGGGGGTCACGGAATTAAAAGTGGCGAAAAAAAATTTTTACTCCTAAAAAAACAAAAAAAAAATTAACAAAACGAACAAAACTATCCGAATTTTCTGGTGGATTAAAAACAAACGTGCCCTACGAAAACGTGCCCTAATGTGTTTTTGAGGAAGACGCGCCCTTTCTTGTGAGTGCAGCTAGCTTCAGATTTGCAAATCAAAACATATAGAAAGAGTATAGATCAATTAGTCAAAGAGAGATAGCGGAAAAGTATTCAAAAGTTGAAATAAATCTACCCTGCGATTTTTCGACTCTATAATTAAGAGAAAAATCGTAGGAATTCAATGAATGTGTTTTGGAAAAAATCGGTCCGGGAGAACAGGTGGAAAAAAGCAAATAATGGTAGCGAAAACACGTTAGGTGCGAAAAAATTTTGTTTTTGGAAAACAGAAAATAGTACGTAATAGCGCTTAAAAAGACGAAAATTATGAGTTTTGGACAATTGAAATCGGTCAACAGGTTTTTGCAAAAAAAAACAAAAACCACGAAATATGGCCATTTTTGACATTTAATTACAGGGACTATAATTATCGTAGAGCCTTGTTTCAGGGCTGAAATTGTGGCTTCTATTAGTGCCTACCTACAATAAAAATTTCATGCAAAAATAATTATAACTTTTCGCGTAAATCTCAAAAATGTAAAAATAGCCGTTTCAGGAAAAAAGTTTGAACAAGGCCCACGGTGGTGCTAGAGCTATTTTGAAAAGCCCTATTTATTCTCGAAGAGTTACCAACCCATTTTCAAGAAAAGTTGGTGAGGTTCGATTTAATACCTCATAAACGCGTTTGAAAACAGGCACTTTTCTTGATTTTCAGAAAAAACACCTTTAAGCGAAGGGGAAGTGAAATATGGTGTGGATTTCTATTCAGTAGATTTCGAGAAATCAAAACTTTTTCCTGTCATGACATATCGCTCCCCGTTTGAGTTCCATTTTCAAATTTTCACTGTTTCTTTAGAATTGAAGTAGGAACACGATGATATTTTTTCCAAAACTTTAAGTTGGTGAGTTGATGATGAAAAATGCTAATGAAATTTTATAGACAAATAACAACAATTTATTAACATCAAACGCAAATTTTAAATATACCACTACATAGAGTGACAAAATCGACCCATATAATTTTTTTGTACGACTAATGGTTTCGAAGATACAGTAATTTGAATGGTCGGCCGCGCGACGTTTTTTGAAATTTCTTGCAATTTACAACCGTGCATATCTCCTGAAAAAAAAATCGCAATTTTTTTTCCGAAATATGGGTCCCATTATTTCATGTGTAGAATGCGTCTGCAAAATTTAAAAAAAATCGGTATCATTAATTTTAATTTTTACCGAAAAACGTCCGGTTTGGTGTGGAATGACCGATATGGAAACGCTCGAAATTCCTACGATTTTTCTCTTAAATATAGCGTCCAAAAATCGCAGGGTAAATTTATTTCAACTTTTTTTCTATCCCTCCTGGACTAAATCTGCTGTTGACCTTGAAGGTCATTTTTTAAGGTTGTTTTTTTGATTTGCAAAGAAGTTGGGTCGGTTTTGTGCGTTTGGTTATTTTTTGTTTTTGTTTTTTGAGTTGAGTCAATTTTGTTTTTTAAACAGCGAGCGCTTTTGAGCAGTGCCGCTGCTGGCATGTGTGCAACTGCACAGGGCCCCGTGGGCGAAAAATTGTTTTGGCAATAAAAATCATTTGAATTCATTATTTGCATATTTACTTCATCGAATGAACCACACAAATGAGTACGAGCCAGAGAAATCAGCATATGGGCCACAGCGAGCGAGAAAAATTTTTGGACTCTCTGGGGCCTCTCGCTGAATTTTTGCACAGGGCCTCTCAATTGTCTGGCCGCGGCACTTCTTTTCGGGGGGGGGGTCATGACCCCCGTGACCCCCCCTTGAATCCGCGCCTGGTGTAGATATAGTCCATGAAAGAAGTATGAAAGAAGAGAAGTTTTCGCAAATTTAGCCAAAGGCAAGGTCGAGGTCAGTGGATTTATTACGTCACACTTTTGATATTACTATAGGTACACTTCACCAGCCCTAAAGAAAAATCTGTCTATTGTATGGATTGCATACTCGAGGCAAACAGAAATTCTAATAACTTTGCCTGTGCTGCTTTCTATTATCAATTCCCCTTACAAGTGAAAGAAGGAGTAGTGCAAGAGTTAAATTCTTCTTGATTGAAGTAACAATGCAGCAGAAGTTGAGAATAGTACTTATGAATCTGTCATAACAGAAGTTTTTTAACGTAATATTCTTAGTTCAACACATAATTAACAAAACAGACACGAATGCCACAACATAAAATCTAGCGTTTCCCTACGTTAGCTTTATCTATAGTGGAGGCACGCACTATACGGTATATTAACATCAATCCAATGATTAGATTGATTTTAAAAGTTTCGGCAAATGTGTTTTAACTGAAAGTGAATATCAGTTTTTATTTGAAAATATATCAGTTTTCACGATTTTGATTTCGCACCTTGGGTAACGGAATCTGAAACAAGTAGAGGTACTGACTCAACCTGTACACACGAAAACTATAAGTACGTAATTTTTTCAATAACTTATACCCTCAAACTTGAATGATTTGTTTTATTTACTTACTAATTTCTTAGAAAGTACCTTTGTTATGTGTAGTTTTGTAGTCTAGGAGTCCAGAGAAAGGAAACCACTTGCAGTTCAAAAGCAAAATATCAGCAAATTATCTAAACAAACATAATATTTTACACTTGAATAAATTAACAGGAAAACTGACTCTTCGACCTCAGACCAGACAGGGTCGGGTCGGATTAAGGATCCCAGAGGCCTGGGGCTAGTAGTAAAGTGAGACTGATTTTTTTACTTAAAAGAGGTAAACATTACTATTTTTATCTGATAAATCCATCAAAATCTCTGAGAATGGAAAGGTAAGTAATTATAACTTTAGATTAGACAGAAAAAATACTGAAACGATTTTTAAGTTTTCTTTATTTTAAACTTAATTTCTTTCCGAGTCTGATTGTTTAAACACATAGTAGACTTTTGCTCGTTGGTTTGTACAATATTTTACCACTAGTTGGACGGAGCACTCGAAATTCGAAGGCCATTTTTTATACCTTTTTTGAATTTAAATCTTAAATTTTTCGAGAATAATTAACAATAACAAAATTGAAAAATGAAACTAATTTTTTATAGTTGGAAAAAGCAATACCAAAAACCAAATTTTATTATCTCTTAATGTCACATGTCACACACTTTATTGTATTACAATTAAAAGATCTAAATTTAAGGATCAAGTACTTCTCTGTATACAATATTTTTAGTGAAATTTCTATCATCATTTGCTGTTCTGTTCTTTGAGTGATATAAAATCGTAATCCATTAAATGAACGAACTCTACTGGCAGCAACATTCATATGGAAATAAAATGTAAAATTATTTTTTAATTTTTAACATTTTATTGAAGCTCATTTAAAATACCGCTCAGATGCCGTATGTTTCATAATATGGGAATTAATTGCAAAATTATTTTCTAATTTTGAGCGTTGTATAAATAATATTGTGATGCTGCACTTCTTTGAGCTCAGGGCCACACGGTGAAATAGTTTTCAATATAGTTTGAATGTTCTGTACACTGTGAAATGGTGCCACAAAATAAATGCTTGCCGTTTAATTATATGATACCCTCGCGTGCTCGCATTCGTCTATGTAGATCCAGCGAAATGAGACAGGGAAGCAGTACCGGCGGATCGTGTTGGGTCCGGGTGGGTAGTCAGACAAACACCGGCTCCGAACTGTTATTTGGTAACAACCTATCCTAAACAGGAAAGAAGGTAGGTCACCTTATTGCGAATCGTAAAATGGACCGACGGTGTTCAGAACAACATTTGGAGCTCCGCAGGGGTTAGTCCTGGGATTTATTATGTGGATCACAATGTACGATGATGTGTTGAGGCTATGCCTCCCAAAAGAAGCAGTTGCGACCGAGATCGGGGCGTAGTGGTCGTAAGACGACGCCTCGATGCGGTGGAATTGTGGGCGAAAGGAGCTATCTGAGAGATTAAAACGTGACCTGAAAGTACTGGTCTGCCGCTTGCTGAATATAAAACTGAATCTGTGCTGATCAGCAAACGGAGAAAACCAGTATCCGTAAGGATCAAGGTATGAGAACAGATCATTCACTCACAGCCCACCCTAAGGTACCTGGGAGTGATGATCCAGGTACCAGAGGCTAGTGAGTTACGACCTCACGCAGTGCTACCTCCACCGTTTCAAGCACGATGACTTAGCGCTCTGTCCGGTATGCCTAGGTATCCAGGATAATGTTGAATCCGCCCGTCCCCGAAGCGCCACTAACACCGAAAACATCCTAGGACACATGGTGAGGAACGAGTATGGCAGGAGGAAAGTGGAAGCGACTCTGAAAGCCATTCACAGGGAGTTCAGTCTGGAAGAAGCCAAAGAAAAGAGAGAAAGGTAAAAGAAACCCCGCTAAAAACGCCAATCACGCGGGGTGTGTGGAAAACCAGGAGGTGTCGGTAGCCTAGTGTATCTTTTTACCTCACAAAGCACCAAAATAAAAAAAGTGACCGAACTCTAGGAGTTTCAATAGAATGAAACTTGAAAAGAGCTGTTCAATAACTGTTCAATTTGAAAAATAAGAAATCATGTCACACGCTCGGTTATTCGCAAATTCCGTGTGGGTATTTACCTAACCTACCCAGAATTTTCCGCGTAGGTACTCCTACCCACCACACTCACATTATCCGCCACCTATGCAGGGAAGTGATATTTGATATGATTTTATTTCAAATTCATAAGAATGTTTTCCTTTATTATAAATATAATGATACGTGCAAATAAAACAAATACATAAAAATTAATTCAAAGTTTATAATATCTAATAGTGTACTATGAACATTTGTCTGAACGTGGCGTTGCGTCTCTACTAAACAAACTCCTATGTTATATAATCGCTCACCGGGGGCCGTTTTGTTCACTCGTAGATAAATTTATCTCTGGGTTAATTCCAGGGTTATTCCAAAATTGCATTTGAAATTTACTAGTTTCTGCGCATGTCGGAACTCTGAGTTAGCTTAACCCCGGGAATAGTTAGCTCATGGAAATCGGCATGATAAGCCTCTTAACTCACACTTATCTCCGAGTTATTCTCGTTTTTTATTTTTTCACGAGTTTACATGAAATTATTGTAATTGTCAATATAACGCAGTGTGCACAGGAAAACAAACTAATAATAATAAATGGTTTCGAGAGATTTTGGGATCTTTAGGCGACGAAATGAATGAATGCCGGAACGTCGGCATTATACAATGCAGGAACGCATTGGATTAGAAAAATGGGACAACGTAGATTTTTTATGTCGTTTTCATTTGACAAAACACACGGTTGCCCAGGTGCTTCAGCTTATTGAACCATCTCTACATGCAATAAAAAAAATGAAATGGAATGTATTTGTGCTTATTTTTGCATTGTGGGCCACAAAGAATTAAATTCTTTTGTAAATTCGACCCACGCTTTCTGCTTTGCGTTATTGGATACCGAGTCTGTCTTTCGGCATTCTAAATCAAATCTCTCGTCTTCTTCTGAATAATTTGCGCATCGGCCACCCTTATTATTTTCGTAATTACTACATTTTTCCGACATTTTTATCGATCGAGATAAATAAGCAAAAACTGTAAGATAAGTAAAAAAAGTAATTGTATCGATGGAAATCTAATATTTCGAAAAATAAGGTCATTTGTGTAAATCATAGCCAACTAAGAGATAACTTTGTGTTAAAACTGGAAAGTACTGGAATTTATTCCCCAAGTTATACTCTTAGTATAATATAAAGCCGAGACAAAATGTGAACAAATCGAAATTTTTATTCCAAAGTTTATGCATTTGGGATAAATTTATCTCGGAGTTAGCTATCTCTGAGTTAAATCAGGTTTATTCCCCTAGTGAACAAAACGATGCCGAGCGAAACAAAACAAAGCCTTCTTTCTTTCAATCTCCAGAGCGGCAACATCTCATGCCAGGCGCGTACGCGGCGGGGGGTTACTGGGGGTTAACCCCCCCCCCCGATTCCAGTAATAATAGGAAAAATTATAATTAATAAATATATTAACTTATTAAACAATTACAAAAATATTCCGAATAACGATGTATAATATATGGTGGATTCTTTTCAAACGGGATAGCAAAAAAATAAATATCTCTCAAACTTTGGGAATATGTTCGTGAACTCGATGTGATATACCAAAATTTTTTTTAGCGCAATCGGGTGCGCCGTTTCGGAGTTACAACTGTTATTGAAAAAAACGCGATTTTTCAAAAATCACGTATTTCTCATTTATTTATAGCTCTCGACAAACTCTGAGTTTCGGGATGGCCATATAGATTTTTGTAGGAAATTTTCCGTCTTTTCAGATTAAATTACGCAAAAAACAATTGGACGCATTTTTGGCCAATTTTTTGGCCTTTTGGGCAAAATTTGAAAAAAAAGGAATTTTTAAATTTTTTTTCATGTCACCAATCGATGGTCTGACTCAAAAACTACGCGCCACCAAGTTTTCAGAGTAGTTCCCTTCTTTTCGGTAAAAAAATTGTAAAAATGCCCTAAATCAAAGTCTAAATCTTGCGCACACCAAGAGACCATGATTTTTGGAGAAAAACAAGACATTTTGTGATATTCGAAAAATGGTCAAAAATTATTATTTATGTTTCTTCACAATTTTCAATAAAAAAATTGCGATAAAAATATACCTATAGGTAATTATTTTTATAGTGAAATAACATAAAATATAATATAAGTACATAGTCCTATTACATGAGAAAAAATTTTTTTTACCCAATATGTGTACAAAATATGTTTTGTGAAACCCCCCCATGGTTTCATCCTGCGTACGCTACTGTCTCATGCTATTCACTTTCTACGTTATTTTAATGCGTTTTTAGCAGACAAGGAAGTTCGGAAAATTCGTGTCACCTCTCTTATAGCCCGTCCACATGACACGGTCATTCTTTGCACGCTCTTTTTCCCATACAATTTTATGCAATTTTGACCGATCCTGCAAAGCTTCGTAGACAAAAGCCGGTGCTTTTAAAGGTGCAGTGTACGCATGACATGCGTCCACACGAAATCGACTTTTAAAAAGGCTGTGCGATCTTTCAAATGAAAATTGATTTTTTTTAATGTTCCTGAAAAATAAAAGACCGTGCATTTCCGTCTTTATCTTTGCAAAAAAGAGTGTGCAAACAAAGACCGTGTCGTGTGGCCGGTATAAATATTGAACTGTAAAAACTTTGCATCTTTTCTGGCAAACAAACACTTATGGATGTTATATTTTCATTCACGTTTTTGTGCTTTCTAAAAGGGCCCAAACTCTGTGGGCCCAACGCACCTTGCATGGTCTAAGACCGCTCTGTACAGCTTCTTTACATTTAATTGCGTTTATACATTCTTCATTAAAAAAACAAGAATAAATAATCATGCAAATAAAGAAAAATTTGTTTGAGGATACTAAATACAATGAAGGAAATGGAAAATCATGATAAAACCTGAACTGGAATTAAAAGTATGGCTCAAAACGGTCCGATTGAGAAACGTTATTGAAGCACTATACTACCAAGAGAGGTGAAGAAGAATAAAAGAAAACGACTATTAAGAAAACGAAGATTTAATGCAAAGATATAGAAAGATTTTGAATCTCCCAGTTGATGAAATTTAAACACAATCTTTAATTTTTAAACAAATATAAATTGTAAAAGGCTACTCTAATTTTTTTAAATAACTCTTCGAACAATTACTCGATAACACTTTTGGAGAATATATTGATGCCTTCAAACGAAAATTTTCAATTCTTTCGAACTTTATCAGCGGTAAATGACAAAAAGAAATTGATTGACAAATTTCACGAACCGGCACAAGGGTTTTTCGTGGAAAAAATTAAAACTAGAACGAATTGAGCAGTGCATGTGCCCGATAACCTAAAACATCCAATAAAGAGTTTGATCATAAATCAGCTAATGTATAAACTCATAAACCAATTCGTCTGAAGGTTAAGGTCCCGACAAATTGGTATATTTGCCTTCATTGCCGATATCGGTCTAAACGATTGATACTGGTCTATAGAAGCCTTAAGGATAATGGTAGATCAGTAGTAAAACATTTTTATTAAAATTGTACTTTTGTGAAATAAGTGAACAAATTAATTTTTTGTACAAAATTCGTAAATGTAAAAAACATTGTATTAAAGTGTTGTGCAAGCAAATGTTACTTGTACTTTAAACAGATGTACATACGTGTACTTTCAATACGCTACAATTATTGCATATAATGAAATAGATTAAAAAAAATGAATAAACTTTGCTCTCAATTATTTTTAAACATTGTACCATAAAATTGTGCCTTGCACTTCCTTTAATCATTTCGCATTTCTAAAACAAAAACAATACAAAAAAAACGAAACCCTTCAAGTACTTAACAACTAGGAATAAAATTTTTTTTACTGCCTGCAATGTTTGCAAGAGGTGAAAAAAAACCAATTCCAGGCAGTTATAAAGTACAGCTAATGCCAAAAACTAATTTACACCTGTTACACTTGTTGTTTTCCAAAGGATTAATTTACGGCCGCGATATAAAGTGGCGCTGAAAGGCTCAATGGAGACCTTTTCTGTGCACATCATAAACGTTAGAAAAAAAAACTAAAATAACATCAACCTAGATTAGATAAACACTACTGATGGGAATTGCAATAAACTTCTATAATGACATGATACCCAAACGCAAATAATTAAATGTTTTTAATCCAACGCAAAATTAAAACGAGTGCAAATTTTCCACTTGGTGCATATAAATGGCTTTTTACTATCGAGGGATTTCCCTTTGCGAGAAAATGATGGTAGCTATGATTGGGGATGGTTTTCTAGCTAAAAATATTGTCTAATAGTTAAGTGACCACTTTACCTTTTACTACTCCCAAAAGGCAGCAAACCACCAAAATTATGCGAACACCACTTTTCACCAGCATTTTAAATATGGGAATTAATTAATATTTGTAATTAATATTTATTTATTTTTTTTTGTTATTGTGGTTAAAAAACACAGGTCAAAATATATTTTATTTGATAAGGAAATTTGCACCTGTTACTTTTTCAAATAAACTAACCGTTATGTGATAGACTTGAAACGTTCGGTGCGAAACGCGATTTTTCGGTAACTGGCCATCCGCAACTCAGCCAAGAAGTCTTATATAGACCTGAGACCTTCGTATATGACTTTATGCATACGAGAAAGCTCCTAGACTGACACCCACCCACTACACGGTCCTGTTGTACGCCCCTACACATTTCCTAGATACATACAACAAGTGTGATGCCGTGTTATACAATTTTTTGAGCTTTTTTGAACTTTCCCGCCAATTTTTGCTCGTTTCATAGTAGGCAGAAGATGAAGCCAACTACCGTATAACGCTTAGGTAAAATTGCATGTCGCGTTGTCACTATACATCCTTTGCCGTAGGCGCTATTCATAGATGGTTATTGGGAGATTCTTAGTGTAAATACTTCTTCATTTTTCATTATTTTACCTGGAGACCAACCTGTTGTGTATATGACTAAATAAATTCCAGAGATAATCGAATTTTTTTTAGAAAATGATTTTCGCTTTAAATGTTTCTCTTTCCTCATTTAAACTCATCCTTTTGCATGAACAGAATAAACATTTAAAAAAAAATATATAACAAAAATATAAACAACTGGTAGGCGTTTTATTATTTTTTTTAACATGTTATTATTAGCACACCTTGGTTAAAATTAAAGTTTAAACTTAAAAGAAATAATTTAAAAAAATGACAAAAATTAACAGTTTAAATAGAAATGCTCCAAGCCACTTTTTCACCTATAAATCCTTTCAATCGAGTGTGTGCATTGCAAGGATTTTTTTTGGATCTTAAAGGAATGTAAATATTGATATTAATATTTCACATATTTCTTATGATAATTCTGAACTGCTTATACTGGCTTTTGAACATCATCTAAAGTCAGACTGGTTTGTCTACTTGGTAAAATGTGTTGTGTACCTGATTTTTTGTTGATTTAAGGTATTTGTGTTTAAATGTCTAGATATTGATTTCTTTCATGGAGCTAAGAATTCGCGATAGAAATCAGTTTTCTAACATTTAATATATACAGTTTTGAATTATTGCAATGGAAATGGAAAATCCAAACAAAATTGTTTAATCAATTTTCACAATGGCGTCTAAATATTGATCAACACATTAAAAAAAACAACGAAATGAAAACCAAAAAAAAATGCACTGATAGTAGAATAGAAAAGTGGCAGCAACGACGTACTAAGTTAACAATAAAAAAAGAAGCAATAAGGTAGAATACGGCATATGCCACACCGAACTAGTGATGTGGTGATGTACTGATATGCTGATCTACTGATTTATCAGGAGCACTGGTTTGGTAATGAGTCATGCCACGCTATCTATAAGTGATGTGATCTTGTGGGATTTTAGTCACCAGTTGATAATAAGCAAGTGATCTGGGTGTCAGATATAATTTTGAAAAAGTCAGTTGATTTTTAAAATTTGTAATGGAAGAAAACGATGATTTTATTTTAAAACTAGTAAAAAGTGTAGAAAATCAAATATGCATGTGGGATACTGCATCCGAAGAATATAGTAAAAGGGATAAATTAGAAAATCCATGGAAAATAGTTTCGCACGAGACAGAAAAAGATGGTATGTATTCGTTTACATATTTTATTATGTTTGTTTTCATAATAGTATATATATGTACAGTACAATGTTACATACATAGTTTTAACAAGGATTGTAAATATTAATGATAAATAAAATATTTGATTAACGTTTATTGTTTTTAAAATATTATTATGGCTTTAAGCAATAATTCCACTGCCATTGCATTCTCTTCGTTTACAAAATAATTCGCTAATATATTTCGTGAATTGTTTGAGCTTTGGTTAAGACTCTCTTTGTCATTAATAAAGGAAGTGCTATATTGTTATAGTCGTCCGGAACACAGCTTGGTTGAATATTTGGTGTAGGTGTAAAATAGCCTTCACGTAATTTAATAAAGTTGTGTAAAACGCAACTTTTATTATAGAGTGTGTAGATTGCAACAAATTAGAGTTTCAAATATCTTGAATTTTGAATAAAGCATACCAAAGGCACACTCTTTACTTTTCAGAGCGCGTGAGAGTGGATAACTGAAAATCCGCTTTGTATTTTTCAGATGTCTTTTACACCGTTTATGATTAGGTTGAAAAGTTGAGTCGAGGTTGAGTTGAAATTTTGACCACCGTATATCACCGTAGAGTTGAGTTCACTTTGGGTTGAAATAGAGTTGAACTGACATCAAAACATAACCTCAAATTTTTGTGTGAAATTCTCATTTATAGATACGATAGCCTCTTTTTGTTAATTCTTTTTCTATATTTTTAAATATTTTTGATTTCCTGTAGAGTTTTCAATCAAAATGAATAAGGGAATTTTGTTCCTGCATTATTTCTAGTATCTAGTTTCCTGATGCTCCCAAACATTTCTCTTAGCCTTGTCAAAATTAAATTGCCACTGTTATTATTTAGTTAATATAAAAAAATAAACGCGCTTCAAAACAAAAGCCGAAGGCAGACTTCACGGATGATAAACAAAGAAAACAAATGTTTCTTCAATCCAATTACAACTCGACCCGCGTATATGAGGCGAAATTTCAACTCGACCCAGGTAGGAGAGCTGAGTTGAGTTGAGTGGGTGCGCAGTCAGCGAAAACAACCATGATACGATAGACGTGCAAAGAAATAAATGCCACAAAGAGAACATACTTCTCACTACAGACATCCACAAAAACCCGAAATAAGAATCCACAAAACGATCATACGTACAGTAGTTTCGTATGGATGGAAGCATAGAGGATCTCCCAAAAATCGGCGGATATAAGCCCTAGACAGACTGGCACGCTAATCGGTATTACAACGGACATCAAAATAATGTTTACCGATATATGTATATAAAAGCTATGAGAGTAAACTGGATTTATAATCCTCAATATACAACTCGATTTGCTTGGATTTGTTTACCATTTATTGCCATCAGCGCTATTAGTGGTGAGTTACTTTATCAAAATTGAATGTCATCTCCCAGCTGAAAAGGTAAACAAAAATATTTACTTTGGGAACAAGAAAAGAAATGGAGAAATTAGGGAGTCTACCAAGGTAATAGTTAAATCGTTTATATCTATTTTTTATAATTATTTATTTATAACGCTCACTTTTTCAGAAGATGTTTCATGTGACGGAGGCGTTAGAAAACGTGCTTATAGAAATGTGGTGTAACAACATATAATGCGATTTAAGAAAAGCCAAACGAAAGGAAACAACAGGAGCTGTTATTGAAATCACTGAGATTACTTTCAAAATAAAAAAATTGACGAGGAAATACAGGTAGATAAAGTATTATAAACATTATGGAAAATTATATTGACAAATACATATTTACATAATTATAATTCTAGAGAAGCAAAAAAGGAAATGGGAAGCACAATGGCCCTTGTACAAGAAAGTACATCCTGGGATACTTTCCTTCACAAAATTGATTGTGGAGGAAAGTATTTTAGAACCTGTTACTACTGTCGAAGAAATCCCAACATCATCGCCGGTAGCAATTTCTCCCTCACCTCCCCTCACAGGAAAAACCACCAAGAATTGATGCTTGAGGAGTTCAGAAGAGCGAACTCAATAATTGCAGAATCGCTGGCCCAAGAAGCGAATAATGTCCAAAGTGATGCTAATAATTTATTAGAAAGATCTCTTCGAATTCAGGAGGAGATACTTCAAAGACTAGGATAATTTTTTTAGATTTTTATTTATTTTTTTAATAACAAATATAAATTTTTTTTAAATATGGTATTAGGTTGAAATAAACTGAAATGAACTTAAATGTGATTGTAAACAAATGAATTTTTAAATATAAAATTGTGACTGAAATGCTAATGACTTAAATTATGAATTAAAATTTATGTTTTATTATGCATCAATTTGAGGATTAGAATGAGGGCATAGTGCGTCATGAATGGCATTTGCATTTAAATTGTTTTCACCAGTTCTGGTTCTTGTGGTAGGTTGCTTTCTACTACTTTCTTGACGCATTTCCTCTAACCAACTTTCTTGTATCGGATCATTTAAATTGTTACATATGTTATGTAGTAAATAGTACACAGCTAGCTTTAATGATTTTGTTCGCATTTTCAATGGTTCTTTCAAACCCTTTCCCAATTTTCCTAAATCTAGGTTTTAAATGTCTAAACCATAGAAATATAAACTAAAATTTGAAGCAAATCAAAAATGTTAATTAATAAAAGTTTTCTCATAAAATAACAAACTTTACCGCCTTTTCGGCACGGGTTAACTTCAAGCAATTAAGATGAAATTTTTTGGAGAATTATTTTTTCATAGTAGAGAACCATTTCAGGGGTTAGCATGTTGGAATTTCCGACTTTTAAAAAAAAGGGCCACCCTAATGTACATGCATTGTAAATATAGTAAATTTTATCCTTAACAAATAATAAAACATTTCTGTTCTATTTTGTTTATTTATAAAATACTAATTTTTTTATTTATAATATACTTTGCATCTTATTTGATATCCTATAATTATTTACTTTTTTTTATATTACTATATTTTATATTTTTTTTGCATTTAAATTTTATTTATATTAGGTATATTTATTTACTTTAATCTAGGAGCCGGTTTAGACGGTGCGCTCCAGCGCATGTGCCTCACGAACTTTGTGGATAAAGGGAGAAGTGGGGTGGTACCTCTCTTCATCCCCACTCATCCCTTCATCACCAAACGTTCGTGAGGCATATGTGCTGGAGCGCACCGTCTAAAACATCTCTAGGGGTAGTTTAACCCCTTAAGGGTTGAAAATAATTTATTTTTGGCTGATTCAATCGAATTTGAAGCGTATAGTGGGAAAAGCAATTTTAGGATTATCCCTTATCATAAAATTTGGGTTGATTTAGTATAAATCAACCACCTTCGCAAATAAATGTTGAAAAAAGTGTATTTCATTGGATTATTTTTGATTGTTATTGAAATTATCGCAAAAAACCAAGGGCGGATCCAGGGGGCGGGGGCCATGGGGGCCATGGCCCCCCTCGAAGATATTTTTTCAACTTAAAAAACAAGACAGATGAAATAAAAATTAACACTTTTTATTTTGCGATTATGATTTATTTTTTCAACTTAAAAAACAAGACAGATGAAATAAAAATTAACACTTTTTATTTTGCGATTATGATTTAATTTGCTAAAATCTGTTTTCGTTTTGAGATCAACTAATCTTTGGATTTCGTTTCTTCACATTTACAAATCACAATAAAAATTTACCGACAAATACTTCAAAGTATGATGTTCAACCGTCGATTTTTTTTCGAAGCAAAACGTTCAATGACTTTTTGTATATCTACATTTATATCGCGATGAATGTGCAAAAGAGCTAAACCTAACAGACGATCTTCAGTCATCGTACTGCGCAGCCAAGTTTTGAGACGTCTCAAAGTGGAAAAACTTCTTTCCGAGGTAGCGTTGCTCGAGGCAAACGATAAAAAATTTTTAACTGCTTATGACAATACGGAAAAACGTCTTTATCACACGCCTTCAGAGCGTCAGAAACACTAATATTCATATCTAGCCGACGACATTTCTTTTTCCACAATTTGACTTCTGACTCAAACTTTTGCAGTGAATTATAAGTGTTGCCCTGAGAGAGTAGGTCAGCGTATTTATTCCAGAGTTTAGATAGTGATACCACTCAATGTTTGTAAATCTAATTGCAAAATATGATCAGGCAAGAGAACATTAAGCTCTAAGGCGTCTCTAGTTTCTTTTTTAAATCTACTTTCAATGTCAGATATAATGTGATCTAACATAGGAATAAATATGCTGACTCGAAAGTACTCCTCAGGCGAATCACTAGGATGGTTATCCCTATGAACTTGTCTCCCAACTCGCCTAGGTAAAACGATATCTACATATATCTAACTCCGTTGCAGTCACGCTGACCTTTTCAAACATGCCATGAAAAACCTCAGTTACATTTTCACGCTCTGTTTTTAAGACCGTCAAAAGGTCATCGACGAGTTCATTAGCAACTTTAAAATCTAACGTTTTTTTTTGAAAGAGAACGCTGAGTGGGAGAGTGAAACTAAACAAGTGACTCACACATTCGAGAGATATCAATAATTGACATGACAGCAACGATTTGAGGTAAATTTCAGCTTTAGGTGCAGACACGGAGTCATTCCAATTTTAAACCTTTTCTAACGTGTCTACTTTTCAGCGAACAGCAAAGCTGTGTTGTGTCGTTCAACCCATCGAGTCTCGCAAAATTTACCTAACGACTTTTGTAAAAAAATTTTCAAAACAAAACTAGTACCGAATAAATTTCTAGCGTTTGGCAAACTCATACTATCGGAAATTGATAAATTCAGAGTATGATTGTAACATGGAATTCGAACTGCGAATGGAGCAAACTTCAAAATTTCGTTGACGGCTCCGCAAATATCAGAAAAATTAACGCTACACGTATCACAGCAAACGCCAACACAACATTCAATGTTGATATCGTTATCTCGCAAAATTTTCAGAACAGACTGTCCTAAAACAATGCCACCAATTCTAGGTTCAGTATCAGCGTCGACATCTTCACCGTAATTCATCTTATAAACATATCGCAAAGCAACGCTTACTTGAGAGATTTTTGAAACGTCAGTCGTTTCATCAAAAATTACAGAATACACTCCCGCTTCTGCCAATCTTGATTTAATTGTACATAAAATTTCTTCTCCACAACAATCAATAATTTCATTTTGAATTGTTTTTGAAATGTAAGTCGCGTTCTCAGGAGCTGATGTCAAATGCTCTTCTAACACGGTGTCACCTGCGCGGATTCTTAACTTTAACATTTCACGAAAATTCCCTTCATTTCCTGCGTCTAAATTCTCTAAGAAATCCCCGTCGTCTTTGTGCCCTCTCAAGGCTACGTTTTGCCTGCTTAATGTTATGATTGTATCAATAATCGGAACTAATTTTTTTCGATTCTGCTCAATCTTTTTTCGACGATTTTCTGATAAAGAATCAACAATGTTTACATTTTGTTCAATATTTTGCAAAAAAAGTTTCCCTTTTTCAACTGCTTCTCGGTGATAGGCGCGATTCTGGTGATTTTCTAAATCACCCTCTTTATCAAGTAATTTAGCAAATTTTTTCAACGGAGTTTTAACTAGAACATTTCCCTGACAAGAGCTGGTAGCGAAAATAGTGCAATATTTACAAAAAAGACCTTGTTTCGACGGAGAGAAAACTAACCAGGAGTACGCATCCAAATGGCTCTGATTGATGTATCGCTTAACTACCTTGTTACCCTTATTGTGCTCAGAATAAGGAAACTTGTAGTTTTGAGGAGAACAGAAAGGATCGTTCAATAGTCGCTTTTTCTCGGATTCACTCAAAATTTTATCCATGAAACGCCCAATGTCGTTTTCATGGACTGATACTTTCGAAACATTGGGAGAAGGACCAGCAGTTTCGTTATCCTCGCAATCCCTAACATTTTCTAATGTTACGCTTGGATTTTCTAAAATAAAAAATAAACAAGTATTGCGAATTTATTTTATTCAAGTAAAAAGAGTTTCGAATGTATTTATGTAATAATAATGATACCTGCAACGTGTGATTCTGAATCAACATGATAAACTTGTCTTTTAAAAAAATGGTGCAATGTTTTTTGTTGTTTGTTTGGCAAAAAATTCATGGCGTGTCATTGAGAAAAGAATTATTTTTCTAAAAAAGAAAAAACAACAACAATCAAAAATGTGTTCAAATCAAAAAAAAAATGTTAAAACAGTAATTCAAATTGTGATGATATTCAAATTAGCACACTTACCTAGAAAGTTTAAATGGCCTTAACTACCACACAATATCTTCACTTAATCTTGTTCTTTTTTAAGAACTTTCTTTTTCATTTATAAAGGCTTCTCAATCATCAAACTATCAAACTAAAATTCACACTGAAGCCAAAAGTAACGACATTTTGTTATATAAAAAAGAACAGCGAAAGAACAGTGAAGAACAGTGCCAATCGTTCTGGCTATCTATAATAATATTCGAGTGGTGCCACTTTCAAAATTTTTCCAAGAAATCGAACGAGAATTTTTTTGAGAAGAGAATTTTTTTATTTTCTGTTGTTTTGTTTGATCGGAAGAGAATTTTTTACACAAGAGAATTTCGTTGTGTGTTTGATTTTTTTGCTATTTTACGTTTTGTGTTTAAACAGGGGCCCCACTAGTTGATAATACTGAACTAGTGTCATTTAGAATGGCGCGTTTTTTGAAACATCATAATATTGATGCAAAAGTTATCATTCAGTGAAAACACTACATTCGTGTAAGAAATTAATGAAAAAAGTCATTAAATAATTTAATAAAATTTATTACGGTAAAAAAATTGGGTGGGGGAGGGGGTAAAAATATGAACGGCCCCCCCTGTAAAAAGTTTCTAGATCCGCCCTTGCAAAAAACCCATAAAAAGGGGTGTTTTTTTGCATTTTTTAGGATGACGCCCATACTTTAGGACTGCGGGACCCCGATTTTCGTAATCACCGACCTAAAAAACATGTATAAAACGAAGTTATGTTTTGACATCCTCCTCTCCGCGTTCTGAATGGACTAGCATTCATAAAATGCACTTTTGGATGCAATCAAGGGCTAAAAGTGCACATGGAGGGTCAGAAACGACTCTATATGCACAATAAAGCTTATGTGATAATAAAATAAAAAAATGTTGGTCAATATTAATTATTTTTAAACGATTGTATCTGAAAAACTATCGGAGAGCCAAAACAGTGCTTACGCACTATGATTTTATAGTTATGTATTTACGCCTAGATGTATCATTCTATCTAAGAAATATCTCAAAAATCGACCTTAAATCATTAATTCTGACGGCCTATAGAGATTTTTTAAAGTTTGGGGTGGGGGAGGGCGCCGAGACAAATCTCACGACATCTCACCAAGGTGGAGGGGGTCGAAAAATCGCCTCACGTAATTAATAGACGCCCCCAAAAATGCACTGAATGTTCTAACAAATGATTAAAGTACTTCTTCAATGCAGCAATAGAGGCAAAAGTTAGAAAGATCACAATGTTGCGAAAAATATTCTGTTGGCAGTTCCGTTCCTTGCCCCCCTTAACTGCCAGCTTCCCTGACAACAAACTCACCGCACCTCTTGTGTTGCGGACCATGGCTGAGAAGAATATGTTCGCATCGTAGTGTAGCTGGAAACTTTAATATGTTGCATGTTGCTAAGGTGGAGGCAATCTCAGAAGTCTGCACATGCGAAATGCGTTTGGGTTTTTTGTTCTAGCTGACGCATATTATATATTAAGTTATCTCTGGTAGAACCTTGATTTTGACAGTTTTAGATAGGTGGGAGTATTCTGCGAACACTGATATCGTATTCATGAAAACAGCTCAAAGGGTTACAAAAATACAGGGTGATATGTATAAACCTCTACCAAAAAAACTTCAAAACGCCCTAGCTGCTAAACCGTTAAGAAATTTCTTTCAAGAGCCATAAAATTTTCAAATCTACACCGTGAAATGCATTAAAAATACCTCACGCCATAACATGATAATCCAAATACCTTTATCATAATATAAATCTAAATTAAGACAATCCATTCTATATCACTCCCTAAAGCATGTATAATTAAGCTAAACTAAATTTTACTGCAATCAGGTCTGTTACCTTTTGTGCTGTTCCCTATAAGCATTTTAAAAGCATGCACAATTTTTGAAACCTATATGTGCAACACAACTGTGGCGGCATTGCCTTGTAGTTTATGGCAACAACCACTTAAAGCCTTATCAAATGTTATCAACTGGATCAAATAGAGAGCAAAGTCAAGTCGAGTACCATAAAGTCGTGTCCTCTTAACAGAAGCACCTGACATTTTCATTACACGCATTATCTGGATTCATGGTGATTGTGAATAGTGCAATGATTGGAGATTTATGGGGGAATAAAGTTTTGTGTTATTATATTATGCTAAGAAAAAATGAGAATTTGACTGGACTAAAATGTCATTTGTAAGTTTTTTATGTGTGCAGAATCAAGGCGTTTGTATATTATAAAAAATTTAACAATGGCCTTGAGTGCAATGGACTCACTATTCAACTTTACTATCAGGACGAATATACCAATATTTCTAACATTGATATTAAGATCAAAGAATTTTATTGATTATTTACACTATAATACATTTCCTGCTATCTGGATGAAATAATAAAATAATATACTGTAGGAAGAAAATACATAATTTGTTTTTATAGACCTTCCTTTAACTTATGTATGTATATGGCTTCCAAAATAGATTTCGGTTATAATACAATATTCATTTGTCAGAATTTTAATAGATTTTCAAATGTTTTACTTCTCTTAAATTGCGAATTGCATTTTTTTGCTACCGAATGATTCATTGGCCAAAACCTGTGAAGAGGGCGATACAAACCAACCGATTTACCTACAACGTAGCCTAGGTGTTTGGTTAAAAATGAGATCGAGTCACATATCGTAAGGATATAGACGATCTCTACAAGAATACGATGATCGGCGCAGCATAAAAGAAAACAAAAATTCTGAAAAGACTAAAAATACATCAAGTCGAAGCTCAGGCCTTTTGTACTGCCAATCTGTCATGTCAAGGTGCAATGTCTTGTAGTAAACTTAGCCCGAGGGGCAATAAAGAATAGTTGACAAGAAGTCTGTTGGTAGCTTAAATGGTGGTGATAAACTTTAAATTTGATCTTCAGGATGTTGCAGGAGTTTGAAAATTGTGATCGTGAAAGATCGCGTTCTATGGGCTAGTACGTTACGGAAAAATATTTCCGTTGAAACAGAAGATTGTGTAATTCGGCCAAACAGTCGCCTTCATAACAACGATTAAATTTAGCTTGGTCAATAATATTTCTATAGTGACTCAACGAATCGAATCTTCAGTCCAGACAAACGGTATTCAAAGCGAGGTAAAATGAGAAGATGAAAGAAGAATTTACATCTCTGAAAAAAAATCACCATGCAATGGGACTCCGCGATGGATATTAAGAATACGTGATCATTCGAAGGACTCACTTCGTAACGTGGACTATTTATCCGCTCTGCCATCCAGGTCCGGGACAGTGAGGCTTTTGGATCAACGACCTACAGTTTTTTTTGTTATGTGGAAGACTAGAACTCAGGGAAAGCCCTTTGTACTGTCGACAATCTAATTTTTCGTATAGAGTGCAATGTCGAACAGCAAGCTCTAGTCGATTGTTAGTGGAGGGAAAGAGAGTAGTGAAGGAAGGAACTGCCACAACCGCCTATTCCCAACCATTTTTATCGCGACTCTGGCATCGGGGCAACGAGAAACAACTCGCTGGAGTGTTATGCCTCCTGAAACGAGTGGATTTGCCATGGAATGTCAACATATTTAAAATCGCCAAACAAGCATCCCAATGTCTGGGATTTATTAAGAGATGCAAATTCCTCCTTCAGTCATCGGATCTGGATCTGCAAATCATGCATTCGGCTTCTCGAATACAACTCTTTTATTTGCGGCAAGGCTTCAAAAGCTGCCTTAGCGTGGCTAGATATAGTACAAAAAGGGCCGTCAAACTAATCGATTATGGTACCACTTTTTCCACTATCGACCCTTTTAACCATCGTACAGTGGGCTAGATAAGGAAAAAAGTGGACAAAAATATAATGAGTTGTCCCGTACATTCGAAATTTAGGTTTCAGCGGTTTTTCACATCGCTGATCACGAATCCGTAACGGTTTAGCCGCTAGGGCGTTTTGAAGTTTTTTTGTTAGAGTTTTACATATCACCCTGTATTTGTGTAACCGTATAACCTATTTTCATGAATAAGGTATCAGTATACGCAGAATACTCCTACCTATCTAAAACTGTAAAAGTGGCAGTTCCACCTTACCAACTTCCAGAGTTATGAGTTGTCGAAGTCAAAATTTTGGTTTTTTTAACTAAAATTTCAACTTCAACTACCTTTTCCTCCAAAAAATACATAGTTAACCTATACTTTTTTTTCCAAAATTGGAAAGCTTGAAGTATTTCCTATGAATAATGTCCAGATAATTTTAATGCTACGGCTTTTACTTTTGAAGTTATAAGCAATTTTGAAGTTAAAATTGGCCTTATTTGGTACTTTTTTAGTACTTTTTCACCAATTTTAACATCGTATAAAATATAAATTGGCAAGTCTTGGCACCCAAATCTTTCGAATTCTCATTGCATAAAGTATTTCCTACGAAACCACCTTAAAACTATCCCGGGGGTTAGTGGGGGTTAAACTATTTTTACAGTTTAAGGACAATGAAGTTTTTAAAAAAAAATTTTTTTTCGTGGTTTTTGACCGTTCTTTTACATTAGCATGGATTATTATTTAATAACGGCAAAACACATAGAAATATTCTACATACCTTCAATATCACCCTCCATTGAACGGAATTAATATTACAGACTTAAATACAAACTTATTGGTAATTTAGTTAAGAAATGTTTTTCGCGGCGAAGACACGCAAATGCAGATATGTCGAAAGTACCTAACTTCGGAATGCCTTGGAGCCGCAGGCTTTAAGCTACTGACAGAATCAGGCGCAAACGCCGTGCGGACATTGGCTTCGCGGTATGTGGCGACTTTTCACTGACATGATGTTGCGGTGTCAGCGGCGCGCTCCGACTTTGAACACAACAACGAAATCAAAGTGACAAGTGGACGTGATAGGAAAAAAATTTAAAAACCTGAATGATTTACATATAATTTTTCTATCCTACAGGACTTGTCTTTGTTTTAGGTGCTAATTTAATTACCCCAATTTGGAAAAATAAAGATTTTCATTAAATATAAAATCCAACAAATTTGCTATCCCACCCAACACCAACACACGACTCCAAACATATGCCCACCACCATCAAAACACGACTCAAAACACAAACAACTCTTGACACTACGCGGCGGCAACGCGCAAAGAGTAGAAAGTAAAGCAACTTGCGCGGTGTGTGCGTAGCGTAAATCAGCATTTCGTTAGTGCGCATTTGAATACACTACTTCTATTCTCTCTGTCATTGCCCGCACGGCGTTTGCGCCTGTTTCTGTCAGCAGCTTTAAGGAGTATCCACACACATCAGGGACGTGCACGGGACGTTCGATTTTTGCTCCGGCCGGGACATGGACATGTGTGAACGAGTTCGTATTGTAACGGCGGGCCTATCCCATTACGAGAACTACCTTGGGTAACCACTTTGGGAAAAATGAGCACTTGGAAAAACTAAATTTTTTGAAAATTGGGAAGGCGATGAGAAAAAAAAGTTCGGAGGAAAAATATAGGATAGACAGTTGATCCTGGGATTTTGTTAGAAACGATTTGGAAAAAAAAGTTTATATATAGTACGATTGTGGGTGGATGGTTTTCTTCTGGAATATGAACGAAATATCCAATAACCAATTAATTAAGCAGGCCCACACAATTAATAATAATTACGCATAGACCAACTTTTGGGTCCCGTTGCGGTAGCTACATACCGATTCCACCTTTGGTATCAAGTTGGCAAGAAGGACCCCTCAAGAAAGGCCCTCACTTTCGGAGGTGCCGTGGAAAACCCCCTGGGTTGGGAGTTAGGGGCCGAAAACCAATTCCCCCATCTAAACCATTTTCATCAGAAGACTGGTCGTATTGAAGACTAATCTTTCAACAATAAGAAGACTGGTCATATTGAAGACTAATCGTTCATCTGTAGGAAGAGATTTCCCTCAACCATCTTCACTGGGGCGGGCTCCAAAGTTCAGGTGACGTTCATCAGTAAGAAAAAAAATATAAGAAGAAAAAAAGAAACCCTCAGGATATCAGGTACATTACAGTTATAGTGATAGTCGCGTTAGGAGAGATTGCAGTGCTGAAGGGGGAACCAAAAAAACCAAGGAAAGAACCGGAACCCCACGTCAGCTATTCCACCCAAAAGGGCTCAGGGCAGTGCAGATCGTGCACGACCATCAGAGAGGAAGCGCCTGGCACGGTATCTCTCTGTGTCAAAATCTTGCCGTATAGGAAAGAGTTTTATGTTAAATGTTAAGATTCGTTACACCAAGTTGACATTTATTAGTTATTAATTTTAAATTTTGAATCCCAATGACAGCGTGAAAAGTTCACGTTTCTAAGTGACTTTAAAGTTTTTATGTTTTGGAATACATTATTTTTTTGAAAATTTTTTAACTGTAGCTATAAGTGTTTTATCGGAAGAATTGTTTTTAATTGTTGTTCCGTTTGCTTCTATTTTGCCGTAGTTCATTTGTAAATTGGTATTATACACAGTCATTGTTGAGTTGTTACGAACCATGCTATTTTTCCAGCCTACCTACATTTAGCCTAATACTGGTAAATAAACCAAAAACAAAAAAATAACAGTTCAAAGAACAAATACATTTGTGGGTCGAGTTTTTGCGATAAGCACGTCATGGTACCAGGGCGGGTCTTTCTTCCACACATGGTATTTTAGTGAGTTAACATAGGTTGGAATTGGCATTGATTTGAGGACAATGGATTCAATTGATTATATTGATTTGGATATTTTGATTTGAATATTGATGAACTTATATTGAATGTTATTATGTTGGAGGATATTGATTTATTATATTAACTTAATTCTATTCAATTTTATTTATCTGTGAGTTAATTTGTGTGAATGGTAAATGTTATATGTATTTGCATTGGTGTAATGAATTAAACGAATTGTGGTATACCGAATAACTGAATTTATGTTGGGAGTAAGGGATATTTGGGGGTTTTATTGCGATTTATATTTAGGTAGGAGGATGTCTTGCTAAAGACTACACAGGATGGCGTAGCGGCTAACGATGTCTCCGGCCCGCAGAACTTTCGTTTTCAGGTACCTTCGACGTTTTCTTAAGTAACCCACGTCAGCTCATTAGGGGGCGCTCATATGCAGGTAAGTGGTGGTGCGGTAGTTCACGTGGTACCCCTGGAGTCTCTCCACTCCACGACCCCCCGGCGAGCCGGCCCTACTCTTGAGGCCCGGGGTACCACCGAGGTTTAGGTTACTTGGAATTTTTGTTCAAATTTTTGTATTTTGGTATGTGGGTCTGAGGGTGGTTTCTTCGGGCAACCAATCCAAGGACCACATTACAAATGGCGCCCAACGCGGGCTATTATGCCCTCAACAGTCCTGCACGGATCTTTTACTGTCAAAATTTAGCGAAATTATTTTAGGTATGTTGGTATACCATGAAGGCCTTCACGGCTGACCTTTTATTTCTATTCTTGGATATGTGTTTGGTTTTTGTATTGCATCACCACTTACGGTTACGGTTCGTCATGGGGCTAAGCCAGTATCGCGATGACTTAGTCTCTACCCCTTTCATCCTTTTAACGCCTAAATTCTGAGTTTCTTTTCAGTTGATTTCTCCTGTTGTCTGATCCCTATCGCGGTAACTTCTTCCATTTCGGTATGTGACTTCGAGCCCTGTCTTCGTCCCCCTCTTGCTAACAAGCGTAATACCGCTTGGCTATGCGGGGAGGTGAGGCCAGCGGTGATTAAACATCCTGGTTTTGGGTTCGTCGTCTTTGGTAACTTTGGTTCTTTCCAACTTATTTTGGGGATGCTCGAGTGGATTTGGAGCATGTTTCCCGGGCTACGTCTGGCTAACAGACAACCTTGCCTGGCACAGCGCCCCGTGGGACATCTTTGAAATTTATTCGGCCTCCCTCGATTTCTTTCTTTGTTTCCCTTCTTACTCAGCTGGTCCATCCTTCCTGAAGATATGCAGAGTTGCGATTCAGTCGTGGGTGGACAGCAGAGGGATGTCTAAATTTTTTATTTTTTTTGGAAGAAGTTTCCTTATTGTTTCGTGGGCGTCCCCTGAAGAGGATGTGGAGTGTTGGTGATAGAACTGGTTTGTGGGAGTGGAGGAGGTTGCTTCTTATGGCCTTCCCCTTCGATAAATCTTCCTCTATCAATGAGGTAGGGGTATCCTGAGGTGCCTCCGGGGTCATCGGTGACATTTGACGGTGGCTCTAGATTGTTGTCTAGTAGTAAGGTGTAGTCATCATGTAGTGTCTGTTCTCACGGACTGAAGTTCGTTGAACCAGTAAGTAGTTTGAGTTCGATAAGCAAGTTATTTATGATTGTAGGTGATAGAGCCACCAATGATTGCCACCGTTGACTTCGGCCACTAAGAGTTTTCGGGCGGGAGAGTTCGTTCCGCTGCTGCCATACTTGCTTGTTGTTAAACGAGAGCATAATAATTTGTCTTTTGAGTTTTAGAACAAATATACGCAATAGTCGATATTCAAATAACTAGTAGGAGAATTTGTTTATATCATTTACTTTAAAATATTTAAAGAAAAAAAAAAAAATATTATATATATATTAGCGAGAAATAAGTGCAAGGGACACGTAAATAAATCAATTTTTAAGGATACATTTTTGTTGATACACGAATAGTAATAGAGTTTCGTTTTTGGCGTTTTAGATTGGGTATTATTGCGGCATATGGGTTTTTACTATTCCAGTGAATTTTTCACCAATCCATAGGAATACCGTTACTAAAAACTGGGGTTGTATTACTTCCAACAATTCCCTCGTGACATAAAGGGTGGGGGTAATATTATTAAACGTTTATTCGTGTAATTATCTTATAATAATTAAAGAAAATCATATACAGTTGCAAGGGTTCAACAAGTTACATATCGAACCTGAGATAATCCAGTAAAATTTACGGAAACATTGGTGCAAATCACCTTAAGACCAACAAGTTGCGTTGCGTAGGGGATAGAGTTGGTTAGGCACGAAGATGCCCATTACCAGAAGAAAAAAGGATCTCGCCCCGGAACATTCCGATACCGAAGAAACAAGGGAAGCACCAGTCGAAATAGATAATGATACCGAAGACCCGGTCGCGGCGATTCGAGCGTTAGCGGAGCGGATAGAGCTTCTTCAGCAGGATCTGGACCAGGTGATACGGCCTGTACCACGTTTGCCGGCAGATCCTGTCGCCCTGCAACCCAATAATGAAGAGCCACAAAGCGAGCAACTAAGACCAATATTGCGTCGCGAAGCTCCTCATTTTGACACCAAGCGGCGGTCCCCAGTGTCCACTTGGAACATTAAGTTTTCCGGTGATGACCATGAGTTATCAGCGGAGGAGTTCCTGTTTCGAGTGGAAACGCGGGCCAGGGATGAATGGGTCAGTCAGTCCGAAGTATGCCGGAACATCTCGTCCTTGTTGCGAGGTCGGGCCGAGGACTGGTACTGGTCCCAGTTTCGTCGCCAGGTTCGGGACCCCGAGTGGAGCGACGTGAGGAGCCACCTGACCAGTCAATTCAGGAGGAGAGAATCCGACTACCAAATAGTGAAGCGTATGTTGGAATGTCGGCAAGACAGAGACACGTATGATGTGTTTGTGTCGAAAATGTTGGCTTTATACAACCGGATGGCCACTCCCATGCCGGAACCAGAACTGGTTGAGATTGTGTCAGACAACCTGAACGGGACTCTAGGCACAGTAGTCGTCGGCCAGCGGTTTGACAACATGCGCCAGCTGCGTGAAGTTTGCTTGAGGGCCGAACGGTGGCAAGAGCAAAGACGCCAGGACCGTCGGCAAGTCCACAAGATTCACGAAATCGATTCTGACAACCGGTGTCCAGATGGACAACCAATAGGTGACGATTTGGACTCTGCGGTGGAAGAGGTCCAACGACCCAATTCTCCGGGCAGACGCCGAGTCGTGACTTGTTGGAATTGTCACCAACAGGGCCACTTGTTTATGGACTGCTCGTCGGAAACACGGAACCTGTTTTGCTATAGGTGTGGCAAGCCAGGTACAGTTTCTACCCGTTGTCCTGTATGTACGGGAAACAACCCTCGGGGTGCGAGGTTCGGCGGGAGCTCGCACCCGAATTAACCTCACCTGTCGTCAGCCAAGACATAGACGTTAGCGAAACCTCTTCGCTATTACAGGACTGGACAAACACGGACACTCTTCCAACCTTTCCCTCTCCGGAGGTTCAACAGTCATTTCTGTTGCGTTGGAAGAAATATACCATAGCTCGGAACCGTATTTTTTCGGAGCCTCCTCAGGTGGCATCCAATAAGTCCCTTACGGATTTCCGGAACCGAGTTAGAGACAAGAAACTTCTAGCACGGAAAGCAATTTCCGCTATTGTTTCGGATTTGTCAGATCATCGCCCATTCGTTAAGGTTTATTTAGCGAGTGAAGAGGTGACTGGCCTACTGGACAGTGGTGCAAGTATCAGCTGTCTGGGCAGGGATGCCGAATCTTTTCTAATGGGTCGTCCCGAGATTAAGTTTTACTCTTTGCAAACTTGTTTGCAGACAGCGGACGGGGCTTCACAGAGAGTCAATGGGTATGTTCAGGTTCCTGTCTCCTTTGGAGGACGGACCCGGGAAATGACCATCTATGTGGTACCCAGTCTTAGCCAAAGACTGTATCTCGGGATCGATTTCTGGAAATTATTCGAAATCGCTCCTCATATAGTTAACGAGTTAACTTCTCCAAAGGCACCTTCGAAAATGCATGACTTAACGTCAAAGCAATGCCAACAGTTGGAGCAAGTAAAGGCCAGGTTCCCCTCATTTGATGTCTTAGGACTGGGGAAAACCAACCTGGAAGAGCACACCATCGACACCGGTGACTCCGTTCCCATAAAGCAGAGACATTATCCGGTCTCACCTGCTATACAAACGCTAATGTATGGTGAGTTAGACAGGATGCTATCTCTGGGGGTAATTGAGCCATCCAATAGCCCTTGGAATTCTCCAGTGGTGTTGGTGCGCAAACCAGGGAAGGTACGCCTTTGCCTTGACTCGCGGAAAGTGAATACGGTCACTGTTAAGGATGCTTACCCTCTTCCCCACATTGATGGTCTGCTTGGTCGTCTTCAAGACACCAAGTACATCACCAGTTTGGACCTTAAAGACGCGTTCTGGCAAATCCCGCTAGAAAAGACGTCCCGAGAGAGGACAGCCTTCACTGTCCCCGGTCGTCCACTGTATCAATTTACAGTTATGCCTTTTGGTCTATGCAATGCGCCACAGCGTATGTGCCGTTTAATGGACAAGGCTATTCCTGGACATTTACGCGAAAACGTATTTGTTTATTTGGACGATCTACTCGTGGTATCATCAGACTTTGACTCACATGTACGTCTTCTCGACGAGGTTGCTGGTTGCCTACGTCGTGCTGGGTTGACTATCAACCTAAGCAAATGTAAATTTTGCGTGACGGAAGTTAAGTATCTTGGCTTCATAATTGGGGATGGAACTTTGAAAACGGATCCTGCAAAGGTGACGGCCATCACGGAATTTCCAACTCCAAAATCTCATAAGCAGATTAGGAGATTTTTGGGAATGACGGGGTGGTATCAAAGGTTCATTCACGATTATGCGAGTGTGGCTTCTCCAGTCACGGACTGTTTAAAGAACAAGTCGTTCAAATGGACGGACGAGGCCCAGCAGGCTTTCGAGAAGTTAAAACGGCTTATGACCGAGGCTCCGTTGCTAGTCACTCCGGATTTTTCTAAGCCTTTTTACATTCAGTGCGATGCTAGCCGAAGTGGTGTGGGAAGCGTGCTGTTTCAGCGAGACATGGATGGAGGAGAACATCCGATATCTTATATGTCCAAGAAACTGAACGCAGCACAGCGGAACTACACCATAACGGAACTTGAATGTTACGCCGCTGTACTGAGTGTAAAGAAGTTTAGAGCGTACGTAGAGGGACAAGCATTCACGGTTATTACTGACCATGCTAGTCTGAAGTGGCTCATGAGTCAGAAAGAGCTGAACGGTCGATTAGCAAGGTGGAGTCTAAAGCTCCAGGGGTTCGTGTTCACGATCGAACACAGAAAGGGAAGTCAAAACGTGGTACCTGACGCTTTGTCGCGCAGGGAATGCGTGGATGACCTCTTTTTTTGTCGCGAAGTAGACATGGACTCCTCGGCTTTTAGATCTCCCGAATATATTCAACTGGCTGAACGAATCTTGAGCGCCACCCGACAACTACCAGATTTGCGTGTTTCTGAGGGGTATGTTTTTCACCGTACGTCACCACGTACGGGAGACCCGGTTGCGGATGACCTGACGTGGAAATTATGGATCCCCGCGGAACTGACCGCGCCTTTGATCGAGTCCGCTCACGCCCCCCCGCAAACTTCTCATGGCGGTGTCAATAGAACCCTGCTACGTCTTCGCGAGAAATACTATTGGCCAGGTATGTCAAGCCATGTTCGAAAGTACGTGGCGCAGTGCGAAGTATGCAAGACTTCAAAGGCTCCAAACACACCCCTTCGGCCTCCTATGGGCAAAGCCATGGATGTGCAACGACCCTTTCAATTTTTGTATATTGACTACATGGGCCCGTACCCACGTACCAAAAAAGGTCACACGGCAGTGTTTGTGGTATTGGATGCGTTTACCAAATTCAGTTTTCTCCATCCGGTAAGAGGCGAAACAACTAAGGCCGCTGTAAATTTCCTTGAGAACCGAATTTTTCACACCTTCGGGGTTCCCGAGGTAATATTTTCCGATAATGGTCGGCATTTTACATCTCAGGAATTTATGAAATTGATGAATGATTACGGCATCAAACACAAACACTCCGCTGTCTATTCTCCACAAGCTAATGCTTCAGAGCGGCTCAACCGATCTGTTTTGGCCGCTATACGGGCGTATTTGGGCAAAGATCATAGGGATTGGGACCTCAACCTAACCTCAATAGAGTGTGCCTTCCGGAGTGCTCATCATGATTCAATAGGAACCTCGCCTTATCAGGCCTTGTTCGGGTGCCCCATGGTCTTACACGGGTCAACGTATCCACTCCTAAAAGTTTTAGGAGCCCTTCCAGGGGAAGACGTGATGGTATTGCCCGCTGCAGATCGACGACAAGCGCTGCGGGAACGTGTAGAACATCACCTAGCCGCGGCCCACACAAGACACGAGAAAACCTACAATCTGCGTTGCAGAGTCGTAGAGTTCTCGCCCGGTCAAGAGGTGTTCCGACGCACGTTTCCCATCAGTAACAAAGCCAATAGGTTTAGCGCCAAATTATCGGACAAATTCAGCAAAGCTCGGGTGAGGCGAAAGCTTGGAAGCAGTCGATACGAGCTGGAGGACCTGAAAGGCAAACTGCTTGGCATATACCACGGCAAAGATCTCCGAAGCTAAGCCTCTCAGCCGTCGATAGTAAGCATGACCTGAGTCGCCCTAATAAGGCATCTCGCCGGCTTCACCGGTTAATAATAGGGTGCCTTTGGTCCGCTTAGGTAGCTTCCCTGGCGGATGGCACACCTCCTTGTATGGCTTGGTCGTCTGGGGCCAAGTTTCCATGTTGAATAACAACAGGGGCTGCCAGACCAGTCCCAACATTTTCGCATTTTTTAATCCCTCAGATAGTCTGGCGAAGCTCAAACGGCGGAATATCTCCTTGCGATCCCCCAGGGGAAGTCGAAGGCAATGCGGTATTGCTGGAGATTTAATCTGATGAGTCGAAAGGTGATGTTGTTCGAGTGGTAGGGTTGAGTTTTATAGGGACTTGGAAGGGGACAATATGGTATTGTTTCCGGCCAGATCCTTGTTTCTCAACACTGCCCTCCGGGAGATTCACCAACAACTGCCGAGGGAACCAGGTGGACCGCTGCAAAATGTTTGGAAAACTGGGGAAACAAATTTTGTCTTGTTCCTCCACTCGCCTCTCCTCCTTAGCAGATATTGTCAGATACTGAGCCCGGCTAGCTCAGCATAGATAGCATGGGACTCCTCATCTCAGGGTCATGGGTCGAGCCACACTTTTCGTATTCTTAGGTAGTTCACTCCAGCCAGGCCGTTTTGGTTTTTTTTCGGCTCCTCACTCCCTCGCAAGTCGGATTTGTGGAGCCGAGGGATTGTAACGGCGGGCCTATCCCATTACGAGAACTACCTTGGGTAACCACTTTGGGAAAAATGAGCACTTGGAAAAACTAAATTTTTTGAAAATTGGGAAGGCGATGAGAAAAAAAAGTTCGGAGGAAAAATATAGGATAGACAGTTGATCCTGGGATTTTGTTAGAAACGATTTGGAAAAAAAAGTTTATATATAGTACGATTGTGGGTGGATGGTTTTCTTCTGGAATATGAACGAAATATCCAATAACCAATTAATTAAGCAGGCCCACACAATTAATAATAATTACGCATAGACCAACTTTTGGGTCCCGTTGCGGTAGCTACATACCGATTCCACCTTTGGTATCAAGTTGGCAAGAAGGACCCCTCAAGAAAGGCCCTCACTTTCGGAGGTGCCGTGGAAAACCCCCTGGGTTGGGAGTTAGGGGCCGAAAACCAATTCCCCCATCTAAACCATTTTCATCAGAAGACTGGTCGTATTGAAGACTAATCTTTCAACAATAAGAAGACTGGTCATATTGAAGACTAATCGTTCATCTGTAGGAAGAGATTTCCCTCAACCATCTTCACTGGGGCGGGCTCCAAAGTTCAGGTGACGTTCATCAGTAAGAAAAAAAATATAAGAAGAAAAAAAGAAACCCTCAGGATATCAGGTACATTACAGTTATAGTGATAGTCGCGTTAGGAGAGATTGCAGTGCTGAAGGGGGAACCAAAAAAACCAAGGAAAGAACCGGAACCCCACGTCAGCTATTCCACCCAAAAGGGCTCAGGGCAGTGCAGATCGTGCACGACCATCAGAGAGGAAGCGCCTGGCACGGTATCTCTCTGTGTCAAAATCTTGCCGTATAGGAAAGAGTTTTATGTTAAATGTTAAGATTCGTTACACCAAGTTGACATTTATTAGTTATTAATTTTAAATTTTGAATCCCAATGACAGCGTGAAAAGTTCACGTTTCTAAGTGACTTTAAAGTTTTTATGTTTTGGAATACATTATTTTTTTGAAAATTTTTTAACTGTAGCTATAAGTGTTTTATCGGAAGAATTGTTTTTAATTGTTGTTCCGTTTGCTTCTATTTTGCCGTAGTTCATTTGTAAATTGGTATTATACACAGTCATTGTTGAGTTGTTACGAACCATGCTATTTTTCCAGCCTACCTACATTTAGCCTAATACTGGTAAATAAACCAAAAACAAAAAAATAACAGTTCAAAGAACAAATACATTTGTGGGTCGAGTTTTTGCGATAAGCACGTCATGGTACCAGGGCGGGTCTTTCTTCCACACATGGTATTTTAGTGAGTTAACATAGGTTGGAATTGGCATTGATTTGAGGACAATGGATTCAATTGATTATATTGATTTGGATATTTTGATTTGAATATTGATGAACTTATATTGAATGTTATTATGTTGGAGGATATTGATTTATTATATTAACTTAATTCTATTCAATTTTATTTATCTGTGAGTTAATTTGTGTGAATGGTAAATGTTATATGTATTTGCATTGGTGTAATGAATTAAACGAATTGTGGTATACCGAATAACTGAATTTATGTTGGGAGTAAGGGATATTTGGGGGTTTTATTGCGATTTATATTTAGGTAGGAGGATGTCTTGCTAAAGACTACACAGGATGGCGTAGCGGCTAACGATGTCTCCGGCCCGCAGAACTTTCGTTTTCAGGTACCTTCGACGTTTTCTTAAGTAACCCACGTCAGCTCATTAGGGGGCGCTCATATGCAGGTAAGTGGTGGTGCGGTAGTTCACGTGGTACCCCTGGAGTCTCTCCACTCCACGACCCCCCGGCGAGCCGGCCCTACTCTTGAGGCCCGGGGTACCACCGAGGTTTAGGTTACTTGGAATTTTTGTTCAAATTTTTGTATTTTGGTATGTGGGTCTGAGGGTGGTTTCTTCGGGCAACCAATCCAAGGACCACATTACAGTATAAAATGTACGCACCGATATTTTTTGAACCACTGGCGGAACACTAATATGTGTGGATACTCCTATACTTGTTCACACACGTCCGTGTCCGGGCAGGGGCTCGTTCACACATGGCCCTGTGACGTCCCGGGCACGGCCCTGATGTGTGTGGATACTCCTTTAAAGCTACTCGCACCATCTTTCGGTAAAACATGGAGGGGATCCTCCTCTTTAAGATAGTTCCTAGAAAAAGGCATTTAAAAACAATTATTTTTTTGAATTTTGTCCACTTTTTTTAGAATCTAGCCCACTGTGCATCGTATGAATGTAGGTGTAGCAGCCTTGACAAAATTTTATCGCTACTATCATAACGACTGTTCTATCGGAATGAACGCTTTTATTCCCGCATCACCACATCCTCGGCTCCCGCCGTCTGCCCACAGAACCCGTTTTCGCGCACTCTACAAACTAGGAATTCGTTTCTAAATAGAACAACTCGATTGTGGAACAATCTGTTGTAGCCAGTTTTTCCGAAGACATTCAACACGCCAACATCGCTACCTCCTTTAACACCCTCCTGACCCCCAATAAACCACAGACCTATTCTATCCTCCGTCCAAAGCTTACTACTAGAAATTCAACTACAGGCTCGATGACATTGAGCGAGTTTACAAGCTACAAGCCGGCGAATTCTCTAGCTGCTAATAAACTAGCCCAAGTGAAGGCTGGAAGCCGGGCTACTTTACTCGCTACTCTCTGGCGTGTGGGCTTGTTAGCTAGTAAACTAGCCGTGTGTCAACATAGTTGCTAGTGAAGTAGCTGCGAATATCTCATTATTTGGTTTCATTGTTTACAAAATTACAGAATTAGTTCGCGCGGAAGTCGTTATTTTAGCTCATGCTATCAAAAGGTAGTTAAAAAGGTTAAAGAAAGAAAAGTTTACCAAAGAAAAAACAAAACAAGACGTGGGCTCAACTGCCTAGCAAGTTGGCTACTGAGCGAGTGGAAAGTTTTGTGTGTCATCATGACTATCGCACTAACTGACACGCAGGCTTCTAAACTCGCCGTCTAGTAGCTTGTAAACTAGCTCAATGTCATCGAGCCTTATGACTTGACCAATTGCTTGAAATTCAACTCAAAAAAATTCGCTTTCTTTTGCGAAAGTTATTGATAGCCACTGGTTGGAGGTTGTAATCCACATTATGTACTATGCCTTTATTTTTTTAGATGTGCAATTTCTGAAGGAAAGTGTCTGAATTAAATTATTTTTGTTTGTGGAAAAATTTCTGAAAGGAGTGTAGTAGGGAAATGTTGCGAGACGAATTCCAGATATATCTAACTTAAATCTCACCTAGTAAGAACTATAAGAACACCAGAAATTGCTATAATTCTATTAGATTTACACGATATATTATAAAAAAAAGGCACGAAGAAATAGTAGAGCATAGATAATAGATATAGGTCGAAATTACTTCTGGAGCAGTTTTCAACCTCCTCTAAAGATTAACATCTCAACATAATCATATTCCACACTATAATCCCACAAATTGGATTAATTAATTACATTTATTTTATTTTTTAAGTTGAAAATTATCCTTTTACTTGAAATTATCATTAAAAATAAAAACTGAATTTAAACTTAATTACAAATTTTTATTTTATTTGATATCACCCACAAATTACTTAACACATATGTATGTATGACGTAAAGAACGACTTGTTTGTGATGCTTTTCCAGATCCTTAGAGAAATTTGTTTCGGAACAAACATGCTGCCCAAGGGAGAAGTGAGTGACCAAATTACCATATTATACGGTTGAAATTTACTCTTACGTGTTTACCTGTGCGCATTGCCTTTATGTCGATCAGGTTACGTCTGCAGTGTGTTTAACACCCTGGACGGTGGTTGAGGAAGTATACTTTCATTCTCCAAGAATAGAATAATTTGGAAGAATAGTACAGTAAGTATTTGCAGCGAGAAATGTTTTTTTTATTCTTTTTAAATTTCTTTACATTTTTATAAAACAACTACTAGCACGTTTTCAAACTGGTAACGTTTTGACCAATGGAGTGATCCGTAAGGAGTTTTTCACGAATTTTTTTCAGCTTTCTATTAGAATCCTCAACCTATCGTTAAAAAGGTAAAAAAATCGTTTCTATTATTTTAGAGATTTATGTTTTATTTTAGTTTCAATTCTCTGGTTTATGTATAAAAATTCCAAACTGAATTTGACTTTGTATTCAAAGCACGTTTGCTTCTAACAGGTTGAGATTTTAGTAAAGTTTCATAGTATTGTGCAGCCATTGTATTTTGGCTTGTTTCCAATAAATTAAGACTAAATGTGCATTTTGGAACTAAAAATTTCAGACGAATTTATTTTGTTAGTCCGAAAAAACCAAATTGACAAAATATTTAAGAGATCTAAGGATTTAATAATGAGAGGTTTTTTATATTAAAAACATGAACTTTATAATTATTTGAAGGGGTTAGACCTTTGGGGATAGAAGCAAGGAAAAGTTTCATGAGATTCCACAAAAAATGATAAAGACCACAAAATGAAAAGAAAGCTGAGTATATCATACTCATTGGCCAGTGTAGTTTTCATCAGTATATCGGCGTCAATAAAAAATACAGCTGTGGTTAGGGGACTCCCGTCAGGAACGAAGCTCCTTACGCCTTTTCTTTAACTGCGAATGTAATTCCAAATAGAATCTGCATATTTTATTTATTTTTTTATATCATTTTTTGAACCAAATAATGTAAAGGAACGAATCAAATCAAAAAGCTTCATTTAATATTTTAGGAAAAATATTTATTTATTGAAAATTATTTACCAATTAGTAAATTATAAATTATATAAATTTGTAAATCTTATCATCTCAGTGGCGTACCTAGAACTTTTGCCGCCCTTTCTAAGTGAAATCAAATGCTGGTTTTTATAAATTAATAAACATAATAAATAATTGTAATTGAGGCAAACTACAGGTGGGGAACTTCTTTACCAATGGTTGCCATATTTAAATTAGACAGTAATAAAGTAGGCCGCGTAAGTTGTAGCCCAGGGAAATTAGCAAAAAAAAATGCACAAAAGGAAAAAAAATCCAAAATGGCTAAAAATTAGTCCACAGCTTTCTAGAAAACAATTTCGGAATTACAAATAAAACATGGCTGCCGGAGATATCGCGCTTTCCCTTGTTTTCCTTGTATCTCGGTTTCTATAGGTCGTACAACCCCGTAAGAGGGTCCAAAATGTTGACAATGAAATTCTCTACAACTTTAGTTCTCACAAAAATGTTGACCCGATTAACCCTTTTAAAGTTATTCAAGATCAAAGTTATGAAAAATCAGTTTTTAGTCAAAAACTCACTCAAAAACTGTTTTTTTGGAAATTTTTTTTTGATCAGTCAATACGAAACGTTACTGCCTATAAAAAAGCCCTGTGGTCATTTTTTCGTAAACTTAACCCTTTCGAAGTTATTCAAGGTCAAAGTTTCCAAAAATCACTTTTCGGGCAAAAAATCACTCAACAATTGTTTGACGTACATTCCAGCACCCACAAAATACTGGTCGCGCAAAGAGAGCTGGCCCCTGAGGGACGAAGTAGAGGCAGAGACTTAGTTTCGTGCGTGTGACTTATGGCCCGTCCACCTGACACAATCATATTTGTGCAAGAATCTTGCTTTTTTATGACTTTTTTATGAAAAAAATCAATTTTAGGACTGCTTTTTTGGTGACTTCATTAGGGCCGAAACACATCCAGGCTGGCTTTAAAGCTAATCTCTCAAAGCTTTCCTTGAGGCGAGCAACAGAGCCGTCCGCGAAATACTCAAAACACAATCAGCCTAGCTGATGACAGTTGTCAAATTTGTTAGCGATTCTTAAAAAGTGCAAAATTTGCAAATCATTTAAATAAAATAAAATTAGTTGGCCTGGTTTCATTGTTATTTTTATCAATACAAACTCGCAAACAAAATTTCAACCTCAAAGTTCAACTGTTAAAAGCAAACTAGAGCCTCGGCCGAATTCAAATTCCAACATTGTCGGCCTTGCGGCCATCTTTGCCGAGGTCTGAATTTGCGAGGCAAGTTTTAATGTGTTCAATCCCATTTAAACGCATAGGTTGGATATTCTTGCAGCCAGCTTCAGGCTTGGATGTGTTAAAACCACGCCTGAATGTGTTTCGGCCCTTATGCTTGCGCTGCTCAAAAATTACAAAATTCATATGGGAATAGATGCGTGGATGTGGACGGCATTCATTAAACTTCGAGCACGGCGTAGTTCATCCAGGGCTGTGGAGTCGGAGTCGTGGAATCAGTGTCGGAGGCGAGAAGTGGACTCGGAAGGAATTTTCTAGTTGCGGAGTCGGAGAAGCCGCTGAAACCCCTTTTACAAGTTGCATACTGAAATTTTTTGCTTTTGTTTTCTTCTAGGAAAAATATTATTTTTTTCATATAACAATTTCAAATTTTTATTTGTGTAAAATATGTGCCACAATTACAATTTATAATAATTATTAATTATTGAAAGAAGTACATATTTGACAACGAACTACATATAATGGTCCACTCTAGTATTCTTCCAGCAGCAGCAAAAACCGGTTTTACAAGTTACTACTACTACTAACTAATTGCTCCTTTAATCCCTCATGGGACATAGGGCGGAAACAGTTGCCCTCCAGCGGACTCTGTTTTGCGCGACAGCTCTCAGCTCTGACCAGGATCTCCCGGTTGTTGCGGCCTCTGCTAATAGGGTTCTCCTCCACGTTGTTCTAGGTCTTCCGACTCGACGGGTTCCTTGCGGATTCCAGTCGAGGGCCTGTTTGGCTAGATTCTCGTTTTCGCGTCGCAAGGTGTGGCCAATCCAATTCCATTTCCTTCGCCTGATTTGGTCGTCTATCCTTTCTTGGCCGGCACGGCGCCATAGTTCTTCATTTGAAATTCTATCTTGCCAGCGGATTTTTAGGATACGACGTAGGCATCTGTTGATGAAAACTTGTAGGCGCCCTGTGATGAATTGGGTGACTTTCCATGTTTCGCAACCGTACAAAAGAACTGCCTTAACGTTGGAGTTGAACAGCCGCAATTTGGTGTTAATTGAGATCTCCGTCGATCTCCATATGTGAAACAGGCATGCATATGCGCTTCTTGCTTTATTTATTCTGGAACTGACGTCTTCTTCTGTACCGCCGTTTTCGGTAATAATACTACCGAGGTAACAGAATTTATCTACCAGTTCCACGTCACGGTTATTTAGCGCTGTTGGTTCAAGGGTATTTGCATTTATCCGAATTTCTTTGGTTTTAGTCGGATTTAACCTTAAGCCTGCTGAACTACTTTCTGTTGCCAAATTGTTTAACATGTTTCTGAGGTCCTGGTGTCTGTGGGCCAGCAAACAGATATCATCCGCGTAGTCGAGGTCCTTAAGGCGGTCTAACAATCCCCATTGTATGCCACCTGTTCTAGTATCTAGAGCGCTGACAAGGATGTCGTTTATTACTATAAGAAATAGTAATGGCGAAAGTAGGCATCCTTGCCGTACTCCTGAGCTCACTTCAAAGCTGTCGGATAGTTTTCCATTGTGAAGAACTCTGCATTTGGAATTGTTGTATAGAGCTTTTATCAATTCTATTATTTTATCCGGCAGTCCACGTTGCCGAAGAGCTCGCCATATAAAGCTCCTATTAACCGAGTCGAACGCTTTCTCATAGTCTACGAAAGCAAGGTAAAGGGGGGATCGGAATTCAGTAGACTGCTCCACTATGATTCTCAAGGTGTTAATGTGGTCTATGCAGGAGCGGGCTTTTCTGAATCCAGCCTGCTGTCTTCTAAGCGTTCGATCTACTGCCTCTCTTATCCATGATAGTAATATGTGGGACAAGATTTTGCCCACAGTAGATAATAGACAGATGCCTCTCCAGTTGTCACATATTGTTAGGTCCCCCTTTTTTGGTATTTTGACTATGATACCTTCCGTCCAATCCTCCGGAAAGGTACAGGTGTTCCATGCTATTTCCAGGATTGGCTGTAGCGCATCTGCTATGAGGCTTGAGTCGGCTTTCAACAATTCTGGCGGGATGCCATCTTTTCCAGCTGCTTTACCATTGGCCATTGCATGAATTGCGGTTACTATTTCAGTCTTGGATGGGGCACGAGTGGTGATTCTTATTGGCTGTGCATTGTTGTTGTTGTTTTCCTGAGGTTCCTGTGTAAATGAACCATTCAGGGCGGCGAAGAAGTAATCTCTCCATCTTTGGAGTTGCTCCTCGTCGCTGCACAGTAGCCTTCCATCCCCACTCTTTACGGCATGCTTTTTAGTAGAGTGCTTTCCCGAGAGCTGTTTGGTGATTTGGTACAGCACTTTACTGTTGCCTGTGTTTGCCGCGTTTTCCGCTTTCTCTGCGAGCTCATTTATCTGCCGCCTTTTATCACGCCGGACACTTCTCTTTACCTCCCGGTGTAATTGGGAGTATTCCCGTTCAAGTTGTTGTCGTTTTTCCGGGTCGCTTGTAGAGTTCACGCTATTTTTGAGGGCCCTTCTGCGTTCAATTTTTTGCCAGGTTGTGTCCGAGATCCAGTGTTGCTGGTTTCTTTGGACATAACCAATGCTTGTTTCCGCTGCTGTTATTATAGCGCCCTTTGTTGTGCTCCACAGCTCTTCAATATTTGTGTCGTCAGAAACGGTTTGCTGGTTTAAGATTTCTTGCAGTTTGCCAGCAAATTCTCGCTTTTTGGTGCTCTCACGCAGAAAGTCTACGTTAAACCGTCTACGGTTTATGGCATCGCGTTGGACGTTTCTGATTGCAGCGATTTTTAGGCGGATAGTTGCTACTACCAAATGGTGGTCACTTCCAGTGTCTGCTCCCCTAAAGCTCCTGACATCCTCCAGAATAGTTCGCCATCTGCGACTGACGGCCACGTGATCTATCTGATTTCTCGTTCTACCATCGGGCGATACCCAGGTCTCCTTGTGTATCTTCTTGTGACAAAAGTAAGTTCCACCTACCATGAGTTGATGGGAACTACAGAAGTCAACGAAAAGTTCACCATTGTTATTGGTATCTTGGCTTAGGCCTTGATTTCCAATTGTGTTTTCAAGGCCGGTGTTGTTGGGGCCGATCTGTGCGTTTAAGTCACCCATCAAAACAATGATGTCTCCCCTTGGAATAGAGCGAAAAACCTCATTCAGTCGCATATAGAACTCGTCTTTGATGTCATCGTCTGCGTCTTCAGTTGGAGCGTAGCATTGGACTATCGTAGTACCTCTTAGTCTGGTACGTAGGCGCACGGTAATAATCCTCTCAGAAACTGGTGACCAGCTAATGAGGCTGGACCTGGCTTCCTTGGTGAGTATTACGCCAACGCCATTCCTACGATTTTCAGTTTCGTTTCTCCCAGAATATAAGAAGGACTCACCGTTTGGGCAGATATGTTCCCCCGCATCGGGCCATCTGGTCTCGCTGAGTCCCATGACCTTAATTTTATAGCGGTTCATCTCGTTGAGCACTTCATCCAGCCGTCCATCAGCAAGCAGAGTTCTCACATTCCATGATCCGATTCGTGTCCTGTTTCGAAAAGCAAAGGTCGTCGTCGTGTTGTCCGTCCGGTTCCGAGGCAATGTTTGCCGATTCGTAGCAATTGTGTGTTTTATGGGAGCGGGTTGCTAACCCTCAGCCCAACCGACTTAAGACTCTGTTTTGTGGCGCAGAGAACTCGCCATTCGACCGTCTCCCGTTAGCTCCTTCCGAAGAAGTACCCCAGGGGGCACCGCGGGGAGGTGGGATTAGGACTTGCTAACAGAGCTGCTAGGTGTTCGTCTGCAGTGACTCTTCTCGGGTTTTGGCAGAAGTGACAAATCGGGTGCCACCACCTTCCGAGGTCTTTGTTAGCCATTCGCCCCCCAAGTTTTACAAGTTAATCTACAAGTATTCTTTCATCGCGAGTAACTTTCTTGTCTCTGCACGGAGATATCTGTGTGTGTGTCGATATTTTTGTTACGCACGGTAAGAGTGAGAGTAAGCAGAAGCACATTGTGTATGCGTTAAGTTTTCACGCCGAAATTTGGTGGTGAACATGTTACTACACTACGATCTTGTCCCTTCTATACCTCTCTCGTAAAAAACTGTTTCTGCTGCTGCTGAAGGAATACTAGTGTGGATTCGGTCAATGTGCGTAACTCATTGTGGTGAGGCCTTAATGCTGGTAAACTATAAAATTTACTTTGAAAAATTACGGGAATTCCCGGAATAATGAAAGATGAACGTGGTCAAAGAATACGCTACTCAATAAAATTAATTATTTTTTTGCTCTTCGTTACAAATTAAAATATTTTCCATTATATATAGGAGTCGGAGTTTGAGTCGGAGTCTGATTTACAATTCAAAAAAATTGGAGTCGGAGTCGTAAATTTTGAGACCCGACTCCGCAGCCCTGCGATAGAACTTTTACTCGACATCGGCCTCCCAACAAAATTTTTAGAAAGAAAATTTTCAATCCTATATTTTGACTTATGAAGTGAACAAGTTGTTTTTTACAACTAAAACTAAATATAAAAAATGCCGCCCTAAAATATGTGCCGCCCGGTGCGGACCAACCCCACCGCCCCCCCCCCCCCTTAGTTACGCCACTGTATCATCTTATTGTATTATAGAAATTATTGGTTTATGATAACTATAATAAGATACATTATTTGACATTTAATTTTGTCTAGGAATCTCAAAAAACAGCATCAACTGTAGTACAGTATTTTGTTGTGTACTGTGCTGGATCATTATTAATATTCAAATTAGGATGTGAGTGTTTCAAATTTATCTTTTACATTGAAGTTAATGATCAAGTCTCCAGCTAATATGAGTGGAAGTTTATGATAATTTTGATTAAGTAGTTTAGAACCTCTCTCAGAATATTCTAAAAGCGATCGAGGAATAAATAATGTAATATCCTCAATCTTTTGATTTGGGGATATATAAAAAGCCACAATTCCTATTTTACAAACAACTGAACAAATGTCACCAACTGATGAACGCTAGTACTCAATTCACTCATGTTCGACAAAACCATTTCCGTATTCGGTGTGCAAATGTTGACGGTATCGTTAGAGTTTTGGTATATTGCGACGCCACCTGCACGAATATTGTCTCGTTTGTAATGAGAAATGCAATTGAAAATAGGAAGGACAATTTCTTCTTCATTTCTCATCCATGTTTCAGAAAGTAATGAAATATTATAATTTTGGGTAATTGGATTGATGAAATCTAATGCCGGATCCACACGTTTGTCAAGGCTTGGCAAGCATTCGCAAATTCAATAGTGTGGATAAGGCGTTTGGAGGTCAAGTGTGGATGCTCGGCAAACCAAGGCAAACGTTTTCAATTTGAGAACGCTCTGTTAATCAAGCTTGCTTTCGATTATGATAAAACTTAAATTTCGTTGGATCATCTTGAGGTGTTACAATATACAAATTTTCGATATTTGTTGCACGAGATAACGCAACGTATACAAGTTCTTGCGAATGATCTTTGCTGTACTCGTAAACCTGCTAGCACTGCCCCGCTCCACCAAGCGCATGTCATCGGTTGGTTGGTGGGATTCAACTCGTTTCAGGAGACATAACGCTCCAACGAGTTGCTTCTCATTGCCCCGATGCCAGCGTCGCGATAGAAATGATTGGGGTTAGGTAGGTGGTTATGGCAGTTCCTTCCTACTTCTCTCTTCCCCTTCACTATCTATCGACTAGAGCTTGCTGTTTGACATTGCACTCTATACGAAGAAAATAGATTGTCGACAGTACAAAGGGCTTTCCCTGAGTTCTAGTCTTCCACATAAAAAAAAAAAAAAAAAAAAAAAAAAACAATTTCACTGAAAGTTCACCCTGCGATTTATGTCAGGTCATAGCGCAAGCTGTAATTAAAGGAAAATTCTTCGAGTAGTAATAATTTGCTTATCTGATGGATAGCTCGCAGATCGTAGTTCAATAGGCACAGCAAGGTTACTAACTCCGCATTTTTCTTTTTCTTACGACCAATATTTGTTGAATCACAAAACTCCAACCAAACTCTAACTACAATGTTGTTTGAATCAAGATCTAAATGCACTAATTTTCCAGTTGAACCATTACAACTGATACATCAATATATGTTGTAATAAGATTAAAAAAGCCTTTTACAAAAGTAATTTGATATGGTAAACCACCAGTATCGGTAAGTGAGTTTTTATGTAACTTTACTCTAAAATTAGCATCTGGTTCACGGTCGTTATGGTGTCTTAATTTTTTGAATAAATGAAGATATTCCCCATGAACTCTTCTCTCCCGTATTCAGAGGATGTATACCTCTTTTATTTGGTTTTATTGTACCAAGTACACAATCCAGCTCAATCAAATCATCATCTGATGAAGATGACATCATGTAACCAACGCTACGGGCACAACTGATGAGTGATTTTCTGCTTGCACCGGACATCTTTTAGGTCGCCACTGTGTACGACCCAGGCGCGAGTAACAGCGCTGGTTTTCGGCAAGCAGGAAACTGGCTACCACTGTGTTTGTTTTTACCCTTATGCATGACACTTTGCATTACTATTTCTTTCCATACCTATTAGTCCAGGAGGGATAGAAAAAAAGTTGAAATAAATCTACCCTGCCATTTTTGGACGCTATAATTAAGAGAAAAATCGTAGGAATTCAATGAATGTGTTTTGGATAAAATCGGTCCAGGAGAACAGGTAGAAAAAAGTTAATAATGGTAGCGAAAACAGGTTTTTCAACCTTTTAGGTGAGAAAAAATTTTGTTTTTGGAAAACAAAAAATAGTACGTAATAGCGCTTAAAAAGAACGAAAAATATGATTTTTGGGTCATTGAAATCGGTCAACAGGTTTTTGAAAAAAAAATAAAAACCGCGAAATATGGCAATTCTTTGACATTTAATTACAGGGACTGTAATTATCGTAGAACCTTGTTTTAGGGCTTAAATTGTGGCTTATGTTAGTGCCTACCTACAATAAAAATTTCATGTAAAAATAATTATAGCTTTTCGCGTAAATCTCAAAAATGTAAAAACAGCCGTTTCAGCAAAAAAGTTTGAACAAGGCCCATAGTGGTGCTAGAGTTATTTTGAAAAGCCTTATTTATTTTCGAAGAGTTGCTCTACCAACCCATTTTCATGAAAAGTTGGTGAGGTTCGATTTAATAACTCATAAAAGCGTTTGAAAACAGGCACTTTTCTTGATTTTCAGAAAAAACACCTTTCGGCGAAGGGGAAGTGTATTATGGTGTGGGAAAGCTTTCTGCGGGCCGAGCTTCCTGCAATGGAAATTTTCGGGCGTTTTCATATATGTACATGCCTGACAGGAAAAAATTTTGATATCTCGAAATCTACTGAATAGAAATCCACACCATATTCCACTTCCTCTTAGCCCTACTACCATACAATTTTGGGTTAATAATAATCCCAATCATAATTATTTTGAGTAATCTGAAGTTGTTTTCCACTTTTGGACAAATATCTGTCATTTCTATAACATTGTCTATATCCATAACATTTTGTTTAATTAAACTACTAACAGAAAACAAAAATTTTTTACGATATGAACTTGGTCTTGGTCAAATTGGTTAACATTGACTATCCCCAATGGCCATTTTCTAGTCTCCAAGAACCATTTTAGCGGCATTTAATGTGCAGCCATTTGTCACGCATTTTGCTTTTATGATTATTTAGTTGCGGGTTGAACTTTTAAGGCTCTTTTGTGTGATGCAAATTGTTCTAGGAGATACGAAGCGCCACCAGCTGCCAGAGCAAATTGTGTAATTAAAAGTGGTTGTTTTGTAAGTGAGTGTTAAGTACACAGGCTTTGCACCTAATCAGTTTTTCATAGCCGCTTTCACCACCGACTCATTTTGGTGGGGTTAGGCGCAGTTATCAAAAAGGGCCTGCTTTGCGAGATAATCAGGGATGAAAATTCGGAAATGGATTAAGTCATGTGATAGAGGCTATTGGTCCCCAAAAATTTCGGACCGTTTTTTAAGTCGTAGTGTTACGCTCTATACTCACAAAGTAATTCAATCGGCCAAATGGAGAAAAATGTGTTTTTTTAAAGAAAATGTCAATAGAATAGTGTATTTCGTTTTAAAAATATTTTAGTTTTCTGGATGAAGAAATGATACCCAAACTGTTACTTATCCTTTTGAAGACAAGAATTAAATGAGAATCATTTATGGTTTAAATTACTTCCCCAGTGGTAGTGGTTGTATTCTACCAAATGTTAGTGCAAGTGCACACGTATTAGACGTTATTAATGAAAAATCAGGTAGTCATATGTTTATAATAAAAGAGAGATGTTTGGCAGCATCACTAGTAGAAATTTTAATTTTCCATGAAACAATAACTGTAACTAGTAAATTTACGTCGAAGGATAGAATAGAAGTTTATATTTAGAGGAGTCTGGAACGTTCAAAAACTAACAATTTAAGTTCTGACTCTGAGAGAAAGGTGTCGGAAGGGTGAAAGGGTTTCAAATGAAAGATAAACTTTTCCACTAATCAATTTATTCTTTATTTTTCTACTAATAATCCGGGGAAATTAGCAAGAAAAAAACGCACGAAAGGAGACAAAATTCGGAAATGGCTGAAAATTGGTCCACAGCTCCCTTGGGACTTTTTAAAAAAACAATTTCGGAATTACAAAAAAAAAACATGGTCGCCGGAAATATAGCGGTTTTCCGGTGTTTTCCAAGTATCTCGGTTTCTATTGGCCGTACAACCCCGTACAAAGGCCCTTAATGTTGACAATGAAATTCTCTACAACTTTAGTTCTTACAAAGATGATGACCCGATTAACCCTTTCAAAGTTATTCAAGGCCAAAGTTATCAATAATCACTTTTTGGCCACAAAATCACTGAAAAACTGCTTTTTTCGAAAATTTGTTTTGATCAGTCAATACGAAACGTTATTGCCTACAAAAAAGCCTCTTGTAATTTTTTCGAAAACTTAACCCTTTCAAAGTTTTTCAAGGTCGAAGTTTCAAAAATCAGTTTTTGGTCAAAAAATCACTAATTGATTTTTGGAAAATTTTTCGAAAAGTTTTCGAAAAAATGGCAAGGGTGTCATTAGGGTAGGCAATAATCTTTTGTATAAATAGAACAAAAAAATTCTCAATGATCAGTTTCTGAGTCATTTTTTGACCAAAAACTGATTTTTTGAAACTTTGAGCTTGAATAACTTCGAAAGGGTTAATTGGGTCAACATATTTGTAAGAACTAAAGTTGTAGAGAATTTCATTGTCAACATTTAGGGCCTTTGTACGGGGTTGTACGGCCTACAGAAACCGAGATACAAGGCAAACACTTGAAAACCACTATGCTTCCGGCGGCCATGTTTTTTTTTGTGATTCCGAAATTGTTTTCTTAAAAAGTCCCAAGGAAGCTGTGGACCAATTTTCAGCCATTTCCGAATTTTGTCTCCTTTAAATGCTAATTTCCCCGGACTATATTAATTCAAATTTTCTACAATTCTGATTTTAATATAATTCAACGTAATTTACTACGATTTTAATTCCTTTATTTTATATTTATTTATGCCTTTTAAAATTTTCTTTAAAGTTATTAAATTGCTTGATAGATTTATTAGATTGCCAGAAGTATTGCGGTCAAATTGCCTTGCTTGTTCGACATTGATATTTACTCTCTTGCCCTGGACATTGCTGAAATCTTGTTTGGTGAGTGGTATATGCATATGGGCGCAAATAGGGGTTGCCAGCCAGTGTTTGGAAATATAGTTTACTTTTTTTAAATTTTTTTAGGGCCGGAAACCCCTATTTGCGGCCACTTTGACAGAGCAACGGTGGGCAACCTCCAGCCCGCGAGATGTTTAGAAGAAATTATAAAACAATATTTTTTGATGTATTTCGTCTAGTTTAAAATGAATATTACATCCATTGTGGTAAGTTACACTATGCATTATTTCTTTAATCATACCCCTACAAAAACCGGCTTTATAGACAAGAGGTCGTAGGCAAGTTTGTTTTTTCCTAATTTTGCCTCAGAGAATTTGTCAGACTCACCCATCCATCACACTAACACAATTATAACATCGTTCTCGGTGGTCTGAGAAAACTATGAGTAACTTCGCGTTTCGTTGCACGAAATAGAGACAGAAAAATCAATATTTAAAGGTTTATACCTACATTATACACAATCTTGCTTGAGTTGAGGACCGAGTGATGAATAGTGTGACTTAACCCATGAAAGAATCTTTTACTTCAAATGCAGAGTAAAAATTAAGTGTTGGGTAGGACACGATTGTAAAATGAATTGGTAAGAGGTGCCTCTTTTTTCTTTTGAGCCAGTACAATGTCATACTTCAAATTAGGCTAGGGGCCATTGTAATGCCAAAATGCCAAAATCCAGCAAATTAAAGAAAGAAGCTTGTATGCATTAAACTGCCTCAGAGTAAGTAAGAAATCTATGCCTCCACAATGTATATTTATATCTCACCTCACCTAACTTCAAGTTGGAACTTTTGGTGCCACAAAAGACCTAAGAAATGTCTCTCCAGTACGTATTTACAATCTTGCCTCGCCTCATTTCAAGTTGGAAATTCCACTGCCTCAAAAGAAGTAAGAAATGCCTCTCCAGTTCGTATTTAAAATCTCACCTCGTCTCAGCTCAAATTAGATATTTTACTGCCGCGAATATGAAATGTCTCTCGAATTTACAACCTCACCTCACCTCGCCTCATTTTAAGTTGAATTTTACTGCCCCAAAAGAAGTAAGAAAAAAAGATCTAGTCTCTCCACTACGTAATTACAATCAGACCTCGCCTCATTTATCTCGATACACGCTCATATACCAGCAGTAGGACATTATTTTTGAACCGGGACATTTAAAAAAAATTGAGGCCTCAGTAAAATTTACCATATCGAGTAAAAAACAAGTGTACTGCCTCGTACAGGTCACAAGAAGGTTGCAAATTGAATTGGAGTTGAGTTTTCTAACTAAATCATATTGACTAGATAACTCTAAAATCTGAAATTTTGGTATTATGTAGTATTTAGGGTGTACAGCAATAGCCTGCCGTCAGTCAGCCAGTTTCCCTAACATTTGGCGTGGGTTCAAAGTTGTCAAAGAACCACATATGTCGCAAATGCCTTATAAAATCTGAAAATTGGTTTGTGAAAATTAAAATAACTAAAAAAACTATGTGAATATGGTTAGTCTTCAAAATATTGTAACGGGGCGCGTCAGCAGAGATTGTCTAGAGATTGTCTACTTACACTTGAACATGAACATTATTTGTCTTTTGTCTACACAGCAGTGATTAGATCAACGTTTACATATGGCTTGCTGTGTGGTGACCTGCTCCTGTAAAAGAATATAATATATCTAGAATAGTCAAAGTCTACAAATGGCACGTCTCGAAGTAGCGGGTTTCTCGATCTGTTATTATCTATAGATAAGCCATCTGACTAGATGACATCGAAACGGAGTTTCAATCCAGGTTTCGACGTCCAGATCGCCACTATTTAGGAATGAGAAAACTTTCAACTTCGCTAGCAATACTAACGAATCCATGGCTAAGAGCCAGAGTAATGCTGTTATCGGATAGTCAAAAGGCTGTCAAGGCGCAAGGCGCGGTATATATAACGACCGAGCTGATTTAAATCTCTCAAAAGGAGCTTTCTAGTTTCTACATTGGCTAGGAGGTACAGGATCACTCTTCAGTTGAAATCGATTCACAGGAGTTACTGAGGACGGGATAATGTACATAAACTGCTTATGATGAAGAGAGATGTCTTCCTACACTTCCTTTGAATAGCAGGCTCCCGGTAGAGACGTTTAACATCGAGCAGGAAGGGATCACGTTACCCTTTTCATAATGTCGAGCCAGAACAACACCAGAACGATCATCACGAGACAATGGTCAGTTGTGATTGAGAATTCCGTACAACACCCACTGGCGCAGATGTGGCGAGGAACAACGTAAACGATGCAGTTTCCTGGCCTTGGTTAAGTAAGACACGTTGCAGTTTGAAACCTTTTATTACAGGGAGTGGTTTTGAAGCGTGAAATAGGAAATATGTTCGGTTACATTTTGTAATATGACAAGCTATATCTAAAGTCTCTTCAAGAATACTGCCATATAGCTTTGCTGTCGTAAGATATTTCCTTCCATTGCCTTTATACTTTATACCATAAATAATTCATCAGCTTCCCAACTGCTTCGGGACTATAAACGATCACCGATCACAAATAATTTTATATGAAATTTTTGAAATTGGGGCTTCGCTAATTTAAAGAGCTTGACTTTCATCACAGATATCCGTGGTTCGATTCCGTCCGCATCATGGTCCTTCCGACTTTGTATTTTCTACTGTCATCGCCTGCAAATACAAAAAGCGCGGAAACGAGTATTGGATGGGGAAGCGGGTGAAATATAACCGTGTTGTTGTGGCTCTTTCTTTCATCTTTCTAGAAACTTTCCGACTCTCTGGTAATGATGAGCAAAACCAGTCTTGCAGTCTTGCTTGCACTGCAAACCCCAGAATATTTTTTCCGTGCGAATTTAACACACTTCATAAGCGAGTTATATCTTTTCGTCATTTGGAGTCAAAATTCAAAGAAAATGGAAATATGACTCCAAGTGAAGTAAAGATGTTAACGATTCCCACCGAGTCAGCAAATATACAGACAGTAAACGATCCACATAAAATGATTCTGTTTTAGCTGACTCGGTGAGAATCATAAAGAATAAAAAAAAAGCAAAGCAAAAGCTTTGAAGGAATGAAACATGTTAAGAGACAATTTTAAAATCAGTCTCGCCGGATTTTTAAGACTAGGTAGTAATCTAAAAGTTTTTATTCTAAAGAATAATATAATTTTTTGATTTTATTAATAAAGTGTTTAATTTATTCAATAGAATAAATTTGTTTTAATTTAAATTATTTTCATAAATTTCCAAAGAAATATTATTGGCGCAGTCGGTGAAATCCATTTCTAAAGAAAGAGGATTCAGTGTTCGAACCGAATTAAAGTGAAAATTAAACTTAGTAATTTGGTGTAAAAACAAAGCAAGTGAAAGAAAATTGATTTCATAAAAATCGATATAAAGGTGAAAGAGATTTTATTAAGAAGTGATATCTAACAAAAAGTTTTGTGTGCAATGGCTACAATGGACCAGCTAATAGCCCAAGTAAAATTGTTGACCCAAAAATTGACCGATCAAGAAGCTCAGATCAACACTATGAGTAGAACGAAATTTGAACTATCCCCTGATCAAATTATCAGGAATTTCAATGAGATTATGCCATTTTCTGGAGAGGATTCCTACAAATTAAAATCATTCCTGAAAGCAGTGGAAGACACTGAGGCACTTTGCGGAGACAACAATAATCAACTGAAGCAGTACTGTTTAAAGAGGCTCATAAACAGCAAAATTATTGGAAAAGCGAAACATGCCATCCTGGAAATTCCGGATCACAGGAGGAATTGGGCAACTGTAGTGCAGACTCTGATGATGAGATTTAGGCCAAAGAAGTCGATTCATCAACTGTTATTTTATGCTAAGGATTTAAAGGTATTTAATTTAAAGGACCTTTTTAATAAATTAAGTAGTATTAAGTCAGAAGCAAGTGAAATTTGTGATTTTGATGATGAAGATACTTTTACTTACGAATCGATAGACAAAGAATTGGTTCAAATTTTGAAGTCAAAGTTAATTCCAATGTTCCAAATGCACCTAGACCAAACTAAAACTTTGTTTGAATTAGATAATTATTTTTGCCAATCCGAAATTTATTTAAATGATGAAGTGATTAAAAATGCGTTCAAAATTCAAAAAAATAATAGATGCGATAAAAAAGTGCCAAATATTAATAGAAGTTATAATTATGAATGTAATAAGGACCGTCATAACCAATTAAACTTTCATAATCCTCAAAATTTTCAATACCCTACAAAACCCAATTTTTCCCGAAATAATAACAATAACAGAAATTCAGGCCTATACAGAAGACTAAATTTTTCACAAAATCAATCAGGACAGTATAAAAATAATAATTTTCGACCAGTTGAAGCGATGGAAGTGGAAAATGTCAATGGAAAAAATGAAATTGATGAAGATGTAAATTTTACAGACTAGCCTCGGAAAACAAATTACCTATTATAAGATTAACGTTTGAAAATATCCCTATAAATTGTTTAGTAGATTCAGGTTCAAATACTAGTATTATAAAACCCAATATATTACCTTATAAGGTTTTAAAATTAATAACCCCTCGGACATATGACTCTTTAGGAGGCCCAAGTTATATGACACATAAAATGATCACACCTATTCCTAAAGAACTGGTTAGAAAAGGGACATTGGTATGGAAAATTTTTCCTCTTAAGAGCAGAAAATATGAAGCAATTATCGGCATGAACTTCCTAACTCCTTTCCAATCATACATCAACACTGTCAACCAATGTCTGGAAATCTTCTCTGCTAAACATAAAATCCCCTTCGAAAACCTTAATTTTTCCAGTGAAATCGCTCAAGCGAATCACTTAGAACCCACTAATAGTGTAAAGGAGGAAATTTTTAATAAAATCAATCAGAACCACTTGAACTGTGAAGAAAAGACTTATCTAAAACAATTACTAGTAAAGAACAAAGACCTATTTTTCAATGAAGGTGATAATTTGACCTTTACTCACGAAATTAAACACGAAATAAGATTAAAGCATGAAAACCCTATTTATTGTAAAATATATCGGTATCCTCAGGTACACGAAAAGGAGATAGAAAGCCAAATAAAAGATATGCTACGTCAGGGAATAATTAGAGAATCTAACTCGCCCTACAACTCCCCTCTTTGGATCGTTCCAAAAAAAACGGACAATTCCAACATAAAAAATGGCGTATAGTAATAGACTATAGGAAACTTAATGAAATTACGATAGACGACAAGTTTCCTATACCCCACATAGACAGTATTCTAGATAAATTAGGTCGGTCCCAATACTTCACAACAATAGACCTAGCGAAAGGGTTCCACCAGATATTAGTAAAGGAAGAAGACCAAAAGAAAACGGCATTCTCAACACCTTTCGGGCACTACGAATACATTCGTATGCCCTTTGGGCTAAAAAATGCCCCAGCCACTTTCCAGCGGCTTATAAACTCAGTGTTGAGAGAGTATATTAACAAGATATGTGTTGTATATCTTGATGATATTTTAATTTTTAGCACATCGATGCAGGAACATTTAATAAACATAAAAACCATTTTCAGTAAATTGCACCAAGCTAACCTTAAAATACAAATAGACAAATGCAATTTCTTCTGCAAAGAAACAGAGTATCTAGGGCACGTATTGACTACAATTGGCATAAAACCTAACCCCAAGAAAATAGAAGATATTATAGAACTAAAACTCCCCACAACACAGAAACAAATCAAATCATTCTTAGGGATAACCGGTTTCTATAGAAAATTTATAAAAGACTATGCGAAAATAGCGCAGCCACTCACGAAATATCTCAAGAAAAACAGCCAAATTAATAAATTAGACCCTTCTTATGTGAACGCTTTTGAACAGTTGAAAACTTTAATAACATCTCACCCAATTTTGAAATACCCGGATTTCTCCAAACCCTTTAAACTTAATACTGACGCAAGCCAGTACGCTTTAGGAGCCGTACTACTTCAGGACAACCACCCAGTTGCCTATGCCAGTAGAACTCTAAACTCCCATGAAATCAGATATAGCACCACAGAAAAAGAATTATTAGCAGTTATATGGGCAGTTAAATATTTTCGTCCCTATATTTACGGTAAAGAATTCGAGTTACAGACTGACCACCAAGCTTTAAAATGGCTACATACTAAATACTTAGGAAAAGACTTAAACCCGAGACTACAAAGATGGATTCTATCCCTAGGCGAATACAACATTAAAATTGAATATTTGAAAGGCAAGGAAAATAGAATTGCAGACTTTCTTAGTAGAATTAATACTGAACATGAAATTAATAGATTAACGGAAGCGATCAATCTTAACGAAGGAAGAGCCCCTTCAGAAAATAACAATTCCTATCCAACCCCCTTGGACGACGAAAATGATGTAACTGATAATTTTTCGGTTCAACCCACAATTCATTCACAACCAGAGGAACAAAATGATCACATATCAATTTTGGATACCATAGTAAACAGATTTAAAACACAAATTATAATTACTCCCAACTTTACCCAAGAATTAGAACAAGTATTAGGCAATAAAAGAATATATATATATCCAAACATAATCCCTGAAGAACTAGTTAACAAACTAAAACCGTACATAACTTGTAATAGAACAGCCATTTACACTGAAATTACAGATCACGAATTCAACCTAATCCAGCAAATATTGATTAGAGAATTTCCTAAGACTAAGTTTGTAAAATGCACATTTTTCGCTCAAGACATCAAATCTGAGGAAGAATTAGTGAAACTGGTCTCAATACAACACAAACAACAAAAACATCCCGGTATTATAGCCCTTTACGAAGATTTAAAGACTAAAATTTACCATAAACAACTTAAAACGATCATAAATAAAATTACTAACAATTGTGATGTATGTAATCAAGGAAAGTACGATAGACACCCAATTAGACCTAAATTTAAAAAAACAGAAATCCCCACAGACAAAAACCAGATAATTCATGTAGACACTTACGTAAACAAGAAGCAGTGTTTTATGGTATTTATTGACAAATTCACTAAGTTCGCAACAGCCTACCCAATGGAACACAGAAATCATACAGAAATCATAGAGAAGTTAAGAATGTATTTTAACCACAAAAAACCCAAAAAGCTTGTAGCCGATAATGAATTTAGATATCTTAATGTGAAAGAATTCCTAAATCAAGAAAACGTAGAACTACACTTAGTTAAACCCAACAGTCATACAGGAAATTCAGACATAGAAAGGTTAAATAACACTGTCACGGAGAAATTACGTATATTTAATTTAGAAGAAAAAACACCCATACGAACTCAAATGTTAGACGTTATAAAGAATTATAATAATCAGTATCACAGTACAATAAAAACCACCCCACTAAATGCCGAGGAAGGGAAAGTCCCAATTAAAGAGTTGTATAATAATCTCATTAAATCTCAGGAGAAAAGATTAGAAAAGCACAACAAAAATAGAGAAGAATATGAAGAAACAAGAACGCAAGGTTACATTAAGAACTACAAATCTGTAAGGCATAAAGATGAACCTAAATTCCGAAAATATAATTTAACCAATGTACACACTTCAAATATTAAACGTCCCCCAAAATTTTCAGATAATAATGATCATCTTTATAATATCAGCAATGCTGCATCCAACAATGAGCCAACTACAAGTCGATAAAATCGAAACTAACACTGGGTACACCATATTACAAGAGAAGGAAATTCTGGTACCAGAAACGTATAATTATTCATTACATATAATTGATTTGCGTCAAATTGACAAAATTGTAAAAGAATTAGCTGCAAGTGCTTTTCTACTCCCAAAAATATTTAATCACCAACTAATAAAGGACATTGAAAAACTAGTAGACAAACTTACAACATTAGAAAATGGACACCATACCATAAACAAAAGGGGAATAATCAACTTTTTAGGAACAATTAACAAATGGATTGCAGGAACAATGGATGACGAAGACAGGCAAATAATAAATCAACATCTAGAAATTGTAGATACTAACAACCATAACTTAATAACAAATGGTAACAAACAGATCCAGATAAACGAAAACTTTAATACAACCATAAAAAGATTATTTAACACTATTCAAGAAGATAGAAAAATAATACAAGAATTCATAAAATTGGAAACTGACAGAAATAGATTGAAGATCGCAACATTCGACATTAGACTAAGTATACAAGAAGTAGACAAAATGATAAATGAACTACAAGACAATATAATCCTTTCCAATCTTAACGTTATTCATCCGTCCCTCTTAACTCATGAAGAAATTATTGATTACCAGATTAATTCAGACAAAATAAAACACCTGAAGGTAGGTTTCTCTAAAACAACTACCGACAAATTGATTTTTCTAATTAAAATTCCTTATAAAATGATTTCAATAAATAAAAAACTTATCATACCTTTGGCAAACGTAGAATCATGTATTACTATAAATTCTCCAATTACAAATGCATTAGAATTCAATAATATATATTATGAATATGATAATAATAAGGCACTTCATCAATTAAATAAATTAAAACATTGTATTACAAACAAAAATTGTGAAAATGTAAAAAGTTGTAATACAGAAATATATAATATAGATGACAGTAGTATATTAATTCAATTAGCAAATAAGATAGCTTTAACGTCAAATTGTGACGAAAGAAAGTTTGAGTTACAGGGAAATTATTTTATTAAATTCTATAATTGTGTCATTAATATAGATAATACAACCTACTATAATAACATTAGAGAAATAAGAAATAAATACATTATTCCAAACTTAGAATATAAACCTGAAAATAAAACTTTATCCTTTAAAGAAATGGTATTAGAAATAAAACAAAATGTACAAGAAATCCAAGAAATAAAATACCATAAAATTTTGCTTACCACAGGAATTAGTTTATCAACAATAATAATTGTAATAGTAATAATTATTGTAGTATACATATATTGTAAACAAAACCGGTTAAAGGTGAAAGTTGTTAACAGGATTCAGGAGAATCCTTATCTTAACGAAGGAAGAGTTATATCTTTTCGTCATTTGGAGTCAAAATTCAAAGAAAATGGAAATATGACTCCAAGTGAAGTAAAGATGTTAACGATTCCCACCGAGTCAGCAAATATACAGACAGTAAACGATCCACATAAAATGATTCTGTTTTAGCTGACTCGGTGAGAATCATAAAGAATAAAAAAAAAGCAAAGCAAAAGCTTTGAAGGAATGAAACATGTTAAGAGACAATTTTAAAATCAGTCTCGCCGGATTTTTAAGACTAGGTAGTAATCTAAAAGTTTTTATTCTAAAGAATAATATAATTTTTTGATTTTATTAATAAAGTGTTTAATTTATTCAATAGAATAAATTTGTTTTAATTTAAATTATTTTCATAAATTTCCAAAGAAATATTATTAGCGTGTAAAATCGGCCAATCGTGTTAAAATAAAGCGTTTTAGCAATAAACCGTGTTAAAATAATAAAGATAAAAAGACATACGTGTAAAAATCACACACGTTCAGCGTATAATATTTTTTACACGCCAAAGAAACTGTATCGTTTTACGTCTTAAACGTGTGAAAATCACACATTATTTGTCATTTCACACATTTCACTAAATTAACACGCATGAGAGGATAAATTAAAGGAAAGTTAAGGCCGAGATACATTACTGCTAGGCTACGATGCGAGAACGAGACGAGTCTCGCAGGCGCTGTCAAAACCTTTTCCATAGCAGGCTTTCAAATGCCGCAATGTGCAATGCAACGCAATGCGATAATGCGAGACGAAAGAATTTCGAAAAATTGAAATGTTCACGCAGCGAGATGCGATGACAGATCATATGTGTTTATTTTCATATTTATACGAACAGCATGAAGAGAATTTGTGGAGAAAACATCGAAAAATTAATAGATTGAGCACAAATTACTTTTAAAAATATAAAACAATATAAAATTTTATTGAATTTGACGTATATGTAACGACTCGCAGTGGCCTTATTGTACATTGAAACGTGAGGTATGAATGAGACCGAGTATTGGGCGAGGCTCGCACGAGATCTCGCATCGCAGTCTCGCATTAATGTGCCCCGGCCTTTAGACAGTTGTAATTCTTTATTCAAATACTCAATGACCAGAGAGCTCCACGGCCTCTGTTTACAGTCAGTCGCTAACAGAAGGGCATCGAGACAAGTCGTTGCAGCTTACATCAAAAATTTTAAGTTTACTGTGTCGATTTTTCTAAGTTTACTCCCCGCAAAGCGACGCCAAAAAAGCTTCACTCAAAAGCTTCAAAGCAATGCATATATGGTGTGTTTTAAACAGACGCCTTAAGTGTGTTAAATTTACACACTTTTCGCGTATTAAAAATTTACACATTTTAAACGCGTAAAAAGTGACTACAGGATTTTACATGCGAAATGCGTTTTAAAATCACACACTTGGGTTCATTGTGTGGTCATTTAGCCAGACCAAAGAAAACCAAGAATAGACAAGACAAGACAAGAGTGCGAGATCAAGATATCAAGACTTTTTAACATGCAACAACAACAATCATGCAATAGAGTTAACCCTTCTAATTCAGAAGGTTCACTTCTTAGCTGGGCCAAGAAAAATTTACCAGCTCAGCACAAGTAACACTGAGATAGGCTCAACTAAAGCATGCAACATATAAATTGAATTGAATATGCAATCCCGAAAAGGTCACACCTCGCACACCTTTATATGCGAGATGTGACCCCCCAGAGATTGCACATTCAATCAAAACAGAAAGAAATGCAATACACAAAGAAGCGTGCAAGAAAGCCAGTCATGTGAGATTGAAAAGACTCCTTTTAACGACGTCCTTACTAATCTTCTCTTCTTTAACGGCTCTACAACCGGGATCCGGTCCTGGCCTCTCGCAACTGTTCTCTCCACCGGTCCCGATTCTGAGCCGATGTCATCCAGTTTGGCATCCCTATGCTCTGAGCGTCCTGGTATACGCCATCCTTCCAGCGGAGGTTGGGTCTCCCTCGCTGTCGCACCCCATAAGTCTTACCGCAGAGAACTTTCCGAGCAGGCTCATCTTCACTCATACGAGCTAGATGTCCTGCCCACCGGAGTGTACCGAGCTTTATTTTCCTCACAACATCTATGTCGCGATAGCGCTCGTAGATCTCGTCATTGTAGAGTCTCCGGAATCGTCCTTCCTCACATACGGGGCCAACAATCCTCCGAAGTATTTTCCTCTCGAACACCGCCAAGAGGTTAGAGTGCTTTTTGCTAAGCACCCACGTTTCGGATGCATATGTGAGGACCGGCAAGACCATCGTCTTATATAGTAAAAGTTTAGACGTTATGGTTAGATGCTTGGATTTGAAGAGCCTTGACAGGCTATAGTAGGCCTTGTTGGCTTTTAGCAGTCGTGCGCGTATTTCAGGTTCCATGTTATTGTCGGCTGCTACTATTGACCCAAGGTAGGTAAATGATTTTACCACATCAAACTCGTGTTCCTCTACCTTGCTTGTGGGACCAATGTTAGGTGTTCTTGCAGACGAGGCCACCATGTACTTTGTTTTGCTTTCGTTGATGTGCAGTCCCAGATTTCCTGCCGCGCGCTTAATCTGGATGAAAGCTTCTTGTACAGCTGTTGATGTTCTTCCAATGATGTCAATGTCGTCTGCATAAGCCAGTAATTGGGTGGACTTGTGAAGGTTTGTGCCCCTTGATGTCACGCCCGAATCTCGGATCACTTTCTCCAACGCCAGGTTGAAAAGGAGGCAGGCCAGACCGTCCCCTTGTCGGAGTCTATTATAGATGTTGATTGGTCTGGACAGTGTTCCGGATACCTTTACTTGGCTTGTCACATTGGTCATGGTCAACCTACATAGTCTTGTCAGCTTATTAGGAATGCCGAATTCTCTCATGGCTTTGTAGAGTTCTACTCTGGCTATGCTATCATAGGCGGCTTTAAAGTCTATGAAGAGGTGTTGGATTGAGTTTTGAAACTCTAGACATTTTTCCATAGCCTGCCTCAAAGTGAAAATCTGATCGGTTGTTGATTTGCCTGGGCTGAAGCCACACTGGTATTGGCCTACGATATTTCTAGCGTATGGGGCCATCCTGTTTTGTAGGATGGCGGAGAATATCTCCTTACGTCCTTACTAATGCTCACGCTAAAAACATCAATATTTCTATTCACATTAATGAACATGCGATTAACAGGCTCGAATCTGCCGTAATTCGTGTTAGAGGAGTTGGTGTGTAAAAGAGGTGGCCCTCTCAAATTGTATCCACTCTCTCTAAACGACGTTCGGCGACTCAGAAAACCTGAGTCGACCTTTCCATTAAGGAGCTGATGAACAAATACAACATCGGCCACCTCACGACGCCTGCAAAGAGAGCTTAAGTTGAGTAACTTAAGCCGGGATTCGTATGGTGGAAGAACTAATGGATTATCCCAAGGAAGGTGATTCAGTGCGAATCGAACGAACCTCCTTTGAACTGACTCGATTCTTCCGACGTGCAAAGAGTAGTGAGGAGACCAAACCTGGGACCCGTACTCGAGTAATGGTCTGACAAGAGAGATATAAAGGTGTTTAGTAATCAAGGGGTTATTGAATTCTTTAGACCACCTTTTTATAAAACCCAGGACTAAACTACCTTTGGAAGCAATATAGTTAATGTGAGCAGAAAAATCGAGCTTACTATCAAATCTTATCCCGAGATCTTTTACGAAATTAACACGAGGGACACACTCGTTAGAAAAGGTGTAGTTAAAAATTATAGGACTACGACTTCTCCCAAAAGTCATGGTTTCACATTTACTAATATTGAGAACCAGGTTGTTGTTCGCACACCAAGAGTAAAACGTATCAAGGTCAGCTTGCAAAAGTTTGCAATCCTCGATACTTTTTATGTGACGGTACAATTTGATGTCATCAGCGTAAATCAAGATTCTACAGTGTCTTAGCAAGGGAACAATGTCATCAATTGATAGAATAAAAAGCAGGGGACCAAGATGACTTCCTTGAGGAACACCGGATGACGCTTCAATGGTTACTGATTTGGATCCACGAAAAAGAACTTGGTAGGTCCTGTCGGCTAAGTAAGACTGGAACCATGCTAAAAGGGCTCGTGGAAAGCCTAACATCCTTAATTTAAGAAGTATAATGGAGTGGGAGAGCTTGTCAAATGCCTTACTAAAATCAGTGTAAACACAATCAGTTTGGCAGCCGGAAACGAAGCCTTCGACAGCATGAGAAGTGAACTCGAGTAGATTGGTGGTGGTGGAACGAGCTGCAAGAAAACCATGTTGATTCGTTGAGATGAGTTTCTTGCAGATAGGCGCGGTTGCCGAATAAATAATCGATTCAAAAAGTTTCGGTATAACAGACAACTTCGCAACTGGTCTATAATTCGATATTTCATTCTTGTTCCCGCTTTTATGAATAGGGATTATGAACGAATTTTTCCAGAGAGTAGGGAAATACCCTTTATTCAGGGATTTTTGAAAAAGGGTTTTCAGTGGAGACTGGAGAACCTCCGCACAGGACTTAAGGACAGCAGGAGGGATACCATCGGGGCCGGAAGTGAAGTCGAATGGGAGTTCGTTAATATGCTTCACGATATCGTCACTGGTAATTGAGAGAGATAAGCTATGAACCTCTCGGTTTGGAGTTATGTGACGAAAATTATTATCGTTAGGCAGAAAGCCAGAAGGTGTGAAAGATTGGTGAAAGAAAGATGCAAACATGTTACAAATCTCGGACGACTCACAACTAGACCAGTTAGTGTGCTGCATAGTATTCGGGGAGTTATCAACTTTCTTCTTAGAGTTGACAAACTTAAAGAAGTTTCTAGGATCGGTATACACATTGTCCCTCATGCTGCTGAGATAATCTCGATACCTAGCAGAAGAGAGTGAACGAAAACTGTTATAACACTCGATAAATGAATTGAGACTCGAAGAGTCCTTTCTCTTTAAATAGGTTTTCCAGAGTCTATTCTTCTGGTTTTTTAGATGCTTCAGCTCATTATTGAACCAGGGTGGAGATGAACTGGGCAATTTTCGTTGCTCAAAAGGTACGCAAGAAGCGAAGGCTTCATAAAGTACGGCATAAAACCGTGTCACGTTGACATCCAAATCATTTGCGGAAAGCAAGCTGTTGAAATCAATCGATGCAAGCTTAGATGACAATTCCCCAAAGTTAGCTTTTTTAAAGTTTAAGGAATGGCTTACCACCTCCGGACAAGAATTGTACTCTGAGTTGGAGCAATAATTAAGCAAGAGAGGAGGGTGGTAATTGTCAACTGACGTCAGGATAATTGGACTGGGTTCGACAGTCAAATTGGCTGAGTCAGTAAAGAATACAAGATATAACTGCCTCCCCAACACGTTAGAGACACCGCTCACTTGATTCAGGCCAAGTGAGAATAAGGAATTGAAAAAGGAGGATTCCTTAGAATTCAGGTTGCCTTCGGGGAGGTAGTTAAAGTCATCTTCATCTGATACCCACTGAATATTGGGTAAATTGAAGTCCCCTAGGAGAAGTAACTCATCGCCCGTGTCCATCATACTAAGGATATGATCAACACAAGAGATGAGAATATCATAGAGGTTTTTACCTCCATTGTCAAGTATGCTAATCATATCTGGTGGGATATAGCAGCACAGAAGGAAGAGATTAGTCTTAGATAAAGAAATTTTAAGAGCGACAAGCTCAATGTCAAGGTGGAAGGTGGAAAGAGAAACTAGGAAGCGAAATTGGGTTACAAGACAGATGGCTACTACAAGCAAGAAGTACGCCACCCCCACGAGTTCTGAGTCAGTATGACGGTCCCTACGAAAGACTTGATAGGAGGAACCAAAGAGTTCAGCATTTAGAATGCCTTCATGGAGCCAGGTTTCAGTGAAAGCTATGACATCGAAGCCACTAGCCGTCGATGCCTGAAGGATGTCATTGGTTTTAGACCTAGTCCCCCTTTCTGGTAGTAGAGGGAGAGCGGCTCAAGTTTTTTGATATCTGTGGAGGTCTCAGAGTGGAAGTGTTTGCATGAGAAATTCGAGAACGGTTACGCGGAACAAAAAGCTTGGTAAGGGCACCAGCAGGCCAGAACCCAGGGTCTAAAAGTATCTCGGCTGTAACAGGCGGTACAGACAAGACAAAAGAAGCAACAGGCTTGGAAGCCTTGCTGACTTTTCTGCAAAAAACACTCTCAGGGTTAATAGATTTCGTCTTTAAATACTCACAGATAGTCTCCGTCTTAGTTTCGGGAGAGAATCGAGAGATAAAAATATTTAAAGGTTTCGGTATAGTTACCAGAGGGGCACAGGGCTCTATAGGATCAGAAACATCAGAGGCCGGGTGATCAACCTCTATTAGAGGCGGAGAAGTTAATACCGCGACTGGCATAGAGGTCGACTCCGACCCTGGAACGCGGGCCGAGGAACTCCCGGTTAGTTGCTCATCACTAAGTGCCAAAAGTCTTGCAGTGATGAGCAAAAAGTTTTGAAATGTCTTGGTCTCACTAAATGTGCTAAGCCTGCAAGAAATTTTCCAAGAACAAGACTGCAAGACTTTTGCAGACTTATTGCTCATCACTGTAAGACTTTTGGCACTTAGTGATGGGCAAAAGGACTTTCAATTTTGATCTTGTAGTCTTGCCTTGTCCTGTCTTGTCTTGGTTTTGCTTTGGTCTTGCTAAATGTGCAAAAACAGACAACCAGAGACCAGACCAGTCTTGCTCATCACTACTCTCTAGATTGAACAGTAAACAGTACAGAGGGACCATCTGGGGCAGGCATGGCCAACTGTTTTTGCCTCTGGGCCGGATTGGACAAAAAAATATTTTCACGGGCTGGACAAAATATTAAATTTAAAAAATTTTAACCAAACACTTATTTCTTTAAGTAAACAAAATTTTATTATGATATTTGTTTATGGATATTTCTAAGTAAATCAATACAACAAATTAACATTATATGCGACGTGTTGAGGCGGTTTGCATCGCCTATTATTTTTTTAATATCGGGTTCTATACTTGCAGTAGCTATTCTTAACACAGCCTCCAAACGTAAATCATTCAATCTTGATCTTGTTGTACTTTTTATTTAGATTCATTAAAGAAAAGGTTTATTCACAAATATAAGTTGAGCTAAAGATTACTAAATAAGTCTTGGCAATTTTTTTTAAATTTCCATATTTTTCATTATTCAATTGTTTATAAAAATTACACAAATTTTCTTGCTCTTCTCGATATTTCTCATATAATAATTCATCACATTGTAAATTAATTATTTCTAATTGTATATCAATAGGAACGTCATCAGTTTGAACAGAAAATGGATTTCGGATAATAGATAACATTTTATCAATTTTTTTGAAGCAATCGAATCTCTCCTCGAAATCTGTAATTAGTGCAAGGATATTTTTATTAAATGTTTGAACCTTTTCTTTTAAAATATTTAATGATATGGTCTGCATCGTTGGAAAATGATTAAATTTGCATTCAGCCAGATTTATAGAAAAAAGCCTAAGCTTCATTTTAAAAGCTTTTAATTTCTGTACTAAATCATGAGCAAATAAATTTTTTCCTTGTAAACATTTGTTAAATTCGTTGAAATGTGTGAGAATATCCAAAGAAAATGCTAAATCACAAATCCAATTTGGATCTAATAATTCAGGAAAATCCTCATTTTCTTTAAGAATTAAAAATATTTTTATTTCCTCTTGAAGGTCCCACACGTCTTAAGGGGTCTTTCTGGTTACATTTTCAAAAAAACATTTTTTTTAAACATTTTTTTTTTCATAGAAAGAAGAGAGATATCGTTTTGAAAATTTGTAGGTATGTTTATTGACAAAACAGTATTACAAAAAAGATTTTTTTTGATTTTAAAAATTTTTTTTGTTGACATACGGATTTTTTTAAAAAAAACATCAAAAAATGACGGCGGGCATGATTTTGGGCGAATGGATGATCTGAAAAAAACAAAAAAGAGGCAAATTATTCCTTGTTGAAGTGGCTATGGCATGAACCAGAATAATTTGTTTTTGTCAAAAAATAAAAAAATGGCGGCCATTTTTCGAAAAAACCAATTTTTTAGGGTGGAAAATCGGCTGAAAATCGGACAATTTTTTACCAATTAAAACGATTCTGGTTCATGCGATAGCCATAAATGTGTACAATAACATATTCAAAAATCAGAACAATTGGTCAAGTAGTTTTTCTTAAATCGTGCCCGCCACCTTAAAAAACATAGTTTCTAGATAATCGCGTTTGAAGTTTTGTTAAAAAAAATTTTAAAGAAAAACTATATACCTTTTTAATCTGCCATGCCCGGGCCGTAAATAAGTCCTTCCTCCTGCTCATACTTCTCTTGCAGCATAAATCGAAACGTTTGCAGGGTATAATATAATACTTCATAGTATAGAGTGAATCAGATCGAAGCAGATGTTAAAAAGGGGGGGAGTCGAGATTATCGAAACACAGCCGAGCGTCGAAAATTCTTTCTCACAGCGTCTCACTGTATACGTTCAAAAATAATTTTAGAATTACGATATTGCTCTAAAACCTTTTGTATCATGTTTTTGAATATATTTATTAGCAAAATGCGTAAAAAAAAATTTTTCAATTTTTTGAAAATTTGTAACCAGAAAGACCCCTTAAAACTTTTCCCAAACTTAACCAACGGATTTTATTGTGATATAGTATATCTAAATGACTGGTATTTAGTTCTTCAAGGAGATCAATAAATGGCCTGTGATTTAATCCTTTTGAACGTAGGAAATTTACTAATTTCACAACTACATTTGTTACATGATAGATTTTTAAAATATTTTTGCATAGTGCATGTTGATGAATAATGCAGTGTATGGGTATAATTTTATGACTTGGATCGATTTCGGAAAGTTTATCTTCAATGCGTTTGATGAGCCCAATATTTTTTCCGATCATGTTTGGTGATCCATCTGTTGCAACATTCACCAATTTTTTCCAGTCAATATTGTACTCCAAAAAACACTTTTCAACCTCTCGGAAAAAAACTTCTCCCTTTGTTGTGCCTTTCATTGGAACAATTGATAAAAGTTCTTCGAAATTTGAAAATCTTCGGTGATAGCTCTGATAAAAATTAACAACTGAGCAGTATCTTTTACGTCGAAACTTTTGTCCAGAGCTATTGCATAAAAATTGGCCGATTTTAAATTTTTTAATAACTGATTATTTATATTAGCATTTAAATCTTCTATTCTTCTAGCAATAGTTTGCCGAGATAGGCTTATATTTTCAAATTCATTTTTAGCTTCTGGACACATCACATTGCAAACATCCAACATGCACTTTTTTACAAATTCTCCTTCAGCAAAAGGTTTTCCACATTGAGCAATAAGTTTTGCTACTAAAAAACTTGCTTCAGTTACAGATTCTTGTAAGCGATTTTGCTTTAAAAATATATTTTGCTGTTGAGTCAATTTTACTACCAGAGCTGCGCTTTGTTTTTTTCGGCTTTCTTCGTCTAAATTTTGTGCGTAACTTGCATGTTTGGTTTCAAAATGTCTTCTCAAATTGTATTCTTTTAAAACTGCCACACTCGAGCTGCAAATAAGACAAACTGCCTTATTATTATACATTGCAAAAAAATATTTCCACCTCCATTCTTCATTAAATATACGGCACTCTAAATCTACCTTTCGTTTTTTGGAAGCCATTTCTGGAGTGAAAAAGTTTCTTAATTCTACAATATTTTTAAAAACAAAAATACAATAACATACCGTATTAATACATAAATTGTATCGTAACTAATTGAAGCAATATAAAATTTAAATGAAAGAGCTTGAGACAGTTATATCGCGTAATTATTTCGTTTCACAAATTTGAATCATTAAATCACACCTAACCATAAAAATAATGAATTGCCTGACTGCACAGTAAGTTCTGCCTAAAAGAGTGGAGTTTCACATCAGTGGACTAAAATGCGCGCGCGCAGCACTTGTCTCTCTCTCTTTTCGACTCGCCGTTCTGCTCTCCATTTTCGACTCTATTAATTGCTTTGTCCGAGAAGCTAGCCAGGCTGCCTCTTCTGCTTGTTTCAGAAAAGAACTCCACTCGGTCAAGGCACATGCGAGTTGCAATAGAAGGGGTTTGATTTCCCCCCGTGCTCTACTAATTATTGGCCTAACAATGCTTTGTTGTTGATGCACTCTCTTTCGTAGATGATAGGCGCGTCTCTTAGCATTGCTGAGTATTATTCATACGAGGTGGCTGTTCTTATTACTAAAAATCTTCCCAATATTTTCTCTTGCGTGGTGAATCGATTTCGCAGTCCCGTAATAAGTGAGGTAAGCGTAATAGATTGTTCTGAAATGTCTCCTCTAACATACATAATGAGCTGCTCTACTTTGAGCCAGATTGAGATATCTCAATGTGTTTCATGAGCAATTCGAGTTTCATGAGATTTCTTGCCCTACTTTTTTTGACAACTCCTTTTCTCTTAGCTGCCTTGAGCTGCTCTGCTTTTTTTCGGTTTCATTAAACACGGCTATAATTTGTCAGAAAAGCCATCCTCTCAGCCTCAGCTTCATCACTAGCACTTTTACCGCCACCGCATCGTCATGTTCGTTCATGAGCATGGCTTCTTTAATCCATGCATCGTTATCCTCCTCTTCAGACCCACTAAACTCTCGCATAGCTTTTACCACTGTCGCCAAGTCGTAGTCGCATTTATTTCCTGTTTCTAACAAAATAATATTTAAGATAATGTATCTCCGACAGCTAATATTGAAAAAATTTCCGCGGGCCACATAAATTCATTACACGGGCCGGATCCGGCCCGCGGGCCTTATGTTGGCCATGCCTGATCTGGGGTCTATTTTTAAAATAAATAAATCATATGTTAGTTGCTTTAAAAGCCAACCCACAAAGCAATTTAATTTTTTACCTGGTACTGTCTTTCATGATTGCATCAAATGAAATTTGTTGATTATTGAATGCATGATCAATGGCGCGGTGTAAAAAATGCTCGTGTTGACTAAAATAAAAGCGTTATTTTTGTGGTGTAATTCGGTGACTTTTTTCTTAATTTGGCTAATGGATTTTCGCAATAATTGATTAATGCTATATTGAATACCTATGGTACTTCACAATTAAATAGAAATGTTCTTCAATGAATGACTTTTTCATCGTTAAATTTGGGACCTGTTTGAATCGGGCATACCTTAAAATATGTATAAGTATTACTATCACTTTTTATATGCGAAGTCTTTTTTTAGTTCTTTTCAACGAAACCGCCCGAAAGTAATTTAAATAAATGGAATTTCAAGTAATCGCAAAATTCCCATTACAAAAATATATGAAAATTGAAGCGACCAAATTTCTCAACACACTTTAACAAATGCAGTAATACCTGGTGTCAAATTACCATAACTAAAACCCACCGGTTGCAATATAAAAATGCGAGACGCAGATGGACTGTTTGCCATTGCATAAAGGTCATTTTTTTATTAAGAATAAAGGCTTAATCCAGAATGACACGAGCTTTTTTTTTACAGGGCGAAAGTTTTCCATCCAAAGTCTGGCGGTGGTAATGGAGATTAATATGGGAGAAAATTCAAGGGGGGATGAGAAACAAAGTACAAAATAACTACCACACAGCCATATACATCACTGTTGACATCTCATAAATGATTTGCTGTGTAGATTGCTTCATTATAGCAACAAAATTATTTCAGTTATTAAAGGAAGTTGGACAATATTTAAATTAATTTACGTAAGGGATACTATACAGAAAGGTCTTTTTTTCATTTAGCTGAGGGATTTGTATATGATTCTAATTTGATTTCTATTACAAAAATACATATATGTACATATAGACGGAGAGCCAGCGCCAAAAAAACTGTTTGAATTTACTAAGCCTAGTTTTTTTTATAGGTGATTACCATGGTTGTGTACGCAAACATACTGCTGTCAGTCAGGCGAAACTGAGAACATGTGGCTTCGGTGAGCTATCAAAGATGTCGTACCTGAAGAGGTGATAAAATTAATTTACTAAGGCTGAAAATTGTTATACAACTTGTATATTGTATATAAATAAAAGTTGTGATTATCAGTCAGCTGAATATGGGGACGGAGCTGGTCAGTCAGCCGCAATGTATGTGCAACAAAAAAATTACTAAATGTTATTTCTATAGATTTATAATAAATTTTCAATATTATTAAATACTAATTTATAAATGGCCTATTCAATCTAGTTTTGTTATATAAATAAAGATATCTAATAATAAAGAAAAGCGCGCGAGCGACATTTTTATTCCTTTTTTGTTGACTGACGGGCCTCGTCTCGTTAAATCGACGTCTGACCATTTTTTTTATGTTTGAAATAACATTTAATACCCCACAAATGAATTGCACATATATTGCGGCCGACTGACCAGCTCCGTATCCATATTCAGCTGACTGTTAGATCATGTAGTCATTTTGTACGCGTTTAAAATGTGTTAATTTTTAATAAGCGAAAAGTGTGTAAATTTAAAACACTTAATGCGTGTCTTTAAAACACTCCAAATATGTATTGCTTTGAAACTTTTGAGTAAAGCTTTTGAAAAATCGTCACCGTAAGCTTAAAATTGTTGATGTAAACTGCAACGTCTTGTCTCGACGCCCTTCTGTTACCGACTGACTGTAAAAAGAGGTTGTGGAGCTCTCTGGGTCATTGAGTATTTAAATAAAGAATTACAACTATCTTTTCCTTTAAGTTATCCTCCAGGGTAGGTAAATTTTCACTCTCGAATCAAAAAAATTGGATTGGCTCTTTTTTTGGCTCTTCTGCGAGCCTAAATATCTTTTCGGTATGATTCACTCGTGAGCGAACTGAATTATATAACATTCGCCTTTTTTGATTTGTGAGCGAAAAAGAGCCGAAAGGATTGATTCTTTTTTCGCTCGTCGTTGAGGTAGCATCTTTCGTTGGGTAGTATTATGTTGTGTAATTTTTTTTAAAAAATCGTTTGTTTAAAGTTTATTTTAGAAAATCGTTTTTGCGTGTGGGTTTTTTTAATTTTCTCCACAGAACCATCTTCTGCCCTAACTAAACCCCCAAAAGTGGATTCGGCAACAAAACCACCAATTGCTCAAACTCAAAAATAACTAGTTTTTGCTCCAGCAAGCCTCCCCCTAAGGAAATATTTCTTACAGAACTAGCTTTTGCCCTAACTAAAACTCCAAATTGGATTTGGGGAACTTCCCCTCAGCCTGCCTATTATGTCAATTCCCCTCAATTCCTTACATTTTTCGTGACGGTCCCATATCAAAACACAGAAAGTTACTTTACCGCGACTAAAAAAGTTTCACTTCAAAAGTTTCACTTCAAAAACTTGTTTCTTGTTTTTTGTTAAAATTGAAGGAAAAAATAGTTATAGCGTTTAAAAGAAAATATTGTGACTAATTTTTGGGTTCTAAGGCTTATAACTTCTTAATTATTCAATTTACGACAAAAGGCTTATATAATAAATTGTAGATAATTTAATTCTAAATAAAAAGTCCCTGTACAAATTTTTAGTAAGATTTACTGTTACGGAGATATAGTGGAAAAACCATTTGCACACCTTTTCCAAGATGGCGGCCAAATAGGGATGGCCGCGAACTTGAAAACTCAAATTTAAACTAGTACCCACCCCCCTTACACAACCCAAAAACAAAAATCTTGTCCTGCATTTTTGCAATGTTAAAGTACCATTTCCATCGACTATTTGGCTCGCGAACGGTTCTTTTGAGCTCTTGTTCACGAGCCAATCAAATTTTTGACTCTTGAAAAAATTAACTCGTGAGCGAGCCAAAGTTTTACAGTTCACGAGCAAAAAAGAATTAATTCCTGTAAGGCTAAGCCCACACTGCACCGAACAACACACAAACAAGTAAAACGCGATTGTTTTGACTGGCTCCTAAAATACATCAAATCGAGTAAAGCAAAAACAAAGCAAAAACATATTTGACGTGCTTGATTTAATGTGGGTTGTAGCCAGTCAATGCGGCAATGTCATCGGAATCGGAAGAAGAAAGTGATGTAGTAATGGCAACTTATTTTTTTTTATGTGGTAGTTCCAAGCTCAGGAGTCACCCTTTGTACTAGCAGTCCGTTATGTCGTTTGCCACGTCACGGTGCAATGTCTAGCAGGAACGCGTTCAAAAACCTTACTCTGGTTAACCATGGATAACAATGGTAAACTTTTGTCGTTCAAAAACTCCGTGGTTTACTACAACATAACCACGAGCATAACTTTTTGGCGTTCAAAAACTCCCGTGGTTAACCATGGTGTAGTTAAATTTTAACCCTGTTCGGGAGCATGATTAGCGATAGTTAAGAAGAAGAAGAATAAAAACAACTCAATTGTTTTAATGGTAAACAATGGATTTGTAAGATTATTGCAAATAAATAATTAATGGACCCATAAGAAATAATTGAAGCAAATAGCGGAGATTATTTTATGGAAAAATTTTTTTCGTTTTCAACCCGTAGATAACCACGGTCCGTTCAAAAACCTCCATGGTTAAACATAAACTTTCGTGGTTAAGTGAAGTGATGCAGCATAACCACAGCTTACCTCGTGGTTTACCATAGTAAGGTTTTTGAATGCGCTCCAGTAAGCTTAGTACGGGAGAGGAAGGTTAAGGGTTATGAGGGTTCGCGAGGGTGTTGGAAAAGGTGGCGATGGACCCTGCGTTTGAACTCTTGGATGTTCTAGGAGCTGGGAAATACTGACTGAGAGAGGTTGTTCCACAATCGAGTTGCTCTATTTAGAAACGAATTACTAGTTTGTAGAGTGCGAGAAAATACAGGCTGCAGGTGGAGGGAGTGAGACGAGTGGGCTATGTCATGTTTAGTGAAAAAGTGGAAAGAAAGTTTTGGGTGCATCATTTAAATGAAAGATCCAGAGTAGCACACTGGATCGAAGTTGCAAACTGAACTGTGTGGCAAAGCAAAAACCAAGCAGTCATCACAGGCATGCTTTGTTTGCTTGCCTTTGTTTTTTTGCCTTGACTGGTTTAGTGTGGGTTGCTTCCTTGGAATGCGTGTATATTTTGCCTGTTTGCTTTGACTGCTTTGTGTGCCTGTGTGTGCTTGTGTGGGATTGGCTATGCTTTGCCTTTTCCTACCGTTTTGCTTTACTCAGTGGGGGTTGTTTCATTTAAACTTTATACAAATTATGTTGCGAACATTTTGGAAAACTGTTTTGTTTGTTTTGCTCTGACTTGTGTGAATTAGTAGGGGCGCACTAATTCTAACGTGAGGATTTAAATTTGAAAATTCTAAAAAATTGTATTCTTTGCTTTTGTTTTGCTCTGACTGGTTCAGTGTGGGTTCAGCCTAAGAGCTAAAAATTCAGCTCGCGGGAAGGATCAACTCTTAAGAGAGCTAATTTGTTTTGGCTCTTCCTTCCCTGTTATCCTTTCATGCGTGTTAATTTAGTGAAGTGTGTGAAATGACACATAATGTGTGATTTTCACACGTTTAAGACTTAAAACGATAAAACGTTACAATTTATTTAGCGTGTAAAAATTATTATACGCTGAACGTGTGTGATTTTTACACGTATATCTTTTTATCCGCATTATTTTAACATGGTTTATTCCTAAAACGCTTTATTTTAGCACGACTAGCCGAATTTACACGCTTATGAAGTGCGTAGTGTGTTAAATTCACACGGAAAAAATATTCTGGGGTTTGCAGTGATACATAAATCTAAAAATGCCAAGTAATCAAGGGCAATTACAAGGAAATTTTCTGAAGAGAACACTAAGATCTACATCAATAGCACCCCCAAAAGCAACCTTCAGCCCTTAGAAAAAAGGCTTTTATTAAGCTCCTACCGTGTAACGAGGAGAGTGTATCCGAACGTAACCCAAACCGGCACAATCAGGGAGCCTTTTCTTCAAGGACGACAGTACTTGGAACTCAGGCCACATCCTCTTCGGGGTGCCTAGGTGCCCCTGCCTAGACATGGAACAGACTAAACCCTGCGGATCTAGAGACAACAAGGTATAAACAATCGTACTGATAAATGGTACTGCTTGAATGTACTACCAATCACGAACTAAGGACGGGATACCTCGGTTTAACTAAGCCTTTCAATGGTAATGCGGATGAGTGATAATGCGGATGGGTGAGCGTCCTTTCGCGTGCAACTTGTAGGATCAATTTTGATCCATATTCTGAGGCGCTGAAGAAGAATAGGTTTTTTGGTTTTTAAATTTTTTTAAATTTTTTAAATAGCGAATTGAGAGAATTGCAATAAAATATTGTTAGAACAATAATTATTGTTGGAGATGTCATTTCTGACCAATTCCACCAAAAAAGTCCGTTACATCACGCCAAAACCAAAATTTATATGTCTCACTGCTCTAGCGGCTGGACTATCTTGTTCACACCCAACAAAAACCTGATAACGACATATTCCATACGGCTCGGAAACTTAAAAAAATAAAGTTTTCACTCGTCGGGGTTATGACTTGGGGCAGCTGAAGAGAAACAAGTAGACAAGCAGAATATTTAGATCAGCTCCAACAACTCTCTAATTTTACTCCAGGCTCACCCTAAAGAATTTGGAGCAGCCCGCTTTTATCGTGAAATATCGTATAGACATGCTCTTTTAATTTCTCTTCACTGGCCGGACTGCGCAAGTTCGAGCAAATTGGTAAACTGAACTTGAAAACTCCGTTCGCATACAATTTCCACATATTAAATGAGGAAAAAACAGACCTCAATTGGACCCAACTCGAACTCGAACTTAAGTAATACCCCGGCTTCACCGGCCGAAATTCGCAGGTTCGAGCAAAGTAGTCTACTGAGGTTCAATTTTTGCCTGAGTTTCCATTCATTTTCACATTTTGAAGTCAGAAAAAATAAAGCCTGATTTCGCCCAACAGAACATGAGATCAAGCTTGAAAGTAAAAGTTCGCTCAAAAGAGAGTAATCAACCGGAATAGTGGAATGCGATTCCAGTGAGCTTTTACATTTCTGACTTCTGGCGAAAAAGCAACAACAATTTCCAGCAAGAACTGAACATTTAACTGAACTTTAGCCGGTGAAGTCACTTATCTGGATTGAACTGAATATTACTGAACTGAGGCTGGCGAAGCCGGGGCATTAGGTTTATTAGCTGTGTGTTTAAATGTTGGAATATTTCTGAAAGTTTTTAGATTTTGAATTTTTAACGGTGCCACGTCCTGAACCCACTGAACGTTTTCTAAAGCAGAGCTCAATATTTGAATTTTTGTCACATTAAGGCGCGAAGTCTATGTAATAAAATCGACGATATACAGGACTTTTTCCGTGGATCTAATATTCGCATCTAATGGTGTCTGAAGCCTCATCACGTGTTCATATTTCCTCGAGACTTATTTCATTAGATGGCTACAATCTGTTCGGATATGATCGAAAAAATCGTTCTGATCGTGGAGTAACTGTTTATGTTGGGTCTTTCAAAGTTACGAGATCTGTATCTAATGCTTTGGAGCTCCTTAGCATTGAGGTAAGCTGTGGCTATAGCAAATATGTCGCCACTGTGGTTTACTGCTCTCTTTTATTCTTCTTAACTGGAGCTAGTGATTTATTATGCATCAATGATTATGAAGAAGATCAGATTCGGTAATTGAAATCTATGGCGTATCTCTGAAGAGTTAGAACACCAATATTATCTATTATTTTGTAATATTTTTAGTTTTTTCAAATAAAGTTTAATAAAGTGTTTAAAGTTGAATTGTCATTTATAGCGTAGTGTAAGCTATGATTTCATATGGCTCCTAGGAAGTCCTTTTCTTTTCCTGTGTTGGCGTTCATATCTCCGAGCATATCAAATCGCTTTTCAGCAGTCTTAAAGGCAAATTTGTACTTTGCTGATTTAATCTTTACAATGCTTGACTATTGTTTTACTCAAATCAGCAAATTTGGTGTTCCTTTTCTGTTTTACTCGCAAGTACCAAAGAGTAGAAAAGGAACACGGCTATTGTTTCCAGGCAAACATACTTGTACATTGAGGAGTGGGCGAAAAAAACGGAACATGTCCAGTTTTGAAAATTGTTCAGAAATCGCAAAAAACTGTTTATGTCTCTGAACTGATCACATTAACTAACTATGATTATCTCAGGTTGTGCTACTATTTGAACTCATTCACACCCAAAAAAAAATATTTTAAAAATGCTTAATACTTTAAGAGAAAAAACTGAAACAAAAATTTTGCAGGGACATAACTGGACATGGGCGTTTTTGTTAAACCCTTGAATGGACATGTGCCCTTTTGAACGAACGATTTCGACTTTTTGATACCACGGCGGCGGAACAGAATGAAGTTTTCCTGCCTCGAAATTAGGCTTAATTTACAATGAAAGTAAACACACCCTTTGGTTTTTTAAAAATAGAAATACGCATACTATGATTACAAAAAAAATTGTTGAAATATGTACCAAAAAGTGATACCTATTTTTGAATGGCAAATAGTAAAAAAACCATGCCAGCCAGAGTCTTAGGGCACGGCCACAACGCAGCCATCGCACCTAGGCCTAACACATCGCACCTAGCAAGAACAAAATTTTACCATCGCACACTAAACCTATATTGTGTTATGTGCAGTGCTAGGTGCGATGCCTGCGTTGTGGCCGTGCACTTAGAGTGTTCCAAGAAGGTAACTTTTGGGGATGTTAACAAAGTTCAGAAAAAACATTCATAACGCTCCAATTTTTGAGTTACAGTGAAATATGTGGCATAAAATTGCTTTTTTTCATATTTTTTTACAAATAAACCCCTTTATTTCTGTTTTTCCCACCGTATACTATTGTTTTTATTAATTAATTGAAAGCCGCATTTCTTACGACTACAAAGATATCCTATTAAACTAATTTTTTTCCACTAAACCCAAAATCAAAACGCGCTGTCTCGAAAACGGGTTTTTGGGTATTTTGCTATGCAAAAATTCAAATTTCAAAAATTAAACAAAACATGTCCTACAAACTTTTCACTTCTGTCATTTCTGACCAGTTCCACCAAAAAAGTCCGTTACATCACGCCAAAACCAAAATTTATATTATGTACATATCTCACTGCTCTGGCGCCTGGACTAGTAGTTTATTGTAATGAACACGGTTCCGTCAAAAAACTTTATTAAAACGGCCAACCATGGACATGTGCTGTTCGCCCACTCCTCAATTACTTATTCATAATTACTTACTTATAATTTTATTTTGGTTACTGCGAATGCACATTTTTGTAATCTACTATTTTATAGTATAGACTATAGGGGTATCAGTTGGCATCTAGTTGAATTAACGTAGTGCTTTTCTACGAAAGCTTTTTGAAAGTTGTTTAAAACTGGTTCTGTCATAATATAATTTCGAACATTAAGCTTTCTTCGGTAAAAAGCTTTGACTTAACTAACGTTACCGTTAAATGTAATAATTTTCAAATTCCATATCAAAATTGTAAATTAAAATTTTTGCTAAGGTGTATTAAATTTATTGTTTAATTGTTCATTTTTTAATATTAGTATCAAAGACCTTGTCGATTGTTCCTTATCTTATCTTCCTTATTAAATTAGGCCCGATTTTTATGGTCAAAGCATTATAAAATGTTTTATTTCGAGTTGAAAACAAGTGCGGATGTGTGCATATGCACTGTAGAGTCATGTCAATTTGACACTTGAATTCTTTCAATAAGTGGAAGCTATGTTTGACTTGATGCAGACTAAAAGCAATCTGATGAGTAGCTTGGTACAATTTAGTGAAAAGGGAAAATCGTTGATGGTCTTACATTTTTTCCAATTGCCTGACCTTTATTTGTACAACGAAAACGTCAACTTTTCCGCTATCCTTTTCACAAAGGCAGGAATAAATTTGTTCATTCCTTACTCCACCAAATCTGCGAAGCCTATAGTCCGTTCAAAAAGCGCGTTTGTGTGTCGCTGATCACGAAAATCGAAGTCTCGCAGTCCTAAAATATGAGCGTCACCCTTAAAAATACAAAAAAAACCTTTTTAAGGGTTTTTCGTGATAATTTCAATAATAATCACAAATAGTTCAATGAAAACCACTTTTTTCAATATTTATTTGCGGAGGTGGTTGATTTATACCAAATAAAGCCAAATTTAATGATAGGCGATAATCCTAAAGCGTTGAAATTTAGTGGTTGTGACGACTGAAAATTAAAAAAAAATTTTACAAATTGTTTTTCCAACTTTATGCTTCAAACGCAGGGTTCACTGCCATCTCCTCCAACACCCACCCGACTTCCCCTAATCTATCCTATATTTCTCTCTATCCTTCGAACAGGCGCGGATCTAGAATTAGTTAGGGGGGGTCAAGGAATTAAAAGTGCGGAAAAAAATGTCTACTCCTAAAAAAACAAAAGCAAAATTAACAAAACGAGCAAAACTAACCGAATTTTTTGGTGGATTAAAAACAAACGTGCCCTACGAAAACGTGCCCTAAATGTGTTTTTGATGAAGACGCGCCGCGCCCTTTCTGCAGTGCAGCTAACTTGCAAATCAAAACATATAAGGTGCGCTTCATTTTCATTGGAGTGCGTACGCCGGCGTAGTTGAAGTGCACATCGGCGTAGATTCAGCTACCACCAGCCCATACTGTGGTGTAGCAACAACTACGCCAACGAAAATGAAACTCACCTACAGAAATCGTATAGGTCAACCTGTTGTTGGAGGTTTTTTTAATTTGCAAATAAGTTGGATCGTTTTTGTTTTTTTTTAGTTGGGCCAATTTTGTTTTTTAAATAGCGAGCGCTTTGGCGGGGGGGGGGGGGGTAATAACCCCCGTGACCCCCCTGGAACCCCCGCTTGCCTTCGAGCTAAGCTTACTACTAGACATTGCACCATGACGTGTACGACATGACACGACGGGCTGGTAGTACAAAGGGTGACACGTGAGCTTAGACTATCACATAAAAAAAATTCAATTGAAACCATATTGTCAGGCACAAATAAATTATTTTCAATCCAGAGGGGTTAGAGTACACCTAGACCAAAGTTGAATTTGAAAAAAGATTGAAGTTTTTTGTTTGCATTTAAATTTCTATAAATATTTCCATGGCAAGCTCTAATGTATTGGTCTTCACTAAGTTCTAAAGAACTCGAATGATTAATTGATTCAAATATAGAGGTGGATAACTATCGATAGTCGACGCCATCGATAGTCTCGGATAGTTTTCACCAAAACATCGATAGTTTCGATAGTCTATCGATAGTTTTGACTTATTTAATAACAATGACGTTTACATGCTGATATTTTCGACAACTCAATTATCAAAATTGTCACTTTCACTTCAATTTCGAGTTCTGTTTGAACTTTTGTAGAAAGAATGCAGAATTTTATTTTGTTTTTGCTTGACAGTAACTAGAGTATCTTTATCGGATTTATCTACAGCACAAAGGGGCTTACCTCTGAGCTATAGTCTTTCACATAAAAAAAATTTCCTGCTAGCTAATTAGACTACAGAGACCTAGCCATAAAATGAGGTTAGTAGGGGAGAGGGGGGCATAGTGGGGTAGCGGGGCATAGCGGGGTAGTACAAAATTGATGTGAACAAACAGTAGTACGATAATTTAAACGACGCACTGGGTTTAGTATTAAGTCGTAGTATGACCTTCGCTAATGTTACAAGTATTCGCGACATCGATTTTAACGCTCGCAACAAAAGTAATAATATTACGTATTTGTTAAAAAAAATTGTTATTCGTGTCATAGTTAATGTATGTGCTAGTAATGTCCTGTTTATGATTGTGTGCTACATTTTACTGTAAACTATTCCGGATACGAGTACGAAAAAAAAAATTAATTAAAACCAAAGGTAATATGTAGTTGTTAATATTTTATCTTGCAATGTGGGTAGGGGCAAAGTGGGGTATTCTAAATGGGGCATAGTGGGGTATTCAATCGACAAGGAGTTTAGTGTCACTCTGCCCCGTATTCATTCATAATTAGATATAACTTCATAGTTTACATAACTTCATAACTTGATGGTTTATTTACACAAACAATTGCTTGTTTCAGTTATTGTTCGCACATATAAGAAAAAAACGAATCAACGCTCTTGGGGTCTATGGAGGCTATAGAAAAAGCAGTGCGTAGTGTGGTGTCAGAAAAAAAGGGTTACAAAAAAGTCCACAGCCACATGTTGCTCCATAAACTATACTTCACTCTGAATGTATTTTATTCCGTTAGCCAAACTGTTATTACTAAAATAAAAAATGGCGTGCCAAATAATGATAGACATGCTGTACAACCCAAAAAAAATTAAACTAAACCTAACGCCATTATTAGCTGAAAAATGACCGATAACATCTTAGATACCCCACTATGCCCCCCTCTCCCCTACTGCAGTCATACTGTAGTGCTGCGTTAATGAACTAACCCATATTCAACCAATGAACCTAGAAGATTGCTTCATGCTATCGACAACATAATTTTATCACCTAAATTGAACAGCAAAATTCGCTGTTCGATTATTTCATTTTAATCACAAGATTGTAGGTCTTAAATATAAAGTCCACTGGCGACAACCTCTTCCGCAAGTAATAAACTTTGCAAGTAAATAAGCACGGTATTGTGTTGTTTTCTTTCGCCTACGTCACCTGAGTGAAACATACAAAAGGGGCGTTTGATTTGTAAATCTTCCTTATTTAACAAAAAAGCAAATAGTTTTTCTAATTATTCTTGGAGGAGATACCCTATTAAATATCGAGACATCAAGCCTCAACGGCAGGTATTAATTTTTACAAGAGAACTAGCGATCATCACTCGCCGTGACTCTACTTTCCGATATATAGTTGAAATTAAGTTTAGTCAGTGGCAGTGCGGATATTTATTGAATTGGTAAAATCAAGTATGTAAATAAATCATAGAACTTAAATTACTGACAATCCATTTATTATTAAGAAATGCCATACACGACTTTACTGTCGATAGTAAAGAAACCACATCGATAGTGCTCGATAGTGGAAAACCATCGATAGTTGTCCACCTCTATCAAATAGAAACCTAACTCCATTTCAATCGGTGTCTCTCAGGCGCCCATTTAACGGAACTCTGTAGTTCTGTTACGTCTTCGACAAGACGAGATAAGCAAGTTGCAGACATTGTAGGTATTGATGATCTCCAACCTATACGAATGTCTAGTGCTAATATCTGCGTTAAAATAGCTGAGATAATATTGATCATGGATTGGGAATTAAATTAATTCCTATTCCAAATCGTTAAATAGTCTGCAAAGGATTTCTGAACACCGCGATATGAGACAGCACAGGAACAACCCAAACCCTTGAAGTTCACCAAACCAGCACTTCAAGTATTCGATATATTTCATCAAGGCTCGATCACGGACCCTCTTCACCAAACTGCTGGCTGGCTCAATAGTCAGTTGCAGGCCGACGAGCTCAATGTAAGAGCTTCGTCCGTCTCTCTTTGGTTTTAAATCCCTGATGACCTGGAACCCAAGCAAAGATTAAACATACCGAACTCTCAATGTCACTTAGGCAACCTGGACTCTGATTACACAGGCCAACGAAGAAAAAACTTTTTGGATGTGCTGAGCCCGAAAAAAATAGTAAAAAATCGTATCATCCAACATTTTTTCACATTTATTGAATACATATATGAAATCTGAGAAATTTAACTATCCTGCTAACGATTGGATGATATATGGAGATTTGAGAGTAATTTGCATGCTCCTTGGGCAACAAAAGGGGTTTACTAAGTTCCCGTGTTTTATATATGTGAGTAGGACTGCAGAGCAAGAGATCAACACTGGTCCACAAAACATTGGCCTGCAAAGAAAAGCTTAACACCTCGAAAGAAGAACATTTTGCATAAAACTAGTAGTAAACCTAAAAAAGGTCTTTCTGCCACCTCTTCACATTAAACTAAGTTTAATGAAACAGTTCGTAAAAGCCTTGCGTGAAGATGGTGAATAGAGCCGATTTGTCCATTTTAAATATAATCAAGGTCATATTTTGAAAGAACTGTGGGTGATACAACAAAACTGATGCCAGATACGAATGCGCAGCGTAAGCTGTTTTTAACTTCTCGAAACGGCATGCTAATATCGGGTACACCTTTGCTGCAAATACATTGTCTAAGGTGCCCAAGCTTAACGCTCTGCTAATCCTGTGGCTTTCATGTTAGATCTCGGCATACTTGAAGCCAACAGGCTACCATAACAGCCCACCCTGCGGGATTTTAAGGAGAAGACCTGATAACCTACGATGTGTGTTCACAGAAGGAGAGCTAATCTTTGAAATCTTCAATGGCATGCAAATGCAATCCCACAGTATTCCCGCTTCTGGATTATTTTCGACAATACTAACAATTGACGCTGAAGACCATCGCCCAGGTGGTTATTCCCTTTCACCTCTGCAAAACGTACATATATGGCGCAGCCATTTACTTCAAGTTGCAGTCTGTGAATAGTTCAGCGTTGGTTCGGTGAAGGCTAGTTCTTTTGAATTTTGGTTGGATTTAAATAGAATATCGCTTTTAATATCATTTAAAATAACAATCCACTGAAATGTTTATTGAATAAGAAAATGGTAAAATAGTAAATGCATACGAGTATATTTAAATAAAACGATTTTTTTCAGACCAGTCCAATGAATACGTATTGTGAATTCAGCAAGAGCTCGCTTCCAAACTAAATAACTTAAGGATAATCAAAATGCATACCCTTATACCATTCGTTCCATAGTATTTCTATAACTTGAAAATTCTGCTAAATTTACCACGTGAGTGTCTGTGCCAGCAACATACGTGCCTTCAGTTAATGTTTGAACGTGATGCAAAACCATTTGTTCCTAGGTTTAGTGGCTATGCATTCTCTGCATAACACTTCTGATTCTGGGTGCTTCAAATGTTCCAAATGACTTCCATTATAGTTTTCAGATATTTAGAGTGAATTTGATGTGCTTGATGTTTTGATATAAAGGAAAATGACTTTTTTATTTCTAAATGAATAAGCACAATGCTTTTATTGCTTAGTTCATATAACAAAAAATGGTAAAAAGGATTCGAATTTTACTCATAATCTATCAAGTGAACAAAGCACATTCCATAAAGGCACGTACTCCAGAAGAAGGAAAAATATACGTGAATAAGGAATAGTCAAAGATTTATGTTTTTATAGCTCATTTAGACTATCTGCGCCACTGATTTATATGAAGCTGATTTACTTTTATGTGTTTTTTTATAATCCTACAGATTTTATTATAACTGCTAATGAACTGACAACAAAAAGGAGTCAATGTGAGAGGCTTGTTAAACCTATCAAAAGAAATATGTTCACAAAATTGATAGTTGAGAAAAATAATGAGAAAAAACCATATTAGTCCAGTAGAAATAGGCGTGAGAAAAAATGAGAAAAAAAGAAAATAATTCGTTACAGCAATCTGTCAGCGGGGAATTGTCGAACAAGCTCTTATAAAAGAGGGAAAAATAAATTGAACCGTCAGCTGCTATCCGGGGTGGAATGGGGGGGTTTTCAACAGTTTTTCGCGATTTCTGGCTAAATTGTGCATCCTATAGAAAAAAGTTATATGTAAAATTTGTAGGAAATAAAAGGATCTACAACTTTTGTGCATACCATTTTTACCCTAACCTCAAAATTTTTCGAAAAAATGGCAGAACCCGGTTTTTCGGTTTTTAATTTTTTTCTTTGACCCAAAAGATACCTTTTAGGGTTGCGAAAAGGCATTAATTTTTTCAGACGGAAATATTTAGAGATTGTTGTTAAATTTGGTTTTTTTTTAAAAAAAAGCGACATTTTTAACTGCGATTCCTCTTAAAACTACGCTTCCTACGGAGTTCTGTTGTGGCTGACCTTTTCGTTGTTACGTCTACTTTCGAAAAATGGTACTGCAATGGCAAAAATGACCGGAAAATTGAAAAAATCGAAAAAAATACTTTTTTCGTGGTAATTTTCATATTTATCGTTGAATAATTGTTATTAATTATTTAAACCATACTAATTTTGTTATGTTAACGGGAGCTATGATAATACTTCTTTTAATTGTGGTAGAGATCGAGTTAGCCATTACAGCCAATGAAGGGTCGGGCCGGCTTGTACCATAGTCGAGGGTCTTGCTTCGTGCATCATGCAGTTCATTTCGGAACATCAAGCAAGCATCACTGTTTTACTGGTTGTGATACGACCTCAGGATTTGCAGGAAAAGGAAAAGTAATGACAATAAAACCAATTCTACAAAATACATATTTTCCTCAACTGGCTGATATTTTTTACAAAAACATTGCTGATAAAGAGATGATAGCTGATAATGGCAGTAAATTAATAGTATGGATTTACAGTAAAAAGCAAGATTTAACTCTGCATGATTTACGGTTTGACATGTATAAAGGCCCCCATACACGGTCAAATTGGATGTATAGTACATCCAGATTTCCATTAAACCCATGCGCGCAACGCAACGTTTTGATCGGCAGCCCGGCTCACACACAATCGATCGTTTTGGTTGTACATCCGCACTTCAATGTACATCCAATTTGAGAGTGTATGGGGGCCTTTAGACAATCACGTTTAAATCAAGTTTTAAATTGGAAAAATTACCTCGACCAACAGAGGCAGCAAAACAGCATTGTTAGCTTCAAACATGGGTTGGAAACGAAGTAATCCCAACAGATTGAGGTTGGAAAGAAACAGCGGAAGGAATCATTAAGCCGAATATCACAGATGATAAATTAATACCTGATCATCTCCTGAAATATTTTTGTTGCAGCTGTGAAAAGGGCTGTAAAATGCGGCTGTAGAAAACATGGCCTGAAATGTCCCAATCCCAACTGGTGTTTAAATTGTTTTAATTTTGAAAATTGCTCAAATGCTGAACTTCCACAAGTTTCTAAAGACGAAAGTGACTCGGAAGAAATGGAAACAGATCAATGTACTGTAACTGAAACAGTACTCAATGAAACTGTTGAAAACCCTGAAGTTTTGTTGCATCTGACGAAGAAAATTTACAGCACTCTGCAAAGAGATCAAGAATACAGAAAAATTCATGAGAGGACTTTAATGCATACTTTTTTCAGTTTGGCGTTTTAACCATATTCAAAAAAATATCTAATTATTTTACCGTATTTACGAATTTCATGCTGTTAATATTAGGAGTGGGCGAACAAAACAGCACATGTCCATGGTTGACCGTTTTAAGTTTTTTGACTGAACCGTGTTCATTACACTAAACTACAACTAATTTCAATTTCAGACACTTCAAAAAGCAGTTGCATGTCATCCTTTTTTGATAGCAAAATGAAGGTTTCCCTACAAAAAGGCACAATGTCCTACGAATATTTATATTTTTTAACCATTCGTCAATGTGGATTTTCAAAAGGGAATTTTTTCTCTTAGTTTATTAAAAATTTTTAAATTTTTTTTTTGGTTCTGAATGAGATCAAATAGTAGCACAACCTGACATAATCATAAATAGTTGATGTGATCAGTTCAGAGACCTAAACAGTTTTTGCGTTTTTTGAACAATTTTCAAAATTGGACGTGCCGTTTTGCAGGCGCACTCCTCTTATTAGCTGAGACCGGCAGTGAAATGCTTCGATTTTTTCATGGCATAGGTATTGTTAATTTGTTTCTGAATAATCGTCGTTAACGTGAAAGATTAATTAGAAAATTAGAATGGTTTAATTAATTAATAACAATTATTTTAACGATAAATATGCAAATGACCACGAAAAAACACATTTTTTCGTTTTTTCCATTACAGTACACCTTTTTTTACCACTTATCGAAAGTAGACGTAACAACGAGAAAGTCAGCCAAAACAGAACTCCGTAGGAAGCGTAGTTTTAAGAGGAATCGCAGTTAAAAATGTCGCTTTTTTTTAAAAAAAACCAAATTTAACAACAATCTCTAAATATTTCCGTCTGAAAAAATTAATGCCTTTTCGCAACCCTAAAAGGTATCTTTTGGGTCAAAGAAAAAAATTAAAAGCCGAAAAACCGGGTTTCCGCCATTTTTTCGAAAAATTTTGAGGTTAGGGTAAAAATGGTATGCACAAAAGTTGTAGATCTTTTTATATCCTACAACTTTTACATTTAACTTTTGCACAGTTTAGCCAGACATCGCGAAAAACTGTTGTTAATCCCTAAATCCCCCCCCCCCCCGTTCCACCCCGTATAGCGGCTGTCGGTTCGATTTATTTTTCCCTCTTTTACAAGAGCTTGTTCCACAATATCCCGCTGTCAGATTACTGTAACGAATTTTTTTGTTGTTCGAACCCTATTTCTGCTGGACTAATATGTCATTCCCGAAAAATTAAATGTTTTTGGCAAATTGGCGATCACTTACTTCAAATGCGTTCGGATATATTTTCACATACTAACACGGTTACAGGTGTATTGATGCTAATTGCTTCTGAAACAAATAATCCTTTTATAAAATTTATTGATTAGACCTCAAATATAGCCTTGTTCGAATGGCGAAACGGGGAAAATCTTAACCGGGTCTTTACAACTACGTGGATACCAATAGCTAGAAAATTTGAAAGAGCCGGGTGTCGTATTCTGTTAAAAAGATATCAAGATCAACTATATTCACTATACTATATTCACGGTTGAGGTTTTTTGTAAGACATACTTCACCTTTTTTATGTGATAAAACCAAGCTTAGGAGTCACCCTTTGTACTACCAATCCGTCATGTCGTTGACATCATGGTGCAATGTCTAGTAGTAAGCTTCGTTTGAAGGATAGAAAGAGGATAGGAAAGGTTAGAGGGGGTCTGGGGGTGTTTATGAAAATGTCGATGAACCTTACGTTTGAACTCTAAGGTGTTGTACGAGTTTGGGAATACTGACTGGGGGAGATTATTCCACCTTGTCCAGAGTTTTTCCATTCATAAACGCACGTATTGTGCGTGAAAGGGAGGCTGTAGGGGGATTCTCGCTTTCGCAACGCATGGCGTGGCCAATACAATTCCAGTTATTTCGCCTGATTTCGTCGTCTATCCTTCTATTCTATCTGCCAGTAGATTTCTAGGATAAGACGTAGGCATCTATCTATGAAAACTTGATGGCGGCTTGTGATGAATTGGGTGAGTTTTTAATAGACTGCTTTCACGAGAGCTGTTTAGTAATTTGGTTGGCACAGCACCTTACTGTTGCCTGTGTTAGCCGTGTTTTCCGCTTTTTCTACGAGCTCCTTTATCTGCCGCATTTTATCCCGGCCGACATTTCTCTTTACCTTCTGGTGTAATTGCAAGTATTTTGAGGTCGCCTTTGGACGTACAGTGCCATAAAACTAAGGAAATCTGGTGCCTGGATCTCCCCCAGAAGGAAGAACGACTTCGAACGAGTAGCAGAATTTAAATACCTAGGAATTATATGCAGTACGAACAAAAACACATCCGTAGTCATTCATGTAGAAAGATACTGAGCTCGAAAGTGCTGTAAAGAAGAACAAAACCGAAGATTTACAGGATAACACTTAGAAAATTCTCTTATAGGGATGCGAAACCTGGGCAGCAACTAGTAGCGTTTGAAAGGAGAGTACTAAGAATGATATTTGGGAAAGTGGTAAACTATGAGAAGGTCCTAAGGTTCAGCAAGTCGCAAATATTAGATGACTAGGTCACGTATTAGCAATGCCAAGCCCCGGAATACCTGAAGTCTTACTTGGTGCCACACCAGCAGGTTATAGAAAGATCGGAAAACCCAGAAAAAGGTGGTTGAAAGCTATGGAAGATGATCTGTCAGAAATAATTGTACGTAATTGGAGAAAATCGCTGGCTGCCGCGAATCCTGGAACGAAATTGTTGAAGAAGCAAAGGTCCACCAAGCACTACAAACTACAACATAAGAATAAAAAAAGATTGGCCAAACCAGGAGCGGATCCAGAAACAATTCTTATGTTCGGTGTACAGTTAAAAATTATAGTAAAAAAATTGATCCCCTAAGAATAAAATAACTCACAAGAAAAAAAACATTGTAAATCGCAAAATGCTAAACGAAGAATATTCTGATTTCTCTCACGCTTTTCTACCTACGATCTTCTAAATGAAGTAACTTCTGTTCCTTATAAAAAATAAAAGAATGCACATTTACCTAAAGGATGAGCCTAATTATGTTGCTCTACGATAATTAGATTAGGAGTCATTTAAGTTTAAGGAAATTTTCAAAAAAAATACAATTTTTTTCGTAAACACCGTCTATCTTAGTGGATAGTGGGGATAGCCCCCCTCTCTAGATTCAATTTTTTTCTCTAAATATATCCAGGAATCACCCCTGAAAATATTAGCCACGTAGTCTAACAAAGGATTTTATTGAACGTCTGATGAGTGATGACGTATACAAGTCGCAAATGAGGGCATAGAGAACCGATTTAGCGTGGCTGGACAAGGTGCAAAATCGCGCTCTCCATCTTATTGGCACCATTAGCTCCTCAATTGACTCATTAAGGCACCGCAGGAATGTAGCAGCTCTGGTGAAATTCTACCATAATGACTGTTCCACCGAAATATACAATCGTCTGCCTCCACAGCAATATTTTTACCGCAACATAAGACTAGCCCTCACGGCTCACCCTCACTGTCTACAGCCCTTATTTACACGCCCACACCAGTCTAGAAATTCGTTCATTACGAGAACAACCTCCCACAGTCAGTATTCCAAACTCAGACAACATCCAGGCTGTGACGTAACGTGGATTTCTGCCATCAGGGCGAACCGTAAATTTTCCGCCCCTACTTGCGCAACTAAGAAAAAAATTGCTATAAAGTTTGCGATGTAGAGAAGTCACTGTTTTAAAAGGATTCAAAATACAATGTCTTTATTAAATTAAAACTTTATTCTGCGTGTTTTTTTGCAAAGCAAATTCTTTAAAACAATGGCCAATGCTAATTTGTACACTTGTTCGATTGACAAGAATGGGTTGAACGTGAAAAACACGAAGACGAAATTAACATCTGCATTGGAAGGGAATAGTTCACTATGAGTAGTGACCGACCAAAGATTCGGTTTCGGCCAGTTTCGGCCAAAAAATCTTGTTTCGGCCATTGTTTCGGTTTCGGTCAAAAATTAGCCGAAATTTCGGCCGCGCCGAAACTCAGTGTTCGTGAATTGTCGCGCTTCGTTCGGGTGAGTTCGTGCTGTTTAGTGCCGCTGGACAAATATACGCAGATCGCCGGAGTAGCTTGCTTGGTGAAAACGTAAGAAAACTGCTTTTATTAAGCTGGCTACCCAAGGTGCGTGATTTTGCGGATTATCACGCACCGTCGACGTCTACGGACGACCTCGGATCGTACCGCACAAGCTCCCACCGCAGAAGTTACCGACTCGCGGCAGATCTTACGCCCCGCTGCAGACTTGCCTGCGCCTTCACGGACGACATTCTTCTCATGGTGCGCCTTCCGCGTCTGCCCGCTATATCGCGCACCGTGGGAAGCCAGCTTTAGCGTACAATATAAGACTTTTTAATTACGAATACTACAATTACGAATACTAATGTTAGATAAATAAAGAACTATTTTATCTTACATACTTTAGTTGTTGTTTTTTATTTCATTTAACACGAATTAAGTATATAACATGTAAAACGTATACTAGATTTCAGCAAACAATAGAAATTTTAACATGTCTATATGAGTTTCGGTTTCGGTTTCGGCCGAAAATGCGACGAGGCCGAAGTTTCGGTTTCGGCTGAAAATCCGGTTTCGGTCGGTCACTAACTATGAGGTACTTCCAGTTGATAAGACGATTCATTCTGTGGACAACTAGAGAGATTACGCCATGCAAGCAAACGAAAATGGCGGAAACTGAATAATAGAAAAGGTGTTGTCTTTGTAAAGTCGGGAGCGGCAGATCAACTCTTAGAGATTTCCAAGGTATTTACGTTTATTGTTTTTAATTGGTTGCATACAAGAAATTATATTTCATTCGAGTACAATTATCGAGGGTAGGGAAAGGAGAGGAAATCCGGTTTTGCGGGTTACCGCTGGATCAACACTCTCGTGGTAAACAATTTGGTTAGTGGTAGTCTTTGTCTATATTGTCGGTTTTCCACCGGATCAACTCTCTGGGGTTCTGTTGATTTTCGGTGTACCACTGGACCAACTCTCCTGCGGCTTGTTGTTTTGTTGGTTTGTCTGTATACCAGTGGATCAACTCTTCTATGCTTCTATCAACGGAATCAACGCTTCAACTGTCTGATTGCATCTGCCCCCAGCAGGCAAGCACCGACCTTTTATATCCTTGTTGCGCGTTGCTATTCGGTGTCGTCCTGTTTCGTTACCATAACAATAACGCCCGACCACACATTTTTTTGATGACCCGTCATAAAGCAGAGTTTGGTGGAAAAATTTTGATGCATCCGTACCGTATAGTCCAGATATACACTGTAAAAAAATTTCTGTGGTAATTTTACAAAAAAAATACTGGAATTTTTATTCACAAGCAGTTTTGTAAATTTGCAAAATATATTATTAGGAATATTCCAATTCTACTTTACGTATTTTTACCAACTGTGTAGTAAATATACATTATTTGTGGGATGTAAAAATACAATCAGTATTGGAGCTTTCACTTCATAGTTTCGTAAATTTCCAAAACTTTTGTGTATGCCCTCTTGTTCGGAGAACAAATAAGGTAACTGCACCCCAACGAGCACAACAACCTCATCGGAATCAATCAGCAAGTGACGATCGTTCACCCTTTCTTCAACGCACAAAAATTGCTGACGATCACCTGGGTCATGGCAGTTCAGCTGCACATTTAGGCCAAATTTGCCGACGGTGCGAGAAAGGTCATCGCCGCCCTGGACACGACAAGGTCTCATCGCTGGAAGGAAGTAAACATTCCGCGAAAAGTCATCATTGCGAGCGGTAGCGCGAATAAAGAAAAAAAATTCAAATTCAATTCATAGTTCGGTGTAATTTAAAGCAATAAAAATTATATTAATTCGGTAATTTCGACTTTCATTTATTCTAATAAAAGTAATTTTTTCGGAATCAAAACACCTCTCCCTATACATAAAAATAGCATTTAGCTCACAATGAATCGCAATGATAGCTTCAAGCTGCAAGCTAGAAGCTGTGAATGTGAATCATTGTACAAACCCTTTTATCCTAATTTTAGATGCTTGAAGCTTGCAGCTTGAAGCTTTAATTGTGAATCGGCCCTAAGCATCAAAAAATATCAAAAATTTCTTGGCTGTTACAAGAAGCCCAGACCCTGACCAAAGTCAAAAGTCTGACCTTAACTTAAGAACATTTTGGCATATATGCTTAGTATTCCATTGTTACCTGTGAATTATATCTATGAGAGGGAAAATTTAAACCTTACATTCCAATGAACAATTTGTAATTTTACTGAAAATAGAAGTTCTAAAATTACGCCTCTTACTGTAAAATTACAGTACAAAGTTCAGTACATAACATTGATAAATAATATAATAATATTGTAATTTTCCTACATAAACGATTTAGAAAAATACACAACATTGTGTAAAATATAGGTCACATTCATGTAATCAACATTTACGTTGTGCAGTATTGGAGATTCTCAATTTGTTTATGTGAAATTACAAAATTTATAGTAAAATTACAATAATTGTGTAGTAAATTAGTATTTCATATCGCGATTTTTAATTTTACTGTACATTTGCACTGCGAATTTACATATTTTTTTTACAGTGTAGCATCGTCAGCAAACTTTGTAAAAACTATTTACTATTTAATTTAGCATTTAAGGGATATTTGCAAAAAACTGATTTTTTGACCTTTGTCCTTGAATACATTTTTTTACTCCCCACTGATCGTTGGAGAAATTCGACATTTGTTTTATAATGATGTTTTTAAGCTATTCTCGGTTTATGCAAGGCAAGAGGACTGACTGACTGGACTATGCCGTCTGTCAAGGGTATTAAAAATTCTGTGTATACACAATGCATGAATTTTTTCCGGTTTTGCTTTAGGCCTGACTGTGACTCCATGTGATCTATTTAACCCTATCGGTACCAACTTATACGAAAATCGCTGCCTCAATACAACAAATTGACTGAAACGGTTAAAATAAATGTGTTCCTGTGTCCCTTGAGATTCGTGGGTTGGGTTTTGGGTGGGTGAGGCTGCATTGCGGGGCATTTCAAAAAATTGAGACCTCAGTACAATTTACCGTCGTGTCTGTAAGGGAAAAATGTACTGCCTCGCGTAAGTCCTACTCAACTACAGTAGTAATGTTAATCAAATAGTTCTCAGAGCTATAGTAGCTAGATATACATAGCTTCTAAAGTGAGTTGTCTATTTTTATGATTATGTATAGAGGTAAATTTCCTAGTTCAATTGCTTTCACTCGAGTTTTTTCAGAACTAAAGTAATCCATAAATCATAGAGCTCTGTGCGGGGGGGGGGGGGAATTTCCCTCACTCCCTTTTGGATCCGCCACTGGGCCAAACAAAGTCATTGAAGTTTCATTGCAGTAAATTTAAAAACTTAAAGTGCTGAAATATACCAATCATAAAGGATTTTCATTTCATGCCTATGTGTATGTAAATATTACTCAAAATATATTCCATAATCTGGTAGTAGAGTTTGATTGTAAATCCGCAACAGCACCAGAGTGTGAATATCGATAATCCTCCCTTTGATGGAGGCAGAGCAATAAAAGAGCCCATTGCTCAATTGACGATATAATAACAGTTTAAATGCAAAAGGTTTGTCAATCAAACTTATAGACCTATGTACATGATGTTGACGTGAATAAATATTAATCCCAGAAAAGCGCATCACCCGAGCAAGCAAGCGCTCCTTCACGTGTCAACATCAATACTAGCAAAGCCGCAACCAATTCATCGGCAAAGAAGCGTTCAGTTTACAATAAATTTCGAGTGGGTTAGACTGCGAAATTTTAAAAGATTTATAGCAGGCTCCCTCTGCTCCCATGATTCTCACTGCAATTGGAGCAATTGGAACAGACAAAAATTCGATTTGTTCACTGACTTTGCATTCTAGCCAGGAAAATACATAAACAATGCAGTGTCGACTTGTACTGTGCAGTGGATGCGACGCCATGATGTATGGCATGGTGGCATATAACTTATTCAAAAAAGGAACGAACGAATTACAAAAACACATCTCCTGAGCTAACGTGTCCGAGGAAATTATTAATGTAATTTATGAATTTGCCCATTCGAGTTGGGTCTCTTGACCCTGAACCCCCCTCAAACGCTATACATCATGTCGGAAGAATGTTCCGGCAACTTCGTCCTAATGATATTTGTCAAGGGATTACCATGAATCAGGTCAGGGAGCTACGGTTTTGCCCATTAAATGATGTTGCGGAGACAAAACACATTTCGGGTACTGTGCCAATATTCGTATCGGGAAGGCCTAGTTTTTCGTTGAATCTTTGGTTTGCCAATGACAGAAGCATAAAAGGGTTGGACTCGGACAGCATTCACCTGGCCATGTTCCAGACATGCCTCATTATTCTTAGTTGAACACTTGAAATATTTCTAATCAAGTTTCTTTATTGTTTGTAGACTTGAAATTAATTAAAGTGGATTTCCATTTCAAGGATTTCCAGGATTTTCTTACATTAAATTTCTTTTAGTACAAAGGTATTTCGTAATTAAAGAAAAACCAAATGAAAGCGACGCAAATAGAATGTCCATTTTCGAAATTCGCAAATCATTCACTAAAATTGAAAATACACCAATGACATGAAAATTTTGTAACAGCTTAAGCCCGGATTAAAAAATGGTTCTTTTATGAAACATAAAATGTTGTCCAGCATATTTGCATATGCGACACTAATTTACATAACTGCGAAGCTCAAAGGGTGCTATTTGTCGGTGCAGGTGAGTTTTTAGCACGATGGTGTTAGGAAGGAATTTATGTGAGGTTTTTAATTTGTCTACAAATTGTGGAGATTAAATTAACTCATTGTGGTCATTGTGAGTTTGAAATTAGTTTGGCAATGGAAGGTGTCAATAGTGAATTTAAATTAGCAAATACTATTTAAGGTGTTTCAAAACAGGCACCTAAATGTTTTTTTTAATTAAACACAATTCGAGTTTTTTGGTTTTTTTAAAGTGAAATTTTTGTTGTCGTGGTAGAGTAACTTTCTGTGTAGAGATATCGGACCGAAAAATGAAAGAAATTCAGGGGAATTGACAGAGTAGGCAGGCTGAAGTACGCCAAATCCACTTTGGAGTTTTAGGGCAAAAGCTAATTTTGTAGGTAAAATTTTATTAAGGCCCCCATTCACTTACAGGCCGCCGGCAGGCCGTGACCTTTCAGGCTAGGTCGGCAGGCACGCCCCAATGAAGGCCACATATTACTCAGTTTGACTGAGCGATGAGGACTTGAGCAATCCGCCTGACAGGCCGTTGACTGCGGGTGATCTCCCCACATGCACACAGGCGAAGACGACAATTTAGCGTAGGTGGTTGCGAATATAACTGCAAAAATGTTCATGGCCTCAATAAATATTTCAAACTGAATAGAAGTTCAGATCTTCAGACACGCACTGACGATAAATGCCCACAAGCATAAAGTAACGCAGAAGTGAAGTCGAAGTGAAGTAGACTTACTTACACTGAAGTAGATGTAACTTTCACTTTACTTCCATTTTGGTCACTCTCATACATTCATATGCAATGGGTTACCTAACTTCACTTCACTTCCCATTTAGGTTTGGCCTTAAAGATTTTTGTCAGTTTTCTGGGACTGCATGCCCCATGCAGTTGGCAGCCAGTGAGTGTGTGGTGATATTTGGCCTCAAGGCGAGAAACCTTCAGGCCAAAGCCTGCCGGCGGCCTGAATGTGACTAGGGGCCTTTATGGGGGTTAGATAGGGCAAAATCTGATTCTGTTTGAGTTTGATCAATAGGTGGTTTTGTTGCCGAATCCATTTTTGGGGCGTAGTTTGGGCAAAAGGTGGTTCTGTGGGGAAAATTAGTATTTTGGGATTTTAGTATGAGCAAAATGTAGCTTTGTTGCCAAATCCACTTTTGGGGTTTTAGTAAGGGAAAAAACTGGTTCTGCAGGAAAAATTTGCCTTTGGCGGTATATATGTATACCACCAAATAAAAGAAATTAATGGAATAACAGATTGCATACACGGAATATAACTGTCATACACAACAGAAGGTCCAACTTTAATAAACAAAAATTGCAGTGAAATGCAAATGATATTGAGCGGTGATTTTACTGATTTTACTCGCCAAGCCAGAAGCACAACCCCTGAACTTCTTAAATAATAAATTCAAATTGGAGCTGAATAATGATAAAATAATAGCAACAAGATCTGGAACAACGATTGACGTTGTATTTTGTAGATATTTTAATGAACTTAAACCACGTACTGTCATATCCTACTTTAGTTATCCCAAATCTATAATTTAATTTTTTGATTTTGGTGAAGATTTGAAAAAAAACAAATAAATATACATTTTAAACTGATCAATGAATATAGGGTGGTGTGAATAAAAACTGAGTGCAAGTGTTCACTCCATTTTTTGGAGTGAACACTTATTTTGGCGTGAATAAAAATATCCTTCGTTATTTTTCGTTAAGTGCTTCACTCTGTCATTTCTCCATATAGAGTGAACACTTCATTTTGATGTGAATAAAACAAAGTTTTAACGTTTGCCTGTGAGTGAACACTTGTAAAATTTGAGGGTGGTTGCGAGGACCTTTTTCATTCATTTTAATAAAATAAATTAAAAAAACTTTTAAAATAATTAACTTTTATAAATGAAATGCACTAAAAAGTAAAAAATTATTCTTTCTTTGGCAGTGATAGATATACACACGAAAAGTTTCATTGCAAAATAAGAAGTTTAATGTGTATTAACAATTTTAAAATTATATTCTCGTTTGGCTTTAAATGTTTGAACTCTTATCAATGAATTGTGTAAATTTACAGCATTTCAAGTGAATTAATAAAAGTTTGGGCATGAGTTGCAGTTAGACAATTGTGATTATAGTTATGGATGTCCAAACTTTTATTAATGCATCTAGCATTTCTTATTTTGCAATGAAACTTTTCTTTTGTATACCTATCACTGCCAAAGAAAAAATAATTTTTTACTTTTTAGTCACAATATAAATAACTAAAGAAATTTTTAAATTGATCCATTTTAAAAAGCAGCAGGTAAGTTTCTCATGTGCTCTATTTCCTCAAGAGCATCAGTATTGCATGTTTTTTTTGCCTGTTAATTGTACTGGTTTTATATTTTCAATTTTCAATCCGTTTAAAGATCTTAATCTACTCAGCATTACCTAAATGCTTGACCTCGCAACAAAACCACCTTTTGGCCAAACTAAAACCCCCAAAAGGCAACTTTTTCCCACAGAACCACCTTTGCCCTAACTAAACCCCCAAAAGCGGATTCGGCAGCAAAACCACCATTTGCCCAAACTAAATCCCGCAAAGGCAAATTTTGGACACAGAATCTCATTTAGCCTTAAATAATTTTTCCAAAGTAAAACTCCGTATAAATCCATCCACGTTTACTAGCCTACTAATTTCACAAAAATGACATTTCCCTTTAATCCCAAAATTTCCGATGAGTGAACTAAAATTTCCCATGAGTGAATAGTATTTGAATGAGAGAATTTTTATTCACACCAAATCGAGTGTTCACTTTTAACGAATCACTCCACTCAGGAGGGTTCCCTTTAAGTGTACACTTAGTTTTTATTCACTCCACCCATAGTTTAACTAGCAAAAAACCCGCGTGCGTTGCGACGTCGCGACGTAGCGACGCCTTTAAATAACATATGTCTGCACAGTCCGCGGTAGGAAAAAGGTATTATGATAAAAAGAACAAATCTGAAAAAATTGATTTTGGATACCTACATATAAAAATTTAGAGTTGCCTATAAAGTTGCGTGTCAGCTCCGACGCGTGATTGGAGTTTACTACTGAAAAACGATTGTTTTAAAATATATACAATAGAGACAAAGGAAGTAAATGAAGCCATATTTATATTGATTTAATAAAATATATTGCATACATTTTATTTTCTACTTTTAGTCTATTATATGTCTTCCGCCATTTTGTGGTGGCAGCCATATTAAATTTAAAATGACGTCATGCAGATTACTGTATTATAATCGTCACACCCTTACATTTGATACCCATACTGAGAGCGCTGTGAAGAAAAAAGTAATCCGCCATTTTGAATTTGGAATGACAACTATGTAATTGTAATCTACCTGTCAAAGCTTTCCATTTGATACCCATTTTGGGGGGGTCGAGGAAGACAAATGCAAAAATCTACCGCCATCTTGGAACCACCATCTTTATTTTTGAACAAAGTGGTCACATTGCATTGTCAAGAAAACTACGCACAACTGCAAAATTTGAAGTTGATCAGTTTGTGGCATTAATAATTTTCTACGCAATAATAACGGACTCCATACAAACGTTCATCCCGTATTTCAACCCCTTCAAGCCTTTGTTCTTCTCCAAGGTCTAATCTATCTCTGTACCAAATTTCATCAAAATCGGTTAAGCGGTTTAGGCGTGAAAGCGTAACAGACAGGCAGACAGGCCGAGTTACTTTCGCATTTATAATATTAGTAGGGATTTTTCGTTTTCGTTACAAATTCCCCATTCGTATGACTTTGACGTTTCACTTCTAAGGTGCGCCAGCGAACACCCTTTTTTTAGTTTGTGCTACAAAAGCTGGTAAACAAATCCCCTCAGGTGATCGGGTATGCCGAATAAATAGAGCAACGATAGGTAGCAACCTAACGATAGATGAACATAAGTTAGAAGCACTGGACCACTTCGCATACTTAGGTTCAACCGTGACGAATAAAAACGAAGAACTAGAAGAAATCAGTAGGAGAATTCTACTCGGAAACACAACGTTTTTCGCACACCGTAAATTGCTGAAATCTCGAGCAATACATCGAAAGACGAAGTTTACATACATAAGGGAGTGAAACATGGACGTTCACACAAAGCATAGAGGACATGCTAAATTCCTTTGAAAGGAAGATTTTGAGAAGCATAATAAGCCCAATTTGTGAAGAAGGGACACGGAGAATCAGATATTTCAGCGAGTTATATCAAATCTATGATGACATAAACTTAGTGACGTTCATAAAACTCAGTAGACTTCGCTGGGAAGGACAAGTCGAGCGTATGTCAGAAGACAGAGCAACAAAGAAAGTCTTCACTGGAATCATTGAAGGAGAAAGACCCGTAAGCAGGCCAAGGAAAAGGTGGAAGGATGCGGTTATTGCAGATGCGGAGACATTACATATACATATAGAACTGGTGAAATTCGGCCAGAAATCGAGAAGACTGGAGCAAAAGATTAGGGGAGGCCAAGGATCGAATTAGGCGGTAGCGCCACCGGAAGAAGAAGAAAGTTCTTTTAAGATCTGAAATTTATACATTTTTAATATTGAAAAATTAGAAGAAAATGAAACAATAAATTCCTCAAATTATAATGCAAGAATTTTTTTTAAGGTACATAAAATGGAATCCATTATGTTATGGTTTCTATTTATCTGACTCAAGAAAAAGGTTTTTTTCGATAATCGCTTCTTTTTAACAGTGATGGATTTACGCTTAGGCCCAGGGCGGCAAAATTTTAGGGGCGCCAACATTTTAGAGGCTGCAAAAGTTAAAGAACGATTGAAATTTAAAAATCAATTTAACTTATAGTCCACAGTCCCTGAGCCATTGTTTTTAATGATTAGTTACAAGCTGAAAATTCGTGAGCAGCTTCTTTTTGACGAGACGCCCAACATCTTCAATGCCCACGTGTTTCATTAGAAACCACGAGAATTTTCGCAAATAGAAAACTCGGGCGTCTCGTCAAAAGGAAGCTACTCACGAAATTTCAGCTTGTTACTAATCTTTAAAAAAAATGGTTCAGGGACTGTGGACTATTAGTTTTGTTGTGTACGGTATTTAAAATAATTGTTTAAGTATTAAACGAAAGTAAGTAATTAAGTATTAAATTATTTAACAAAAATTTCTTAGAAAAATATTTTTTAAGCAATTGTCAATTGGTGGGGGAAACAATTTAAGGCCACTACCTCCGCTCCTTCGCCAGTTATAAGAACTAACAACCTCGTTGGTAGGGATACGCAATCGGTACTCGATTCTTTACTGATATGAGTATTTGGCTTTCGATTCTACTCATAGCAGTACTCGATAGTTTTTACCGAGTACTTTTACTCATATGATTACTTATAGGGTAGAAATTTGCATTCAAATGAGAATTCAAGCTAACTGCAAGTTTATCTCAGTTGTGAATATTTTCCATATAAACGGTTTACACATATTACATAAGTATTTTTCTGCCTCAATTAAGGAGAGTTTAGCGCCGTTAAGGCAATTTTACATCCTAAACACAAAGTGGAAACTTTCGTGCAACAGAGAGAAAAACATACAAATTACCGTGCGATAAAGGAGGAGGTTTGAATATATATCCCATAAGTATTTGCAATCTGTCCCAGGTGGAAATCGAGTAATGCATACGCAAAGGCAGGCCGTAGGTATAAGACAATCCTTCGTTGAAAGTTGCGATAGGCATGTACTCAATTCTAAGTCTCGCGAGCAGTGTGCGATACGACCGCACTCATGCAAACGCACGCGCACACGAGTTTTACCTAAGGACTCGTGAGCTGCGAGTCATTAGAATGTGCGTGAGTCGTATACGTGCGCACGCGAGCGTGCGTTTCCGATCCCTGCAAAAAAGGAAGGATTGGCGAATTTACCCAAATATTTGTTCCATGTACCCGAAACACATTCTTCCGAGTCGAGTACTTTTGAACGAGTAAAAAGTACTTATTGGGTAATTTCTTTCGATTCTACTCATGAGTATTTACTCGAATACTTTCCACCGATTTCGTATGCCTAATCGTTGGGGAAAACGAATGGAGTGTGGACTGTATTTATTGTGGTATTTTAGTGTACTCATAGACAAATTATTTTATATATGGAAAAAGTAGCATCAAAACTATTTCCACTTGCTTGTACGAACTGGTTCATAATGCCGCCTGAACTTACCACGACAATCATATTTGGTGTCGTCGCGTAAATTGGCCGACGATCGACAATTGTTAGAAAATAATGAAGACATGTGTTCTGCACCAAATATATGAATTTTTTTACATTCACGTTATCTTTGCGATGTATATCCTAAAATAGACATCGCTTTACGCAATTATTTGAGTATTCCAGCTCCAAATTATTCTGGAGAAAGATCATTTTCTACTCTAAGAAGAGTGAAAAGCTATTGGAGGGGAAGTGTGGGAAACGAGCGACTCAATGCACTTGCATTGCTGTCTTATGAGAATACAATTGATGTTTTTTATTTATTGTTTGTACCAGAACTGGTGCCAAAGTAGTCCTGAGAAACGCTAGTTCAAATAACGATAAGAGTGCTTTATCCACAAGATTTTTCTAGAGAATTTGTTTTTCCATTATTAACATTAGCAAACGAACATTTCCTTCGTACTTCGTTCGCTACACTAGAGCGCGTGGTCGAGTTCGTCCTGAGCGTTTTGAAGCGCCACTGATAAACTGGGAATCAAATGACTTCATTTTGAAATTCGAACGATTTCAGGAGATATTAGCAAAAATTCAACTTCCAGAAACTGTAGGATGTAGAAAACAATTCCCAGTCCATCTAAAGCTTGAAAAGTTCGTGATATTTGTAAAGAGTAACGTAATTTTGAAACGTAACTCCATTTATGCCCTTTTTCTGCTGGTAAATCAGCTAATTAGAATGAGAGGAGATGTTAGCATAGAAAATTTAAACTGGAGTGAGTGACCAACAAAATTTGACAAAATTGGAATAGAAAAATGGCATTGTCATATGCATTCTAGCAGTTCAGCTGGAAAATATGAAGAAACAATTCAATATTTCATGACAGTTCTTGATTTTTCTACTGCTACTTTGATTTTATTATTGCTAACAGAACACAATTAACCCCGCGATTCTAGTTGTTAGATTGTTGTCAGATCTAACAACTCGACCCCAGGTATCGAAAAGAGCTTTGGCATAAAGCTTTTCCCTCGATTTTGGAGACTTTGAATTGTCAGACTTCCCCTTCAGCAGTTCGCTCAATCATGTTAGCCGGTGTTTGTTCACGGTATACAGAAACAAGGTAATTTAAAAGACAGAATATCGTTTTAGTGCGACGTCACTCGGCAACTCTTCCCATATAAAATCGAAATTGTTGTTGTTGTTTCTGCATTAAGTTGCCGGGTGACATCACCTTTTTCTACGATATTCGAAGCTGTCAGTCTCTTTCACATTACTTTTTTTGTTTTTGTGTTTGTTTACGTTTGAGTGCCGGCTCGCCAAAAGACCACTCAGCTCAGCTGTTCTTTGGACTCTTTCCAGTATCTTCCGATACGTAATTTTCTGAAATGCAGTCCACCATACCGATATGCCATGCATAAGTATAGGTCTGATTACGGCTGTATACAACCAGTGGACGATGCGGGGTTTAAGGCCCCAATTAACTCCGATCGTTCTTTGGCATAAGAAGAGAACTCTTTTGGCCTTATTGGCTCTCTCTAAAAGATTCGCCTCCACGTTAGTTTCCTATCCAGTATGAGACCCAGAAATTTCGCATCCCTAAGACGCCTTTTGTAGTTGTCCCAGTCTGAATCCAAGTTAGACCGTTTGGCTTTGTTGAAGGCCTGTCTACTTTCAGACCTTAGTTTGAGAAGCTTACTGTTCCACCAAGGAGGTTTGGTTTTACCCCTGTATTTCTTAATGGGACAGGCTGCTTCTAATGCATTATGTTTTTTTTTTTATGTGAAAACGTCAAGCTCAGGAATCACCCTTTGTACTACTAGTCCGTCATGTCGTTCAAGTCATGGTGCAATGTCTAGTAGTAAGCTTGATGTGAAGGATAGAGAAGGAAAGGATAGGTTAGAGGTCTGGAGGGTGCGTGAGTAGATGTCAGTGGACCTTGCGTTTGAACTCTGAGGTGTTATATGAGTTCGGAAATATCGACTGCGGAAGACAATTCCACAATCGAGTTGTTCTGTTTATAAACGAACTTCTAAAACGTAATGTGCGCGAAGAGGGGGCTGAAGGGTGTGGGGGTGAGCCGAGTTGGCTAGTCTTGTGTTGCGGGAAAAAAGTTGCCGTGTAGGCATGAGGTTTCTAATTTCAGTGGAGCAGTCGCTATAGTAGTAGCGGTAAAACTTGCTGAGGGCTGCTACATTCCTACGGTGGCTTAAAGAGTCGATGGAGGAGCAAATGGTCCTATCGCCAATGAGTTTAATGGCGCGGTTTTGCACCTTGTCCAGCCAAGCCAAGATCGTTTTTGGAGCGCCCGCCCAAATGTACGAGTTGTATTCAAGGCGGGGCCGAATGTAGGACTTGTAGATTGTAGCCAGAGCAGATGGCTGAAGGAGGAACTTGCATCTCTTGAGGAATCCCAGGCATTGGTAAGCTTGTTTGGCGATTTGGAATATGTGATGATTCCATCGCAGATTCGAAGATAAAGTTAAGGATGTTAAGAGATGGGTCAGCCATTACATTCTTTTCGCCCACTGAGATAGAGGAACGGTCGGTACAGGTTTTTGTAGAGAAAGGGCAGTACTTTGTTTTGGTTGCGTTGAATTCGACGCGATTCTTGAGGCCCCAAGCAAGAATGAATTCAATGTCCCTGTTAATAGAGTTGGACATGAGTTCGCGGTCTAGGAGACAAGGTCTGGCACGTGCTTGTCTTATATTGTCAAAGGCGTAGGAGTAACGCAAAGTACCGTCATCGGCAAAACTGTGAAGTGGGTTGGAGGGGATTGAGAGCAGGTCATTAATGAATATAAGAAAGAGAGCAGGAGAGAGGATCGAGCCTTGGGGGACGCCGGCCGAGATGGAATGAGGGTCAGATTCTACGCCATCCAACACTACCTTGATGGAACGGCCAGAAAGGAAGCTCTCAATCCAGTTCCTTAGAACTGAGTCGATACCAATAGCTTGGAGTTTAGACAGCAGAGCGGGATGCCATACTCTGTCGAAAGCCTTGGAAATATCCAGAGCAACCAGACCAGACTCACCAAAGCGATGGATGCTTTGGTTGAGATCCTCAGTCAGGCTCACAAGAAGATCGCCAGTAGATCTTTTAGGTCTAAAGCCGTACTGCCTGTCGTGTATAATTTGGTTAGATTCTAGATATTTCATCAGCGTTCGGTTGATTATTGTCTCCATGATTTTGGAGAAAACAGAAGTAATTGCTATTGGGCGGTAGTTTAAAGGGCCGCTGGCTTCACCTTTTTTCGGAATGGGCTGAACATGAGCTAGTTTCCAAGAGTCGGGATACACTCCGGAGAAGTAAGACAGGGCAAAAAGTTTTCGCAGGGGTTTAGCCAAAGGTGAGGCACATTTATTGAGTACCATAGGGGGAATATTGTCAGGGCCAGTGGATTTATTGACGTCGAGTTCTTTGAGACATTTATACACCTCTCGAGTTCTGAAAAAAATTCCATCCATTGAATGGGCGTTGCGCTCGAGAACCGGGGGTGGCGTATCAGTTTCAGGTAAAGAAGAATTTGAGGCGAACAGAGATGCTAATAAATCGGCCTTGGGTTTGCTTTCTGTTATCACCTCCCTCCCATTAATAAATGGAGGGGTTGAGGAAGAGGTAAAATTCTTCTTGATGGAGGCTACCAAGGACCAGAAGTTTTTGCTGCCTACGCGCGTGTTGAGGATTTTACTTCTCAACTTCTCATCAAGTGCTGATTTGATCTTCCTGATGGTGGAATTACAGGAGTTTCTCGATTTGATATACTCACGCCGAAGTGACTCGTTTGGGGAACAGGTGTACGCTCTATATGCGGCTTCCTTAGCTTTAATTGCGTTCATGCACTCGCTATTAAACCATCTATTTGGCCTAGGCTTAATAGATTTGGTAGAATGAGGAATAAAAAAACAAATTCATTCCTACATTTAAGAGGTTGCTGAGATTCTTCACCTGATCTTCGAGATCTTCAGCGTTCCAAAAATGGGTGGGAACATCCTCGGGAAGTGATCTTTCCACCAATTGTCTATGTACGGCCCAATCTGTGCTTCGGACATTCCTGTAACCAGGGGCCTTCTTCACACTTGAGCACGTATTGACATAAAAAGAATGACTCTATGGTCAGAAAAGGAGTGTTCACTGGATATTCTCCAGTTTTGTACACAATTGAGCAGGTCTGAGGAAACAAGAGTGATGTACGTGATTCAAAAAATCTGGTGTTCGGTTTTTCGTAATTTTAAGCGGTTTAATGAAAATAGAGTATCAAAATTTATAGACCATTTGAAACTAGACATTTCAATGGTTAAATGAGCACTTATTGAACATCAAAATTCGACAAAAACATCAATAAAGTTGTCCATGCAAGATTAGGGTATTTTTTTTCGAAAAATGTTAATTTCTAGGGAACTATCCCTTATCCAAACAAAAAAAAAATCATGCTTATTTAACGCAACACAAGGTATACTCTTACAATTGAATTATTTTTACGGGAGAAAAAAATTTAAAACTGATAAATCGTTTTTCCGCCATTTTCTTGGAAAATTTGAGGTTATGTCAAAATATGTTATATACAAAAGTTTTAATCTTTTTATTATCTACAACTTTTGTATGAAACATTTTCCTCTAGGAGGTCATGTTTCACCGCAAATCGCAAAAAATCCGCTTTGGCACTAGCCTAATTAAAATTTTAGTCATAGAATTTAATACCTAATGCCGGGTTTTCACTAGTAGAATTAGTGGTAGAGTAACTGGCCTACTTTTAAGCGGTAGAGTAACTTTACCACGGTGCTATCCCGCTCTACTCTACTATAACCAGGTTTTCATTAGGTGAGTTCACAGGATAGTTAGTACTCGACCAGTATACTCTACCACTAATTCTACTAGTGAAAACCCGGCATTAATCATCAATACGACCAACAGCCAGCTCGCGAGTCGCTGGCTATAGTTAGATTTTCAAAGCTTACAATTCCCCTCCATTTGTTAGATCTAACATCCAGATTACCAAATCCTCTCTTTTTCTGACAAAAGCACATAGTCTTCACCGAAGGGGCAAGAGCTTTGAGCTTTTTACTCATTTTCTGACTATTGATAGATTCCTATGATCTAGAATCGCGGGGTAAGATAGAACTGTCAAAACTTATTTCAAAAAATATAAAAACCAATGCTATCCTTTTCTAGCAAAATATTTCTATCTTTTTCGCACAATTGGATTTTCTAGCAGATTTATCAGCCGAAAAAAAGTGAGTGTCATAAGGGCATTAGAAGGGGCTTCATTTCAACGAATTTATTAGATATTAGAAAAGTAATCAATTTAAGGTGCTTATGACCTTAGGTCAAAGTCTTTTCATTTAAACAAAACAAGGGCTTGGCCGAATGTTATGAAATTTTCTTCAGAGCATGGTTTCGTTAATATGCTTCAAACGGCCTCTCCCTCAACGGAGTCGACATCTTTTTTGATTCGCGCGATATCGTGCAGGACGTGACGACGTACACACACACGTAGTTCTTCTCAAAATTATGCTTAAAATGCTATTGGGGGAAAATGAAAGTACGTTGAAAATTACGATTTCGATTTTCGGACCGATTACAATAACTTCCCTAAAAACTGGGAAGTTAAAAAAACGCCATATCGAGAGGGCAGTCGAACTTAAATCCGCCACTGCTTTTTAGGCGGAGATATGATTTGCAGCGGTTGCCGACTGAAGAAAAACCATGTATCACTAGCCGTGTTTTTTTAATGAACTATATAGGTCTTCGATCCAGTTCATTAAAAAAACGACAAGGGAAATTTCACTAAGCACCATCTTCAGTGCTTTAAATATATTAAAATTAATCCGAAGTTCCGTGTCAGTAAACAACTGTTACACGAATTCCCCTCTAGAAAATAATGAATAAGTTTGTAAAAAATAAATTATTTGTTTCCTCATGCCTTCAAATTTGCTCTCGTCACTTCTATGTTGTTTTTATTTTAAATGACGTTTTCCCGACAGCCGGTAAGTACGCTACATTCCGAAAAGAAAGGGAAATTTTGAAATGTCCCAAGACCTGGATAAAAACCTCGATAAAACCTGGATTTTCAGATTTGTATGGGGAAGAACTATATAGTTCATTAAAAAAACACGGCTATTATCATTCCTAAAAGATAAAAAGTTTTATTTGAAAAAATTTAATATGACAACAAGGATCCAAAACAAAATCCGGTTTGAACTTAACTTTTCAAACCTTTCCATTTCATCAAAGATCTGTCCCACACAAGGGCAGTACACATAGCATCGCCCACCTAACAGCGCCCAGGGTTAAACAGACAAATGTTAACCTCTCTAATTTTTTCCCACATCACTAAAAGTTACAAATGCAATCCTGTGGGCGCCTGGGTCATCTCTCGTCTTTTCAACGTGGTGGCACCAGGCACAGGGATAATCCAAGGTGTTTCTAGAGCACAGGAATGTAGTCTAACATACATAAGGAATGCAACCACTCTGAAGATGGATACAAGGTTTCACAATACGTTGAACCTGCAGGGCAGCTAAGAGCCATGTATGGAGAGTGCTACAATCGTTCCCGCGGGAATACTGTACGGTTAACTGTATGGTATTTTCGGGATATTTAATACTGCGATATTAACAAAAAAGCAAGTTTAAGGAGCTTTGGTGTATGTTTGAAATAGAAGTCTAGAAGCTCGATTACTTTAAAGAAAGTCTGAAGGAACGAGGAATCCTGGAAGACTCGTTTGAGGTGGAGCCATGGTGTATGAAGAATATATGTACATATGTACCGGTGGCGCCACCTGGATTCTGAAGGAGTTCTGTTTTCAGGATTAAAATTTTGTTATACCATGTGAAACGGAAATTATTGCATTTTTATTCTTGATTGAACGATTTTTGATGGCCGACTAGAGTCGGTCTGCACTCTTTGTTCCACCATGACTAGCTGCAGAAATTTAATTAAACAAGTTCTAGAATCAATAGTGCCTGTAATATAGCCGCAAAGTGCACAAAAAGCACTAAATTCCCGGTCAATTTGCTCTCAGTTGCACTAACATTGATTTCGTGCATTCAGAGTCAACTCAATGCACAAAACGACACTTAACCAATTTAGTGTCCACACAGATTACGATACCATTGCCACCGTAATTGATGGGAGCTTTCCATATAAAGAAAATGTCGCAATCTCAATAAATGCCAAGTGCATCGCCATTGAAAGGCCGACAACAAGAGCTTCGAGAGCCAGAACAGATTTGATTTCTAGGCCTGCAGAGGAGACACGGCCAACAGCCACTTACATAACAATTTTGCAACACCAAAACGTTTTTTTTGCAATGCTATCCAACGAGGCCAGAGACACAATTATGGCCATAATTTACGTTCTGCACACGAGGGCACAGCGAGCAGGGGGCTCCCGTACAAGGATCTCGTCCTTACACTACGTCCTCGTTTGTCTACTCGAGCAAACCGTAGTGGGATGGCAACTGCAAAGAAATGGTACGGAATTCAAGTACTGCAGAAACATTGAACTTCCCCAAAACGTCCTCTCGAAATTTCTGCTTTTCAGTTTTTATTTTTATCAAGCGATGAAAGGTGAATCTGATAAAAGGAGAGAAAGATCGACATGAACGGCATCTTGCGAAGGAGATTAGTTCCATCAACGTTTTTCCAGGACAAAAGACTGCAATTATCCTTCAGGATCCCCTTTGTTTTGAGGTGTGGATAGAGTAACCAGTTCGCCGAGCTCGTAGTTCTCTGGAACGCAGTTAGTAGGAGCGTGACATCCACTTGTCTACCAGGAACCTTTGTTTGGAGAAGTTTAATAGAATTGAGGTTGTTACATGGAACTTCGCTGAATAAACTTTCAGCTCCAAACTTTTTGGAAGTCGCTTTGGAATGTAGAGATTGGGGGTGGGAAGATGGTTATTAAGATCAATAAGACTTTCTATTTATGTGATAAAGCAGGACACAAAAGGAGAGTCTTTTCTGCTGATCACCCGCTGTAGGTTGACTGATGCAGAAGTTTACAGTGGAGGGGGTGAGGATATGAAAACCACCGAACCGAGAAAATCTTTATTAAGTTCAGCTTTGGTTTAAATAAACAAACACTACTTTTGTTTCACGATATTTTGAAGACACTGAGTAAAATAACGAAGAGGATTGAGTTTTTCAGAAGAGGGTGTACTGTGAGTGTAGCAAGACTTCAGTGTGGTCTGGTCAAAGTTTTCAAATCTAATTACAAGTGCAGTACATAAGATATCACGGATTCCTTTTTCATTTATTTATTTACATTTGATTGTAAGGAAGTGGTTTAGAGTAATAACTTTTTATGCGACTTTTTTAAATACTACTTTGACTCAAGGGGTATGTTATTCATGTGACAAAGTAGGAGTGAACCTTTGTGCTACCAGCTCTCATGTCGTACGAGTCATGGCGCAATTTCCAGTAATAAGTTTTATTCGAGAGATAGATAGAGGATACAATAGGACGTTATGAGACTGGAGGGACCTAGAGCAGAAGCCAAGGCAGATTGCGTTTGAACTCTTTGATGTTGTACGATTTTGCAAATGCAGACAGTAAAAGGTTTCACATTCAAGTTATTCTATACTATATAATATCCTGACTGGCGTGTACTCATAAAGGATGGCTGTAAGCTGTGAAAATGAATTGAGCGGGCTAGTCTTGTGGTGCGGGATAAGTGGTACCACTGAAGCAGGCGATTTTCAATTTCGGTAGAAAACTCGCCGTGGTAGTTTTGTACGACCTGTAGATTACCTTAGATGGACCAGGCAATTGCAACCCTTAAGAAATGCCTTGCAGAAATTTAGAATATGGTAATTCCATCGCCAACCCTTAGTTGGTGTTACTCTCTAGAATATTAAGAGATGTATTAGCCGTTAGATTCAGATCGTACCGGGAAGAATGGAGCATCATTTTTTATAGGAGACTAGCAAAAAACCCGCTTGCCTTGCAACGCCTTTAAATAAAAAGAGTTTATGTGTGCGCCGTCCGCGGTAGGAAAAGGCTATAATGAAAAAAAAGCAAATCTGCAAAAATTGATTTTGGATACATATAAAAAGTGGATAAGGAATTTGGCTTGGCTTGTGTAAGCTTGGCAAGGCTTGTGGCCGATCCGGTCGAGTGTGAATGCTCCCCAAAACCAAAGTAAACGTTTTCAATTTGCGAACGGTTGCCAAGCCTTGACAAACGTGTGGATCCAGCATTAAGGTTTCTATGTTATAAGTATCTATTCCTGTTGTAATGTTTTGTCTTGGGGTTGTGTATCTTTTTGAAGTGCAAACATACTTAGTTTTTGCTTCATTGATGAGTAATCCCATTCTTTTTCCAGGTGTTTCAGATTTGATGAAGGCTTCTTTCACACTTGCAAAAGACCTACCTGCAATTGGAGGCCCTGTGCAAAAATTCAACGAGAGGCTCCAGAGTTTCAAAAAAAAATTTCACTCGCTTCGCTCGCGGAATTTCCTTCATAGAGGTCCGTCCCTGCAACAGAATTATGGAAAATGGGCCATATGAAATGTTTAGTCGCCGTTTGTGTTGTTCGATTTCGTCACCTTGTCGCAGGCCCCCTGTGATGTGAAACTTTCTGAGAGGTCTCGTTCAACTCTTACTCTTCCTCGTACTATCTTCATTGTAGCTTTTGTTACTTTGATTAGATGTTTTTGAAATCGGAAGCACTCCATTGCTTTAAAAAGCTCCTCACGCTTCACGCTGTCATATGCGTGCTTGAGGTCTATAACCAGTACGTGAATATTGATATTGAATTCCCATGATTTCTTCAAAATTCTTCTTGGAGTGGAAATATGGCGTGTAGTGGCGATGGGTAGAAGTTTTTGTACAAAATAATGCACAGTATTTTATACGCTGAGGTGAAGAGAGTTATACCTCTTTAGTTCTCGCATATGAGTTGTTATCCTTTTTTATGCAGGGGACATACCACACCTTCCGTCCATTCAAGTGGGATCGTGCAATATCGAAATCGTGCAATTAGTTATACCCTGACACCTGGCGGTACTATTTTGCTTCCTAAAATTAGTTGAATCTCGTCAACCAAACGATAAAGGCTGTAACTTGCCGTCTCAGGGTGTGGCCTCCTGGTATATTTTTATTAAAGCTATTTCTTCGAATGCTTCTAAAACGATTTTAAAGGAGTTAAAAAGAATGCTCCCCTCTAATGACATGCAATGTTAAAAAATATAGAGAACTGGGTATGGAAATAGGAGCGCTGCTACCTTTTTAAGGAGTGATCAAAGATGGCTATTGCAGCACTCCATTTCCCTTTGGGTTACTGGATATCTCGTAGCAAAATAAAACTCCGAATGAGTTATCTTGACCTACACTTAAGTAAATTTACAAGAACATGCCTAAACTTTGCGGCACCCCGGTTGAAAAACACTGCCCTAGGAGGTGCAAGCAGCAGATCCGTTCAAAGATCGTGGATTGAGACACGATTGGTGCTGAACCTTACTTTTGATAAAACCCTTACGTAAATATATGTCAATATGTTTGAAGTAACTTTTGTTTACTGTTATTCGGCAATACTTCACATCAAGGCCGCGGCTAGGCACTTTGTCGCCCAGTGCATATCCTCCGATGTCGCCCCCTTTAAGGGCAGCAATTTTTTTCGCTCGCTTTCGCGGGTTTTTTGTTCTCTATAGGAATTAGTAGAGAAATTGTTAATTAAATAAATTTTCTTTCTATTTGGCAAAGTCAACCAAGTCATTTGTTAGTACAGTTCCTCTCTTACTTCAGAATCGAGAGGGATTGCGTTTCAATGCGGACGTTACTCTGAACATTCATTTCATTCTGCTTCGCATACCGTAGAATTCAACGCTGCTGTCTGTTGCTGGACCTCGACCAAAAGTTGCCATGCTCTAGACAGCTAAATAGCTAAGACAGCTAAGACATTTAAATGTTTCATCTGCATTTTACTTATCTGTGCTTATATCTATTTATTGGAATGAATTGTAATGCAAAAGGTTGTCGTTATGCCTTCGACCCTAGGACCTCGCAATTAATCGAAGAGATGTTTTGAAAGTATACAGTACGCATTCGAATGATAATGTACGGAATCGACTCTAGAAGGTTTCTATTCCCTACTGGATTGTTTTTGTATTAGACTACAAGCCCACGGCAATTTTTGGGGGGTCATGTGAAACAGCACGAATTATATGCAGATCGATACTCCTAAATGAGACGCAAACTTTAGGCACTATGCCGTCACTTTTGCGCGGTACATGTGACCGCACAGGTAAGTTGAATATTCCATCCGGAAGGGTGCTTTTCCGACCGAACATTCTTGTACGGCAATTCTCATATTGATATATTATAAAAAAAATAAACTCCTAGAACGTACTGCCGTACAAAAATAATGGAACCAGAAGAATTTTTTAATTTCTGCAAATTTATCCCCCCCCACAAAGGTGATTTATTCCTGTATGGCATTTATACATTTCGATTTCTATGCTTTCATAGCATCATTGTGTGGCTATGCCGTACATATTTGGCGGTTAAAAGATGAGAAAACCCCGACTGAACAAGCTTCTAGATCAGTATCGTGTAAGATCATTGCAAACCGTACGGCACCGACACCAAAATATTAGTCAACACCTAAACTAATTTTTAACAACTGTCCCGTCTAAAAGTTATGGTTAATATGCATATAAAGAAACAATTACCAGCACTTGAGAGTTGAACCCTACTTTTGGAACCCAAGATCATTTTTTCCAGTACGGTAAGACATTTTTCTACCACTTGTAACTAAATATTATTGTAGCCGTCTAATTAACTGCACCCAATGAAAATATGCATAAAAAACAAAACAGGAAAATTCAAAAATTTGTAAAATTTTCCAAATGCTCTGTGCATTTGCAAAAAGAATAATGTTTCAATATTATTGCTGATTATAATTCTTCAAAGATAGAAAAACAAAGAAAAATAGGTGCCGTCTATTTTCAGTTGTGCCGTCTAAAATTTATGGTTAATCTATATATATAAAAGTGAAAGTATGTCTGTAAATGTTCAATAGACTCCGAAACCGCTCATCCGATTGGCCTGAATTTTTGTAAATAGTGGTTTTCGGGTACGGCGGGTGTTCCTACGAGGTCTATTTTGCTCTATCTCGAACACTTCGGGTGGCTGTAGTGTACCGATATCCGTAAAATTCGAACTTTTGTATGGGAGGTACTCTTCGAATTACTGCTAAAGAGCTCAGATCTATATTATTTTGGTTTTTTCCGAAAAAAATACGATTCCCAAAGTTTCAGATCGATCGGTCCAAATTTAAAATGGCGGCCAACACAAAATGGCGGATTACCTTTTTCTTTGCAAGCCATTCGGTATGGGTATTAAATGAAAGGAAGTCGAATATTATTAGCTCTGTGTGGAGTCATTCCAAATTCTAAATTCATATCACCTGATTACTACTATTGGTTTATGGGTGCAGCAGTCGCACCGGGTCCCAGCTAGTATAATTATAAATAAACAGTTACTTGCATTAGAGTTGAACCCTGCTTTTTGAACACAGCCAATAATAATCGCCACTCGTGCACCATCCAAAACAGTTGGTGTTGCAAGTCCTTTACTAAAATACTTGTATTTGGTAATTGGTTTTGATATTTTTAATTACCTCAAGTACTAATAAAATAATTCAAGTACTAATAGCCCAGTCACTTTATACAAAAAAACGGCTAAACCTCAAAGAAATACCAACTGGACTATTTTCCAGGGGGATTATTTTTATTTTGGGGTCACAAATAATTTCTCAAATGTCCATAAAGCCAACTGGCCCGGCTACTCAAGTTACGGAGGGTCAAAGGTCACGGAAATCAGTTTTCCTCAAATATCTCGTAAATTATCGGTTTTACGGTAATTTTGGCTGAATAAAATTTATTCGTGAGATAAATGTGCATAAAAATGTCTTACACAAAGTTCAAGTAGAACCAATAGTTTTAAAAAAATTGGGGTGACAAGCTGCGGAACAACGCCCGTTAAAACTCTCTAGCTGGAAAAATATACGACCTTTCTGGATAATTTTTGTATATATGGAACTATTTTAGCAATGGTTTGGTGCATCAGAAACGCAAGAAAAACAATACGGCAAATAATCCATTTTTCTGAGACATCGAGATCCCCAAGGAGTTGTCCAAAAAGGTCTTGCCGGAGGAGTTAATAGGTTACTTTCAAAATTGACTAGTGATAATATAGGTATAAGTTTCAAGTATATAAGGTAAGATTTTGTTCGTATTTGTATTGAAATATAATTATTTGAAATATCTATGTACTTCAATTACTTGAAGTTTCCCTATGTACTTGAGGTAAGATATAATAAAATGAATCATTCAGAGTGAAAAAAACTTTTCTTGAACCATTTTTTATACGGGATTTTGGTTTTATTGATTATTGTTTTAAGTTTTAACGAATTGGCCTACAAAATATTGTTAGCGTTAAAAATATCCTTTTCGGAGGAAAAATAATTTTCCTTTCGCAGCCATATGTCCCATGAAAAATATACGGCAATAGAAAAAATGTTATCGTTTCATGAAATAGCATTAAGATCATTGAATTTGATGTTGGTTCAAATTACCACCTCTGTACTAACTAAGAAGAGCGTGTTGAGTCATCTTTCTCATCTTTTAACCACCAAATATGTACGGCATAGCCACACAATGATTCTATGAAAGCATAGAAATCGAAATGTATAAATGCCATACAGGAATAAATCACCTTTGTGGGGGGGATAAATTTGCAGAAATTAAAAAATTCTTCTGGTTTCAAGTACCATTATCTTTGTACGGCAGTACGTTCTAGGAGTTTATTTTTTTTATAATATATCAATATGAGAATTGCCGTACAAGAATGTTTGGTCGGAAAAGCACCCCTCCGGATGGAATATTCAACTTACCTGTGCGGTCACATGTACCGCGCAAAAGTGGCAGCATAGTGCCTAAAGTTTGCGTCTCATTTAGGAGTATCGATCTGCATATAATTCGTGCTGTTTCACATGACCCCCCAAAAATTGCCGTGGGCTTGTAGTCTATATCGCCTTTCGTTCATCGTTTGTTTATTGTGTACATGCAGCGTGTGCTAATTAGTTATTGGTAATCTTTGTGTTCTTTTTGTTTTGATGTTTGTGTTCTTTTTGTTTATCATCGCCAATCATTTAAATTTTTGCGCTCATCGCCAAAAATGCCTTGTCTTTTGGCGGCTGTCGTCGTTTATAAAATATATTGTAAACAAGACTGGTAGTTGAGGAGTAGCTGATTTTTATCAGTTCAGATATTGTTATCTACGGTTTACTAGCTCGCAGAAATGCTGAGATCATATAGATGTTATGTTCTCAAGGTTTGTGCCAAGAGCATTCTTGGTGCCGTTACAGTAGACCATGTGGTTCTAGGTCCATCCTCATCCTTCCAATGCTTTTAAGAAACCTCCTCATCCTTTAAATGCTTTCTTTATTTTCAAATTTGTCATTTTGAATCGAAAGTTTGTTCTTACTAGAATATGATCAGATTCATGGTTTGCCCTTTTATACGTTCTCACGCCTACGATGTATATATGTTTCGTGCCTTGGTGATTAATTTGGTCGGGGGTGTGTTGGTTAGGCGTTGTCCAAATTATGTGTTGGACTCAGCGGTGGAGGAAGAAGGTGGTTCTGATAAGTATATCTTTGCTGGCCGCAACATCTATGACCCTCCTACGGTTCGCATTCGATTTTACTTGCAGAGAATGTGGGTAATTTAATCGTAATCTGAGAATTCTGGTTAGTTAAGATGATTTTGGTTTGATCTGTTTTCGTTCGGGTTCCAGGCCACCTTTGTTTTTAGGTTGGCCCCAAAAATTAAGCTGTAGCTAAAGATAGGTACTCGAGTTATCATGCACCGAGTAGTTGAAATCTTAGCCAAGGCGCGCACTGAATTGGGGTGGCGGTGAAGTGGCTTTGGCCTGGTGATTAAGTTGCAAGAGGTATGCCAGAGGAATAGCATCGAAGTGGTTTAATGCGCACCGAAGTGGTAGCTACCACTTCGCTACATCGATCTACCACATGATATTTTCAATCAAAATGTGGTCGTCGGACGATGAAGATGCTGTTGCATGTGTGCAAATTATTAACCTTAACAATAAAAAAAACAATAAAGGAAAAAGTTCATTGGGTCCATCCACTGTGGGAAGAAAATCCAAAATACGACATTTATAATGTTTATAAAGGTGATTTACACCTGGAAGAAAATAAGTTTAAACTTGTTTGTAGAATGAACAAGGCCACATTATGTAAATTACTAGAAAAATTGCGACCTATGCCCTCGTATACGTGTTTTCCCCAAAAAAAAAAATAAAACCCAAGTTGGCCGTGAAAGGACATGCCACTTCAAAATTAAACTTGTCGGAGACTAGTGGCAACCAAATGGGTTCCAGTCCACTTGCAAAACACCACTCCAACTCGATGCGCGCTGCCTCAATTGATTCCGTGTGATTAAAATATTTCACTAGCCACACCACCGCCACGCCAATTTCTCATCACCTCAGTGCGCGCCTTGCCTTATGATTTCCTCTCCCTGATGCCACTTTGTGTATTTTATTTCCTGTAGGGCGCCCTAAAACCTTTCCAACTCGGGCAGTCTGCCAGTGACTATATAGTGTTCTAAAAGTCCAGGTGTTTATTAAAGTTGTGCTGGCCTTGGTGGTCAACGTTGTAGCACTAGACACCAAAATTATTTTGTCTCTTGAGCTTCCAAATACGTCTTGCCGACTCATAGAACGCGTTAACGCGACGTGCGCGCAAGAGGCGTATGACAGTCCAGCGAGCAACGCATTCGACAGACCCAATGAACGCGTTTAACAGCGAACATTATTTAATAAAAATTTGTATATTTGAACCGCACACTAGATTGATGGAAGAATTTTAAATTATGTACACAACAAACAAACGTCAAACGCGTCTATCGCATGGAAAAGTTGAAAATTGGTCAACTTCAAGCGTTTGCGGCTTTACTCGCGTGTGTCGTTGTCGCCATTGGGATTGGTTCCATTAAATAGCATTAACTTCAATTGAAATGTCAAATGCCTCTGGCGCACGCATCGCGTCAACGCGTGCTATGGGCCGGCACCTTTATGCTCAATATCCACGGCAGGTTCACAGTATCACCGCTTAAAGGTGGAATAGCGTTTTTTTTGTACTAGATTGGAATGTACGATTTACTTTACACCTCATTCAGTAGATATAAAATTCTACTAAGGATACTTCAGAACGCTTTTAGACATGGATTTTATTATATAAGTATATTCAGGTTGTGCACGGTTATCTCATGTGTATCCTGAATACTTTCCGGTATTCGGTTGAATAAGATAGCAGCCATCGAATATTTTTTACAAGTCTAATTTAAATATTTAAAATTAGAATTTAAAAAATGTAGAAAAAATATCCTCAAATTTGGCAGAGTGCCTAGTTCTGTTGGCCCTTTAAATAAGGCGCACACTGAATCTGCCCCGGTTAAGTCAGAAAGTTTAAAACTGACTTATAATTAAGCCAACTAAGTTTTGAAAGAATGCCCAAAATTGTGGGATCTATGTATAAATATTGATTTCTTTCCAGACTCAAAACTAAAACAAATAATTTGGCAAACTCCAATTCTGGATCTTAACAAGGATCAGCGGATAAACATAAACACCTTAAAAAACGTAATCCTAAATCATAATTTATTTGTTATATTCGTATGCATAACATTTAATACAGAAAAACTTTCCGTCATAGCAGTTGTGAGTTGAATTAAATTCTAGATTTACAAAATAATCTTTAGATCCCTGGAGGGCCCTAAAATACCCTACATCTAGGTGGAAACTTTCCAAGTTGGCATCGCTGTTCCCTCGACGGAGGCCCCCATATTTTATGCCGGGTGTGTCTGTCATATATACCATATTATTCCACACAAGACGTGAATATGAGAGAAAAAAAATACTATTACAATTCTATGTAAGAGTCCGGATTAGGGTATCCCAGTAATAACATTAAAGGACATCTAATAAACAAGAATGGATCTATATCCATCGGCTTTATAGATGTGTAAGGACGATGTAGATAAACAAGTCCTGTTTTCCTTCTTATCTTGCATATACATGCATTTCCTAGACAAAAAAAAGAGGACTTGGAATAACTTGAGGAGAATTCTGGATTGAGAAGTAAACTTGTTCTACTAGTAAAAATTGCTTTGAATCCCTGGAGGGATGGAGGATGATTTGAATTTCCCGAGATATTCACGCGACAAAGCTGGGGCGTGTTAACCAATTCATTTTAAATTTCTTTCACGAGTTGCAAGTTTTAAAGGGACGGATGAGTTTGTAGATGATGTAAATCTGGCGCACAAGTTCATAGATGAGGAATATCTGCAATACGGGGCAAAGTTACACAGGAGCCAGAATGATATGCGAAAGAGTGGAGACGTTATGTGAAGTTGCATAATGCCAACTAGTTTACTCCGCAGTTCCGTTAAAAAAAGGCAGATTCAGATTGGAGGAGATTGGCTTGGGGGTTTTTCTTAATGTTAAATATTACGCCATAGGATGTACTCGTATGTGTCGAATGCTGTATTAAGAGAGAATTGGCAAGGGTTTCAACATGGAACTACCGACGATTGTTGAGAAATTAGTTGGGGATTATTAAAGGAAATTTTAGCTCGTACAATTGAACAAATTCTTTCAATACGTTCTAAAGGGCTCTATGGACGGGCCAGTTCGTCCTGGCGTGTTGCATGGCTGATGTATTTTCCCAACGGACTGCCCAACAGGCAAGAGTCATAAAATTGGTAGGTGGATTAATCTACACATTACATAATCTGTCAGACCCCTGACGGCAACCTTCGATTTGTCTGGAACAACCTTTTTTCCTGTGAATAACGTTCCCAAGGCAAAAATGAATGGAGTATTCATTAGAAGGATAATTTCATAATACTACGCAATAATAAAAAGTCATCTGAATGATATTGCAACATGGTTCTGAAATACCCAGCTTTGGTAGCTTTTTGTATGGAAAAAAGCAAACTTAGGAATCTCCATTTGTACTAAAAAAGTCAAGAAATAAGCTTCATTTGAAAGATAGAAGGGAATAGGATAGGTTAGGGATCTGGCAGATGCTTGAGAAGATGACGATGCCCACGTTTGGACTCTGGGATGCTGTTCCATCGCCAATAACTTTAATGGCTTGCCTTTGTATCCTGTCAAGCCACGCTAAGGTGGTTTTGAAACACCTGCCCAGATAAAAGAATTATACTCGAGGTGTGGCAAAGTTAAATTTGAAAACCTTTTTCTACCGTTTTTACAGTTTCTATACTGGTTATAGTCCGGGGAAATTAGGTTTTTGAGGAGACAAAATTCCAAAATGGCTGAAAATTTGACCACTGCTTCCTTGGGACTTTTTAAGAAAACAATTTCGGAATCACAAAAAAACACATGGCCGCCGGAGATATGAGTTTTTGGCAAATAAATCGCTCAAAAACTGTTTTTTTGAAAAAAAATTTTGATCAGTAAATACGAAACGTTATTGCCTACAAAAAGCTCTCTTGTCATTTTTTCGAAAACCTAACCCTTTCGAAGTTATTCAAGGTCAAAGTTTCCAAAAATCACTTTTCAGCCTAAAAATACTTTGAATAATTTAGAAAGGTCAAGGTTTACGAAAAAATTTCAAGAGGGATATTTTGTAAGCAATAATGTTTTGTATTGACTGATTTCGAAAAAAAACCAGTTTTTGAGTGATTTTTTTTAACAAAAAGTGATATATCCGGCGGCCATGTTTTTTTTTGTGATTCCGAAATGGTTTTCTTAAAAAGTCCCAAGGAAGCTGATGTCAAATTTTCAGCCATTTTGGAATTTTGTCTCCTTTCGTGCCTTTTTTTGCTAATATCCCCGGGCTATTAGGGGAAATTTAAGAAATTTCCTATATTTCAGAATGTGGCAAATTTCACGACAATAGAGGAAATGACCAGGATACACTATGGTGAATTGGAGCTAGGATGTGAAGTTTTTCGATTCCCAATTCTTGAAACAGCTGACCTGGAAATGACACTTATTTGGGAAAACTTGTCCCTCATATTGGCCCCGAAATCTAAAATTTGCGACAATGCAAATTCTGAGCATAAATTCGTTATTTGCTACCTTAAAAAACCCCAGATACCGATTTTCATTGGAATCGGAACACAATTGGCAAATTCGTCGTTGGCCATATTGGCGCGGCAATTTTGAATTTATAAGTTCTGAACATAAATTCGTTATTTGCTACCTTAAAAACCTCCAGATACATGGAAATCGGAACACAATTGGCAAATTTTGGTGGCCATTTTGAATTTCGGTCATTCAAATCAAGATAACAATTTTTTAATAGGTAAACTTTTTTATATATATTATTAGCTAAACATTCCATTATGAATTTTTAAATTTCATTCACAGTAACTAAAATCCGAGGTGTTCATGCTTTTAACGCTCCAGGAACTCCCACTAAGTGTAGGACTTGTAGATTTTAACCCAGGCTGCTGGCTGAATTCCTGGAATTGCGATGCTTTTTTGGCAATTTGGAATATGTGGTCGTTCCTTCGCAAATTCTCGGTTAAAGTTATGTCCAGAATGTTAGGACATGGATCGGGCGTTAGGTTCACGCTGTCCACTGAGACAGAATTTACCATTGCATGAACTGCGGTTACTATTTCTTTCTTGGATAGTACACGAGTGGCGATTCTTATTGGCTGTGCATTGTTGTTATTTTCTTCATCTTCCTGCGAAAAAAGAACCATTCAGGGCGGCGAACAAGTAGTCTCTCCATCTTTGGAATTGCTCATCGTCGCTGCACAGCAGCCTTCCATCTGCACTCTTTACGGCATGTTTTTTAGTAGAGTGCTTTCCCGAGAGCTGTTTAGTGATTTGGTACAGCCAGGCCCGCTGGGTGCGGGCGTGCAGAGCGTGCACCGCACGCGGGCGGCATTTTCAGGGGGCGGCAAACACAACAATCTCGTTATCGAACTCATTTCCATCATTTGCACCTAGGTTCTTTTTATAATGCCATAACAATTACAAGTACTGATCTCCTTAAAAAATAAACCGATAAACCGAAAACGTGTGCAGTTTCAAACCACTTAAGATGGATGGATCTCTGAAAATAGTATAGTATAAGGACAGAGAATGTAAAATTAAATTCCCCACACTGAGAGACATTTTTAGTTACCACAACCATACGGCATCAAATAAATATATTTAGTTGTCGTTATTAACAAAAAATGCTTCTCATGACCAGAAAAAATTGTTGGAGTAACTAAATATATTTATTTGATGCCGTATGGTTGTGGTAACTAAAAATGTCTCTCAGTGCAGATAGCAGTCCAGTCATTTGGTAGTTTTGCCTGGAAATAGTTCCGGGAGTTTTGAAAATTTGTAGATTTCGATGTGCTCTTTCCGAATTTCAACTTTGCCACCTCGTATCTTTGCCGCTTCCGCCGCCATGTTGGAAAAATGGCGCCTAATAGCAGTTTTTTGACAATATCTCCTTTCCGACTCAATTTTTTTTTCAACATTCCAATGAGGCGGTTCTTGTTTGCCTCATTGCCCAGGAATTTATTTTGTGACACAGTTGGGATCATTGTCTCGTCAAAAAGTATGTCTACTGAAGCAGTTTTTCGTGATCGTCAGGATCGCTCCACATATTTGGTACTACGATTTGCTACATCTTCCGGATATCCGTCAAATACGGTAATGGCATTGGATGTATAGTTCGAACGAACGTAGGTAACGTATTTGCGGCAACGATACGGGGTGTCAAAGTTGAAATTCGGAAAGAGCACATCGAAATCTATAAAATTACAAATTTTCAAAACTCCCGGAAAACTTTCCAGGTAACCCCTTTTTTAGAACGAAATGACCGTACTATAGAAATCAAATTTATTCTGTAAATAAAAATTGACAAATTTTAAAGGATTTTGATGTCTAGTTATGGAGAAGGAATAATCCATTTTTATGTGCAATAAATTCCCACGTTTAAATATCATTTTTACTCGACACTTTACTTGAATTTTGAATATTAATTACTCGAATACAAGACGTTCAATGTTTTTTTAATAAATTTTATTGAATGTATGAGATATCAATAAATAACGTAATCAAATTTTAGATTTTTAATTTAGTCAATCGATCTTTCTTAAAGAGAAGCTCAGTCAGATAAGGGAGGGGGCGGCATTGTCTTTTTTGCACGCGGGCGCTGAAGCGGCTAGCGGCGGGCCTGGGTACAGCACCTTACTGTTGCTTGTGCTTGCCGCGTTTTCCTCTTTCTCTGCGAGCTCGTTTATCTGCTGTCTTTTATCAAGCCGGACACTACCAACGGAGGTTCAAAAAATTCCGAGTCAGAAACTACAGCTTACAAGATGAGCCTCGTCCTGGAAGAAGTGTGGAACAAAACACCACCGTAACCATTGCGGAACAAGCGGAGAAGATTGGATTTGATCATTCAACCGTTCATCGACAACTTCATGCCATTGGAAAAGTCAGCAAGGCTCCAAAGGGCTTTACCAACTTTCGAAGTCTAATCGCGCGCTTCTACTGTTAGCCAGCCAAAAGTGGAGAGCACTGGAGACCTGTACTATTTCTATCGCGACTTGGCCGACTACAAAAATGTTAAGTGTAGAAGACAGGGGTTCGACAAATAAAGCACTCCGGAGCTCCAAGCTATAGCAGGTCGTCACCAACATCAGGTGAGGCAACCCTAACCAGACGGTAACCAAAGAGGTTTACTGCGACTGAATTTACAGAAGCTGGAGGAGTTTCAATGGCAAACGATGTCGCATCCACCATATTCACCGGGCATTGCATGATCGGATTATTACTTGTTCCGGAGACTACAAAAAATTATGGATTCTACAGAACATATCAGAATGGTACCTGAGGAGTATTTTTCTTCATCATGGCCAAGTGAATTTTGGAAAAGGGCCGTTCAAACTCTGTCAGAAAGATGGAAAAGCATTGTAGAAAATTGTAGAGGGTACATTTTAGATTAAGATTATTTTTATGTATCTTAAATTTTTAAGTAAGTATAAAAAACCCGCATTATTTATGGGAGGATCTGGGTTTTGGAACTGTGCTTCTGCTCGTTTTCGTTTTGATTTAGGCCGCTAGACTTTTTTCATATGAATATGGCCAAAACCAGCGATGAGCGCAGATAGTCTTGGTGTTACAGTTTTGTTTTGTCTTGTCTTAGTCATTCCCGAGTAAAAATAAAATTCGCCCGCAGCTAGCCTGCCTCAGGTACGCACTAGCACGCACGGCGCCACAGCTAGCACGGCACATTTTTACTAGGGAGCACCTTGTATACAGCTGGTACGCACGCAGAGTGTCAACTCGAGTAAAAATAAAAACTAGCCCGCAGCTAGCCTGCATCAGGTTCGCACTAGCACGCACGAAGCCACAGCTAGCACACATAGCGAAGAAATGCGCATGGCACATTTCTACTAGGGTTTTCTTCGTCCTCTACAATTTTTTAAAGCAATACGTGTTTACGGGCGAGTTTTATTTTTACTCGGGAACAAAACTAGTACGCACACTCCCGCCACAGGGATCCACTCTTCCGCCACAGGGATGCACGAAATCGCCTGTATTGCTTTAAAAAATTGTAGAGGACGAAGAAAAGGGGCAACTATATTGGTGACCAATAGCATACTCAATAAAAAGGTTCTCGTTCGATTGCGTAGGTCAAGCAGCATTGAAAGTGGTTAGTGTTTAGCTGGGGGACTGCTTGGTAAAACAACACTCACGTTTGGAATGGTTTATGCCGATGCGGATGTATTTATAAATGTTCATGCCTGAATTTTTAGATTTTCGTGCCAGTGGATGCCTCTAGCGAACAAATTTTTAGATTTTCGTGCTTGTGGCGAGAGCATGCATCCCTGTCGTGGGAGCGTGCATCCCTGTGTCGGGAGCGTGCATCGCTGTGGCGGGTGCGTGTATACTGTGCATACTTTTGTGGCGTCCCTATTTGTTCGCTATGCGCGCTAGCAGCGGCCGCGTGCGTGTTAGTAAGCAAATTAACCAACTAAATTATTTTTACTCGAGTTTCGCAAGAATAAGACCACGATCAAGACTTGGCTGAGCTCGCAAGATCAAAACCTGGACTAACTGACTAAGACCAACACCAAAGCCTAGACCAAGACCAATACCAAAGGCTACTCTACACTTTGGCCAATATGTGTGCCAATGGTTGTGGCAAAATGGCCCAACTTGTGGACGCGGCGGCCATAACTCTGCCAAAACCCTTTCATCACACCACACGGATCTCGGGGCAACGCAACGTTTTGGTCAAAAAAACATATCACACGGATCTCGCGCAAACGTGTTGGCCATCAAGCTGGTGACATATCCAAGCGTACATGCGTTGCATTCGTTGACAGATAATATAGAAGTGTGTGTATTCAAATGCCTTGAATGTTCCGCATGCCACGCAAATGTCGGGCTACTTTCAACTTTTTCTGCATTGCCGCATTCGACATAGGACACACAAGCATACAAAACAAACCCATGCCACTCGTTACTCCGATTTTTGGGTTGTCTGTGAGAGCCGGGATGGAACGCAACCATTCAATTATGTGTCAGTGGAAATTCTCCGCATATCAGGGAGCCGCTGAACGCAATGCATGTACGCTTGTATATGTCACCAGCTTCACTATTTACTCCCCATCATTCCAATACATACCAATGTGAGCCAAAACCACGATGGCCAAGGTATTGGCCGCAAACACATTGGCGGAGTACGTCAAAACAACCTGCAACTATTTTGGCAAAAAACTTCTACGTTGAGAGTGCTTTGACAGCTTGACTGCCCTAAAAGATTTTAATGGTGGCGTCTTTCTCGAATAATCGCTCTAAATTTCCTCTGGAACCTCAATTCATCAAATATATGGTTGAAGACGCGGCAAATTGAAATGTTTTAGGTATTATTTAGGATATCCATATGTCCTTTGACTTTATAGGGCCAGTTTAATGGGGTTTCTATATGAAGATGTGGAATGAAGTCAATCCAATGATTGCCTCCATCACAACTGTAGGCCGCGTCTGCATATCTCCAGTAATGAAGAGCTTAGCAAGCCGTGGCAGTCTGCTGCACTTAAGGATCGCCGTGACCTGTTTAGTCTTGGACCACCAGACTATAGTGGCTTAAGCGAGAACAGGTTTAACGATCGTGTTGCAAATTCATTTGTGGTGTTAGACCCCATGCCTTACCCAAAACCCTTTTACAGGCCCATATAGCCCTAGTGGCTTTGCTGATGGCGCAGTCCAGTTAAGCTTTCTAGTTCAATCCTCAGAGCTACTCCTCGCCGCTAGAGCTTAGCTCTCTCACATAAAAAAATGTGTGGTGTTCATTAAGCAGCAACGAGTTTTTTAAAATTCTGAAATTGTTTCGAAAGGAATTTATCTATAAGATCTTGACAGTCATGGACCAACCCATAGTTTCTCATTTCTTAAGCGTAAATGTCGGCCTAGACATTATTAAATTCCTTTAAATTACATTAAAAACTTAAATCGTAACATAATTTTAAAAGCTGCATAAATCCCAATCACTAAAATCCTCATATGCAGAACGCGTTTACAATAAAACGATTCATATGCATAAGAACGCTAAAAGGATTACTCACCAAAAATTTATGCCAACATTGAATTTAGTATTCAAACCCCAGCATCCAAGCCCAACGTGAAACGCTGCTGTACGAAAAGGAACTCGTGAATAAGTTCTCCGTAAATTTACACACTTGTAAGACTGTTATCCTGCGCAATGATGAATCAATATTCAAAGGAAAAAGTTGATAGATATCTGCACGAACTTGCAGATTAGCCCTATTTCATGATCCGGAGTGGAGATGAGCCCCAGTTCCACACTGCAAGCAAAGTGTTTCAAAACAAAAAAATGCAAAAAAGAATAAAATGAAATAAAATCTCCTTTGTTGCTCTCTAAAACGTGATGTTCGCCATTTTTGCAGTCTTTAAAATGTGCATAAAAAAACGAACTAGATTTGCGATGCTCCCTTATCATTGATTCTGCATCAATCGATTCGTCTGCCGTGTTGGCATAATTCCCAATTATGCCAGCTTCTCAAGTACGTGTCGCATTTTCCAATAATAACTGCAGACGTTTTGAGTCCTTTGTGCTCCTTTCAGGACTTTACGCAACATCATCGTGCAGCCTTTGATGTGATGCAGAAAAAAGCCATTGAATGCTGCCATTAAAGCCTTTCAAAACGCTTCTAAGCAGAGTGATTAAGGATAAGTGAGTGTTTAAGTTTTGGACATTCTAAAAGTATCGTTCGCCTGTTCCATATATAGTAGACGTGCAAACCTTGGAACCGGTTTGGGTGCATACTATACTCTACACCAAAGGCCGCACACCATCAACCCCACTCTTCAAAGTTGTTCCGCCGGATGTGAATGTTTTTAACTTGGCAGAATATTGACGGGCAAAGTATGGCATTCGTACAATAATGTGTCTTTTTATGCTATACCCCCACCGCTGAAACGAGGGCAGGCTTTATACGAGTGCGTGTCAATGTCGATGGCTTGTAGCTAATATCGCCAGGAAATTTACGAGTAACCGTTATAAAAATGTGGAAGGGATGCTGCAAAATAATCAATAGATTTTTAACAAACATTTCGTGATGTAGTACGGATGCTGAGTAATCGCCCTCAAAAGTGTATAAGGAAGCTGTCATTGGAAAACGGGAATTTTTATAACATCGGAGGGCTCTTAAGATGATTATAGTAGAACAGTTAAGAGGTAACATGATGAACAAATTATGACCCAACTTTTGATTAATAACACGTAGTTAAATGTCATGTGGCTTACTCCTCACAGTCATTTTAAAATAAAAAATAATAAAATCTATTTCATTCTAATCGATTTTTACTCTCCAAAACGAATTAGTAACTAATAATTGAGTTCCAGTTAATATTTACTGATTGAACCATTGCTTAGTCAACCAATGGGAAATAGTAAACTTTTAATGGTTGAACCAGTGGAACTCAAGTATACAAGTATAAAAAAGCTTTCTAACCCTGCGATTTATAGGGTCTGTGGATATGTGAATAACTGCGGTGTCGAAAAGCTTTGTATAGATGTTTTCAAACTCCGTGGCACAAAAAAGTTCTGCTCACCTCGCTGCCAAATTTTTTAAATTTTGTTCTATCATTTCCCCTCTTTTCATTTAAAAAGGCAACAAACGCAGAAAAAACTCAACAAAATAATTTGGGAAGGGATGCGCGCATGCCGAATGAATAAAGTTAAGTTATCTTTATATGAATTGAGCAGAGCTTTTAAAACCCTGCTGAACCAAGTAAATCTATCCATCATAATAAGCATAATTTTATTATAATTATGCGAAATATTTCTCATCCCTAAATTTATAATAATTAAAAAAAATGCTGAAAAATTTATTTTTAAATTCATGAGCATTTTCATTCATGAATTGTGAACTCTCCGCAGTCCCAAGCAACGCAACCTCCTCTGGCAGAAGCGCGCATGCGACTGACGGAAAACGTCAACAATCCCATGGTACAATAATACAAGGTAGGCTCATAAGGAAAAGCTTTGTTTCCATCTTGAAAAGCTTTTACGCCTTTTACATTAAAAAAGATCTGAGTACCGTCACGGGAAAGCTTTTTTCCTTTGTGAGAAAAGATCTGAGTGACGTCACGGGACCCTTATGAGCTTACCTTGTAATTATTGTACCATGAACAATCCTAGTATCAAAGTATTAAAAACCCAAATTGCGTATTTTTTAATAGAAATTGCTACAAATTATGTCTGTAGCAAATATGTAAAATACAAAACCCTGAAAATTAAAAAATATATTCATAATTCATAATTTGTAAAATTTTTAAATAATCATTAACGCGCCAGAAAAATATACCTCCTCAAGTCGAATACGCAGTCGTGAATGATTAAATGACAGCAAGTGATTTGATAAGGTGAAGGAGGCGTCAATCCCCGCTCACTTTTTAAAATATACCATGTTCCACAAAATTATAAGAAAAATAAAAATTCAATTTTAATTAGAAAAGTGTTTCCTTTTGAATAAATTATGTTTAAAATAGTTTCTTCGCATTTTTATTTTATTTACGTTTAAGTAATATTTATCTTCAATCTTCAAATTTCTACCAATTATTAAAATAGGAAAATATAAATTTCGTTTTTCGGTTGAGATTTTTTAAGCCACTGTGGTATATACAGAAACTCTAATAAAAAAACAGAGTCGTAGTAATATTTGCAACAAGTTGTCAGAAAGTATATGGGAATTGCTGACAATTCTTTTGCGTGCGCCTTTGGCTTCCTTTTTTGGAGCTTAATTTCTCAACTAGAGAGGAAGAAAAATTATCTCCACCTTTTAAACATTTTTAAGAGCTTATTACCCTAACATGCGTCAAATGTCACGGCGTTTGAAAACATCTATACTTTCTTACATCGATAATGGTTTTACCAAACATTCCCCCAACTAAGTACTAATTACTTCCAATGCTGCTTGACCTCTGTTTTGCACGTGAACCAGGGTTTGATCGGCTTGGTGGATCAGAATGTTGCTCTAATAAAATTATTGACAAAACGAGTTTAAACCACGTAACAAACTTTATTGCAATACTCACAATAACGTTAATAATGTTTTTACTAAAAACAAAAACTACTACTTTCTATTTTTATTTTATTTCGCCTCATGGCGTGCTAGTCAGTGAGAAAAATGTTGATCTTTAGTAGGCTGATCAATTGTAATTATTTTCAAACAGTGTTTGGGAGTCTTTTCAAACAACCTCCGTAATCACACGAGAACCGGTCTTTTTTATTTTTTTTTACTTATTTACAAGCATTTATTGACTTCGATTTATCTTAATATAAATTTAACTAATGCTTAAAGTTAATTACTCCAACCTATTCTAACCTATCTAACTCACTGTCTCTCAGCAAGCACTCTATCTTAGTCTATATCTTAAATTAAGTTAACTTAACTTTTTATATAAAAACAATCATTATAGCTTTAATTCTACAAAACTTTAAAAAAACTTAGAAACTATGTTTATTTTCGATATAAAAACTTTAAACTATCTTATACCCTGGCTTCACCGGCCGAACTGCGCAAGTTCGAGCAAATTGGTGAACTGAACTTTAAAAAAAATCTCAGTTTGCATCCAATTTCGATAGATTAAATGAGGAAAAAACAGACCTCAATTGGCCCAACTCGAACTCGAACTTATGTAAAACGTAAAAGATCGCTCAAAAGAGAGTAATCAATTGGAATAGTGGGATTCCTTTCCAGTGAGCTTTTGCATTTCTGCCGGTGAAGCCACTTCTGTGGATTGAACTGAATATTATTGAGCTGAGGCCGGTGAAGCCGGGGCATTAACCGATTTTACTATCCCTAATCCTACATGACCTATCTGGGTGGAAGACAGCGGATGTAAAACGGTTTCGGGTGACCCTGTCCAGGCATTGAGCTTCCGCGTACCCGAGTAACGGCAACTCCTCGAGTTCGTGGAAGTTCACACCACTTACTTATAAGCTAAGTTACAAGCTTAGAACTATCGTAAAGCTAAAACAATTATATCGGAGGAGTACAGCGGAGGCACTACCACGGGAGAGCTCCATCCAAACGATGCGCTTTCACGGGCTCGAGTTAAGGAAAATATCAAAAGCTCGTGACTCGTAACTCGCACCACTAACCTAAACTCACTTAAGACTATATTTATTACTTAAGTAAAAACTAGAACTAAATCCTATCTAAGCCCTAAGCTAATCATTTGAAACTATACTATAGGTAAAACTAGTACCTAAGGACTTTGTAGAGCGGATATGTAACCATTATGCATTTCCCAACCACCAGTACAAAGTGCTGGAAATGTAGGCATGTTTTTTGCACCTCTCTGAAATTGTTGTATTGAATCTCAATAGATCCTGAACATCCCCATCTCTTCCTTAAAAGTGTATCCCTTGTCACATAATTTGCGCGGCTTTAGACCCCTTCAGCACGTGCCAGACCTTACCTTTTTGAACATGAGCTCATGTCTAACTTTATCATCAGGGACATTGAACTCATTCTTGACTGCGGCTGTAAGAATTGTGTCGAATTTAACGCCTACAAAAAGAAGTACCTACTGTCTCATCTCTAATAAAAATTGTACTGACCCACAGTCTGTTTCAGAGGGCGGCTGACCCATCTTATAACATCCTAGTCGTAATTTGAACCCAGCATCTGTGGAGGTATGATCACATATTCCAAACGGCCAAAATTTGATCATTCCACTAACTAGCTTATTGCATCGTATCACGATAAGTGAAATTCGAAAAAGTTATCTAATATTATTAAAAAATATGAATGAATCTATTAGAAATTTTTGAAAATAAAAAATAAAGATTACCTTTTGGCTCGACCTTGATATTACCTACACTAGCCAAATTCTCCCTTATTTAATTGCGATTTAATTAATGAAAAACCGATTTTTCTGTTCGAACTTTACTGACAAATTCGTGTGTGCTAGTTTCAGGTTACTAACTACACTACAGCCGCAATAACTTTCCTCCAGATTAAGATATCAGAAACAAAAACCCTCCACGCCACCGTATCGTGCCTGGCGATAATCCTATACCAGTTCACCTCCTTCGGCTGATTTAAGATTCACAAGTGAAATTAGTCCAACGCTAAATAAATGCACAGAAAGTTTCCCACTATTTAATTGGTATATAATTGCAGGCGAATCGATTTTACCGACACACCATATCGCTCAACAATCTGTTAAGGGTGTCTGCTGGACACGTTTGAAAATTTCATTTCTTGTTTAATTATTTGTTGGTAGCTTTCATAACTACTTCACTTTAATTATGGTTGTTAGCCAGGTGTAGAGTATCGATCAATGCAACTTAATTTGTTTCCTTTAATTTAATATTCGCATAGAATTCTGCACAAGTGGAAAACCAATTTTGTTATATGGTTGTAGTCCTTGTACTAATAAAAACGACATATGACATTTCACAGAATATTCATGTTTTTTTAATTGCCTTAACAGAAAGTTGTTAACTGCCATTATCTGAATTGTCAATGCAGTTTTATACTTCTTGTTTTATTAATTTCCCTTCTTAGTGCTGTTAAATATTAAAAACAATGATTTTCCATTTCTTCCAATAAATTTAATATTATTGAAGGATAACATGATATTGCAGCTGACAAAATAATTATGATAATTACTGGCTTCGCTTGCTATATCCTTTGTCTAAAGACCAGTGCGAAGCTAAGGTTGATGTGCAATGTCGAACAGCAACTTAAAAATTAAAAATGGAACAGGTCAATAAGAAATACCCTAAGGTTAGTTAGTTCTTAAGTTCTAAAGAAACGGATTGATAGCTATCTTTCTGGCCGTATTATTGGGTGCCATCGAACCCAAACTTCACACCAAGTCTGCCGGTGTTCCCAAAGGTTCAATTCCCAATCACTCGCTTTTTTCCTAATCTTAATAAATGATCTACTCTCAAACGAAGTTACTGCCTCATGTCTACTAAAACTTGATTAAAAATTCCTGCTGCCTCAGTAGATGGTGTGGAACTTAGCTGTTAATCCATATCCTCACGTCCTAGCCAAAATCGAGAATTTTTTATGTGGCTCAGAGTTCTAAGCTCTGGAATCATCGTTTGTTACTACTAGTCCGTTATGTAGTTTGTCATGTCATGATTCGCTTGTAGAGTAGCAAGTTTAGTACGCATACCCAAACGCAGGATAGAATTGATTTGGGGTTCTGAGGATTCAGAAGAATGTCCTTGACGTGACGATAAACTCCGTTTAAACTCTTGGATCTTGCAGGAGTTCGGAAATACTGACTGCGAGAGATCGTTCCAAAGTCGAGTTGTTCTATTTAGAAACGATTTCCTAGTTTCTAGAGTAGAGCATCACTAGATCTCGACAAACTCGAGAGCCTCGCCTTGGTCTCGACTCGAGAATCGAGACGAGAGTCAAGTTCGGTCTCGACAAACATATTCTCGTCAAGACGAGATTATTCGCTCGAGATCTCGTCGGCAAAATAATAGCAAACAAGTCTGGTAAAATAAAGTGTCTGATGAAGCGCGCATGGCCTTATTTCAAAAGCTGGGATGTGGTACTCATGCACATGCACATTGCCTCTTGTTTTCTCTCACCGGTTACGTATAGGTTGAGTCTATAAGTATAAGATCCGTGACGGTCTCATAAATTTATATTCGCCCCGAGAGACGAGACGAGAGGATACGAGACGAGACGAGACGAGATTAGGATGGGCAAGATCCGCCGAGAGTCGAGACGAGTCTCGAAAAGGTCGAGACTTACCGAGATCGAGACGAGAGTCTTAAAAATCTCGTCTCGTCTCGTTCTCGTGATGCTCTATTCTAGAGTGTGAGAAAAGGAGCCTGCAGGTGAAGGGAATGAGCCGAGCTGGCTAATCTGTTGTTGCGGGTATAAAATTGTCGTCGGCATACTAGTATGTGCTAGACTAGTTCGTTTGCAAATACAAAAATTCGAGTTTGGAATAATTTCCTTAACTCATTCTTTCCGAACTCGCACAATATCCCGAAGTTCAAACGTAAGGTTCATTCCAATCTACAAAACTCTTTTGGCCCATTGGCATAAAGATGGATACAGAAAGAACCTCTACGTCTGGGTTTCTTATTAGTTGAGCGCGAAAAACATGATATACCGAATTAACATCGGCAATGCGCTGCAATGAAATCGGCCCATTTCACGTTTCCTAATCGGCGATGAAAAATTGGTCAGGAATGACAGCCGGAAGCGTCAAAGATTTTGGACAATTGGTGAGCCGTCAGAAGCGTTCGCGAAGCCAGGATTGACGTCGAAAAAGGTAGCGCTTTGAGTGTGGTGCAACCTTTGTGAGGTACTTCCAGTTGGTTAGACGATTGATTCTCAACTCTAATGTGGACAACTGGGGATATTACTTCAGTCAATTGACCCTATAATACTGGTTCCGCTCTCTGCAGAAATCTTTCAATAGAATTAAACTAGTTTCAAAAGATGCCTGTTAAAGCTAATTGATTCGGTTTTTAACCAGAAACCATAGACGTTCTTCATTGATACATTGATAGCATCATGGCTCTATCCTGAAAATGGCAAAGTACTGTCGATAATAATAGAGCATATTTGGTTTAAAAGGTAGGTACGGTGTTCACACAAATTTACTAGTGCTATCGCAAGATGCATTTGGGAAAAGGCAAGAATGCGAGCTGCATGCCCGAGTGGCCGGGTTGGTGCCAACTGAAAGCAGATGGTAAATATACAGGGTGTATACCTTTAAGCTTGCAAAGCGGCTGTGAATAGGTTTTAGATAGACGAACAAAAAATCTTAGGGGGGGGGGGGGGGCTTAATCGTAACGGTTTAGCAGCTAGGGCGCTTTGAAGTTTTTTTTGGAAAATTTCGTTTTTTTAACTAAAATTTCAACTAAAATTACCTTTTTCTCCAAAAAATACCTAGTTAACTAATTTTTTTTTGCAAAATTGGAAAGCTTGGACAATTTGCTATGAATAATGTCGGGACAATTTTTATTCTACGGCTAATTTTAGTTAAAAAAATGAAATTTTGACTTTGATGAATCATTGCTCGGGAAGTTGATAGGGTAGAGCTTAGACTTTTACAGTTTTGGATAAGTGGGAGTATTCTGCGTACACTGATACGTTATTCATGAAAGTAGCTCATATGGTTACAAAAATACAGGGTGATAATACCAAAAAAAAATCAAAGCGCCCTAGCTGATAAACCGTCACGATTTATGTGTGGACAGAACGGCCAAGAAGAGGTAAATAAACTCTGCTTCGTGTATGCTATGCTTACCGCACTACATACGATGAAGCAGCATGTGTCATATCGGGAATGATCCCCATTGATATTTTTGCATTGAAGGGAAAGAGGTTGTTCGACCCGGAATATGCAAGAGAAGTGTCAGAAGAATTTTGACGGACTCCGGCGAGCAGTCAGTCCTTCGCAGCATAGACGAGTCTACTAAGGGCCGATGGACAAGGCTCATAGCACAGATAAGTAATATACAGATGCCCAGTTGAATAGGCGAAACGTGTTCCATGTTGCCGAAAGTGATTAATCCAAGCAAAATATTTAAATGTTGCAGCCATATCTTCCAAATGGTGAGGTTTACAGAAAAAATATAAGATACCTTTTTTGTAGAGCATTAAATTTCCTACAAAATTCTCCGAAAACATTTTTCTGTACAATCAATTAATGATGAGGTATGCATTTTTTTCTATTGGAATGAGAAAAAAATAAAAAACTGCGATGCAGAGGTTCTTCCTATTAAAACTAAGAGCTCATGTTGAGTGACAATTTTTGTAAGGTGTCCAGCAACCCATTTTTCCGTGTCACTTGTAAAAAAAAATAATTGATTTTTTTGACCCACCCTAATGGGGAGGTAAGCTACTACCCCAAACATTTATTGAGTGGGCATGGAGGTTATAGGGTATACCTTCATCACTTCAGGTTGGACTATTCACCGTTCTGCCCAGAATATCCAGACGATAAAGAGGGCGTGGAGCATGTCCCCTTTAATTGTGTGAGGTTTTCGGAGTACAGAGCTGTGTTGGAAGCAGTCGCTGAGGTGCAGCTAACACCTGAGAACATCCTGGACCATATTATAAGGTCGGAGGATATATGGACAACGATTGAAGTGGTGCTAAAGGGTATACACCAGAAGCCTGAGCATTGCGAAGCCCAAGGAAACAGAGAAATGCAAAGAAATACAAGGAGAGATAGCAGCTAGGCAGCTAAACGGCTAACTGTTCCGGCTCTGGTAAGCACATTTCAGGGGTTCCTTTTTTAAGGATCATGGTGATGACGCAAGGCTGAAGTTATGTCTTTACGGCTCGTACTGGTCTGGACGTGAACGTCAGGCAAAAAGGGGGGATGAGTTTAATCAGTAGGAATCTGACACTACCGTTTCGGTGTGGATACCCAGCGGTGTCTCCGACGAGACTTGACAACCACCGGCAACCACCCTCCTCCAGTGGGAAGATACGAATCCGGGGATCCGCGGACTTTTGTATGGAAAACATAAGAATATGACAGTTCTTTTGATCCGAATATGATTGGTACACCTTTTGGAAGGCAACGTCTTTCTAAATATAATGGATTGTTCACCTCAGGTAGAAAAATGCAGAGCAGTTAAGGTGGGGTGTATTGCATTTAATTTATTAATATTTGGAATTACTTCCTCGGTGTAAAATTACATCATAAATTCTATTTATAAAACTAGTATACAACTTTCAAATTAAATTTAGTGGAATTTCATGCCAGGCTGCCTTTATTGCAGCTCTCACTGCTGTGATGGTCCCATATTATTTATCCAGACCGATAGACTCTCCTAGTGAGCCAGCCCCATAGGTGCTCTATAATGTGGTAGACATCGATGGCCACTCCAGTTCCTCTACGTTATTGACCCTAAACCACTGCTTCATGGTTTTATTGGAAAATCTATGGTTGACCTTCCTTTATTTTCTCCGCCACCGGCTTAACCTGTTCCAACATGTCCCGTTATCGGACTCCTGTCTGGGTTCCCTCGATGAATTGTAGCTCCATTGGCCCTCTAACTGAAATAACTTCCCATATCATTATTCCTCTTTCCCTGGGGCCATGTAGAGTTAAAAATTTCACTTCCTTCCGTAAATCATGGAAATCACATGTATTTCCATCCGGACCACCAAGGCAGAACCGTTTTTCACTTGGTTCAACTCTTCCTTCCACGCCATGTGAGCTCTAGCAAGTTTCAGGAGTTTTTCCTTGTGCTTGGTTAGCAGCTTGTTCTTAAGTTACTGTCGTTTTAGAAATGTTGAGCGCTTTAAAATCCTCTGCACAGTGCGTAAACTTGCATTTACTCCGACGTCATTTCCAATTTCCCTGGCCGTCATGGATGAATTTGACGCTGTTCGCAGAATATTACTTCTTTCTCTTTCTGTAGTCGCCTTTGGTCTTCCTGGTATCGGCTTCCTTCCGTAATTTTCGATGTCCTTAAGCAAGTTATTGATGACTCGGGGGCTTCTACCAAATCTAACAGCTCGTTTCACATAAACTCTTTCCACTGCCTATAATTGCACTGATTTATTTAAAAAAATTACTATATAAGTTAAATTTACAACTTTACTAACAATCGGTTAAAATCAACCCGGAGTTCTACAAAATTCGCTGACACAACCATCGGTGTTAGCAAAAATGACCTCGTTCGAGTGTCAATGCCCTAGTAACGAGGCGAATCCTGTCAACCGATCCGATCGAAAAAGGCAATTTCATTATTTTAATTCCGCGAATTTTTCAACTAATCTTCATACATCCAAAATAATGAATAAAAGTTTGTATACGTACAGTGAATCTTCCAAAATCTCAAAAATTCAAAAGAATCGCCTTTTAAACCTAGATGGTTTTACGGTCCAACCAATTACGATGTCCAAATTAGTTTTTGCAGATTATGGCATGATTTCACCGTGTAAGCACACACACATTATTCTGTATTCCCAAAGGCGTCCATTTTATTTACCATTTGCCGTTTCCTCTCCCCAGATTAATCAACATATTTCAAAATGTTATGAGTAAATAATCCTTGCGGCACACTGCTCAAGTTCTAATCCAACATTGTCATGCAGTAACCGCTTAAATCTATTATTCCTTTCCGCCTACAAGAATAGCAAACATGAAGATAACTTTTAAGCTTCAGTTTACCATTGAAACAGTTTTGTAGCTTAATAAAGGCTACACCCTCTACCAACAGAAGATTCCAAGCAAAATATTTCCTGATAAGCACAAAAAGCACGAAATCCTATTCTTCCTGTTTTTCTCTACACCGCTTTGGCTTCTCTATTCACGGTGCACACTAATGGATACATTTAATGCTCACAGAACTTCCTAATCCAATTTTATTGATTTTACATTTAGTAAACCCTAATAGCCTGTAGTTACCTGGGGGAGAAGCACATTGTCCAAAATTTAGAAGAAATCCTCTAAGGAAATGAAGGAGATGCCGCAGGAATTTTATAGTAGTGTACTAGGAATCTTGGTTTTTTTTAAACTGAATTTACTACTTTTATGTCGTTAGAAAATATTTGTTAATAAATTTGTGAAATTTTAAGTCGTATATTTCATATAAGCTTGTTGTGTGCATTTTCTAAAAATGAATTCGTCTCTTTGGAAATTATAGGATTACTCAAGACCTCATCCCACAAGGGAATGTAGAGCCACAAAGAGATTACATGAATATTCAAAATTGAGCCGAGGTTTTATCATCCTTCTGCTTGTAGCGTAGTAGCTGAGCAAAGAAAAAAAATGGTCATACACACACATACCCATAAATAATTTAAGTACTTAAAATTTTGTTTCCTTATTAACTTAACAGAGTGAAAACTTACAGAACAATTCTACGAAAAGTTTATGTTCTCTCTGTATCCTGTGGGAACTTAACCTCATCAAAACTGTGCTAGAATAAAATTTTTAAAAGGAAACTTTCTTACCAAAAGAAGGGAAAAGTTTCGCCCTTTGAATAGCTCATTATTATTACACTAACATCTTAACATACCAACTGTGACAGCTATAAGCGCTGCTATAAATCCTCAGAAATTAAAATATATTAATTAAAACTTCCCAAAAAAAGGAAATGGTGCAACTTGTTAAAAAAATTTAATATGTTTAAATAATTCTAAAAGGACGGCTTTAGATGGAAGTAGATGTAAATCTAATCTAATATTTTTTATAAACCTAACTCCTCACAGCTACATTAAAATGAACTATGAGGTGAGGTGACAAACAATGATTTTATTTCTTGCAAAGTTTTTTTATAGCCCAAAATTGTATGCAGAAAGTCGTATTATTAAAATTCAGAATTACTCAAGGTTGGGCATTAAATAAGGGTGTTAATTGAGGGCTTCTTACTTTGAACCCTAAAATTGTGATCCCGACCTGGAATCGATTTGTTGTAAAACCTGCGCGGTAGCTTCTCTGCAGTAGTAAGACCAAATGGATTTGAGATTTTATATGGGATAAATTGAGACTTAAAATATAAATTTTCATTACTGTTATGAAAAGCACAATGAAGGGTCGCTATTTTTTTTATAATGGAACTTGCAAATTGAATAAATAATAATCAACAGAATGTTCACCTTTGTTTGGCAGCTAAAATGTGTGTCTAGGAAAGTTTTTGTGGTGGGAATTAAATTATCTTATTCCCAATAGTTCTGAAGAAGTAATTTTAGTTAAGTTTTCACAGATTTCTGTATAGAATAGAATAAAATAAAACATATACAAACATTAGCATTATAACTATAGTAATAAAAGTAAAACATTGTAAAAATTTTTATCGATTACCACTAGTAACCGCTCAGCCAGCACTTTCAATTCTTCAGGCTGCTTATCCCTTGGATGCTAGGTACAGTTGTAGGAGCATTCCAGACCGATATTCCCGGAGCATTTTCGGGAACATCTTGGACCGGGACAAGCCTAAATGGGTAGGGGCATTTTTTCAACCATACAAATCCCCGGGAGGAGACGGAATTTTTCCAACCCTCCTTCAGAAGTGTCTCGATCTGATTTTCGTCAACCTGGTCCGTCTCTTTAGATCCAGCTTTAATTGGGGATTCATTCAAACATCTGGAGGAAAGTCGTGTGGCTTTTATTCCTAAACAGGCCTTTGGAGCTGATTAAATCGTATAGACCTATAGCGATGGAAAGACAGCTGGACCTTCACATCGGGTGCAAGCTGGAGCTTACCCTACAAAGCTTTTACTTCATTCACTGAAAAGGTAAACCAACAGAGGTTGCTAATCAGCAATATCGAGAAAGGCCTCCTCGCTAAAGGCCCAACTCAATGGGCACAAGGCCCCATCACCCCTCCTTCCCCCAAAAACAACCCCCAAGGGGCTAGGGGGATATAACTGATTTCTGAATGTAAAACAATTTATTCTTGTAGTCCACCCAAAGGCTACCCAAACAACCACTCCTTTGATCCTTCAACCAGCGATCATCCAACCCCTCCCCTCGCACGTCCCCCACCCCCAGCATGACCCATCCTAAGGATTTTCCTGATTACTGAATTATCACGTAGGCAACCAATGACACTTCAACCTCTGACCATCTAACCCTCATGTAGATCAAAAGTCTCCCCTCTCGACCCCTCACCCTCACCACCCCAACCTACAAACTCTTTTCCCCAATAAGATTGGGGATGGATTTAACTGATCATGAGATTGGCCAACCAACATCTTTTTACTCTGACAACCATTACTCCCGACCATTTACCACCTTTCATTACAGAGTTGCCCTCTTTCGCTAGTTGATACTCCTTCCAAATTACCAAGATTTCTGCTTGGAAGACACTGGATCCCTTGGAAGCCGGATTTTTTTGTCTATACTACATGATTCAGAGGAGACCCCGACACCTACTTAGCAGTTCATCTTTAAACCATCACAAACTGTCATAATAAGATACTGCCTAGATTGGTACAGTTTTACTCCGGCGGGATGCCAGACTTTCAGAACCGCTAACATAAGCAAACAGACAGGAGATGGTTTACTCGCTTATTGTGTTTATAGGATCGCTTATTGGTGTTTCTAGGTCACCGCCCCCAACCTCTGTCCTGAAACCATAAAAACTCATTCCTTGTCTGTTGCTCGTCTTAACTCATATTTTCAACTCCTGCCTCACAGTATCTAGGTTTCCCTGGTCCTGGAAGCTTGCTTTAATTATACCTATACCCAAATGCCCATCTCCTGTTTGTCCCTCTGATTTTCGGCCTATCAGTATTCTTCCATTTCTGGCTAAAGTTCTTGAAAGGCTGATACCAACTCAAATCCTTGAGTATTGTGACCGGCTTCGACTCATAAATGTGTAGCAATCTGGTTTTCGCAAGCACCACAGCTGCGAAACTGCGTTCCTCAAAGTTACAACTGATATCCGCATTTCTCTTGACGTTCACCATGCTTGCTGTATATTGCTGCTTGACTTCTCTAAAGCCTTTGATAGCGTCAACCACTCTCTGCTTTTGCAGAAACTCTCCTCTCGTGTCAATTTTTCTCCTTCTGCTATCAAACTCTTGCATAGCTTTTTAACCAACCCCTCTCAGAAAGTTATACTTGGTGGCTGTAGTTCCTCGATAGCTCCACTTTGTGCTGGCGTCCCTCAAGGTTCCGTTCTGGGTCCTCTTTTATTCAGCATCTTTATCAACGATCTTCCTTCGGTAGTAAAACATTCTAAGATACATATGTACGTCGATGATGTGCAACTTTATATCTCCAAACCAAATTCAAAGATGTGAGGAGGAGCTTGCTGCTGATCTACGTCGTGTTTCTTCCTGGTCGACTTCAAACTTACTTCAGCTCAATCCTTCGAAGCCCCATTGCATCTTTTTCTCTCATTCTGCCACTGTTCGTCCTGACTTATCCGTTATCGCTTTAAATGGGGTTCCTCTAGTGAGTGTTGAGAAGGTAAGAAATCTAGGCTCTTGAATGCCAAAATGACCTGCTGCGATCATGTTAGCTCCATCATTCTTAAAACATATAGGCAACTGTCGAAACTTAGGTTCCATTGTAACTGGCTCAGTAGGACTGTCCGTGAAGGCACTAATTTTACCTCTTCTAATGCTCTCTATTTCTCCTGCTCTAAACACTTAAAAGCGTTTAAAAAATGTCTACAATGTTAATCAAATGGCTCAGGTCAAAATAAAACGTTTTAAGTGTTTTGAAATAAAATACTTTCAAAAGCTGAGATTTGCAGTGACGGTGCAAACTATCACGCATATATTCAATTGCTGCCTAACCACTGCCCAAGTTCCTTCTATCTGGAAAAAAAGCCATGATCGGTCTGGAAAAAGGCCATGATCCCTTTACCAAAAATCTACTTATCAGATTTTCGTCCTATCAGTATTCTTCCATTTCTTGCTGAAGCCTTTGAGAAAACTCTCTTTATCCAAGTCCTCCGATATCTTGAATCCAATAACTTCCTTTCTCAAATTCTAATCCATAGCTGTGAGACTGCTGTATTAAAGGTGACTACTGATCTTCGTTCTGCGCTCGACCAGGGTCTTTGTGATATTAGCTCTTCTTGATTTTTCTAAGGAATTCGATTTTGTGATACCCTCGCTTCTACTTTCCAAACTTAGTCAACTCTACCTCTTTTCTTCTTCTGCTACTCGGCTTATCTCTTCCCTTGTTACTAATAGGCTTCAATGTGTTCGCCATAACAGCGCTCTTTTCTTGCCGTGCCTTAGGGAGTGCCACAAGGCTCAACTATTGGCCCTTTCCTCTTCTCATTGTATATTAATGACCTTCCTACATCGCTGTTCCTTTTATCTGTATGCTATCCCTATCGAAATAAGTCAATGGAGCTCTATCAACTTCCTTAAACTAAATCCTAAAAAATCTCAAGTCTCTTCTTAGTCGTTCTTCTCAGTCCCCTGACAGCATTCCATTTCTTCTACTTAATAGTGTTCCTCTCCCTATTCTTGAGTGTGTTAATAATCTTGGCTTTGTTATTAATTCCAAATTATCTTGCTGTAATCAAGTCTCACTTATGCTTTCTAAGATCCTACGTAAACTTTGGCTTTATGGTAGTCTTCTGTCGTCCGCCGTTCGGCTCAAGCTTGTTAAATCCCTCTTCGTGCCACATTTCCTCTTTGGTTTCCTTGTATATATTTCCTTAGATTCATCCTGCCGTTAACGCCTCAAAGTGGCATTTAATGATTGCCTAAGATTTATTTTTCACATGCGAAGATCAGGAGCGCGTTCAAATACCTTACTATGGTTAACCATGGTTAACTATGGTAAACTTTTGTCGTTCAAAAACTCCGTGGTTAACTACAACATAATCACGAGCATAACTTTTTGGCGTTCAAAAACTCTCGTGGTTAACCATGGTGTAGTTAAATTTAAACCTGCTCGGGAGCATGGTTAGCGTTAGTTAAGAAGAAGAATAAAAACAACTCTCTGACAGTTGTTTTAATGTTAAACACATGAAGAAACTAAAGTGGGGTTTGTGGTATTATTCCAAATAAATAATTAATGAAATAATTGAAGCAATTAGCGCGGACTATTTTATGGAAAATTTTGTTTTTATTTTTTTTCTTCTTCTTTAACCTGTAGTTAACCACGGTGCGTTCAAAAACCTCCATAGTTAAACATAAAATTTCGTGGTTAAGTGAAGTGATGCAGCATAACCACAGCTTACCTCGTGGTTTACCATAGTAAGGTTTTTGAACGCGCTCCAGATCATGTGTCGAATTCCTTGCTAGGTTGTGACCTCTTTCCTTTTATTGATCGGAAGAGAATTTTTACAGAAGAGAGTTTCGTTTTGTGTTTTATTTTTTTTGCTAATTTACGTTTTCTGTTTAAACAGGGGCCCCATTTGTTATTATTATTAGGAAAAAAGATAAATGGAGAAAGTAGGCATTCTGTGCGTACTCCTGAGCTCGCTTTGTCGTAATTATGTTGCATTTCACCATTTTCACATGCAAACAACTTTCCAACCACTGCACCAATGTTTTGGGGAAGAGCGTTTAGTGGTATCCCTGCCCTGCGATCAGTAGGTAGTAACTTATTTGCAACTGACGGCATCTGTTGGGTAAATGCCATGCATTTTTTCTTGGACCTAATATTTACAATAGTTGCGTTTTCAAATTAAGTAAGGTGCGACATTCGTACTATATTTCACTATAGTAAACTTTCAATTGAATTCAATATTTTAACACAATTTCCAAATAAATGGAACCTGTGCCGCTTCTCCTCATCACTTCACATTAAATCCTGGGATTCAGTATCTACATAGGTGCATACATCCCGGAAGGATTGAATTAAATTGTCGTAAATCAGTAACTGTAAGACATCCCTCCTCATTTTGTACGTGTTCATGATGGACAAGCTAGAGACGCCCAAATTGACAAGTTCATCTTGAGGTCGCTTAAACTTGTCTATATTGATGAATATGTTATTGTAGAGATCCTGTACTACCAGCAGACTTGAGGCGGATAGAAAAAAACATAGAGACATAGAAAAACCGTTTGAATACTTAATTACGAGAAAACATTTTTACTGAAACGCAAATTGACAAAATCCTAAAGGCCACCAATTTATGAGGTGAATAGAGACGTTATAGAAAATACGGTTTCCAATAGCATCAAAACCTTTGCACAATAACTATAGCCGACAAGTCCATTTCGTATCCGAAAAACCATAAAATTTGGCCAAAAGAGTTTCCCACTTCATAGGGAAGCGCACAGTCGAGTTTCGGATAGACACAGGAGATTATATAGCATGCTGAGGCCAAAGTTTGCGGGCTAAGGTTGTGAAGTTTTTATCCTGAACATACAAAGTTTCAGCACCGCTAGGGCTCTCAATCGAATTGTTCAAAATCCAGGACTCACAAGTTCACAGTTCATTGAAAGAGTTCATGCACGTTCTATATTATTTCAACAAGGTCATTTTCAGTCTGTTCAAGTGATAACTAATTTTAATTAATTAATAAATATTTTAACAATAAATAAAAAAAGTTATTTCGTAATTAACATAAAGCTAAATTTTTCACGACACAAATATAAGAATAAAATTTTAATCTCGTTGGGATCGAGGGCAATAGCACATTTCTGTTTGGAAAAAAATTAAAAAAAAAGTTAAACGAGATATTTTTATTGGAATATTCCCAGGGTATAGAACGGAAAGATTGTTATTGCTCGGATATTAATACACGACAAACAATGTGTTACTTGCCATAAAACCTATTTATTTTCATAGATTCATACCCGAGCATTGATTGCATGAATATATCCTATGCCCATTCATGTGTAAAGTTTTAGTTAAGGAAAAACTCATGGAATAAATATATTATAATCATGTCATTTATGATATTTACATAAAGTTGCATAAAATATCGTGAATCATAATAGATTATAATAAGGGAAACTTCAGATCCTCGTTTTTCTGTAATAAGCACTGTAAACTCAAGTACAAGTACGCACTTAAAGCTTTTAAAGCGTTCTAGACGGATTTTTAGCACTTAGCGGGCGTTTAATGACTAAACACTTAAGTGTTTAACTAGTAAACGTTTGTAGCGTACTATAGGTTATGAATAATAAAATTTATATTGATAAAACTGTAACAATATTATATTTATACATAGTACTATTATTGCAAAAAAAGAAAAATCCAAGCGCTAGTGTGGTTTTTCCAAGCGGTCCCCGCACCAAGTACAAACCATCTCCGATGCTGCTTGACCTCCGCAGCCGAACGTGATGCGGTTTACTGAATATGCTAAATGGTACCTTTTACGGTCATCAACATAATTGCCTGAAATTCACTCATATTTTCTTCGTCTTATTCTGATAATAATTTTATATTCATAATATTTACGCAGGTTTTTGTTTTTATTTTCATATTAAAAAAATACCTGTCAATAAAGGCATAAAAATTACCAGTTTTTCAGGTAAACTAAGTTAAATAAATGAAAACAATCAGAAGTAAACCTTGTTACTGGTTCGATCAGTAAACAGATCTAAAATAACTAATTCCAGTGAAATTATAGTTTAGGTTTGATTGAAGCGGTAACATTTTTACTAACGGATGACCCATTGATAGATGCACTTTTTCCAGTATGGATTTTATGACAGATTACGAGTGAGTTCTGTTAAACTGCCATGGTGTTTTTATTCAATATTGTTTGACATTTCATCATGGAAAGATTTAGGCCAGTACAGCTTCTACAAATTATTCAGAAGAAGAAAAAGGAGGTCCCCTGTGGTGCAACCGGTAAGCCAATTCGCGCTATCGTATAATTTAATATAAAAATGCGAAGTGCATGTTTTAGTTTCACTTAAAATATGTAATATTGGTTTCTGTCTCCCATTTTCAATTATGTACTTATTATCAGTAAATGAACGCGAGCTAAAGGATTGCAGCAATGAATCGTCAATTATACAAAGATGCTTATCATCAACCTCACCCACAATATTAAATAAAGCAAAAATAAACAAAAAAGCTAACAGAAATTATATATGTTTTTTAAATATTGTTCAATTCCCTTTTAAAAATTACTCTTCAAAATTACTTGTACTATTTTTAATTCTTAAAAATGATCAAAAATTATTCTTTTGTTTTATAAAATTTTTTTTTTATTTTATCATTATCAGATAAACATTTATCTTATTGCTTGTCATTTCTTCCAGCCCAGACTGATATATTATATGAGAGCAGTATTTAATATTATATCCATCAGCGAGAGAGAGAGAGAACTTCGCTTGGATGCAACATTTCAGTTGCTTTCCTTGACACTATTCCCAGGAACAAATGTTCGCCGAGAATTTGAGACTCGCTATCTCCAATCCCCTCTTCATCCACAAGTTTGAAAGAACTGTGTTCCTACGAACAGTGTAGGGAAGGAAATCAAATCCTCCTGTTTGTTTGAAATTTCAGAAAGATAAGAAAACTTTCGCTGATGGACATAATATTAAATATTGCTCTCATATAATTTTTTATTTCGAGACGATATGTAGGTATGTATTTTACACCTCAAATAGTTTCAAGCATGTATCCTTCAAAAATAGTGTGGCATTTTTGCATTGTTTTTCTGGTTGCCATACAATATCTGGATTTGGAAAAGGAAAAAAAACAATTGTAAAATCATTATTAGCCGACAAGAATTTGTCAAGTTTGACCAATATTTTTTTAAAAAAAATGCAAGATATCGCTGAAAATAGATTGCAATTAATAAAGTCAATTTATAAAAATGTAAAAAAATTTGACTTTGAATCAATTAAGATTCCAGAAGTATCAAGTAGAAACAATAAAATCATGTTTCAAATTGGAAAAACTTCCACCAACTGAAGACGCAGCAGAACAACAATGCTACAAGGCATACTATCAGCTGCGGCTGTCGAAAAGAAGGTTTGAAATGCACAAATTTATGTTCAAACTGTCATGCAGTGGCGGACTAAGGGTGGGGCGGAAGGGGCGGTCCGCCCCGGGCCTCTGGTTCCTCGGGCCTCCAAATGTCTACAAGTTACCTTGATCAAATCCTAAACAAGGCTTTTAAAATATGGTCAGTGCCTACCTAAGTGGTACTTTGGAGTCGGAGGTCCCGTACAATGTTCCCGTAGACACAAATAAGTACAGCATGTAATTATTAAAATGGGTCTTTATTGAATCGTTATCCTGTACATCGCTTATTCTTCAATACTTCTTGACCATTTTCATCTCGGTTGCAACATGCAAGATAAGTTTTTCTAAACTTAAGCCTGGGGCCCGGTTCGGCAACGGTGAGTCTTACGGTCTTCACCAATTTCAGTGAACACTGCTTATTTGCGCGTCCGCAAGAGCGAGAATGAGTTTTTTGACATTTGCGGTGAACACCGCCGTAAAAAATTTCTCACTGAGAAAAAGGCTGTGAATTTACGGTGAGTTTGAATTTTGACGAGTAAAGTTGTTTTTGTAATTTCGTGCGATGATTTTTGAATGTTTTTTAATTTTTTTTAAAAATAATTTTTTTGAGAGATTTGTTTGGTATGTAAAAATAAAATGTTGTTTTAGTTTATTATTCTAAAAGATTTTATTTAATTAGAATTTTTAAAATGGAAAGGTCATGACAGTACCAACTCAGCGCATCATTCAGCCACTTTAAAAATCATTCAGCACTTTAAAACTCACTGGAACTTACGGAATCGCATTTTAAATAAAAGTGAACAACGAGGCTGTGAGTGAGTTTTTTCTTCGGTGTTCACGGGCGAAAAACTAACCGTTGCGGAATCGGGCCCCTGGTATCCACTATAGAGCTTTTTGCATAGAGCTAGAGAAAACTCTCGCGTAGAGACGCGTAGAGAAGTGTATACACCCTCTCGAGCTGTACACATGCGCTCTACACACACTCTACGCGAAAGTTTTCTCTGCTAAAAAACTCTATAGTGTATAAGCAATTTTTTTGTGTTGTGTAGAGCTCTACATCTACTCTACGCTCTATCAAGCATGTTTGATACAGTTTTTCTCTCTACAGTATTCATTCTTATTTGCATTTCGACTGCGCTTCCAATTGTTGTACATCGGCCTGTGAAATTCGCAATACGACATACGCAGAAAATGTGTCTTCTTCCGTGAGCTCATTCAATAATTCTCGATACATTCCAGCGTTTTATTTTCTTTTCGCAATCCAATCTCGCGCCCAACATTTCCTTTCCTTCTTTTTCTCTTCTTCGAGCAAAAATAAAACGGCAGCAGCTTGTTTTTGGCGAGAACTCATTTTATTATTTTTTTGTTTTCTATTAATTTCCTTTAAATTTTTTACACAATATGTGTACGCACGCATCTGTGAATAACTGAGTAATTAAATGACATGCAAAAGTTGATGGCCCACTATACAGTAGAGAAAACGCATCTGCAGTGTACAGTCTGTAGAGCACGTGGTAGAGCTCTACTCAAAATTTCTCTAGAGCAATTCTACAGGCGGTGGGGTGGTAGAGTGGTAGAGACGCGCTACAGGTAGAGCTTTACACTCTACACTCTACCAAAAAAACTTTATAGTGGACACTTGGCTTTAGAACTACTTTCGGAATCGATGGGTAATTAAATGCTTTCCCTACTGGGAAATAAACATACACACACACTTTTACATACAAATGAAAACTGAATAAAAGGCTTCTAAAATTGCATCAACTTCTTAGACTGAGGGCCTCATTCAGCTTTGCCGCCCCGGGCCTCTGACGGGCTTAGGCCGCCACTGCTGTCATGTTCTGAAAAATGCTCTAATATTGAAAAAGAAATCTACGAGAAAGTACGTGATTCAGAAGAAATCATAAACGATGAACCGATAAATATTAGGCAAAATTAGGCTCAAATTCAATTGGATCAAATTTAGCCAATATTAGAGTCTTCGCAGAAAGATGAGCTAGCCGAATATGCTGGCCGAAGAAACAACTTGCATCTCTTATGAAATCCCAGTCACTGTAATGCTTGTTTTACGATTTGAAATATGTGATCATTCGATCGAGATCCTCTGTTAGGGTTACGTTTAAGATACTACGAAGTGGATCAGGTGTGAAACAAAAGTGCGATGTAGATGCGCTAAATTCAAAACCATTCATTCGGCACCAATAAAAAAGCAGTTCAACTTTCTGATCAACTCCTAACTTGCCCAGACATAATAGACTAAGGCACGAATCTTACCTTTAACAACGGGAGGAGACGAGAGGTTATAGGCAATGTGTTGGCCACTCAATATGTCGTTTATGTGATTAATTGGCGGTTCTCCAAAGAGCGGTTGTGATCAGACCAGAGACACATTCCTCCTAGGGTATGTTATTATTGCCTTACAGTAACGAAGTTGTAGGAGTAACACAGAGTATGGTAGAAATTGTTGATTCGGTTAGAGTTAATTGAGGCTGTATCATTTCTAAAGATTAAGAAAAGAGCGGGTAATAGGATTGAGCTTTGTGGAATATCGGTAGAGATACAGTGGCTTTGATTGGACGCCATGATGAGGATCGCATTTTTTTCTGCCTGTGCACTTTGAGCAGGCTCTGACGAGGCCATGTACGATCGGTTTTGGACTGGAGTATATTCTGCTGCTCATCACTTCCCTGATACGCCAGTATTAGGTTAAAAGGCAGATATGACAAACGATGACCATGCCCTAGCTCCAAAATAATAATGGAGCTTAGAACTTCATCATTCAAATACAAACATTCAATAGAACTTAATACAAAAATATTACTAGAAACTACATTTAATGCCAACAATCCAAAATGATTTTCAAATATTTTAATAAAAATCACCCTTAATTGATAAGAAATATTCAGAGGTCGTGGCACAACAATCTAGCTTCTACATAAGGATGAGAATTAAAAAGAAAAACTTGTTTTTTTTCAACATGCCCTAAGCATATTTGAAATTTTAATTTGCCGTCAGCCCCTAAGGTTCCCTTAAAGTGACTTGGCATAAATAAAGTGTGCTTTACATATATTAACCGTTGCTTCAAGGATACTTTAAATTATTGTTAAAATGGCCCTGAATACAGGTCAAAGCTTTCACATTTCCCGGCAGTGCCATGATACCGCGATAACGACGTTCTGATATGAATCGCGAACGCTTTTTTTCGATACACAAAACGGACTGAAATAAAGTTAAATCACCTCAGTTTTTTGCACATGCATGTAGAGAATTTTTGTTATCGAAAAGTTGATGACTAATTTGCAAGTTTTATTGATTAGGTAATTACAACAGTTGCAAATGTGTGGTCGTTGCTGGAAACTAACTAATTGGTACTCTGGGAGCAGATTACGACCTGGGTTAATAGGTCTATATAAATAAAGTAGAAAAAAAGCAGAGCTCATATCGTAGGTAGGTATGAGTTGCCGGCTTTAGCTTGAGGCGATTTTAATTTAAATTGAAATCACATGAAATGTTAAAAGTTGCAACCAATCGTATTTTGCCTTCATACAGTAAAAATTTAAAAATACGAGTTTTATAGGTTCACTACAAAAATGGTAATATAGAAAAAAGGAATGCTCATATGAAAATGCAGGTTTTAAAGGGATGTAGCAATAGAATCTGAATTGATTTAATTTAACCCTCAAAAAACCATAAAGAAAGCAACATTGAAAAACCGGAAAGGTCCAACGAACCCACACATGAAATATGGTTGGAAAAAGATGTAATATATTTTCTTCTTTCAATATTTTTATAAACTTTGATTTATGATTTAAATTTTAACATTTTTATATCGAATTGATTTTCTGAATGCTGTGATAATATTCGTATTGGATACTTGCTTGAAATTTTGAACGAGCATAAATCGTACCTTTTTTTTGAGAGGCTCTGGGCCAGAACTAATAGTCTGGAAGCATTTACTTCGATAAAAACAATTTCCTTGTAACAGTCTGAATTATTGCAGACATCTTAATGTTAGAGTCCTAAGTGATACGTAAAAAGTCCCTATTGATCCAAGGCCGGTTCAGGGGTAACAAAAATTTTTAAATAAATATCTCGAAAGCGCTTAACTTTATGATTGAAAACATTGTACACCAAACGGCAATTGGAATAACTTTCGACAAAAAGTCTTATAGAAGAAGTCAATAATTACGAGTTATTAAAAGAAGAAGTAAGTGCCACTAACAAAGAGGTGCGGTCTAAAAAGTCAGGTCAAGTCTAGTTTTATTTTTAAAGTCTCCTTTAACAAAATTCAAAAGACTTCATAAAGAATACTAAGGGCCTGTTTCACCGCTTGCTGATAAAGTTTCAGATAGTTATCTGCCTTATTACAGTATCTAACAGATAAAGGTTGCTGATATGTTTTTTTCAGTTTCACCATGAAACTCCCTGATAAACTAACTGGCAGATAAATATATCTGCCACTTAATTTAGCAGGGTCACTCAATCTTTGCTTAATACGGGAGTCATTAAAAATAGTTTGTTTATGACATGATCAAGGCAATCTGGCAACTATGCCCACGATTTAATTTCTCCCAGTTAAAAAATATCGAAGAGTTATAAGCAATCGTTGCATAGGTGGAATTGCAAAGTTACTGAAAATCAAATCACTGAAAGACATTTTTAGTTACCACAACTAAAATATTACTAAATATTTAGTTAAACACGGCATCAAATAAATATATTTAGTTGTCGTTATTAAAAAAATGCTCATGACCAGAAAAATTTGTTGGAGTAACAAATATTTCCACTATAGTCGTATAGTAATAGTTCGCGAGAGCACAGGCCCGCCAGACCTACGCCATTTTCTTAAAGCTGATATTTCGTATATACATAGGCCCATTTTACACGATGAAACACGAAACAAAAAGTTTCATGCAACTTTGCTCGGTTTGATGGGGAGAGGAGAGAGAGGGCTGGAGGGAACACGTGTCCCCTCAAACCTTCTCTCTCCTCTCCCCTTCAAACCGAGCAAAGTTGCATGAAACTTTTTGTTTCGTGTTCCCTGCAAACAATTTCTCGGAGGCTCGCTTTCTCGGACCATTCTCGATTCGAAAAATGCTTGCGAAGGGTACGAGAAAAAGATTCAAAACGCAAAATGAAAGCTTTCCTGGTTGATTTGTTTCTCCCAAAGCCTTCATGCTGTAGAAAAATATTGAGAGCCGATTTCCCCTGAATGGGACTTCAAATCTCCAAATTACACTAACAACACAACGTCATTTCACCGATTTGAAGTCCTATTGAGAGGAAATTTTGAGAGCCTTTGGTTTCTCTTCTACGATTTGTTTGGAAAGTTTGAGCTTTTGACTTGTTTTGCTCGGCGGAGTGATTTTCGGCGCAGAAGCAATTCGTTATCGATACGAGCATGCGATTCGCTATCAGCACGAGAAAGCGATTCGATCTCTTGCTCCGCTTTTATTGCCTTCGAATTCGTTTACGAGTCGTTAACGAGTCCGAGATCGAAGCAAGCTTTCGCTTTTGGCAAATCGTTCTCGAATCGTTTCCGAATCGAGATGTTTGCAGGGTTTCATGGTGTAAAATGGGCCATGGTGTGTTACGTCCCAGCGGGAAATAAAGCAAGTGCTTCCACTGGAAGCTTTAGTGATGCGCTTCTAGAGTATTTCGTATCGGAAGTAGGTTTGATGCAAGCTGCGAATTCTCTTGGTACATGACAATTCCCTGTGGATTTGCTTTGATTTCAGTTTTCATAGGTTCTGAGCAACTAATGAGTAGTGATTTGTGAAGGAGCATAACTGGAAATTTTTGTGTGAATATCAAAATGTTCTTTATGTCTAATGCTCAAAAATGCTCTGTTTTTAAGTATGAAATATTTACTCTCTCTTCAGCTCTTTTCCTTCCTCTTTAATTAAAAAAAAGCTTAAAAGCTTCGCATATCCAAACAGAACCATAATCGCAAGTGCTTCCCGCTACATCCATTTCACAAGCTTCAGAAGCGCGTTTAAGGAAAGAAAGGGGAAGCGCATCTTTCTGATGACATCCCCATGTAAAATTGCAATGAAGTGGAATGGAACAGGCAAGCACTCCGTGCTTCCAAAGAAGCACATTAACTGCCGTGTGGAAGCGCTCTTCTTCCCCGCTGGGGTAGTTAAGAACGTATGCACACTCGCTAGTCCGGAGAATGGACCCTTTTGTAGATAGAGGGGTTGGGGGGTGTAAAAAAGGGCTTAAAATTGAAAAAAAATTCTGTCGTTGCGTATATAGGTTCTACCAATAATCTAATAACCGTTAAATACTAGTGGCAGAAATTTTTTAATATTTGTACCCTCCCCAAGCTAACCATAGCTGATTTTGCCATTTCGAAAACACACCCCCGGCAAATTGGTAGCCGGAATCAAATCCTAAAATCGACTGATTCAAAATGAATTCAAAATTTGAACAAATTACTCGGTTCCTGCGAGGTCGCGTAATATGTTCGTAATATTCATCAAATTCGTCTTCTAAGAATTTAAATAAATCCATCTGGAAACCTTTTGTGACCGCAGTCTACGATTGTTAACGTAAAAATGCTTGGAGTATTATTATACCAAAAAATCCTCTAAAACTATCTATTCCCGCCACTTGCAACATTTTTTTATTATCTTCCAGATAAAACTTTTAACAGCCACTAGAATCGGCTGATAAGTTACCAGCAACTTTATCTGCAAGATATTTCTATCCAAGACCTGTGAAACCAAAATTTGTAGTTTATCTTGCAGATAAGTTCTGAATAGGCTAACAGGAGCTTAATCAGCAAGTGGTGAAACAGGCCCTAATTCTTTCATAGATTTTTATATAATCAATATATCTCAACTATTGAGAATAATATAAAAAATGATTGTAGGGCGTTCTGGACTTACATCAAATGTAAACGTGTTTCGTCCATTATGCCTGCGTGCATGGAGTTCAATAGTATACATTCTAATAGTTTGCAAGAGAGCAGTGATCTTTTTGCTGATTATTTTGAATTTGTCTATATGTCCAATAATAATAGTGGTCCTTGCTCTGATTGCATTGGCTTAGATTCAATTGTCGATCTTGGTCTTATTCAATTAAAGCAGCGTGAAGTTGAATTATGTCTTAAAGAATTAAATGGTGACACTTTTCATGGACCTGACTTGATATGTAACTTATTATTAAAGAAATGTTACTCTAGCCTCTCCTATGTTCTTACCAAAGTCTTTAATCTGACTCTTGGAAATTTTCGTTTATAAAACCGCTTTATAAATCGGGTTGTCGTAATAAAATTAATAATTATAGAGGTATTGCGAAGTTATTACCTGTTCCTAAATGTTTCGAAAGTCTGGTTAAAGACAGACTAGAATTTATTGTGAGCAATAGTTTATGTGATGAACAGCATGGTTTTATGAAAGGGAAGTCTACTACCACTTACCTGGTAGTCTTTAAGAACTACACGATTAATGCTGTGGAACGAGGTAAGCAAGTTGATGTTATCTATACGGATTTCGTCAAAGCTTTTGACCGTGTCGATATTGCCCTATTAATAAGGAAATTACGTGCAATTGGTTTTCATTCTTCGCTTCTTAATTGGATAAGTTCTTATCTTATTGGTCGCAAGCAGTGTGTTCTAATTGATACATGTATGTCTAAAATATTTGCAGTTAAATCAGGTGTTCCACAAGGTAGTCATCTTGGTCCGTTATTATTCATTATTTTTATTAATGATGTTTGTAGTATATTTTCGCGTGTCAATGCGCTATTATTTGCGGATGATATGAAGATTTTTACTTCAATTTATTCATTATCTTAGTATTCTTCAGAAAGGACTTGACACCTCTTCTTGCTGGTGCAAAGCTATTAGGTTGGAGTTAAATCCCCTTAAATGTAAAGCATTTTTTTTTATCGACTTATTGTTCCGTTCTCTCATTCTTATAGTATTAATGGCGTGATCATTGACTCCCCTGATACTATCTGTGACCTTGGTGTCAATCTTGATCATAGGTTTAGTTCATCTTGGCATGTTGACATGGTATGCTCAAACAAAAGCCTTTAAAATGCTTGGTTTTCTAAAACGAGATTCTACTGATTTCCGAGATTCGTTTACGTTAAAAGTCCTTTACATGTCTCTTGTTCGGTCTCACTGAGAATACGCATCCGTTGTGTGGAGTCCCCTTAGCTCTTTCCACAGTTCTCGTATTGAATCCATTCAAAAGTCTTTTACTCGTTTTGCTCTACGTAAGATTAGTTGGCAAACCAGTATTCCTTCGTATAATTCTAGATGTCTGCTTCTTGGACTTCAGACTTTAGAAACTGCATATTGCTAGTATAATGTTTTTCAGGGATGTTTTATGTTTTCGAATTAAATCTACTTCATTGCTTGCTCGAGACCTCTATTGTTTGAGATCGAGACCTCTATTCTTTGTTTCTCAGCATAGGACTGTTTATGGCCAACATGAACCAATAACGTATTGCTCTAACCTTTTTAATGAAATTTATAATGCAATTGATTTGACTGTGGATAGAGACGCATTCAAGTCCATTTTATGTAATAATATTGGTTATTGATATTCTGCAATCTTGCCTAGTGGTTATTTTAATACAATTAGTAATTACAACGATGCTCTAACCCTTCCAGCCCTTTCAAACAGTAGTTGCCGCCTTGTTCTGCAAAATCGGCGTTTGCATACCTTCTCTTTCGATGAAAACCTCTGTCCTATAAGGCAAACTTGTAAATGGGGAATGATGTGCCACCTGATAGTGGCTCCTTAGATATGTGGCTCTCACCTCTCAGTCCCAATACGCATGGACCCCCATACTGGGATGGATCACCATGGCAATGGCCCCGGACAACTTCGCCGAAGGCTAATTGACGGAGAAGCAATCCTCCTCACTTGGTGACTCCATCCTAAATGAAATGAACGAAAGCCTTGGAAGCGATTACTCACCTCAGTTTTTGGGTGTAAAGATTGAAGGGGTTTCATTAATATTACCTATGCCAACAAACGCACCAGCTAATGGCTGACGACTGCTTGGTAGTGTTTCACCCTCAAAAAATTAAGGGAAGGGATCTTTCAAAATTCCACGATGTTAGGGAACCGGAACCGGTGCTCAGCAAGATGGTGATCCAAAATCAGCCGACTGAGATTACCATTTGCCATGTGACGGGTAGGAAGGTGGATAATAACGATCAAACTATTGTCCTAAGAATTGACGAGAGGTCGATGAACCAGCTGAAAGAACAGGGTATCTTCCTATTTTACGGCCTCGGCCGTATCGAGGTCAAGGAAATTGACGTGAAAAGGAGATTCCTGCTGGCTCACAGTAGCTAACAGAACCCGAGGAAACGGGTGGTCCACTGCAATCTTTACGCTTAGAAACAGAAAAAAGTCGCCTGTGGTCATATCTAGTGAATAAGGAGGGTGGGTCAACCAATACAAAGTTCAATAACGTAAATTTTGGTCATGGCGAACATTGAAGTCTGATGAGGTGCTTTGCCTTGATGAAACAGGTCAAATATTTATGTGCACTACACCCCATTATTGTTTTCCTTCTTTTAAGATAGTCGAAGAAGAAATAATGGAAGAAAGAATTCGTTGCGGCAAACGAACTGTCGTCGTTTTCATCGGTTTCAAATCCGCTTTCGATTGCATCGATTGGAACAGCTTGTGTAGAGTCTTGGAAACCGAACACGTGGCATTGAAAATCATCCAAGCGTCGTATTCGAAGCAGCTTATCCGAGAACTTCCCGATTTAAACAGGTGTCCGACAAGGAGACGTCGCTTCGCCCTCTTCAACGTTGTGACCGACGCGATTATGCGTGAAGCATTCGATGGACGACGCGGATTTCGATACGACGACAACTTCGTAACCGACTTGATGTTCGCTGACAATAGCGCCGTCTACGCCGACACGGATGTCGAAGCAACGGACATCTTATACGACATTTCCTAAATCGCCCGGTCATACGGGTTAAAAATCAATGCGGAAAAGACCAAAGTGCTCACTACGGACGGATCGAAAGCCAGTGTTCACCTCGATGGAACCCAAATCGAACCGGTTCCGATGTTCAAATATTTGGGATCGTTGGCTGAGGAAAAGAAAGTGGCCTCGACGGCAGACGTGCACAGCCGCATCGGCCAGGCAACAGCAACATTCGCCTCGCTCAAGTGGTTCATATGGAAACGAACAAACACTACCATCAAAACGAAAGTACGCCTTTACTGAACGATTCTTCATTAATCGGAAACGTGGACACTGCTCAAGCCAGACGTCAACAAGCTGAAGGTCTTCGAAATGCGATGCTTGAGGCAGATTCTCCGTGTCTCACTCCGCGATCAACTTCGAAACGAGACAGCCAAAGATGCGATCAACAGACACTAATCCAAGAAGAAATACAAAAACGTCAATTATCATGGTTTGGACATGTTTGTGGAGTGGATGATAACCAGACTGCAGAATGGATGATAGCCAGACTGGAGAATTCTGCGATCGGCACCGAAGAAAACCTGGATAAAGAATATCGAGGGCGACTTAAAGAATTATCAGTTATCGCGCCTCGAGACGTCGCCAAAAATCGTCAAAAATGGAAACGAATCGGGAATGGAGTTCGAGACCCAGCGGCACCGATGGCAGCGTATCCGTTGCGGGGACGTCCCGCTCGGACCACCAGCTAACGGATGAAAGAAGAAGAAGATCGTCGCTGAAGACAATTCCATGACTATCCTAAAAAACTGTCGCTATTATATTTCCAGCGGATACATCCGACTTCGCTAGGTACAGTCGAGTAGATACAGCGTTTGTGGTGCACCGCTTGGTAGCGAATTCAAGTTTCATCTACAGTTTTAAATTTACGCAATTAATTTAACTCGTTCCATTTAAACAGCTACAACAGGGTTTTGTAAATGTTCATTGGAATGCCGTTTTCGCCCAAAGTAAACAAGCGCGGCACCCAACATACATAGCTTACGCATGTACAATTCTCCGAAAATGAGTCAGCTGATCGTATGTCGGGGGTAAGACCGTCAGTCAGGCGCAGCGCCGTATTTTAAGATTTAGTGCCCTGGGCCTATAGGATTTTCTTCGCTAATCCGAAAACGAAATTGAGGTGACAAGAAATTTTCCCAGGGTCGAATAGCCCAATACCTACTGAGATACGTAATGGCATTTCTGTATATGGAAGTCCTTCTTTCAATTCCTCGTGCTTAAGAGATAGGTTGAGTTTCCTTAAACCCTTTTTTTAATGTGACTCCAATAATTGTTTTGAAAGAACACATTCTACTTGTAGATCTCCGCAAGATCAAAGCTACAATTTTTGGAGTGTTATGGGTTTAACTGTAACCTCCCTACCAGGCATTGTATCCAATTTGCATAAGAATGCAAAATTAGCACTTACTGCGCCATATGAAGATTTGACCTTTCAGAGCTCTTCCAACAATTGGTCGCATGTTGGGAAAAAGGCATTAATCTTTTGGTCACAAAAGGTCGCCTTTTGGCACTTGTAGCAATACACCCTCACGACACTCATGGTGCAGTTTCTTTTTTCTTCTTTTTCTTGTGATCGCTTCTGAATTCTTCTGTGCATTTTTTCTTACCAGCCTCCTTAAAATCATCAAAAGATTCCTGTTTGTTCTCTATGAAAGTGATAAGTCACTCGTAGACTCTGAAAACCAGCTCTACGTCTGCGTCGAAAGGCTTAGCTCAAAAGTTACCGTACAGTACAGTACAGTAATTTTGTGAATGATGGTGAAAAAACGACGTACCTATAAATTTTGCAGGATCCCCAAAAAGTGTATTAAGTAATGATTATTAAAGGCTTCCAAAGCTGATCACGAAAGCCGCACCGGACCATGGTCCCTCTGGCCCTAGGGTAAATACGCAACTGGTCAGGAGATTATTTAAATTATTCGAAGCTAAAATTGTAGGCGTAACTAAAATACCCTAGCGGACGGTCTTTCTCCCATTGGAAGCGCAGATGAATATTCCTTTTATCATTTCGATAACATAATTAATACCCTGTAAAAATTTGGTGAGGGGTGAAATGACTTTGCACTCCACTTTTTATTTCAGGTTTAGGGTAACTGAAAGTTGACAAATTCTCAAGAGTAGTGAAATTATTTAAAAAAAATTTTTTCGGCTTGTTTCCAATTTAGTCAAGGTCAGCTCCACCCAGAAGCAAACAGCTGACTCTTGTTTTGTTTAAAAGTTATGTTCAAACTATCATTTAATACTAAAATTAAGAGGGGTGAAAACACCGACCAAAATGCACCGCTGCCTCCCGGACTAAAAGGAGCATTCATACATTTTGTGCAAAGTATGTCACGTTGGAAACTATGGTTACAGGATTACTTTGACCGAAGATCACTTTGTATTTGATTGAATGTTTTATTCGTAAACGTTATCGTATTATGGTCTTTTTGAATGTAATCCGAAAATATCTTGTAAATTTTGTTAGTAGACATATAGGCATACTATGAATGTGGGTGTCAAATTTATCTTTCCGAGCACTGAACTGAAACGAGCTGATAAAATTATAAGTTAGCATTCTCAAAAAGTATTTCCTTAAAAACAATCTTTACTAAGATAGCTACGAGATTTTTCAAGAATTTTTTATGAAATCACATTAATCATTCATTCGTTGCTTCCTAGTTATGGACACTTCATTTTCCTTCAGTAGCATTCATGCCCTTAACTTAAATTTCATTTCCCCAAGATCTTGACGGATGATTTCGTATGACAGGAAGAAGCTTTAAAAATAAAAAATTAATTCCCTTCAGTCATTAACCATGCACAAATCCTTCCCTTTAAGGGAGCTGACAATGGCTTAAATCAATGCGGCAAGGCTGCTGCTGCACGTGAAGTGGTATTGCATGGCGAAGCAAAATATTTTTAAAGGATAAACCTTCAGAGCGCCCTTGAAGATTGCATTAACAAGCTTTAAACAGGAAACAGGAACTGTTTCAGCCCTGCAACCCCGACCGGCTTAAGTAGGCTCAGATAGTCTGAGCACATCCTGCACGGAACCAAATTGGAGGTGGGAATTTTTAGCATTGGCCTCTGAACGTTCCCTCGGACTTCTTAGATGTTCCCCACTAGATACCACTGGTGGATAGTACACCTGAATAGCACCTAGTTGAAATGTTTCGGATGCTGCTGCCATAGAACCAGCCGTAGAGGAGCCGGTGAACGATGAAAGATTTTCATTGATTTTCCTCGGATGAACACCCACAATCCACATACGAGCACAGGGGGTGTATGGTATGCTGCGGCACGTGAATGTAAATTTTATTTCATTAGAGTCGGACGGACGCTTCAGGGCTGGAATTTTGTTGGGCTTAATTGAATTTTGATAACCGTTTGATTGAATTCACAATTTGCCCGGATCAATTCAATCTGGAAATTAAGTGGATTCTGCTGTAGAAATAAGTGGTACAAAAATCTGCATGCGGAATGAACGGATGTGTCAGCGGAAAATTTAAATTTGCCGCGATCAGTGGTCGGATGGAGGGGGCTCGTTTTATTGGTCTTTTTTATGAGGGGGATGATATTTCAAGGTCAATTTAAAGATTAATATATTCATTGGAAATATGCGTAATGTTATGTTTGAACAAATATTCATACAGAAGTTCTACAGGCATCTGTTGACTTTTTTCTCAGTGAATATAAAAACTATTTTTTTTTAGAAATTTTTGTTTGTGATTATTGAACGTGCTTTGCATATGATAGGTTGAAAAATTCCGGTTGACATTGTCAAATGAAAATAAAACCAAAACGAAAAACACTTGTGGCAATGCATGCTAATAAGGAGTTACAAGGGAGAAAACTGACTTTAAGGAAAATGTAAATATTGTAAAGGCGATATTTATTGCTGCTTTTCTGAAATAAAACAAAAACGTTTTCATCGCGTGAGTTTTGTTATGAGTAAACATTGTTTTGTTACATCTGCGTGGTAACACCACATGAAATTAAAAGAACTGTATTTGGTGTTTGTTTAGTAAAATATTTAACTTCGGTTTCTTAGCGCTAACATTATAAATTACACACTTTCGTATTCTTAGGTTAATCATTTGAATATATTTTTTTCTTTATAAAATTCTTTTTTTTTAAGTGGAAGACTAGAGCTCAGGGAAAGCCTTTTGTACTGTCGACAATCTATTTTCTTCGTATAGAGTGCAATGTCAAACAGCAAGCTCAAGTCAATAGATAGTGAAGGGGAAGAGAGAAGTAGGAACGAACTTCCACAACCACCTAACCCCAACCATTTTTATCGCGACTCTGGCATCGGGGCAATGAGAAACAACTCGCTGCAGTGTTATGCCTCCTGAAACGAGTTAAATTCCATAAAGCAACTGATGACATGCGCTTGGTGGAGCCATGCAGTGCTAGCGGAAGGCTATGACAGGGGAATGAGGAATGTAAGGAGGGAAGAAGAAAGAAGGTGAGAAAGGCGAAGAACCGCGGGGCTCTGCCGGGATTTGAACCCGGGACCTCTGGGATAGTAGCCAGGCGCCTTACTTCCTAGACTAATGGTCAATAACAACGCCTGATTCGGACTTATAGCTTTTTTGAGTGTAGTCGAATCTGTACTTATTGAGGGTATCTACAAGGGTATTCCTTTAACTGTTACCGAACCGTTTTCTTTTTGCTTGAAATTTGGTTGAATGTGTATTTTATATTTTGTGAAATATTATAAAAAAAATTTGGGAAATTTATTCTAATCCGTTTTTAAGGGTAAACCATCTCTAAACCGAAACAGAATAAAAAATACATTTGAACTTTTTTTCAAATTCAACTTTAATCTAGGTGTAATCCCCTTATGCCTGGTACGCAGCTCAAACGGAAAGAAATTTTCCATATAAAATGTATGCAAAAAACGTAAACGAAATCAGTAGCGAAAAATTTATTTTGTAATTTCGTTTTGTGGTACGCAGCTCCGTGGGAATTTTGCTAGTATGCCTACTGAATCGTAGATGGCATTGATTATTAGTCTCCACCTGTTTCGTTATGATTTATGTGGCCGGACATATAAATGTGTCTTCCCATATTCTGTCAATTAATGCAAGTGGTTATTAAGAGGCGGAAAAAGTAGAGCAACAGGTTGCAGAATGCAGGATGGAGATGAAAAAATCAAAAAACACTTTTACCAAATTGCTTACGAGTTTCTTCAACCCACTTGCACGCCAAAATGACACAAAACCCCGCCAACTGTTCCATTTTTCTCAGCTGTTTACTATTTCTCCACACTAATCTACACGGAATTTTCCCTGTAGAAATAAATTATTAATCTCCAGCGAAAAATTCCGTTTGAGCTGCTTACCGGGCATAGGCTTAAAACAATTTATTTTTGACTGCCAATACACATTCAACCAAATTTCAAGCAACAAAAAAATGTTTTCACAAATTTTTACAAAGTATTTTTTATTTATATAGACTATTTACGTAAGTACAATTACAATTTATTATACTTTAAAGGTGTCTGGCGGAAGGTTTCCACTATCCAAAGTGTTTGGTAATGGACGACGTGACTTCTAATAGTATTCCAGAGGAGATAGCAAAAAATCAGCGTTTATAAAATGACGTAAGTAGGCAGCAATTGCTTGCACCGTTGCTACCTGTTACCTGTCAAAGCTGCTGCGGCTGAACGTTCCTAGTAGCCAGACGTTGTTACCTTCTGTAGTGTCCTTACTCTGAAAAATTTTCAGCGTTTATACTATGACGTAATAATGACGTCTAATTCTTTTTAGGGCAGGCTTATAACATCAAAAGGCGTGTTTCTTTCTCCAGGTGTAGCTACACCAATGTACTCAAGAGTAGATGGAAAATGATTAGTGTTTCACCGAGACCGAGACGAGGCGAGATTTGAAATTTTCTCGTTCTCGTTCTGGGCTTTTGATCTTCATATCGTCTCGTCTCGGTCTCGGACAAGATTCAATAAAGGATTGCTCGCCTTGGTCTCATCTCGTTCTCGTCTCGTACGAGAATTTCTCGTAAAACCGAGATTTTGTAATCCCTCACGGTATACAGAAACAAGGTAATATAAAAGAGACTGACAGCTTCGAATACCGTAGAACATGGTCACCAAGTGACGTCAGCACTAAAATATCATCTTACGATATACAGTCTTTTACATTGCCTTGTTTTTGTATAGCGTGAGGGATTACAAAATGATCACGGCATACACAACAAGGTACTGTAAAAGAGACTGACAGCTTCGAATATCGTAGAAAAAGTCTCCAAGTGACGTCAGCACTAATGCAGAAACAACAACAACTTCGATTTTATATGGGAAGAGGTCGCCGAGTGACGTCGCACTAAAACGATATAAGTCTTTTACATTACCTTGTTTCTGTATACCGTGCAAAATGATGATTTGACAAGAAAAGAGAAAAAACGAGAACTGATTTCCCTGAATTCGAATTCACTAACTCAGAGATGGAAGCCGGAGGCCTTATCACATGCTTCCAAGACAAATTTATCTACCCCCCGATAACCATAATAATTAATAAAAATATAAAATATAATATAGAATAATTTATTAATAAAAAAGAGCTTCTAATTTCAAGGCATATTGTCTCACATTGTCTCGAAAAAACGAGAATGAGAACTTAAATAATCTCGTCGAGAAGAGAATCTCGTATGGGGTGATCCCGTTCTCGGCTCGACTGATCGAGAATATAATTCATCGTTCTCATCTCGTTCTCGTTTCTTTTTCGATACCGAGAACGAAACGAGAACGAGATTGTCTCGGGTCTCGGTGAAACACTAAAAATGAAACGCTCGGTGAAACACTAAAAATGAAAATTTTTTTATTTCAGTGTAGTTTATAACCTCAAAGTAATAGTCAATTGCATATAAATGGGAGTTTCCATATTTTTTTTAACACCATTTCCTTGGTCATATTTAATTTATTAAAACTTGTTCTATTCGTTTAGAATAATTTTGGTTTTATCAATGGTGTTATTAAATGACAACTTCAAAAAACGCGCTTAAATGATTGATATAACCGAAAAGGTGAATAACAAAACCTTAAATTTTTTAAGGCGCCATCTTCTGCAAAAAAAAATCGAACTACTCTAATCATCTACTCCAATATATAAGCTGGGGTAGTTGGAACTACTCCAAAGTACAACGGTGTAGCTACACCAGGAAAAAGAGACACGCCTATACGTAGAGGCCGTAGCATACAAAATTGTCCAGACATTATTCATAGCAAATTGTCCAAGCTTTTTAATTTTGCCAAAAAAAGTATAGGTTAACTACGTAATTTTTGGAGAAAAAGGTAGTTGAAGTTGAAATTTTAGTTAAAAAACCGAAATTTTGACTTTGATGACTCATAACTGAGGAGCGCCAGAACAAAAACCGATAAATCCCATTTTGACATTATTTTTTTTATGATGGCAATTGGTTGTTTTCGTACATATATATAACCATCGTTCATCGAACCTGTTCAGAAACGGCTAAATCTGCTTCAAAAACCTTCCCAAAATCACTGACCTGAACATAAACCGATAAATCCATTGAGGGTGTCAACACTAGTATTCCTTCAGCAGCAGCAGAACCGGTTTTACAACTTAATCTAGGTCTATACTGGTATTCTTTCATCGCGGGTAACGTTCTTGTCTTTACGCGGAGATATCTACGTGCGTTTCGATAATTATATTTGGTATCCACGAGTAATAAGAGTAAGCAGAAGCACATTGTGTATGGGTTAAGTTTTTAGGCCGAATTTTTCTGGTGAACATGTTACTACACTAACCTCTTATGCTCTTTCTATACCTCTCTCATAAAAAACCGTTTCTGCTGCTGCTGAAGGAATACTAGTGTAGATTGGGCGAAGGGTATCCAATTATATCCAATGATATATCAAATTAGTCTGATTAAAAACCGATAAATCCATTTTGTTTTTTATAATATCTCAACAGGTACCGCACACAGGAATGTGGTATTTAGGTTTCCACACTGTGTTACCAACACCAATAAATTGGTAAACTTCGTTCACCTCTAAATTATAAAGCCATATACTTGCACAGATTTTTTCAATTTCCCAAAAAAAACTTAAATTTGATTTATCGGTTTTTGTTCCGACGCTCCTCAACTCTGGAATTTGGTAGGGTAGGGCCTTCACTTTTTCAGTTTTGGATAGATGGGAGCAGGCCCGTGTGGATGGAGGAGGGAGGTGGTTTGGGAGTTTGAGCCCCCCCCCGAGGATGAACAAAATCACACAACAAATTCAATAAACTATGAATTGAAAATATTAGAATGGAATGAAATTAATTTAATTAGAGTGCATTCTCTAGAAAAAATGTTATACAATGAACTTTTCCTTCCGAAACTTTCGCCGTTATTGACTTTCATGATTCCTTTATCTCTTATAGGCGCCTCCCGGAGCCTATAATTAGTGAACCACTAGCCATCGCAGCAACAATACCTCAGCAGCAGCCCCACTGATCATGGTCGTAGAAAATTTCTACCATATTTTGGAATTGCATGGATATTCGACGCTTTTTTCATAAAAAAAACTAGCCTAGAATTTGAAAATGTGAGTATACTTACATCCAAGACAAAAAAGTTTCGCCTGTGAATTTGCAAGTTTTGAAACAGAAGCTGGATTTTCTTAATCAAAAGAAAACAACATCTGACTCCAGCGATCATTTTCTGAGAGCAACAAGGCTTGCTCTTCGAAGTTCCAAGGATACTGATAAAATTTCCGATAATTCTCGTGCGATAAATGACAGAAACTGTAGGGCGCTCTTGACACTGCAAGAACAAAATGACAAAAACCTGAAACTGCATTTAGAATGGTCACCGAAGAATGGAACCGAATCCAGAATGAACTCATTACTATTTGCCACCATTTGATTTTGATCGAATCCTTTTCTTGGGGGTGACACGCCCGGCATCGGTGGAATAGAACAAGCTTTAATTTGCATTCGATACTTTGGTGAAGTTGATGGCAGGTTCACTATTCGTGAATACTCTTTGTGTTTCCTGCCTATTGCTGATTCTTTATGGACACGGATACGATGGGAACTATTATCAGAAATAATTACCCAACTGGCGCTTTACTCGCATTGTGCTGCCCATAGCTTTAATTTACCAATCAGCTCTGCATGCAATGTAACTGCATTTAAGAATAGCCTCGGAACTCTTGAAAGCATTTACACTTTTCTCATCTATCCGAAACGCCGTTTTCCTCTACAGAGTGCAATCGATGAAGATGAAAATCTGAAGGAAGATAAGGTGAAGAAATTTTGTGCAACCAGATGGTTGGAAAGACTCGAGTCTGTCAAAACTTATGCGCATTTGCAACCTGCAGTAATTCAAGCCCTAGAATTGATTTCAACAACCTGGAAGGACTCAGAGACTTCAATTAAACCTTTTCAATTGCTTTCGCCTATAAAGACTCCGAATTTTGCTTTAAATTAAATACGATAATTAATCTTGTTCCAACTGTTCAATTTTACAGGAATTGAATGTTTAGACAATTATTTTTTGCTGGATCTCTGGATCAGTGAAGTTTATATTTGGCGACGACGCATTGCCCGAGAGGAAGTAAAAAATTTGCTTAAAGCACTCGACATTTGCAATGTACTATAGATGCATTTCCAAATGAACATCAAATTCTCCGCATTATAGCTATTTTTCTTGTCACTACCGCGAGAAATGAAAGCCCTTTCTCTACACAAGGTCGTCTTAAATCGTATCTCAGATCGACCATTTCTGAAGATCGACTTTAGCCTCCTTCAGTGTGCATGTGTACATCGTGTGAGCTCGAAATTGATGTGCAGAAAGTTTTAGATGAGTTTTTTTTCGGTTCCTCGAAGAGTTAATACCTACTAATATGTTATATTATGTTGAGTAACCATATAATTAATGTACCTTTTTAGCATAATTAAATGTATTTGACGATCGCATTTGAGCGTAAATATACATATAGAGGCTCAAAGCCCATACAAAATTTTCGCCCGGAATGAAACCTCAGCCACAATTTTTAAAAACTCCATCTGATTTTCGTTAGGCGAAGCTTTATCTGAAACAAAAAGCTTTTAAGTATAGATGTTTTCAAACTCCGTGACACAAAAAATTCGAACAGTTCTGCGCACCTCGTTGCCAAATTTTATAAATTTTGTTCTATCATTTCCCCTCTTTTCATTTAAAAAGGCAACAAACGCAGAAAAAACTCAACAAAATTATTTGGGAAGGGATGCGCGCATGCCGAATGAATAAAGTTAAGTTATCTTTATATGTATTGAGCAGAGCTTTTAAATACATGTAAAAACCCTGCTCAACCAAGTAAATCTATCCCTCATAATAAGCATAATTTTATTATAATTATGAGAAATATTTCTCATCCCTAAATTTATAATAATTAAAAAAAAATGCTGAAAAATCCTTTTTTAAATTCATGAGCATTTTCATTCATAAATTGTGAACTCTCCGCAGTCGCAAGCAACGTAACCTCCCTGGCAGAAGCGCGCATGCGACTGACCGAAAACGTCAACAATCCTAGTATTAAAGTATTAAAAACCCAAATTGCATATTTTTTAATAGAAATTGCTACAAATTATTTCTGTAGCAAATATGTATGTAAAATACAAAAACCTGAAAATTAAAAAATATAAAAAAGGACGCTTTTTATTCATAATTTGTAAAATTAGCAATACGCAGTCGCGATTGATTAAATGACAGCAAGTGATTTGATAAGGAGAAGGAGAAGTCAATTCTCGCTCACTTTTTACAATATACAATGGTTGACAAAATTATAAGAGAAATAAAAATTCAATTTTAATTAGAAAAGTGTTTCCTTTTGAATAAATTATGTTTAAAATAGTTTCTTCGCATTTTTATTTTACTTACGGTTAAGAAATATTTATCTTCGATCTTCAAATTTCTATCAATTATTCAAATAGGAAAATATAAATTTCGTTTTTCGTTTGAGATTTTTTAAGCCACTGTGGTATATACAGAAGCTCTAATAAAAAGACAGATTCGTCGTAATATTTGCAACAAGTTTTCAGAAAGTATATGGGAATTGCTGACAATTCTTTTGCGTGCGCCTTTGGCTTCCTATTTTGGAGCTTAATTTCTCAATTAGAGAGAAAGAAAAATTATCTCCAGCTTTTAAACATTTTTAAGAGCTTTTTACCCCAACATGCGTCAAATGTCACGGCATTTGAAAACATCTATACATACATCTTATTCATAAGCGCTTTACGCAAGTAGGGAAAAAAGTCAGAAGCTTCATTTCTGTTCGGGCACGGGTATTCTTTTGTTTTTGCGAGGAAGAGGCAAGGGAGTGAAAAATCAAACAACCTTCAAGCGACGATTTCTTGAAGGAAAGAATGAATGGAAGAAATGCAAATGCGTGAGAAATGCTCAAGGACAGTTGCGATTTGATAATTTTTGTTTTAAATGTTTGTTTTCATGAATTATTTGAGACTCGGGATATTGTTGTGGTCCCCCCCCCGCTAAATATTTATATTTTTTAAAAAATGATAATGATATGAAAAAAATATTTTTTTTTTGCTATTATATAGAAATTTGAAATAGGAAGTTAATGAAACAATTCAAGTATTTTTGAGCTCCAACTGCACGTTTCTGATTGTGAATAATGCATTAAAATAAGAATTTCATTTTTTTTAACAAAAGCGAAACTGTTCTTGAGCATTGAGAAGTAAGAACCTTCGTTTATTCGACTACTCTTGGAAAAAATAAATAAGAGATTTTGAATGAAAATCGTACGTTTTTGTATCGTTTTTTATTATTGTAGGCAAACATTTTAAAATTTATATTTTGGACTAACAAACGCCCGCGTGCGTTGCAACGCCTTTAAATAAAAAAAAGATTATGTGTCCGCCGTCCCTGGTAAGGTATATTGTAAAAACTAATAAATCTTCACAAATTGACTTTGCATAGGTGTAACGGGGGCCCTATTCCCCTGCTAGGAAAATATACCTTATTGTCACTTTGCGCCCCAATTTTTTTTGGTGAAAAACACTGGAGAAAATTTAATAGAAAAAAAACAATGGGGGTCAGTTTTTGGAGAGAGTTCAAAAAACACGAGTCGAGCTTTTTTTAGAAGAAAAATCACGATTCTCAAGTTTTTTTTAGAAAATTTAAGACAAAGTTATCCGATTGTATGGTCTAAACCAACAAAGAAGAGTAATCTAGGTCCGTTGTTTTGAAAATTAATTTACAAGGAACAGGCAAGCACTCCATGCTTCCAAAGAAGCGCATTAACTGCCGTGTGGGAGCGCTCTTCTTCCCCGTTGGGTTACAATAGAAATTAAGACATAAAATCTCACAGCACTTATTAAATCTCTGCGACCGAAGAACTAGATAGAAGTACGTTTAGGATTCTTATGGTCAATCCAACACTCAAATTCCAGGGTGAGAATAAAATTTTTGTTAAATCTTTGAATATTTTGTCAGAATATTGTTAATGAATATGAGAAGAAACGCATGACTACTTCCACAGCTAATAGTCCTCGAATCTATGGCCTACCGAATGTTGATAAAGATGCCGTAGAATGATATGCCGTCGAAGACTTGTAAGCAACATTATACGCTAACCCTATAAACACCATAATGATTTGTTTATTCTTTGTTACATATCTTAATTGTGCCTTGTTTGGCTAATAAACAAATAATAAATAAATACAATTTGTCACTACAACCATAGCCATATAATATATAGCAACATTATTCCTGCGGCGTTAGATAAGCTCGATCAACTCCTTCCTAGATCCAGAGAAGATTGAAAGATACCACCCGCCTTGACATAGGTTAAGAAGTTGGCAAACCTTGCTTTCATTATTCGATGAGGATTCCTTGCATTGCAATCGACGATGGCAGCAAAGAAAAGCAAGGTAATTTTGTAGTTTTTGAGAAGAGAAGCAAGACAACTAAACTAAGCAACTTTACAAATTCACGAAAATTTACAATAATTTTTAATTTTTTTGTCGGCTCAAACTTTTTTGTATAGTGAGTAATATTGTGAGATTTTTTTTAATTAATTATATATGAATTAGATAATTGTCTTTTCACATTAAAGAATATTTTATCAACAACAAAACAATCCGAAACAGAAAAAAATTGTTAATCGCCTTAAATCTAACTCCATTCCATAAATCACGGGGTGCCACTTTGGTTACTTAAGACTGCACTTTGATCGTTAGGAATGTAATATCCTTGACTAAAACAAAAAAAAACACTACCCCGTCGTGCTAACCCTAAGAAAAGGAAACAAGAAAACTTAAGGGAAAAAACAATGCCATTACCCTTTTTTTATAAAAGAACAAAGAACCCTATGTGGCACAGGACATAAGAATTTCCATCACGTTTGAGTATACTTTAAAGAAGACACCACCCACTGTTTTTCCCTCCATAGTACATAATTTGTTACATCTTTAAGCTCTAGTTTAGTTGCTTAAATTTTGACAGTGAGATATATGTTGACTACCCAGCAAACACCCCCTTTCAATTTTATGATAAAATCTACCCTTAACATCATAATCTGAAAATCTAATCTAGACGAGCTTGTTACTCTTTCTACAGCAATTTATCAACACTGTGCAGAAGAATCACAGGAAATCTCAAAGTAATTGACACCTGAAGTAACCGACGACATTACTCTTCGTTCGCTGAAATCTCCTGATAAGCAAAAACTGGGTTGACAATGTTACGAGCTGCACTCTGGTTGTTAGTTGACAGGTGCATCTGGATAATGCTGCCGAAACTGCACTGTAGAACAATATAGGTACCCCCACTCGACATGGAGCTGCAATAGTAAAAAAATATATCACAATTCTCCGGATGTGCACTTGGGGCTAAAAGGGTGTCTTTTTGACATTTGTACAAATCCCACATTGCGCTTGAATGTCACTTGTTGATGATAAGAATTTCTTACTGCTCTTCTCTGGTCCCTAAGTAACAATAAAAAATCGTGAAAAGCTTTTCGTGGATTTTAGGGGTTGATGAATGGCGAAAAGTTTTTCCTTCTTAGCTCTGACAGTTTCGTGTTAAACATTTATTTTTCCAAACCATAAATAAATAAGAAATTCAATGGCTCTGATGCATTGTTACGATACTTCGTCGGTGCGGCTGTGATGTTATATAGCTTTGTTATCATCGGTTCAATATATAGGTTAATGCAATTCTGTTGAAGCTGAAAAGTTTTCAGATGGCTGGAGGGAATTGCTTTGGGTTCTAGGTAAAACGTGAAGGGCACAGATACTGCAGATGAAAGAATTTCAGTAATGATGGGGATGCGCACCTTGCCCGTTTTTATGACGCCCTCGATCATAACTTTGGGTGTTAAATGAAAATCTTGAAGAGTATGACATCCCAAATAGGGGTTGATTACTATTCGGACAAGACTCAGCTATTTTCTTTAGTATCGAACGTGATTTTAAGTAATAGCAGCCATCCGCCAATGTCATAATTAAGAATTTTGAAGCAATTAATTTTCAGTTGGTTGTGACTTTCTCTGTTAACTGTTCACTTTTGTAGAGACTTATCTAAAAACAATCTCTTTTTATCTCCCATTAAATAACAATTGGTGGTGTGTTTAATTTTCCTGAAGAAACTATAAAGCCCGATTTACATCCTAAATTTAACGCGAAAGTGCACTTCTGGAGCTCTTTTATCGCACAGAAATTTGTATGCTTTTCTCTCTGATGCGTAATCAGCATTCGGATAAAACTAACAAAATGCTTTAATAAACTTTTATTAATGAAAACTGAAAAAGATTTTACTAGGTACTTAGGGATCCTATTTATTCAATTTATCAACCGTGACCCTTGAATGACAGCCTCCATTTCGGTGAATGAATTCTCCGTCAATATGGGTTCTTAACGATCTCACATTAGGATGCTGGGTGTTATTGGTAATCCTTTAAATTACGATCCACAAGTAAGGTCTGTCCGAAAAGTTCCTGGAGTTTTTCCGACGAAATCAGTTGAAAAACGTGTGATATTTCGTATGCCACAGTTTCACGAAGCTCTCAAGAACGTTGATTGCGAGTTCGTCAGCGTAAGTCTATTTTTGGATGGACTTATAGAGGATTTTTGCTTATATCTGGTTACGGATTATTTTTTTCCAAATTAAAGCTGAGGAAGAGGTTGGCAAGTCGGGCTGGCCTAGATATTGCTCTGAATAGCTTTGCTTGACTTTTTACGATGATCATGCCCAACAAACAATTTCTCTCTTATAAAGCCCTCAAAGAATTTTATAAGAACTAAATTGGGCTTTAACTAAGATATATAACTTTGAAAAATTATTCTTTAAGAATTCTTGCAGAGCGTTACTAGCTAGAAAGTGGCGTATGAAAATAATCTTGTGACCGCCTTAAAGATTTCTTGAAGAGTTCTTGAAGTCGCTTATAAGATAGTGTTAAAAGCAGATATAAGTACTAACACCTATAATAGACTTGGGAGATATGTTATGAGTGCTCGATCTCCTATAATAGTTTAAGTAAGGATATTAAAAACACTAAAATTTCTCTTGGCTAAAGTTTACAAGATTATTATCAGAATATATTTTTATAATATTCTTGCATAAGAGCATTACACGAGATTTTAGAACCATGTTCAAGTTCAAATAAGATTGTGTGTGTCTTGCAACTTCCGTGATATTCATTTTTATTTATGTATTATACTTATAAAATCTTCGACAAAGACTTTAAAAAAAGTTAAAACAAATAAAATTATGTCTTCATTATACTCGTATTTTTATAATTTCGACTTGAATTTTATCGATTAATAATGGAAATTTGGCTGCGAAAGAAATTGCATTGATGAAATATAGTATGATACCTCCAAAAAATACTTATCGCCTTCAAAATTTTGCGGATAAATGAATACGAAACAATACGTAAAAATAAAATATTTTTCATTTACACTCTAGAAACATGTTGGAATATGTTCAAAATATTGTGCGCGCCATAAAATGGTGCAATTAAACATAAAATTATTTAAAATTACAAAATAACCCATTTATAACAAAAAAGAAACTTTAGAATTCATAGGGATGCATTTTTCTTTTTTCGATTTAAAGGGTAAATATGGCCGATTTCCTTTTTTGGTTAAAGTTTTTACAAGTCTATTTTACGAACTTTCTCTTAATTGTGACCCTTATCAGTAGACTAAAATTGTCTATTCTTATTAAATTCTATTGTAGGAAGAACTACTTCGCTATTACCTTTATTCGACTTTTTTAAGAATTTTCTCTTGTATTGTTCTTGGATAACGTTTTTATGAGAGTACTATTAAAATTAACCATGACGAGTTCTTAAATGAAACTATTATAAGCGTTTAACTGAAATGTATTCTTGGCTAAAGTTGCCACAGGAGTATTATGGGAACTGAGCAAAGTTTACTCTTAGTAAATATTATTATAAGAGTATTACTAGAACAGTTGATAAAGGGTTCCTAAATAAAACTGCTACAAGTGTATGATTAAAATATGCTCCGGCATAAAGCTGCTACAAGAATGTTATGGAAACCTCAAATTTTGACAGTTGAGAAGAGATTGCAAAGAAGGAACAACATAGTTTGTTTTATAATTTTGTTTTAAAATAATGCAAACTGCCACAGGGCTGAAAATAAAAAAAATCCTTAAAAATTTAACTTAGCGAACTAGTTCGCACAGGCAACTGGAATTCTTTTAATGATTGCAGTGCTCCAAGAAGAGGGAAAATATATAATGCATATTCCTATAAGATGGCTACAGGTGTTATTTACGAAATTCCGGTACAGTCTGGATAGCGATGCGCCAATTATAACACTACCCTAAGAAAGAAAGTGGACAGGGCGAGTTGTACCACAAAATGTCACTAGTTTGTGCTATGTTATTGTTGACAGGCTTTTCGAACGAAAGTGGAGTGCACTTGTCATGGAGTGGAGGTACACGTGATCATACCAATCCAAAGAAGAGATTCTCTTAGAACATCTTCCGTTTATTTCTTGAAGTTGTAATAGTAAACGATACAAATTTTTCCGAATATGAAATACAACTCTTTTGCAAACAAATTTCAACAGTGCTTTGAAGCTTTGAAGTTTGTGGCACCATCGGGCAAGAAATAAAATATTTTCGTTTCGTGCCAATGCCTATTTATACTGAAGCAGCATATTTGCATTTATTAGGTACCATTTGTTTCTTACATCATTGTTAAAAGAAAACCAGCGCAAGTTTTACTTTTGAATAGTCAACTTCATCTGCCATATCACTGCACACTTGGTTTTTCAAAAGACAATATTTTGGCTACCTTCTCTATAATACCTTTAAATAAGACTTAATATTTATAACTCTTATTAAAACTTCAACTACAAGCTTATAGAGTTTTTATATAAAGTATTTATTTGACTTTACTTTTATAATGTTCTTATAAGATTATGCGCCACAGCTTCCAGCCGTTTGTTCTTAAAACATTCGTAAGCAAAGCTCTTAAAAAAATCTATTCTTTCTTTCTTTATAATGCACTTACATAAAACTATTGCAAGACTTTAAACAGAGTAACATATCTTCTGAAAAGATAAACTTACTGTTAAAGGTTTTAAATAAGGGTACACTCTTCGCGAAAGGCTTTATAAATCATATAAAACCTAATTCTTGAAACAGTCGGATCTAAATACGTTATTAGAAGCGATTTTTAGGAAAAACCTTAATAAACAATTTAAAAGAAACACCTCTTTGTGAAAAATCTATTAAGACCTTTAGCCCAATGCCGACGGCGCGTTATACGCGGCAGGGGCTTCATGCGCGTTAACGTCCGTTGAAGGTTCATTCATAGCGTCAGGACGTCAACAATATTGTTTTAATTTAAATTCATGTATGGATTTTTGTGTATATACTTGTTAGAAATGTGATTTTTTTAAATTTCATAGCCTGCCAACGCCAAAAAGTTGAAAGTTGCTCGACTTTTGCCGTCGCCTGACGCCGCTGACGCCGCAAAGTCGTGAATGGGATAACTCGATTTGAATTAACACACAACCAAATGTCGACGTCAACGCGCGTCAAAGCGTTGACGCGCGTAAACGCGAATAAAGTCGTGATTGGGCCATCGCCTTTATAAGCTTAACTTCAATTTTTCCAAGAGTCTACTCTTATGAATTGTTAGTTGGGTGGTCAACCTGCAGGAGTCTGAGTGGGAAGGGAATAAAGGACTTTAGTTGTGCCTTCTGTGTCTTAAGTCCACTGTAATGTCGAGTGTTGGCCACACCTTCACTTGTTGGTTAAACGCACGACACAGATTTGGTTATTTTGTTTGTTTTATATTCTCCAAGGAAGCAATTATCAACAAAAAGGAACCAACCAAATCCTAAATTACAAACAGTACGGCTTTAAACAAAACAAGTCCATCTTTTAAAGTGTCTGCAACAACAACTTAGCGTAATTTTTAGCCAATCGTGTTCTTGAGAGATAAAATCGCGAGAGCCGCTGGATGGAAAGTCTGGGCAGTATATAGACCAGAAGCAATTGCAGAACTGATAGTTAAGCTGAAATTCTTGTTGCTGGACTACAAGAACTAATATAGACTGGTAAAGGAGTTCTAGAAAGAAGAAATGTTACCATCTTCTACAAAGGCAGTACTCACTTTCGGTCATATCCTGAAGAAATTCAAGAATAACTTTAAGATATTTGTTGCCGGGCTTTATAGCTTCCACCATTGCACTCCATCTTTTCTGAGAGTCCAACTTGACGACAACTACCTAAATGCAATTCTTCGTACAGCCTAGATGATTATCGTCCTATAAGTATATCTACTATATAAAACTGAATGTTTGTCTGTCTGTCTGTCTGTCTGTCTGTACGCAATAGGCTCCTACACCGTGTAACCGATCTTAATGAAATTTTAACCATATGCTATTTACATTAAAGGGAAGAACATAGGCTATTCTATTACTTTCTAAAGCTACTCCTAGATGGCGCTGTCATGAAGAGCTTTGTTGAAAGTCATCACAGAGCTTTGAATTTTTGCATGAAGGTCGGTGGGGTCTCCTATGATGCACCTCGTAGCCCGATTTTCGAAATTCAAGTGGGTATCTAGGGGTTTTTAAGGTCGCAAATAACAAATTTGTGGTCAAAACTTATAAATTCAAAATGGCCGACGAATTTGCAAATTGTGTTCCGATTCCAATGAAAATCTGTATCTGAGGTTTTTTAAGGTAGCAAATAACGACTTTGTGATCAAAATTTAAATTCAAAATGGCCGCGCCAATATGGCCGACGAGTTTGCGAATTGTATTCCGATTCCAATTAAAATCGGTATATGGGAATTTTTAAGGTAGTAAATAACGAATTTATGATCAAAACTTATTCAAAATTGTGGGGCCAATGCGGAAGAATTTTGCCAAATAAGTGTCATTTCCCGGTTAGCTGTATGTAGGTTGTTCAAGAGTTGGAAAATCGGAAAATTTTGACATTCTAGCTACAAATGGAAAAACATTGAATGTAGTGTATCCTGAAGCTCTCTAAGCAATAGGTTCAGAATTGATCAACAAGGTTTTTTTGGAAAGGTGGTAAGGAGAAACGGAAATATGGGATGATTTATGTATAATGGATAAGAAGGAAAGAAACCCATCACCTCTGAATTTTTAGGTATAAGTCTAGGATTCTGCAATACGGGAAGAGGCTGGCATCTGGGTAAACAAATAAAACCTGAGTCAGTGACATTGCAGATGAGAACCCAGGGGCCAAGCAATTGCAAGACATGTAATTTGTAGCGTATAATGTCCTTCACCGTCAAAAGTCCATTTCTAAATATGAAATTAGTAGATATAATCTTTTAATTTTTTTTCTTTCAGGATGTAATAATATTTGTCGATTATTGAGTGTTTAATTTAACTAAAAGTCCATACGAAAAAAGATTATAGCATGGATAACACTGTGGATATGACATATTTTCTTGAAATTATACTATGTGTCTAATAGTTGCTGGAAAAAGCCTTATTTTAAAATAGTCTTTCACTAATATTTATTTTTGGTGGGTAGTTATATTTTTAAGGATATTCGTGTGTGTTTATTTTACCAGAAAGAACCATAACTTTATTACGGGCCACGCCGACAAAAAATATTTTCTGCCCCAGAGCTTTACAATAATAGGTAATTTTGGTCACACTGCAAATAAATGCATTTTGAATCCAATGTCTCGAACTTTTATAGGAATAGTTGGTTTTTCGTTACTGGTTAAGAAGAGTTGAATTTTGAAGGTTTGGATTGATTTTAAATGTTTAAACGTTGGGTGCAGCAAGGCGCACCGGGTCCCAGCTATCCAAAATACAGAAAATAAGTGGTTCATGGAGACACTTCATCTGTGTATGAAAATTCATATCTCGAAAAATGCCATGTCAATGGATGGTTTTTATTGTCTTGATCAAAATGTCAGATCCCTAATAGTTTCACATTTTGTTATTTGAAATCAAAAATACCAAAAAATTGCATTTTTCAAACTCTCCTACTGTATATTAAAATTCATATCACCTGATTACTACTATTGGTTTATGGGTGCAGCATAGGCGCACCGGGTCCCAGCTAGTATACTATACATTTCTTAGGCAAAGTACTAGAAAAATAAATGTCGTGGCACTGTGAAATGTGGTCCCTGTTGTCGCATGCACAGTCTGGTCTCCTCAAAAGTAGTATTTGTGTAGTTTCCCTGTTGAAAGTGGCCACCGATCTGCGAATGGCTCTTAATTCCGATGACATTGTTTTTCTTGTGTTTCTTGACTTTAGTATGGTATTCGACATTGCTAGCTACGCGTTCCTACAAACTAAACTGTTAAACCACATGAGATTTTCAGCGTTTGCGGCCTAATTAATTTGGAGTTACTTGCATAATTTTGGCTACAAAATTCAATTTCAGATTCTTTGCCAATCACGCGTGGTGTTCCCCTTTTCAGTTTGTACATAAATGATCTCAGCAGCGCCGGCCGTGATAAACTGTAAACTGTACATTTATGGAGATGATGTCCAAATTTACTTGAACAATCTTATTGGTTTGTTTGAGAACTAAATTGTATCGTTCTTCCGTGTGCACCCCACTTGATGTGTACTTATCGCTCAAGGCAATTGCATTTATTTATAAAATCCTACACTCTGACCGTCCATCATACCCCCATGAGTATCTTCGATTTGGTCGTACGACTAGAAGAATATTATTTATTCTACTTAAATTCTCCCATTTAGTTGCGCAGAGAACTTATTGGTTAAACTGTACTATAACCCGACCCACCTCCGATTTTTTTGAAATTTTTTTTATTTATGGGTTTTGGCCTGTAGAATCGATTTTTCGAAAAATAAATTGTCGCTCACTTACCGTTTTCGAGTAATTAATTTTTAAAGTAGGGAAAATCCGGTTAGCAGAAAAGGGATAACCGCCATATTGAAAACACATATTTAAAAGGCACGGGGGCTGTATGGAGAGCAAAACCCCCAAAATTATAACGGGTGGCCTTAAACAGGGTAAGGGGGGCAGAGAGTCTTAAAATCGGAAAGTTTAACCTTAAAACGGGGGGTATGGGGGCGGTAGCCCCCCAAAATCGGAAAGTTTAACCTTAAAACTGGGGGTATGGTAGCCCCCATTCCATAAAAGGAGTACTTAATTTTTCTAGGAGAGGATGAGATGATACCACCTGCTGATAATGTTCCCTTTTACATGCATGGCGTATTCAATTATAATCAAACCAACCATATAACTTGATCGGAAACTACTCCAGGAGCCGGAACAACCATTATTACTAATTTTAAGTATCAAAATTTGTTTTTTTTCACTAAAATTTCAACTTAAACTACCTTTTTCTCCAAAAAATACGTAGTTACCTATTTTTTTTTTTTTTTGCACAATTGGAAAGCTCGGACAATTTTTATGCTACGCCCTTTATTTTTGAAGTTATTAGCAAGTAAAATTGGCACTATTTCGTCCTTTTTTAGTACTTTTTCACCTAAGCTTTGTCGAAAAGTACCAAATAAGCACCAAATTGCTTATAACTTTAAAAGTAAAGGCCGCAGCACAAAAATTGTCCAGACATTATTTATAGGAAATTGTCCAAGCTTTCCAATTTTGGTAATAAAAAAAAATTAATTAACTACGTATTTTTTGGAGAAAAAGGTAGTTTAATTTGAAATTTTAGTAAAAAAAACCAAATTTTGACTTTGACGACTCATTATTTCAAAACTTGGTAAGATAGAATCATGTTTTTACTATCATAGATAGGTGGAGGAATTCTGCGTTCATTGGTGCCTTATTCATGAAAACGGGTTATACGGTTACAAAAATACATTGTACCGTTTCGATTTCAACCCTCCCCCGGACAATTTTTTGTTCGTCTATCCAAAACCTTTCCACAGCCGACCGCCTTGTAACTTTATGCAATACACCCTGTATACAGTGAGCGTCAAAAGTGAGTCAACACCTATAAAAATTTTCAAAATAACACCAAAATTTTTGTATTTTTTGGCGAAATGCAAACGTTTTGTTTTATTTACTTTTGAAATAAAAGGGTTCTTTCGAGGAACTCTACCAACTGTCATGGTTGTCATGCACCACCAGAATGGCAGCGTCAGGTATTGAAATATAAAATTTTTAGGTGTTGACTCACTTTTCACGCTCACTGTATATCGGCTCTAGTGCCTTCACAGCTACTGGGCTATCCGATAACAGTATTATCCTGACTTCTGGCCTTGAGTGGATCTGTATTATGTACTAGACTGGCTTAAAAAATTGCAAGAAGTTCCGCCTGGTAGACAATTATAGAAAAGGCTGCCGATAGTTTAAAGAGGGCGAAATGACCCGCCTACTCTAATTTGGAGGCCAAAATGAATAGCGCATTATAACGAACGAGGAGCTTGAAGAAATGTATGACGAAATATACTATATAAAAAAATTGAGCAGACTACGATGGCTCGGAGACACGTTGTAGGTACGACCTTTGGAAGAAAGAATTCCAGCCCGGATTTTCAATGGTAGACCAATGGTTTTCCTTTAAGCTTAGATGAACTTCGGTAGTATTGCCATCGTTACCCATTTTATTTCTTATGCGTTTTTGTGTAACTGTACATATAGCTGACTTCCTCAGAGTGCATTTCAAAATGTTCGAAATTTTCACGTATATTTGTCAGCTGATTGGATAATTATAGATGTGCGTATTCGAAAATGTCTGTAATTTTACATCTTCAGCTTGTAAAAATTGGTTAACTTTCTGAAAACTGTAAAATATTATTCTAAACCACTAACATTGAAGCGAATTCTTCTTGACGGATTTTATTCTCTAGATCACAACTTAGATCACATACCTCATTTTAGTGTGTTATCTACACTTACTTTGTTCAAAGTAAAAGAATCTATTTTCATTAAATGATATGATGATTGCTGAAGTACCTGCTGCATGAGCTTCTCAACGTGTATCTCAGAGCAATTTTAAAACATTATCAATTTGGAGAACTGATTTTAAAGCAGAGCAAATTATACAACGACTGTGCGAAACCAAAAAAATATCAACGGCTATTGAACAACAGACAACAGCTGTACGACCGACTAGATTCAAAGAGTATGCTATGCAACGTATTGATAAGAATTGATAGAAAGTATTTTTTATAGCATTCCTTTACTTTATACTGCCCAGACATATTGGGAGCAGTGTTGACCATCTTTAAAATATCATATAATATCAGTTTGCCTTATTATAATCCATCTCTGGGCCCAAGTCATACAAGAGCTTCAGCGCCAGTTGAGATGAAAAAGAAGTGACATTCTGAACAAGCCCACAAATCAACCAAATCAAATATTAGTTAATTACATTAAAATTAAAGTGCTTATCTTGGTTTTGTTGACTTCAAGTAAATTGCAGTAGAAAAGTACTTTCCGTTTTCTCAAAATATTTCTTTCAATTTTTCCTTTGATGACTAGACATCAATGGTTCTTTTCACAAAATCCCTAAAGCCAAAACCATTGCAGCAAACCAAACCCTTCATTCCCTTTTGCCATAACGATCATCATTGTTATTGTCGATACTTTAATTTTATTTACTGTCGAGTTATATATGTGCACCAACTGTTCCCTTGAAATTATTTCTGAAAATTGAGAAATAACTTTCTAAACGCTTAGAATCTTATAGTATTTCTCTCGAATTAATTAACCTGCAATTAAGCGCACAAATTACATCGGAAGCACAAATGACTAATATTTTTGCAAAAAAGAAACCCACTCAAGTAAAAATTGTTTGCTTAAAAGCAGCATAAAGCAAAAAAAGGAAAAAACATGGCAGACATAAAAGCCGTAAGCTGTTGGGATTTTGTCAATTACACTTTGAATGCCGCTCTGAATCCTTTATCATATTCTTCGTTATTGTTCCTCCTGAAAAACCTAAAAGTAACAATATCCCCGGGAAAGAGGAAGCTGGCAACAGAGGCCCTCTACATGCGCCAAAGGAAGGCCCTAAAAAAGTATTGAAACAACCTCAGTTAAAACATAAACAAAAAGGCTACAAACATGGAAGTAATCTCCTGGAGCAATAATTGAAACAAGAGCCTTGAGTTGTTCCTTCAGGTGCTTGAGCCATGAGCGGCACTAACTGCTTTTGGAATCCAGGTAGAGAGAGCTGTAGTGTGTCGTCTATGGTGCAGCGGAAGTTGCAAGAGCCAGCACCTTCGCACATTCGAATGCAATATTTCCTGCACCTTGGGGATTGCTTGTGTGTGGTGTGGCGTGTGCACGAGCACGTCTCATGTCGAGCCGCTTATATTCCACGCGAAATCTTGTCCCACATTTCCCAAGTGAAAATGAAAGACGGTGGTGGTGAAGGGTAACAAAAGGTCGACAGGTAAGTTTTTTCGGGGGGGGGGACTAAAAATGACATGCCTCCCACACCCTGCCCTGCTAGCTATAGTCCCTGCTGACAATGGATATTCCACAATCCACAGTGCGCCGTTATTTCGGCATTTTGCACCGAAAGCTCGGGGCCCTGTATCTTTTCTATTGTAGAATGTGCGGATAAAAGCTTCACGAATCAAGCGCAAAGTGCTTTTAGGGCGCCCCACCTCCTAGCTGCCTTGTGCAAGCCCCAAACTGGGAAGCTTTTCGCAAGAATGAAAACGGTATAAAGATAGAAAAAAAAATTTACTTGATATATAAAGCAGTTACCGCAGATGAATTTTCTGCATTTCTACTAAACGGTTCGTTCGTTACGGGCGTTATTCCAAGCCAGGTGTAAACTTTAGCATCCAAGCTTGTACGTAAATTGCGTGTATTTCGCGGCGGATAAGTAAAAGGAATTTCGTCCTTTTTTTCAAATTCTCCTCCACTCGGGTCTAACATTACATTCCGTGCGGGGCTTTTCATTTTGTTTGGTACGAAAAAAAAATATACTACAGTGACGAGTTATTTGGTCCTTTGAAGAGACCCTCGGAGTGCCTGGTTTTTTTCCCTCAATTTTGTGGTCACGGTAAAGGTGATAAGTAAAAGTACGCAAAAACCGTTTCGAGTTTTCCCCGATCTGGTTTCGAGTGTGATTTAGTGTGTGGTTTTGAATTTCCTGCACATTCCGCTAATTGGATCGTAACGCAATTCCTGCCAAGTTTTCGAGTAAGCTCAAAACATCCTTTTTTGTGTTGTTATAATTTTTTTTTATTTATTTGTTGGTTTTATTTTTCAACATTTTGTGTTGTAAAATGTAAATTAAATTCTAACCTGCGGTCATATAAGATTTGCGTTTCCACAGGAGGATTCCATTTGAAATTTTGTTGAGAAATTTTATTTTCTCTTTTTCTGGCTTGTTGCTTGGCAATTTCGCTCAACAACGAATTAATTTAACTCGGTTCTTTTTGTAATAAAACGAATTTTCTCCAAGATATGATTAAGGAATTTTACAGTCATTTATTTGATATTGCTGGAATTTTTCTTAATACACAAAAAATAAAGGCTTTGAATGGTACATAATATATTTTTTTAGTAGAAGCTGAAGATTCAATTAAAATGTAACTCAGTTATAAAGGCAAAGTCATGAATTGGTTTGTTAATATTTAATTTGAAAAGAACTTAATGAAATGAGAAAACTTCATGTAATGAAAATTTCTATTGGTGTAAAAAAATATAATTTCAATCGTTATTCTGGTGGTCAATTTAAAAATTGTGTTAATTTTGAGTTAACTCAAATAAAGCAAATTTTCGTTTCTAGATTATTCTTAATAAATATAAATAATAGTCGAAAATATACAATCAGCTCGAACCTTACTACTTAATAGTTATCAAAACCAGTAATTTATATTTTTTTATAGTTTTATCTTAATATTGCCTGAAAACACCCTATTTAAGCCTAATTACAATTTCTTTATTTTTTTTGTATTTATTACGCAAACTCGTTAAACACTATTAAATTGTCATCAACCCTAATAAGGCATCTGTCCAGCTTAACTGATTTATGGAACCATGTTCCATGGTAACTAAACATAGCTTAGGACTTTCATAGTGTGATATTGGACAAAATCTTTCTCTAAAATTTATGGTTTTTCTGTTTCTGTTTCTTGACTGTTTCGTTTCTTTTTTGGCCGCATTGCGCTTCATACCTTTCCTTTTTCTCCTTCTACCTCCTTTTTGCTCCTTCATACTTGTCCATCACCTCCATCTTTCATTTTTTTTCTATAGTCCTGTATGGTGGGTGTTCCTTATTTTTTTTTGGGGTATCAAAAACCTAACGACACCTTAGTACACATTTCTGTTATTGAAAAGGACGATTTTTTTTAAATAGAATAAATTAAATGTTTGAGTTGTTTTAAGGCAATATTTTTGTACATTGCGCGATAGACTATGATGATTAATGGTTTTGAAGTTTATTGACTAAAAATCAAAAATTACAGATACAAAAAATTTTCACTAGTAATTTTTTACAATATAAGTGTACATACAAATAAGAATATTATAAAAAAATTTCCTGTTCTTAATGATAAAATAACTTTGATTCTGATACTTCTCAAAACTTAAATTTTTATCCAAATAAGTTTTGCTTTGACTCGACTAAATTTGCATCAATTGATCGGTATTCAAATCACACTCTAAGGATGAATTTCAAATGCACATCTTTTTGTGGTATAAGAAGATATTTTATGATTTCAGTTGCATTGCCTTTGGGCTCTGCCAATGGCAATTTTACATATTTGAAGTAAATTTTAAAGTTTCCGAAGCAATGATATATGAACGTTACCCATACCGAAATGGGGTCATATTTGGTTTAAAGCATGGGTATTTGTAGGAGCAATATTGGTTTTGATATATCAGCCATGAAGTTTTGCATGTAGTATATGCACACTACACCCCTACGGATAATAATCGTTAAATAATCATTTTTTAAATTAATATTTATTTGTTATAGATTTATTATTGGAAAAGGTACAGCATTGTTCTGAATTATATTTTAGTTTACTAGCTTATGAAGGTTGCTTATAAGCAAGAATGGTATGAAATATTTTAAATAGAAAAATTTTCAATATTTGAAAGATTTAAACAATTTCTATTATTTTATTTTTAATTAACATTCAGGAATGATAAGATAAGATATATGAAATAAACTTGTTTGCCGCTTCAACTTTCAGAATATAGCCCATTGAGTCTTATGCCAGGTTTACATTTGCAAGTACTTTCACGAAAGTCGCTTTCATCTGTCTCTACTTGCACGAAATACAGTGTTTACGTGGCGTAAGTGAAGACGAAAGTTCTACTTTCGTGTCAAAAACGCCTTACTTTCGCAGTACTTACAAATGTAAACCTTACATTAGTTGAGTATTAGTTGAAAAGTTTTGAAATTATTTAAATTTTGACTCATTTGGTATTTTTTATGTTAAAGTCCCCCTGGGTACTACCAGTCCGCCATGTCTTATTCGTCATTCTGCAATGTCTAGTAATAAGCTTTCTTCGAAGGAAAGAATAGAGGAGAAGATATAGATCTTATATATTAATAAGATTCTGGGTGATAAAGAATATCACCCCAAAGAGAAAAAATTCTCTTCGAAGCCTGCTGTAACAAAATCGCATTAAAAATAGCCATAATTCTACACACCATATTTTGATACAACCTGAAATGCATCCTTTTACTTCTGAAAAGCTTGCTGAATTTTTTTTGGATATTTTTATTCAGGCAGCTTTTAGTATGTGTTTCTTCTCTTTTTTATCCATAAACCAGTTAGTTCAGATATGTGCCTCCCAAACAAATCAATCGCTTTTGCTTTTAAGGAATTCGAAATGGCAGCGTGTCTGTCGTTCGTAAAATAAATTGATTTTCACAGTTCGAATAATCTTGAATATGGAAGAACATTCTTTAAAAATCGTTTCAATTGACCTTTATTCAACGTCACGTGTATGAAATACAATAATTCGTATACCTTTATTTATGATGCCCAGCTCACATACGGTACCATCTTTCTCTCAACTTGGCCTGTTTGAAAATACATATTGGGATCAGTTCAATAAATTTAAAACTAAACTTAATTTCATTGGTAGTGTGAAGGTTGCAAAGAAGAAAAAAAGTGAATTAAATATAAAATTCGTAATAACTTTGAAGTAACATTAATAATAAATGATATAAATAATATGTAATAACATGTGTGCCCCTGTTCCAGAATTCACTTCCACTACAGTTTTCCGATTTCATTTCGCAAAACAGAATTTTGGTGTTATAAAATTCACCTTGCGTTTTCAAAGGCAACTGCGATTTCGTACTTGCAAAATTTGGTGTTCCACAAATCGCTTTACGCAAATTTTTGGCGTTTTAAAATCGCTCTTAAAAATTGAACGAAATAGAAAATAGTTGTTTGTTTGTATAGAGAAATAGTACTAGTCCAAGAGCTAGTGACAGAATTGCAAAGTGATTTTGTAGAGGATGGGCCTTTGATATAAGGCAGATTAGGTAAAGCACAACCGATTAAAAATATTCGCCAGTTCGAGTCTACTTAAGTTTTAATTTTATGAATTTTTGAACTTGTCGATTTTTTGACCATGAAAAAAGTGATATTGCAGAGGATGGGACTTGGTATATAGGTTAATTGGGTTGCCCCCAACACATATTCCGATTCCCATCTCGTTTGGAGGTTAGGTTTGACTTTTGGGAATTTTTGAACATGTCGGTCTGATCAAGATGGACAAAGTGATATTGGAGAGGATGGGGTTTGGTATAATGGTGAGATAGGCCACCAAGAACCCTAATTCAGCTGCCCATCTCATATGCAATCACGGTTGCGATTTTGGCGGCTTTTAATTTTGTGGCCATTTTCGGTATGACCCAAGTGATTTTGTAGGAGATGGGATTTGAATATTAGGGTTCGTTACAACATCTACAATACATATCCACTTGCCCATCTCTTTCCCAGTTGTAGAAACCCTTGCCATCTCCAGTTGAAGTTGAAAAATCGTAAAATCTAGTTTTGTATAGCAAATTGAGTTAAAATGGATGTATATACCCCTCTAGTGGCATATTTATGTTATATATTTCAGATATTATGAGTAGTTGTGTATTGTATATACAAACATACATTATAACCCGGCCCGCTGGGTGCGGGCGTGCAGAGTGTGCACCGCACGCGGGCGGCACTTTCAGGGGGCGGCAAACACAACAATCTCGTGATCGAACTCATTTTCATCATTTGCACCTAGGTTCTTTTTAGAATGCCATAACAATTACATGTATTGATCTCCTTTAAAAATAAACCGATAAACCGAAAACGTTCAAACCACTTAAGGGGTAACACCACTGTAGGATTTTGAATTTTTGTTTTTTGGCTTGAAATATACTTCAGGATAACAAAAACAATGTGCAGTTGGTCCTATAACAGAAAAATAATTTTGAAGGATTTAATTTTCGATTTTCCCCGGCGCCTCGGAGCGCGCGTTGGTCCGACTTATTGCTTGTATATTGCGTTTACCAGTCGAAATAATAAGTGCTGCTATAGCAAAAAGGTTATTTGGGTTCCCCAGGTGTCCACCAGGGTGCGCTACAAAATAATAAACGTGTTTTACAGTACATCGCACAGTGAAGGTAAAATACAATTTTCAAAGATTAGAGTACTTTCAAAACTTTAAGCGCGATTATCTGGAAACCATGTTTTTCGAACTGGGTGGACGGATTACTCGGAGACTATTGCATGGATCGGTTTGAAATTTTGACATTAGCTTCACAATTGCATTCTTTACAAAAGTACGTAGCCGTTTTTTGATGCGTTGTAAAAAAAATTTTTTATAAACAATTTACTGCTCATTTTTTTGCCGAAAATCAATTTTTTTTTTCATAAGTGCGCCATTTTTACAAAAATCAGTTTAAAAAAAATCCTACGTACTTTTATGGGCAAGGTCAAATAGATTAGGAAACTATTTGGATTTTGTTCCAGGTCTTCAGCTTTCGGAGAAATCCGTCCACCCGTGGAGGCCCTTAACAAAAAGGCGATTTCGAAAAACGACTGTGGCGCCACCATTTTGTAACAAAAAGTCAATAAAAAAAAATTTTGTTTACACTTTAATACATGTTTGATCAATCGCCTGAAAAGAATTTCGATCCCTTTTTCCATACTTTTTAAATTAATTCCCAAAATTTGGCCTTTTTTCGCGCCTCTACAGTGGTGTTACCCCTTAAGAAGGATCGATCTCTGAAAATAGTATAATATAAGGACAGAGAATGTAAAATTAAATTCCCATGATAGAAGTCAAATTTATTCTGTAAATAAAAGTTGACATTCTAATCTGATTATAATTATTGACAAAATTTTAAAGCAGTTTGACGTCTAGTTATGGAGAATTATCCATTTTTATGTGCAATAAATTCCCACGTTTAATATCATTTTTACTCGACCTTTACTTGAATATTAAATACTAATTACTCGAATGCAAGACGTCCAATGTTTTTTAAAAAATTTTATTGAATGTATGAGATATCAATAAATAACGTATTCAAATTTCAGATTTTTAATTTGGAATATGCTCCTTCAATCGATCTTCCTTAAGATAATTTTAAAGAGAATTCCCCGTTGTTCCATGTAGAGGAAAAACCAAATAAAAAGAAAACGAGTTTCCCATTCGCTCTGGTTGTTTAAAAGCGCAGCTTTTTCACTCATGCTGCGGGCTCCGTTTGCTTCTTAAAGCCCGGGACACACATATCCGAACCGTGTCTGCACCGCATGACAGCCGTGTGTTGGACAACACACGGAGAGAAAATAAACAAGTAAAATTTGATGCGGTGCGGACATGGAGACGCGGAAATGTGGGGACTGACTGGTAAGATTTTACTTGTTTACTTTTTCTCCGTGTGTTTTCCAACACACGGCCGTCACGCTGTGCGCAAATGTGTGTCCCGGGCTTAAGCCGGCTCTTCACGATGCGGTGAACGTTTCATTCGAATATTGGCTTCCAACGTTGGACGATTTTCGGCGAAAGTAGACCGCCTATCGAAAAAAGTTAAATATAAAAGTTGTAGGTAATAAAAAGATCTACAACTTTTGTACAAACCATTTTTTCCACCTTACCAACTTCCAGAGCAATGAGTGATCAAAGTCAAATTTTGGGTTTTTTTTAACTAAAATTTCAACTAAAACCACCTTTTTCTCAAAAAAAAACCTAGTTAACTAATATTTTTTTTTACAAAATTGGAAAGCTTGGACAATTTCTTATCAATAATGTCCGGACAATTTGTATCCTACGGCTTTTATTTTTGGAGTTATAAGCAATTTTAAAGCTAAAATTGGCTCTTTTTTGTGCCTTTTCACCTAAGCTTTGCCAAAAAGTACCAAATAAGCACCAAATAAGGCAAATTTTAACATCAAACTTGCTAATAACTTCAGAAGTAAAGGCCGTAGCGTAAAAATTTTCCAGACAATATTGATAGGAATTGTCCAAGCTTTCCAATTTTGCAAAAAAAATATCAGTTAACTAGGTATTTTTTGGAGAAAAAGTTGTTTTTAGTTGAAATTTTAGTTAAAAAAACGAAATTTTGACTTTGACGACTCATTGCTCTGGAAGTTGGCTAGCTGGATCCTTGATTTTGACAGTTTTAGATAGGTGGGAGTATTCTACGTACACTGGTATCCTATTCATGAAAATAGCTCAAAGGGTTACATAAATACAGGGTGATATGTAAACCTCTACAAACAAAATTCAAAACGCCCTAGCTGCTAAACCGTTAAGATTTACCCCCCCATACGATTTTTTCTTCGTCTATCCAAAACCTATCTACAGCCGGCCGCTTTGTAAGCTTAAAGGTATACACCCTGTATAATCATCAAAATGTTTTTTTTTCCATCAACCAATTTTTCTCAATTAAACGGAAAATATTGATGGAACGGAGATGGGATTGAAAATGTAACATTTGGCAGATGCCACGAGCCTATGGTCCAAATCTTGGGTTCTACAAAATCACTTGGGTCATACCGAAAATGGCCACAAAATTAAAAGCCGCCAAAATCGCAACCGTGATTGCATATGAGATGGGCAGCTGAATTAGGGTTCTTGGTGGCCTATCTCACCATTATACCAAACCCCATCCTCTCCAATATCACTTTGTCCATCTTGATCAGACCGACATGTTCAAAAATTCCCAAAAATCAAACCTAACCTCCAAACGAGATGGGAATCGGAATATGTGTTGGGGGCAACCCAATTAACCTATATACCAAGTCCCATCCTCTGCAATATCACTTTTTTCATGGTCAAAAAATCGACAAGTTCAAAAATTCATAAAATTAAAACTTAAGTAGACTCGAACTGGCGAATATTTTTAATCGGTTGTGCTTTACCTAATCTGCCTTATATCAAAGGCCCATCCTCTACAAAATCACTTTGCAATTCTGTCACTAGCTCTTGGACTATACAGGTAAAATAGTAAAAATAGCCGAAATTATTGGGTACAGACTGAAATTTGGCAGGAGCTTCCTTTTAGAGTTCTTAATAAGGGTTATAAAGTCTACCGATTTTCTACACCGGGAAACTTTTTCGAGGGTTTTAGGGTCAAAATATCAGTTTTTTTTTGCAAATACATCTTAAACGGTAAGTGTTATCATAAAATAGTATTTACAAAGTTTGTAGATTATGCGATTATCTAGAAAAAAAGATTTACATATTTTCCCGTACGAATTGCCATTCATGAGATATCGCCGTTTTAAAGATTTAAAATACTCATATGCACTCATTCGCAACTTGTATATGTCATCAGACGTTCAATAAACCCTTTATTGGATTACGTAACTAATATTTTCAGGGTGATTCCTGGAGAATTGCTAATTGCAATATTATTGATGTTTTTTGAACGTGTGGCTTTATTTATTTTAATATCTCAATAAAAGCTTCTTTGTTCAGGCAATAGTAATTTATAAATCTACAAAAAAAATAACAATTTGAAGAAGACATATTCTTTACTTTCAAAAGATTTTCAAATAAATAACTTACATCTGATTCGGATCAGATAAAGAATCTGATTTATCCCTTAATATTTTCCTGTAAATTTTTTATTCCTTCGAAGAATTTCCTCCTTCGCGATTATTTATTAATTATAATATTAATGGATCCATTTCATTAACTATTAACTCAAATGTTTTACACTTTATTTTAGGTAAACAAATTTATAACTCAACTTTGCTATGATTTAGAAATGAATAGAATTCAATTTCGAAACTAACGAAAACGTACGAAATGCAGAACACCAATTTTAAATATTTACGTTTTTGAATTCACTTGCGATTTGAATTCGCGCGTTTTCTAGAACAAGGGGGGTAATCTTAGTTTTTCAAATTTAGACTCCTTTCGAAACGACTAATTTAAAAAATTAGTTTGGGAAGCGTGAAAAAATTAAATCAAATATAAAATCCTTTAGAAAAGAAGCAACACAAGTCCACATGAAAAATGTGAAAACTTCGCCACACGGTACGACTAGTTAAAATTAAATTGCTTTAATCTTCACTAAACTTTTCATCTAACTTGGAAATTGCCTGCAGATAGTCCCAAATGAAAAATACATGCGATGTTTTATGAGACATAACCAATTTGATAGACAAATCGAAAGAAGTGTGGACTTCATTAACTACACTGGACCCAGCAAGAATTATTTTAGACTTTGATCAAACAAAAAAAGTTTGATGCTTCTCTGAATGCAATCTTGAATGAACACGACAAACTAAATTTTCTAAAATAAATTTTCTTCATAACATTATTATTCATGAGATTTTCGCGATAAAACTATTATTGTATCTTTACCACTTTTGTCCGAATTTTCTTGAATAATGCCGAATAATCTCAGTGAGAAATATTTCTCCCATCAGTGTCGTAGCGTGGATGTCAGCCGCCCGGGGCGGAAGAAAATTTTGCCGCCCTCTTATTAACTTGCCAGTTTGTAGGGAAGTTATTGTAATCGGTCCGAAACTCGAAATCGTAATTTTCAAGTTATTTTCATTTTTCAAGGTCCCAATAGCATTTTAAGCAAAAATTGGGGAAGAAATATGCGTGTGTGTGTGCGTACGTATGGGTTCATTTTCTCCTGCACGATCTCGCGCGAGCCAAAAAAGATATCGACTTCGTTGAGGTGCCGATCGAAGCGTATTAACTGAAATATGATCTGAATAGATTTTCATAAAATTCGATCGAGTCGTTCTTTTGTTTAAACAACGTAAGTGCTTTTTATACCTGCACGATTTCGTTTTCGAACCAACAATGATACCGACTGGTCTCGGCCGTAGCGTATTACCGAAGTTACAAACTGAAAAAATTCTCATAAAATTCGGTCGAGCGGTTTCTTTGTTTAGACGACGTAAGTGCTTTTTATACCTGCACGATATCGCGCCAACCAAAAATGATATTGACTTCATTGAGCTGTCGATCGACGCGTATTACCGAAGTTATAATCTGAAAATATTTTCATAAAAATCGGTCGAGCCGTTTTTTTGTTTGAACAAAGTTGATGATTTTTGTACCTGCCCAATATCTTGCGTACCAAATATGATACCTACTTCGTTGAGGTGCCGATAGGCGCGTATTAACGAAAACATGCCCTGAAAAAATTTCATAATATTTGGTAATTTTTTGTTTAAATGGAAAAACTTGGGCTAAGGGTCACAAGCACCTTAAATTGATTCGTTTTTCTAATATCTAATAAACTCGTTGGAATGAAACTCGTTCCAAATGAGGTTTTTTTTCTGGATTCAGCAGAGCGATAGGACGGTTATTTGTCAACTTCCTCTCCTTTTGTTTTGGATCGACTTTCTGAGTTGTTGCAACACCCCACAAAAGCGTGCAGCTGTGATCGGGTGATCGTGTGGCAGGTAATTGATCAACAACGCCCCTTTGGAATCTCAAAAGAACGTTTGCCATTTTCCCGCGGATTCCACAACTTTGGTGTTTTGGCGGTAGGAGCGAGTGGAGTCTCCATAGTGGCTGAAGCCTGACTGTCGGATCGATCGACGCACGGGCATAGAAATTTTACAGTGCTGCCACTACACACGAATTCCCTGAGACTCCCAGACTTTTCCCGCCAACGACACGGATTTAAAAAAATAGTGGAATTTACTTTTATAGAAGACCCTCGTACAATATTGAACACTATTCTTTATATGATAGAAGTCATTCTTTGAATATTAGTCATAAACAATCCAAGCGCAAATTAAAATACGGGGAATCCCTGCAAGTCAGTACAGAAGGTGTTGCCAGTCGCTACAATGAGCAAGACGTCATTATTATACATTCATTTAAAGAAAGGGGATTCCCCGATTTCGTCACAGTATAAGTAATGAAAAATTCCGTGCTCAGTTCGATCGGTCCGAATCGTAGGTGCGACAAAAATAATATTTACGAAATATCTATTATCATTTATTGTGAAATTTTGCCGCCCCCTAAAGGTGCCGCCCGGGGCGGGCCGCCCCTGCCGCCCCTACTACGCTACGCCACTGTCTCCCATGTTTGATAATTCCTAGTTTTCAGAAGACTCTAATTTGAAATTCGTTTGTTTTACCATAGCGGCTTCGTACGAAAAATAGTTTATTTGACTATGTGCACTTTTAAAACAACAATTTAAAAAAAATTAGTACATATATTTTCAACTCAGTGGAAGTATTTTATTAATAGTGCACTTCAATAATTGTTAATTGAATTTGTACAAACCATTCTTGTCTATTTCACGTTTCTTCACATTTGTGAAGTCATATTTGCATTTGTTGGAAGGGCAACTTTAACTATGTTTGTTTTCCTGGTAACTCCAGATCAAGTTTAGCAAAAGGCTTTTATTCAAATGATCGTTCAGATATACCTGAAAGCTACTAAATGTCTTTTTTTTGCAAATGCTATTTCAAGTCACGTCACGTCTCAGTTACGTCAGTTCCGAGAAGAATAATGGAAGTGAATACAGTCATCATTTTGACTGAGCCTTGACGGCAACATTTCTGATTCGGAAAAGTGACTGAGACGTGACGTGACTGATGTGTGTGTGTGTGTGAATCGACCTTAAATCAGGCTCCAGGCATTCACATTCTTCTGCCTCACAATCTTGTACTGATTCATCGCTAATGGTATTATTTTCATCCAGATTTATTTGTACCAGGCAAGTTCCGACTGCTTAGTTTGTTCAATAAGTTGATAACATCCTTCTTTTGGCAGCCGGGAAACCTTTTTGACCAGATGGTAAAGACCTTAGTTCTTTACGGTGTTTTTTTTGCTTTTTTTGAATAAAGTTTGGACCGGTACACTTCCTGACTCAAATCTGAAAGTTTCAAAGCTTGGACACTGTAACGTGTTCTGCCATACTTTTTCATTGCGATTATCTTGAAAGTCTGAAAAGCTGGTACTTTTTTATAATGTCAAAAGGGGAGTGGTCGCTTTCAAGTTTCTTCAAATTATTGAATGTGCTGTGCAGTATGTGGCTATTTTTGTTTTTGCCAGCACAGCCGACACAGAAAAATCTCAATTCCTCTACATTAGTAGGCAAATTTACTTCATTCAGAAAATTATACAAGCTGAACCGCACGAGGCTGAGACGAACGAAAAAAAACAAAATCCATCGAAATCAGTCAATCCGTTCTCAAGATATAATCAAAAAAGCCGTTCCATACAAAATGTATGAGAAAATGAATTAATTTTTTTTCGTGAAAATTTCCGATGTTTTAATAGTTATTCTGCTAATCGGGGCGGAGACAAATCCAACAAATCAAAAATCATAAAAATCGCCCCGGCAGTTCACTGTTCAACTTCCAAAACCGTAGTTTTATTCACAAGCAGTTTTGTAAATTTGCAATAAATATTATTAGGAATATTCCTAATTTACATCAAATTTTCACGTGAATTTACAAAAATATTACAAAACTTTTGTAATTATATTACAATAAGTGTGTAGTATTCCAGTATTTCATATCGCGATTTGTAATTTTGCTATGCATTTGCACTGTGAATTTACATATTTTTTTTACAGTGTTCTTGAGTTATAAATGGTGTAATAACCCGACTTTGTTTTATATACATATATATGTAGATATTACAACTTTTGTGGCGTAACCGTCACGTAAACATAGTGTCCCGTGCTTTGCTAAACTGACATTTATTCACTGTAAAAGAAATTGTAAACTCACAGTGCAAATGTACAGTAAAATTACGAATCGCGATATGGAAACTGATTTTCTACACACGTATATTTTACACAATGTTGAGTATTTTTCTAAATCGTTTATGTAGGAAAATTACAATATTTCTTAGTATTTTTATCATTGTTATGTAGTACACTGATAAAAAAAATTTCTTGGCTTAAGCACTTTTTATTGTACCAAGCAACTGATGTTTTGGATATAACGAAAACAAATTGGTCTCGGGATAAGCAATATTCATAGTCTTGGTTTTATTGTCTTGGATAAAGACAAAAGTTGACTTGAAGTAAAAAAAAATACGAAACCGATGATATTATAATTTAAAAAAATTCAAGTTCTAAAATGGGTCTTAATGGTTGCGGTACATTTTTAGAACTTGAAAGTCCGGTAACCGAAAAAAGTCCGATGAATTAAGAATTTAGTTTCTTGAGTAAAAAATTAAACAATCTAATTTCGAGAAAAATATATCTTGGTCGAAAAATATAAGTATTGATCGAAGAAATTCGATTGCTTGGCTCAAGAATTTCCAGTGTCTTACTCTGAGACAGCATTCTCATGTTAAGACTGAACAATTTTTTTACTCAAGACAACGAAACGAAGACTATCGAATTGCTGGAATCAAGACAATTTTTTTATCAGTGTACTAAAAAATCTTAACACTGTACTGTAATTTTGCAGTAAGAGGCGTCATTTTAGAACATAAATTTTCATTGAAATTACAAATTAGTTATTGGAATGTAAGGTTTAAATTTTTCCTCTCATGGATATAATTCACAGACAAAAATAGAATACTAAGCATATGTCCCAACTGCTTTTAAGTTAAGGTCAGACCTTTGACTTTGTTCAGGGTCTGGGCAGTATTGTAAAAGCCAAGAAATTTTCGAAGACGTTGCCTCACGTACATGGTTAACAAGGCATGGTGAGCAAAACGCTATTTTTTTAATAATAGGGAGTGGGAATAAAATTTGACGCTTGAAAATAGTTCAAGCCGGGCCAAGGACATTGGTACCGAGCGGGAATCTTTAACTTTGCGCTTTTCCCTGTTCCTATCTCTGGTAAAAAGTTACAACACAAACGTTTTGGAAATGTACAAAACTATGAAGTGAAAGCTCCAATACTGATTGTATTTTTACATCCCACAAAAAATGTATATTTACTACACAGTTGGTAAAAATGCAGTAGATTAGGAATATTCCTAAAAATATATATTGCAAAATTACAATCTTGCTTGTGAATAAAACTTCCAGTGCCTTTTTGCAAAATTACCGCAGACATTTTTTACATTGTAATCTTTTAAACTGAAATGAATGAATTGATGGAATTATGGGTATCTTTGGTATAAATACTGTGTCGCGAAGCAGCATTACGGGAACACCAATCTTTAGATCTATTTCATGAGCCGGAAAGACAGGTGCAGTGATGCTGATAATGTACCTACTGCTACATCTGGGTTATATGGTATTTGCGGAAAGATACCTACAGAAAGATACAAGTTGGGTGACCAGAATCTTTTCTAACTTATGACCATTGAGAATGAAACATTTAATCATTTTTCGGCGCCATTATAGATATTTCGCATAACCATGAATCTTCTATTGAGTTGGTATGTCGTCATTAATGTGGCCTATCAAAGTCTCCGTGCCTGTTAAAACCTTACAAAGAGCAGACGGAAGCTCAATGTCATGATTCTGTACCTTTGTGACTGTTTTTAGATATGTTGCACACAGGATTTTCCATATGATCTGCCTCTATCACTATCTTAAACATTTTTTTCCTCCAACGAGTAATGTTGCAGAAATATTTTTATCTGCACGTATTTTGGCTGATAATTAAGAAAATCTTGCCAGTAACGCCTGGTGCGTGTAAACAATATAAACTACCCACTCTCTTGTGTTCATTGTTTAACTTTAGTTCATTGTGCTGTTCGATATATTCTCTAATTAAATTATCAGCAGATCCATCGATTATTTGCGGAGATGGCAAACCCTAATGATTAATAATATTTCCGCCTATTGAAAGAACAATATCTTCCCGTGACTGCACTGCAGTGCATGATTATTTCTATAAAATGTGTCTACTTCTTCTTCTTTGAAGGCTCTACAGCCCAATTCGAGCCTTGGCCTCCATCAGCTTCTTCCTCCAGACGTCTCTCTGTTCCGAAGCTTGTCTCCAGTTCTTGATGTTGAGGAGTTTTGCTGCATCAGCCTTAACACTGCCTCCCCACCTTGGCCGTGGTTTGCTAACTGGTAGCTTTTTGGTATCCTTGAGTCTTCCATGCTTTGAGCATGACCGGAACAACGTAAACGCAGTAGCTTGGCATGTGTCAAAAGTTTACACTCTTTGTATAAGTCGTACAATTCGTGATTGTAGCGTGTCTACTATACAATCAATAAAAATCCATCAGAATTGGGCTATATTCACCCCATTCGTCCTTCTCTGTCAATAAAATATTTTTTTTGACCGAGTGAAAAAGAATCCTAAAATATGCCCAAAAGACCTGTCTGGCATTGTGCGAAGGACTAATTTCTACGATCGGCTAACTAGGAACTATGTTTCCGTAATAGGAAGGTTAATGCGACATCATACAAATTATAGGGCAAACATGCGTCCGTGCATTCCCAAACCTATGTCTAACAAATCTGACTAGGTAGTTAAATACGAAATATATAAAATGACTCCAACATTCCTTCAACCACCGACCAATAGCAATTACTTCTATTCTCTCCAAAAACAAGGAGACAATAATCAACAAAAAGTTTATTGAGTATCTTAACTCCAATCTGATCCTAAATGACAGACAGTACAGCGTCAGACAATTAAAGTCTATATCTTAGCACTTCCGGACAACTCTAGCATAGTTTGCATTGCTAAGTGAATATAGTCTGGTTGCACTAAAGGACCAAGTCAAGGAGGACCGGAGTGAAATTGGGGAGCCCACGAAGGATACCCGAGCCCGCTTTCGTGAACTCCTTCCGAACAGACCGAAGGCAGGACTCAGTCGGGAACCCGGGAAGCTTGAACAGTCAACTGTAAACGACAAGCCACTAGCACCACAAAAAAACAGGTATGGTACTCAGCTCTGTGAGATTACCTGCAAGCTATTGAGATCAGTCAATCTGCAAATAACCGGATTGAGAATTCATTTTCCGCCCGTTCAATTAAAGTGCTTCTGGATTGCGTTATGTCCAAACCCCATTTGTTCTCTTCCGAGGTCCCGCAGGGCACAGTTCTATCACCTGTACTATTTCTATCAGTCCACTCCAACCGACTGCACAGCTTCGCTGATGACGATACTCTACGTTATTCGTACGGCTTAGATAATACAAAACAAGCATAGGCTAGATCGTATCTTTACGATCGCGGACATGTTTAACTCAATCCACAGGAAATTTCTTAAACCCATTCTTGATTGGTGTCACAAGAATCGTGTCGATTTTACCGCTTCCACAGCGAAGTACTGTTCTTTTTCCAACAAACAAACTGCAATAGATTTTAAGGTGCTCTTCTGCCATCTGATAAGTACGTGAGGACTAGGGTTTTTCAAAACTGTTTAACAGTAACAGGCTAAAATCGACAAACAGCAAACAGCTGTTTTTCTCTTAACTGTTTTTACTGTTTTTTTTGAAATTTCGTTTCAAAACATTTGGCGTAAAATAAAAATTAAAGAAATATGTAACCAACACTAATATAAATTGTTTTACAAAGTGCCCTTTTACACGGCCGGACACCGAACAGCCAAAACGAACGAAGGTACAAAGTTTAGAGTGAAGAAGGTGAGAGAGGACGATGGCGATGGTGGGCAATTTTAATGTACATCCTCAGAGAACTTTTGAACGAACATTTTGACAGTTCCTACGTTGTTATCGTTGCTAGGACAATAAATTAAAAGAAAATTGCAAAAAACAACCACAAAAAGCCATTAAGTTTGGACATACTTATGTAGTTTGTTCGTCATACGACACCTATGCAAACATGAAATAGAAGAAGAAAAAGTGTATTATCATGAGAAGTCCAGAAAACTCGATAGATTCATCAAGAACTCGAACAGTTCTGTCTTTCTGACTAAAGTAAAAGACGATTCGGTCCCGAGATCCATCTTGACGTTAAAACGCGGTGAATCCTATTCCATCAATGATTGAACCACTGGTCAAGGCGGAAACAGCAATTCGTTAGCCATTAAAAGAATATAATGCCACGGCTTCACCGACCTCAGTTCAATTAAGTTCAGTTCAATCCACATAAGTGGCTTCACCGGCATTGTTCACTTCAGAAAGCGTCGTATGTGACGTATTACATTTGAAAGCTTCTTTACTGAGGTGTACTTGTTTTCCTATTTTTATATTTTCTTTTTTGATCCATGTTTAATAAAGCTCTTCTCAAAGCTCTTACTCGTTTTTTAATACTAATGTCAAAACAACTTCCAAAATACATCAGCTGATATTCCAATATTCCAATTTATTACTCTCTTTTGAGCGAGCTTTTACGTTCAACCTCAGTTCGATGTTCTGTTGGGCGAACTGAGGTGTGATTTTTACTGAGTTCATTATCTGAAAATTTATGGGAACTGAGGTCTGAACTGTAGTTCAGTACACCAATTTGCTCACACTTGTGAAGTTGCGTTAAATATGATAGAGGCATTGCGTTAAATATGATAGAGGAGCGAACCTTAACCGTGAGAATTCAACGTTGGTGCGCCACTTTCTAACATTAACAGCGACATTAGTGATATGCTCATGCAAAATTTAAAAATTCGTGTAGATTACCGAATGAACGAGGATGTAATGAAATTATTGCGAAGCCTCAAGGATCGCACAGCCACTTCACCAAAACCACACTAACTTTCGCATGCAACCTAGCCTCTAGTCTTTTTGGTGTCATCGATGTAGGGGGTAGACGATGTAGACCAACGGTGGCCGAATACTGATGAAAACGAAAATTTGTCGCTGCTAGATTGGATGGGCGCTTCAAAAAGATGAATCGTCAGTACAATTCGGAGGATCAGGTTTCAAGTGGCTTAAATCGGAATGTACACGTCTCAAAATATTAGTTAGCGCACAGAAAATCTGCAAAAATGGTATAAAGCAATTTGTGTGGTATAAAGCAAAGTGTATTTTCGGTGTGTATTTTTGCACCAAAGTACGATCACGCCTTTCAGGTAAATCACTTCAAACGCTTGTGTTTTTGAAATAATATTACAAGAATTAAAAATATATTAAAATATTATATAAAAAAAAGTATTTATTACATGTTTAATTTGAGAAAATTCGAAAAACAGTAAAAACAGCTGTTATCAGTTGTTTTTTGGAAAATTAAAAACAGTAACAGCTGTTTTTTGAAAACCACTGATTTTGAAAAACCCTAGTGAGGACATATACTTTATCTTTTTTTCGTTAAATTGTAGTCCAATTTTTACAGCTTCTATCCTAAATCATTTGAATCTCTCTTATAATTCACTATTATGACCACCACTCAGAGGCAAGACATCGTCAGTATTAAATATTAATGTTAAGTGTGCTCTTCGTGATTCTCTTGTTAAACGCCTATATTAATCTGAAACTATTGTAATTTAGTAACTTGTACTACAACTCTGGCTTACGAGCTTCCCACCATCATTTTTTGCAGAAGCTTTATTAATCTCTGAGGAGGTCCACTTATCTACAGTGTTAGATATGCTGTTGTTCTATCTAAAGTTTGAAATACTTCGTTAAAGTCGTCGAAATGGAAATCTAAACTCGTTGAACTTCTCTATTATTAGTTGCCCAGTAAATATTTGGCACATTGTTGCCCTATTCCATATTGATGTTTCCCAATAATACGTGCAACACACGTACATGATCTCTTATAGAAAATATTTCAGGATATGTATCCTGCACTAACTAAAGACATTCATCAGTAATTCGAACCATCTTTCTTGTCGTCTTTTATATAGATGGGCACTTTGAGGCCATTATTCCACTCTTCAAGCATCTGTTGTTCACAAAATATAGTTTCAATTATTAAATTTATTCCTAAAAGTATTTCTAGAAACACCTAACTGAGTCAGATATCTGCAGAAATGCACATAAGTGGCAGTGAATAGCTCACATACCATCCAAAGGAATTTATGAGAATGAGTTAAGTTCATTGAAACTCCGAGGGTGGATATGCACTGTTTTGAGGGTGGGTCATCTAACACATGAGAAATTCTCATATGGTATCTAAGTTCGCACATAAATATGCATAACTGAACTAGATTATATGAGATAGAACCAAACCAAGCGGCATAAACTTCCAACATATTCAGTTCTTAAACTTTATAGGCAATGTTGTTGGTATTACTTTGTTATCATGTGGTCAGATTTGTAATGGGTGGTCAGAAGGGTTTCTGAAACGAAAAGAGCTTGGTCTTAAGCAAATTATCCCCCATTTCTGTGCTCAATGGCTTCACATCATGCTCTATCTCAACGTTACTCCCAAGTATCTCATATTATACCATTAATCCCAAGATACTGGGCAACAATGCGAAAATAATAAATTCCAGATCAATTTATATTGTTAGTGCTTAAGGATAATGGACTTTCAATTTGCAGTGATGATTGCATTTAACAAGTTTTGACCCACATAATATATTATCAGCGGGATTGATGTAGTTATTGGCATAATTCGTATATTTTTATAATCTAGAACTTTAAAAAATGCGTTATAATTTAAAAATATTTAACAAAAATTCTAAAAGTATTCCTCGTTGTAAATCAGAATTGAAAATAAATTTGCTAAAATATAAAACAAAAATATAAAATAATATTCAGACTTAGTCGAATCCTTAATTAGTTGATTAATTGTTTATATTAAACCTTTTATATCTCTATTGCTGCCTAGAACTCGTTAAATGATAAAAAAATTTCAGAGACAGTGCCTACTTTTTGTATCTAAAGTGACCATATCCATGGCAAGGTGCGACGCGAATATTCTCAAGAGTACTATAATGGAAAATTATGATATGCAATAACTTCGAAACCTTTTAGAAGGGTCATTATAAACTCAACAGACTAATCTCTTGAATTGTTGATTTTTACAAATCTCTTCAGTTTTTCTTATTTTTATTGCACTCATGTGATTTGAATGAAGTAATGGTTTCTCCACATGTTTAATTCAACAGTTTAATTGAGTTGTTTAATTTGTACAAAATTAAATTTTATGTGTACTAACTCCTTCCTTCGCGCACGACGCGGAGTTCGTTCATAAATAGAACAACTCGACTGTGGAACAATCTTTCGCAGTAAGTATTTCTAAACTCCTACAATATCCAAGACTTCAAATGTAAGGTTCAGTGACATCCCTTTCAGCATCCTCCAGACACTTTAAAACCCATTCTATCACCCGTGCTAAGCTTACTACTAGACATTAGAGTTCAGCCGGATTTACACGAGGCAGTACATTTGTCCCTTACAGCATGGTAAATTGTACTAAGGCCTGAGTGTTTTTAAATGTCTCGGTTCAAAAATAATGTCCTACTTGGTATATGAGCGTGTATCGAGATAAATGAAGCGAGGTGTGATTGTAAATTACGTAGTGGAGAGACATTTCTTATTTCCTTTGCGGCAGTAAAATATCCAATTTAAACTGAGCCGTGGTGAGAATATAAATACGAACTGGAGAGACATTTTTCGTGGGAGTGAAATTTTGTATTGAAGAGACATTTCTTACTTTTTTCTGAAAAAGTGAAATTTCCAACATGAAATGAAATGAGGCGAGATTGTAAATATGTACTGGAGAGATATTTCTTCATTTTTTTTGCAAAATTTCCAACTTGAAATTAGGCGAGGTGGGATTGAAAAATATAATTTTTCTTACTTACTCTAAGGCAGTTTAATGCATATTAGAGTTAAACTTGTAAAAAAGCTCTTCATTGGCATTTATTTTCTTTCTTCTTTTTAATTTGCTTGTTTTTGTCATTTTGGCATTACAATAGCACCTCGCCTCATTTGAACTATGACATTGTATTGGCTCAAAAGAAAAAATTCGCACCTCTTACAAACTCATTTTATAATCGTGTCCTACCCAACGCTACTAGATAATACGAACTGTGTGTACAAGGGGTGTTTCCTGAGCTTAGATGTGCCACATAAAAAACCTCGAATTTGTTCTCACTAATTAGTAAATAATACAAAAATCATAGAGGAATACCTTTAACCGTCAGTCAAGGATTACCCTTACCCGCAATCGGTGACATGTTTAAAATGCTTAAAAACCAAATCCTGTAAAAAAATTGAGGTTTGGCAATTATTTACTAATATTTTCGAAAATCACTGGATATCTCGACTTGCCCACCTTTTTGCATAACAGTCTCTCGCTCCCTGCTTCTATTTTTTTTATGTGGAAGACTAGAGCTCAGGGAAAGCCCTTTGTACTGTCGACAATCTATTTTCTTCGTATAGAGTGCAATGTCAAACAGCAGCTTTAGTCGATAGATAGTGAAGGGGAAGAGAGAAGTAGGAAGGAACTGCCACAACCACCTAACCCCAAACATTTCTATCGCGACTCTGGCATCGTGGCAATGAGAAACAACTCGCTGGAGTGTTATGCCTCCTGAAACGAGTTGAATCCCATCAATAAACCGATGACATGCGCTTGGTGGAGCGGGGCAATGCTAGCGGAAGGCTATGGCAGGGGAATGAGGAATGTAAGGAGGGAAGAAGAAAGAAGGTGGGAAAGGCGAAGGACCGTGGGGCTCTGCCGGGATTCGAACCCGGGACCTCTGGGATAGTAGCCAGGCGCCTTACTCCCTAGACTACCGAGGCCCCCCTTTAAATGTAAAGCTCAATCTAAGAGTAAAGCTCACTCCAATATTGTAAATGCTTGTTGGTTTGGAACATAATAGCTTCCAGAGCCGCGTATGAAACCACCACCTCATATCTCAAACCAAGGAATTGTAGTTGTAATTTAACAAAAACGCTCTCAGCAGGATCAAAGAAAATAGCAAGCTACAAACGTGCTTTAGTTGTTTTGTATGCGCTAAGTTCCTGTTAGTATGAGAAATGCCGTTCAGTCTGGATTTGTTAAAAGTTTCTGCTAGAAGGCAGATTTTTATGTCTTCACTTGCATGCCGAAGAACAAGGTTTTTTTCTTCTTCTTCTTCTTCTTTCTTTTGGTAAAATATTGCGTCCAAATGTACCACGCCCACTCGCTTGGCCTTTTGTACTACACACCTATACCACATACGTGGAACCTCCATATATCGAACTTCTATATATTGAAATCCTCTTTATATCGAAGGCTCCACGAATCCCCATAGTCAATACACACAAAACTGTTTCTATGGCCGTGTTCTTTTAATGAACTGGGTTTTGAGAGCTTTTGAGTTCATTAAAAGAACGGCAAGGGAAATTTTATAAAGCGCCAACTGAATCTATCTTCAGGACATTTATAAAAAATTTAAACTGTCATCTACCACCTGAAACTGTCATCTGCTGTGAAAAAGCCAAGAAATTTTATAACAAAAAAGTCGTTGGCTATGGGTGTTGATGACTTGTCGGTACCATCATTGTTAGAAGAAATAATTGCAGAGACGCTAGAAGGACAAAATGCATGCATGAATCCTGAAATAAGGTATTCCTTAAATAATTGATAACAGTATACGGACAGGGAAGGAAATCTCTTAGAACCACCTTCGGAAGGCCAAAGGGAAGCCTTCCAACGATCACAGGAAATGTTAACAATAGAGCAGTTAGCATTTCAGTCTCACGATGGCGAAGTCATACTTCAACAGTTTCAACTTATTGGGTTTCCTTATTCCCAACAGAATGGGCCGGGAACAGCGGATTCTTTGTTGTTTGACTAACTGTTCATATTGCAACGGAATATTTTTTCCACATACATATAGGAACAGTATATGTTAAGTAATGCAACTAGACTAGAACACCCACTCATATTCACAGTTTTTTGAGGTGCTATCTTCGGTTTGCAAGATTTGTTCATCTTCTGCAAAACGCAACAACAAATTCAACTTATAGCAAGAACAACTAAAGTGAAACAAGATTATTTCAAACACTTGACTCAAAAAAAGTTGTAAAAAAGTATTCAAACTAAAACTCAAAACAGTTTTATTCCACGTCAATTATTATTTTTTTTACAAAGTTTTACATGTGCATTGACTAATACTAGACCTAAAAAAGTATTCAAAATAACACAAATATTTAACTTTCTTCGATCAATTTATTATTCTGCTCCCGTCACTTCCATGTCGTTTTTATTTTTAAATGACTTTTCTCCTCCGGCTTGAAGTTGGCCGCATTCAAGAAAGCAGGGAAATTTTAAAATTTCCCAGTAACCCAGATAAAAGAACTAGAAAACCCAGATAAAAGCTGGGTTTTCGATTTTTGTATGGAAACTCAAAAGCTCTCAAAACCCAGTTCATTAAAAGAACACGGCCAATATATCGAAAAAAATTTCTATATATCGAATTTTTTTCAACATATCCGGAATTTTCTTTCGGAAAATTTAAACTTTCAGAAAATTTTTTGGCTAAGTTACCATTGAAAAGCTCCGACTGCTAAAGCTTAAATGCGCCGTTGCGCATGGAAGACACTAGGTGCGTTTAATTTTCATTGGAGTACGTACGCCAGCGTAGTTGGGCGCACATCGGGGTAGATGCTGGTCTGGGGCTGCAACTACGCCGATGTGCGCCCAACTACTCCGGAGTACGTACTCCAGTGAAAATGAAACGCACCTAATGAAGATTGTATAAGAAAAACAAATGCAGATAAATGCCTCAACTCGTCTCGACAGTATGTATGACGACAGGGCTGAATTTTTTTTGTTCGAAATCTCTAATCGACGATGTTTGTGTATTCGCGATGTCAAAGAGAAAATCCCTCAGTATTGTAGAAAAGGTCGATTTATTAAAGGATGTGGAAAAAAGAATGCGCAAAAAAGATATTGCGGTTAAATTTGATGTCCCACCAAGTACCGTATCTACCATTATTAAAAACCGAGATTGCGTTCTTAAAACTTTCGAGGATGTCGGACCTGATAGGAAACAGTCTAAAACATGTAATTTTGGCAAAGTGGACGAAACTGTTTTATAGTGTATTAAAATTGTTCCTGAGAAAAACTTGCTAATCGTTTAGGGCAAGCGGATTTCCAAGCTAGTTCCGGTTGGCTTGATAAATTTAAAAAACAGCACGGCATAAAAGAAAAGATTCTTTCAAGAGAAAGTGGAAGCATGTGTGACGTCGAGGGCGACCAATGGAGAAACACGGTTGTTTTTAAAAAGATTGCAGAGGAGTATACACCTGAAAACATCTTTAACGTGGATGAAACTGGCCTTTTCTTCAAATGTTTGCCCAATAAGACCCTTACTTTTAGAGACGACGACTGCCATGCAAATAAAAGTAGCAAAGAAAGGATTACAGTTTTGGTGGGCGCTAACATAAGCGGTACCGACAAACTAAAATTATTGGTGATTGGGAAAAGTAAACAACACAGATGCTTCAAAGGAGTGAAGTCTTTAGAAGTGGACTACCGCTGGAATAAAAAGGCCTGGATGACTAGCGATATTTTTGAAGAGTGGATTTTAAATTTAAACCAAAAATTGAAAAGACAGAAAAAAAAATTGTCCCTTTTGTAGACAATTGCCCAGCCCGTCCCGATGTATCGTCAAAACTGTCAAATGTGAAACTGCTTTTCCTTCCCCAAATACATCATTAAAATTGCAGCCAATGGACCAGGGTGTTATAAAAAATATGAAGGTACATTATCGAAAATCATTCTGAGAAAGTTAATCGGTGCCTTAGCTTAGATAATGATAAATCTACAGATAAGTTGATTGATCTGAGAATTGCCATAGCTGAAATTTCTAAGGTGTGGCAAATTCATGTTTTAGAATCAACTATAAAAAATTGCTTTGTCAAAGGTGGTTTCTTAGAAGCTCCAATCGAAGAAGTTCCTGAAATCGAAGAAGTTCCTCAGATCGAACAAGAAGATGTGTCGACACAAGTTGAGCAATGTTGGGAGGAATGTCAGGCCAGACGTGTTATCAGGGAAAAAATTTCCCTTGAAAATTTCCTTGACATCGACGAAGCAGAATACCCGTACATAGTGCAATCCCTTTAAGCAGAACTGAGTGACATAGAAGAGGATGAAACAAATGAAGCAGAATAGCCGTCTAAGCCCTCTAAACAAGAAATGCTGGCTGCGTTTGATACAATACGTGGAGGTTTCCAATTCGCAAAAGATGTTCCTGACTGCATTTCATGGACTTAATAAATGTGAACACTTTTTTGATGAATCGTCATCGAAAGCTGTTGTGCATCAGGACATAAGAACCTGTGTTACAAAAATGTAAGGCATATGAATAAGAAATAAATAAAAAGATGCCTTTAAAGTAAATGTAAAATGTACATATATGTTCGTTCAATCCAATTTTCTTGCTTTTAATTACTTATATATATGAAGGTACCTTATTCATGGGGTGATTTCAACTCACAAAAGGTCGATTCCATATATCGAAGTTTCTATACATCGAATATTTTTTGGGGAACCATCGACTTCGATATATGGTGGTTCCACTTTGTAGGCCACACCAAAGTCTAGAAATTAACAAGTCTTACATCTTCATATAGTTAATGAGTGAAAGGCGAATAGATATATGCACAAATGACGATGTCATGCTATCTGAGAGGGAATGCAACATTTTTAAACATGCTTGCACACCACTATCCTGGAGTTTTGGTGCATATTTGGATGTATTGGTGCATATTTGCTCTATTTGGAAAAAAACAGCTGATTCAATTTTCCTTCCTTTTCTTTGCATACTTTGTCGAAGAGAGAGAATCTGGCTTTGTCTCGACGAGTTCACGATGTATGCATTGAGTTTTGCTCAACAGTGATCTTCATATATGCACGCTAACAACTAACCTGATGAAAATTTTGTATGAAGATGAAAGACTTGTTATTTCTAGACTTTGGGCCAGACTGCTTGAACAGATTCAGCGCTCCTTGTGCCTTGTCGCTTAGATTGTTCGAGCAGGGTCATGAGTCATGCCATGGTGATCCTGATCAACTGGGGCTTCCCGGGTTCTTGTGAACTGAAGTCAGCGTTTTAAGTTCTATTGGTGAAATGCACCAGTTCTGTCTTTTTCGAGTAAAGGGATAGCTTATAGCAATTGTACTACCCGATATCCTTTGGACAAAAACTTTCCGTCACTAATTCTTCGCCCTCGACCTCCCAACAACTACGTAGTGAGCGGTGACCACATTCACTCCTCGGTAACTCCATTCATTGTACTACTACTATGCCCAGCATTTACTTGAACACGGTGAATTTGGTTATGGTGTCTGCCATCTAGTGACTTCCATATCATCTTGTTTATTGGAGGGACTTTACATCCAGCCTGTGATATTCAGGTGCGATATTATATCTCCCACTTTAAAGCCCCTTTTTCCTAGGACAATTCTCGTTGGGGAAAAAAAATCGTTGCGAAAAAAATCAAAAATATCGCACCTTTAGTGCGATAAACCATTCTTTCTCGTTGCGAAAAAAAGAATGAATTCAGCCATTCTTTTTCGCAACGAGATATTTTTCGTTGCGAAATATTGTAAAGTTGGCTGTAAAATTTGTATATTCCTATGTATTTTACTTCTTATTGTTTGAGTTTTCATCATGGTTACGTTTTGCTTATTTGACTAAATCTCGTTGCGAGAATTGAATTCGTAGGAACATAACTCCAAAAAATCGCACAACAGACTGCGAATTTTTTCTCGCAACGATTTTTTTTCTCGCAACGAAAATTGTCCTAGGAAAAAGTGCTTAAGCTTCGAAAACTCTCCCAAGACCTACTAAAAAAGGTTTCCAAAACACGGTGTCTGAGTCTGAACAACTGCAAAGAAAATTTTCGGTTGTCTCTTTGCCTCGCTCCACCCCACTGAATGGGATTCTCAATGTGGCCGTAATCAGCGTGCTCTGTTAAGATTGACATTGGCGATGTCCTCCCGTGGCATCTCTGCTTGACGATCTCTGCTTATTGCAGTTAGTCTTGCTAGTACATATTAGCAAAAGATGTGAAATTCCTCCACCAGTAGTCTGCCATTGAAAGGAAATGTATGGTGATATCTTTCTTTGCCACACACAGCTGCTTTTGTATATTCTCCACTGGTGTGTCTACAAGAACTTTCTATATGGCCACTATATCGTCCGTATAGGCAAGTGCTTTTCATTATACCTTTCTATCCAATGTTTCTCGAACCTTATCCTTAGCCATAGGCATGGAAGCGACGATGGGCTCCAGGGATGATTCTAGTTATCAAACTGCGGAGGGTGGATATCCTCTGCGCTGATGATGTTAACTGTTTGTATACTAGAGAGCATTCTGCAGTTCTTCGTGCAGTACAGGGCTCACCGATTGTGCCTTATAAAACGTAACTCCTTACATCCATTAAACTACGCCTAATATTTACTTAAACACAATTTGATGATGGTGGCTGCCATATGGTGACTTCCATGTCATCTTGTATATGACTAATTGAGTTGCTATCTATTGTTTACCTTCTTGAGATGGCTAATTCAACTTATATACCAATCTTTCTGCTGAAAGCGGATTAGTCAAGCTGCAATTCTTACTCTGGACAGGCAACGCATGCAAGTATGAATGTGTTCAAAAACGACAGAACTTTCCCTTACACCTAATGCCATAACCTTTGATTATCTATGCGGTAATTTCTCATTACAACTTTATAAATGCTGAAAGCGAAATTACAATAAAATATCATCCCTCTTAAGTAAAATTATTTCATCTCATGGTTCTAGCATTTTGCGCCACGTAAAGGTCATAAATACCTACAAAATTTATGGCGGGTATTATTTCGTCGCAAACGTTTTTTTTCGATTTTCCTTTTGAAACTTTTTGTTCTGGAACATATTTATCTCCATTTTTTTAAACCCAGCAATTTTCACGAGTGTCACATGTTTCCTTCGAGGAGTGCAACTCACGCCACCAGTTGATACTCATTCCATTAGTGTAATAAGAGCATTAACGTTGGCTTGTAAACAATAATTCTCAATTCCCATATAATCACGAAGACGTCGTCTTGTTTTGTGGGCATTGACTTTAAGATCAAAGAGTCCCCTCATACCTGTAGGCGATATCATCTCCGGATACCTCCATTTTGTTACCGTGAAATGCCACTTTGTTTCTTTTAGCCAGGTTACAATCAAGACCCTCTGTACTAATTTCCATCGCTCGAAGAGATAATCCCATTTTCAAAGACTATTCTTTTCCGGAATAAACATTTCCGCTTTTACCGTCCTTTAATTTTTAATTGTCACCATTGATGGTGGCCATGACTCTTCCGTTGTGGAGCTTTTTACCTTTTTGGGTGATAAAATCCTCACCGTCGGCTGTAGCTGCTTCAGGCATCGCATACAATAAAAAATTCCGGGGATGGAAGGTAGCCATACAAGAGTGTTGGAGTTCATCATTGAATCTTAAGTGGAAGCTTTAAGGTTTCTTAATTGCTATACAAAGTTGTAAAATGTAAATTAGGGTGTGATCTCGAAAAATTTTCTTTGAGGAACCTTAAAATCTAGATCTCAACTGTCAAGCACAAGTACGACGAATTCTGATTATAGTGCTAGTCCAAATCCCTCTGCATTTATTAACGCTTGCTGAACTTAATCCTCGCAGCTTAGTCCAGTACAGAGTAGAGTGACTGGTGATTCGTAGTCACAAATTCTGGAATTTTTTTGCTGTTCGTGCCTGTCAAAATTTTGCTGTGAACTTTTGTCCATTTTCGTAACTTCTCGTATTTTGGTATAATCCTTCTGTGGTAGGATTTACGGTTCTGTGCTATTCAGAATTTACCAGTGTGTGCATTCACGAATATTTACACAATTACGGTCGTATATATAAACGAAGTTAATCCGTAATCGGAATTTTTTTCATAAACAACAACCTGGTTTATTCCGCCTAAAATCCAAGATTGGGAGAAATCGATTGAAAACTTTACACAGTGAGTAAAATCTCGAAATTAAAAATACTTCAAATGTGAAATTTGAGAGCCTTTTCTGTTAAAATAAAATAAGATGGCTGTGCATTGAATTAGAACTAGGGACAAGAGATACAAATGCGAAAAAAAGGAAAATCCGCAATACAACAATTAGTGAAAATGTTAAGAAAGTGTTGGTTAAGTATTTCAAAAATATTATCTACCTATTGTGGCTAAAGGTAAGACTTTATTTGAAGTATTGAAAATCACCGTTTATGTTTACTGGCCTTGGGCTATTAATCAAAATTCCAGAGTAAGCATGGATTCCTTTCGAATTCTTATTCACTACGAGATTCTATCTCCCACGACCAGGAATTAGACAGATAATGAGATCGATTTATATCTAAAAGATATGGACAAATTATTTGCTCAGACGATACTAAATATACTGAAAGCTTCGCACGCACAGTCAGTTCCAAAACAGACGCATCCGGACTTTTTAATTGGTGTAGACGACAACTATTATATAAAAGACGAACAGGAGAAGGTGGATTTCTCGGAGACCTGCTATCAGATTTATTCAGTGAACACTAGGGTTCGTGAGAGAATTTGAGAATAGGGCCTTGCTGAACCTGGTTATTTTATCTAATGAGATCAATGCTTGGAAATCTGAAAATCTAACAAGTATGGAATTCGTTGGACTGCCCAGCGTATTATAGATCCGAAGTTCTGAGCACATATTTGTCGTCTGAACAATAAGAAGTCGTCTGGGGTGGATGGTAATCCGAACATTATTCTGATCTCTGGAAAGCGGCAGTTTTGTATCCCATACTTAATAGGGTAAATATAAAAATAACCCAGTCTGCTTCCAAATATCAGTAAGTATTGGAAATAATGTTTAATTGATCGTTATTCAAATGGGTTGAAGAAAAGAAAACAATTTCCTATAACAAGATTGAATTTCGGGTAAGGCATAACACTATTCATGCTCCATCGAATTGATATCAGGCATACTCTGGCACTTCATAAAAGGCCAATGTACCGGAGTATGCCGGATGGATCTACTTTAAAAAGGAGTTCAATACCGTGTGGCCTTCTCTACCAACTTGTCATATATGGTGTGACCGGACCTCATCTATATATAATTTACCGTAAGATTTCGACATAGAACTTCCATGTCAAAAGTGGGATCATATCAACTAGGGCCTTTGATATCAAAAATTTTCTGCAACTAATTTCTGTAACTTCGCTGCTCTTATTTAATATCTGTGCGCGTGATCTTCTAAATTCATATGCGGGTGACGCTGATTATCTATAGTATGGGGCCGAGTATTGATTATTCCACCCGTGACTTCTAAACAATCGAACGTGATCGATAGAATCGATCGTTTTTCAGAATCCTCTAAGCAGAGCTCCTCGCGATATGCCGAGTAACGGGAAAACTTTCCGAATTTCAAATAATTAGAAAATAAATCAGAAATCTTGAGCTTTGGCTAGAATAATGAGAAATATTTATAGGTGGTGCTCTTGCCCAAGCAAACAAGGCCTTTCCATGACAAAAAAAAAACGGTATGGTTCCTTCCACATCTGTTCCTCGAATATTAGTCCAGTAAATCTGTCGAAAAAATCGCGTTTTTTGCCAAAAACGATTAACAGGCTACAAAGGTATGTAAAAAATAGGAAATTTTCCGTAGAATTCAATGAACTATTTTTAAAACAAATGACGCGCTTGCGTCCTTTTCAAAATGGCGCCCAAAGTTAGCGAAAAACAGTTTTTTACGTTTAAAAAAGAAACTTGGTGTTGTACAAAAAAAAATTTAATGGCAAAGTTGTGTAACTCTTTAATACGGATCGAACTGCCGTGGTCCGGTCTCAAAATATTGCAAACTCAATTAGTAATTGCAAAAAAACCGCTAAAAATCGCTATTTTTTGAAATACCTGTAGCTCCGTGAACAGACGATATTTTTTAACGAACCACGGTGAAAGCGTAGTTCAATGTAAGTCGAATAAGAGCGTTTTTACAGATTTGCAAAATATTGCAAGATTTTTGCAAAATTCGATTTTTTCGAAAAAAACGCGTTTTTTTCAATGTCCAATAGCTCATACAGGCCATCATATTTTTACACCCTACCGGTACCAAAATTTTCTTTAACAGTTGCGCTTACATGTGCAATTAATGCGCATATCAAAAAATGATCCCTAATATGTGCAAAATTAGTCAAAAGATCGATATTTTTTTATACCCCAAAAAACCATGAATATATTTGTGATTTTTAATTACATTGGAATGCCATCATTGCCAATCGAAAGCTGACATTTTTCTACAAATTTACAAAAAAAAATTTTTGCCCCCCGACCTTCTTGAGCCGAGATAATTTTTTTTTTGAAAAAAATCGTGTGGCGCCATCTTTTGAGATAAGTCGCTGAAATTTGCAGGGGTCACTGCTGAATACTTACATTTTCAATAAAAAATTCCCGCAACTTGATCGGCCGTTGCTGAGCATTGTAAAATCAATTAAACATTATAAATAAAATGTTGAATCCCCCATCGATCGGTCGGTGCCAAATATTTTTATTCAAGGTCAAAAGGTCAAAATATCAGTTTTTGGCAAATATCTGCTAAACGGTAAGTTTTATCACAAAAAAGTTTCCACAAAGTTTGTAGATTATGCGATTATCCACAAAAATAGATATTATACATTTTCCTGTACAAATTGCCATTCATGAGATATCGCCGTTTTAAAGATTTAAAATACTCATATGCACTCATTCGCGACTTGTATAGGCATCAGACGTTCAATAAGTCCTTTGTTGGACTACCAGGAATCACCCCTGATAATATTAGCCACGTAGAAAGGATTTATTGAACGTCTGATGCCTATACAAGTCGCGAATGAGTGCATATGAGTATTTTAAATCTTTAAAACGGCGATATCTCATGAATGGCAATTTGTACAGGAAAATGTATAATATCTATTTTTGTGGATAATCGCATAATCTACAAACTTTGTGGAAACTTTTTTGTGATAAAACTTACCGTTTAGCAGATATTTGCCAAAAACTGATATTTTGACCTTTTGACCTTGAATAAAAATATTTGGCACCGACCGATCGATGGGGGATTCAACATTTTATTTATAATGATATTTGTAAGGGCTCAATTTTCAGCAACTTCCGAATTATCACCCATCTTGAGCTTTTTTCGTCTATTTTGACCGGACTATAGCGCCAGCTAATGCGCGCCGCAGCATAGAGCTGCGAGTTTAATTGATTTTACAATGCTCAGCAACGGCCGATAAAGTTGCGGGAATTTTTTATTGAAAATGTAAGTATTCAGCAGTGACCCCTGCAAATTTCAGCGACTTATCTAAAAAGATGGCGCCACACGATTTTTTTCAAAAAAAAAAAATTATCTCGGCTCAAGAAGGTCGGAGAGCAAAAATTTTTTTTTGTAAATTTGTAGAAAAATGTCAGCTTTCGATTGGCAATGATGGCATTCCAATGTAATTAAAAATCACAAATATATTCATGGTTTTTTGGGGTATAAAAAAATATCGATCTTTTGACTAATTTTGCACATATTAGGGATCATTTTTTGATATGCGCATTAATTGCACATGTAAGCGCAACTGTTAAAGAAAATTTTGGTACTGGTAGGGTGTAAAAATATGATGGCCTGTATGAGCTATTGGACATTGAAAAAAACGCGTTTTTTTCGAAAAAATCGAATTTTGCAAAAATCTTGCAATATTTTGCAAATCTGTAAAAACGCTCTTATTCGACTTACATTGAACTACGCTTTCACCGTGGTTCGTTAAAAAATATCGTCTTTTCACTGAGCTACAGGTATTTCAAAACATAGCGATTTTTAGCGGTTTTTTTGCAATTGCTAATTGAGTTTGCAATATTTTGAGACCGGACCACGGCAGTTCGATCCGTATTAAAGAGTTACACAACTTTGCCATCAAATTTTTTTTTGTACAACACCAAGTTTCTTTTTTAAACGTAAAAAACTGTTTTTCGCTAACTTTGGGCGCCATTTTGAAAAGGACGCAAGCGCGTCATTTGTTTTAAAAATAGTTCATTGAATTCTACGGAAAATTTCCTATTTTTTATATACCTTTGTAGCCTGTTAATAATTTTTGTAGGTAAAAACCCTCACTTACTGGACTATATTTCGTCGGCTGAATTCTTGTTTGCTCCATTCGCCATTTTTTGACATTTTAAGTTAAAAATACTACTAATGGTTTTTGAAGGTTCTCTTTCCGAATATGAAATCCATTTCTCTCTATCTTTTGTAGTTTTCAAGATACGATGTGTCCATTTTGCTCCATATCCCTGTTTTTTAAAATCAGTGTGTTCTTGTTTGCCGCAATAGCCAATTTTTTGTCGATAGAGCACAATTACTATGCAAAAGTACAGCTTTTTCAACTTTGTTCTTGTTTGCTCTAAATGCTTTGGCAATGACTAAAGAGCAATATTAAAAAGTAAACCTTACATTCAGTAATGCTCCACCTGCTAGCGGTAATGGCAATGACGTCGAATAACTTCTTTACGGAATTGCTTCATATGCATACATCATAGTGATGTGCATTTTGTTTATGTCGGTCAAGCACTAATAGTCCATTCAAAACGCGCGTTTGGGTGTCGAAACATAACACCGTTTGGAACCTCTTTTCAGGGGTAGTTTTTACCCCTTAACGGTTGCAAATAATTCATTTTTGCCTGACAATACTCATTCAATCTAATTTGGAGCATTAATAGCCCAGTCGTCAGAGCCAAATTTAGACCGAAAGCTCGCACAAAATGTGATCTCGCTGAAAATTGGAACTTAGGTACTTTTTTGGGTGTAGAAAACGATAAAAAAATTTTTGCTGCGCTAAAGTGTATGCTAAGTTCACAATTTCGAAAACAAATTCGAAAATTTGGGTTTTGCTTTATATATCGAAAAATAAAAAAAAAATCGAAAAACTAATAGCGCCACGTGAAAGAGCGGAAAATTTCACTAAAATTTATATTATAACTTATTTAAAAAAAAATTGTTTTATTATTATAAAAAACTATTAAAAATAAAAAGAAAATTCGAAAAATCTAAGCGCGCCAAAAAGCTGAATTATAAAATTCTAGCGAGGCGTTTGGGGAAAAACGAAAGTATCCTTGCCTAAAATGTACGCAAAAATAAAAATTAAAAAAAGCATTTTAAAGAGGACACTCTAAGCTTTCTAAGAAAGCCATTAGTTTATAACTTTTTGTTTTTTTTCTCATAGAAAACTTGACCGGAAGTTATAATTTGTAAAATTCTCACTGATGTTTATACAATTGAAGATATATATTAATAGAGGCGTACGAAAAAAAAATCCTTGTACATTTATCATCATTAGACATTTACTTTTGATGTAAAAATAATTAAAATGATAAACATTGTCTTTGTTTAATAAAATTTACGTTTTAAAATATTCAGTTTTTCTTACAGCAATCATTCCACGCCATTTTTAGTTTCGAAAACAGCCGCTTTTTCACGTGGCGCTATTAGTTTTTAGATTTTTTTTTATTTTTCGATATATAAAGCAAAAACCAAATTTTCGAATTTGTTTTCGAAATTGTGAACTTAGCATACACTTTAGCGCAGCAAAATTTTTTTTATCGTTTTCTACACCCAAAAAAGTACCTAAGTTCCAATTTTCAGCGAGATCACATTTGGTGCGAGGTCAAAGTCTCTGACAACTGGGCTATAAGTAGGAAAAACAATTTTTTACAATTTTTTTTTATTTTCAGTCCATTTAAGGTTGTTTTTTCCCTTTAGGATTATCCCATATACCATAAAATTTGGCTTGATTTATTATAAATCAGGCACCTTCGCAAATAAATATGGCAAAAAGTGTATTTCATTGGATTATTTTTGATTATTATTGAAATTATCGCGAAAACCAGTTAAAAAGAGGTGTTTTTTTGCATTTGGACTACGGGAAAACCCAAAATCGTAATCAGCAACCCAAAAATCATATAGGGAAAGAGTTTCAGACCGGTGTTATGTATTTTCTTCCATTCTTACAATTTTTGAGGGAAAATCAACAATTTCGAAGGAAAATTGGAAAGGTATAAAAGATCTTTTACACTTTATACCAAAAGTTGACAGAGAATGTTTTAAATCATGTAAGTGACTTGATGTGCAGAAAAAAAGCTTATTTTTATTTTTTTTATGTGAAAGAGTCTAAGCTTAGGTGTCACCATTTATGCCTACTACCAGTCCGTTATGTTGTTTAAGTCATGGTGCAATGTCTAGTAGTAAGCTTAGCTCGAAGATAGAAAAAGGATATGATAGGTTAAGGGTAGTCTGGATAATGCACGAGGAGGAGGCAGTGGGCCTTGCGTTTGAACTCTTGGATGTTGTATAGTTGAGCCACAACAGTCGAGGTTAGCAGCAGACAGCCTCGTCGGAGTGTTATGCCTCCTGAAACAAGAGAATCCCGCTAACCAACCGACAAAGGCTGTGACGCAGGTAGTACCAGACTACCAGATGAACAAAGAGGTGCACCGTGCCGTGCTAGGTGAAGACCAGACTTAAATGACGTGGAGGTTACTTATTTCAGTGGAGCAGTCATTCTGGTAAAAGCGGTAAAATTTTGCAAGAGCTTCTACATGCCTACGGTGGCTTAGTGAGTCAATTGAAAGCAAATGGCGCTATAACCAATAAGTTTGAGAGCGCGGTTTTGCACGTTGTCCAGCCAAGCTAAGGTGATTCTCGCGGCCCCGGCCCAGATATCCGAGTTGTATTCGAGTTAAAATGCCTTATTAAGTTTACCGTTAGAAATAAAATAGTTTTATTTTGTTTATAAATAGTGCTTTTTTCTTTTTTATTACCTCCTACTAAAATGGTTTTAGCATTAAAATGATGGTTAAGTGGAGCTTATACGTGATTAGTTCTTTCTTCTTATTTGCTCTATTGACACAAATGTTTGCTCCATATGCAAACTAGTAAGAAAGTTGTACATGAAATGTATGAAGTAAAGTAGAATATACTAGAAAATCTGCATATTTTGGAAAAATGTACATAATTATGCAACCTTTAATCGGGTTTGCTTAAAAAGCCGAAAATATGTAACTAAGATAACAAATTTTGTTACTACAAATTTAAAAAAAATTCTATCGGGTGAATTTTGATTTATGAAATGTTAAACATTCAAATCAAGTTTTCTCGAAATGATGTCAATGGCGTTTGGAGCAAACAAGAATTCAGCCGACGATTTCTTTGGGTTTTCGAAAGATTTTGTTTAAGAGCGTGTTTAGCACGCATGCAACATCCGCATAAGGCTTCACTAAGTTTCATGCCAACAATGTCGGTAGGTAAGAGTGGGAGTTCCAAGGTTATAATTGGCGTTGAGGTGTGCCGTTTTGGAGCAGCACTGAAGCGGCCACCATACGGCGGAGCTATATGCCAGCACTGGCCTAATCACTATTGTCTATGGCCCTTCGCAGACTTGTCCATAAGACGGTTTTAATATGAGTTCAATAATACACTCGGTCGGAACTCACTTTTCTCCATATTTTCGTGTAGCGATTGTAATGCCTATGGAGTAGTGTGGGGTGGAAGCACAGCGAAGCAGCTTTGCCGAGAACGAAAACATGCTTGTGTTAGTGTAATGGACGGTGAAACCAGAAAATGTTTGGGTGAACAAATGATAGAAAGAAAACTGTCTTCCCTGCGACCCCTTGCCTATAAAACCGGTTTTGTTTTGATGTTATGGACAAGTGTGCGGAAGGCCTATAGCCATCACACCATGTGAGGCTTCAAACAGCTTTTCCGGGTTGAGGGATGGCCGCAGCGGTTGGACCATGCACTAACCTTTCTAAGATCCAACTCCATAATTTCACTGACTGTATGAAGGAATTTTCCGGATACTAATATCACCATGTTGTCCGCATAGCCAACTAGCTTTATTCTGTGGTTAGCTAGTGTCTTTAGGATCTTGTCCATCGCCATGGGGCATAGAGAGGCGAGATGACTCCACCCTGATGTGTGCCGTGGCACGTCCACTTTATCACTCTGCTATTACCCCAGTTGCAATCGATGATTCTAGCTCCCAGAATGCGGAGGATCCATTATTGGCTGATTCCCTTATGGATCCCCACTTTCCCAGTGCTGTGCTGATGCTGTTAAACGCACCTTTTATATCTAGGAAAGCTGTCAAGGTAAGCTGTTTGTATTTACTAGAGAGTACTTCACGGTGTGCGCTACTTCGTGAAGAGCAGTGTCTACTGATCTCCATTTGCAGTATGCATACTGAGATATCGAAGTAGAGAACTATTTTATGGAGTTGCGGAGGTATAGGTCTGGCATGCGTTTTAGGGCTTTTAGGACAAAAGGGTCATCTATAGCTTATTGGCCTGTAATCTCTTGCATCTGCGGGATGAATATCACTTTGATCCTCTTCCAGGAGCGGGGTACGTTCTTGCAGATTGAGCCAAGGAGCGGCGCCCTCTGAGTGCTCTATCCATGGTGGTCTCCCCGTTTTATATAAGATGGCTGGCAGGGTTGCTTAGACAGTCCTTATAAAGTTTCCAATATTTGTGTCTATTGCAGATTTTTCAGTATGGTTAGCTGTCCTGGTTTTTTCCTTAGTTTGTGTCCATGGAAGCTCTTCGCCCATACGTGTGGTTAAATCATTTTTAAGATCGTTAATTAGTAATTTAATGGTGTGAGCTTCCATGATCTCTTGGTTTTTCCCATAACTAGGGTCCATAGAAGCCTGTCGCCTGAATATAGATTAATATAAGATATAGATTAATTTACTCGCCTGATGAGGGCCACTAAGTTACATAGATTAGAATAGGTTGCAAAAATTAAATTTAAGTATTAAGTTAAAGGTGTATGAGAATAAATATTCAGCAAATAAATTATTCACTAAGCATTAAAATTGTATTGCAATTGATTATTATTAAATTTGCACACAGCATTAACTGAATGGAAATTTGGGTTTTCGGTTATACCTGTCATTCCATAACAATTTCCATTCAACCAGGTACCAAATTGTAGCTTGACAGCTTTTAAAGGTAATTTGAGATTAAAGTCGTATTCACTCACAAATTAATATTGGTTTATTAATGTACGATATAAAATGAGTTTCTGGTTAAAGGTGGTTGGTTCCGTAAACACCTGAAAGTTTGGCATTAATATTCCTTCCTACTTCCGGAGTACATTAAGAAATTAGGGTTCGCGTGAAAATGCTAAGAAATTGCTTCGTCATCACTGCTTCCTTGGATTCAGTTAAATTTTTTATTAGGTAAAATTTTATTCAAAAATATTTTCGTTGTTTTTTGCTTCTATTCAAAGTACATATATTGCGATTTCATTATAAGTTCAATGTCTGTAAAGTAATACCCACAATTTGGATGTTACATTTCGTTTTCTTTTGATGAAAAGTATTTTTGTAAGATTTTTATTTAATTGATTTTTGCTCCATTCATTTTTTAATTCAGATTTTTTTTGAGGTGTTTTGGTATGAGATTTAATGAAATATCAAAGAAGCACTTACATATATAATTTCAGTGGGCACTTCGTAGATGGGTATTAAAATATATAAATGTCATGGTCAATTCTTTTTCTTTTCAAGTAACTATAATGCTTCAGGCAGAGGATAAAAGAATAAAACATTGCAGCATCCTACTATTACAATTTCTTCAATATTGTATATTATAATAATAATATTATACTATTAAAATTTCTTTAATATATTATAATAATTCTACTGCAGCCTATAGACCTCAGATTTCCGGCCTTGGTATCCTAGGGGTTAAGTCGCCGACTACCAACGCAAAGGTAAATGGTTCGAATTCGCTCCGCGGCATGGTCCTTCAACTTTCAACTTTTCTCAACTAGATAACTTTCCTTCTTTGCTGTTTTTCCTCTTTGCAAAAAATTCCCTGCCCAATCTCCTATCTGTAAGAGTAATAAGCGAGGAAGCCATCAACTGTTCGATCATCGAAGTCAGCGTATTGTCCATAATCTAAAGGCGCTTTATCTCTGAGCGCTAGTTTTTCACATAAAAAACGATTTGTAGGTCAGACCGGCTGAATAGGCTCCGAAGTTAGGCTATTGTTTTGACGCTTCGAGATGTTATTTGAGGCCGGTGGCGTTAAATCACGAATGTTCATCGCTATGGCAGAGTAAATCAGAGCCGCGACATTATTCCTACTCGGCTTAAACAATTCTCTTGCCGTGCCGCAAGGCGGTACAGGAATAAACCTCATGGAGTTGCCAAAACTAGGTATGCACCTCCAGTGTTTGGTATACATCATCAAAGTCCGATCGTCAAGTTCCTTATTTCCAAAGCTGGTGATTGTTCCAATAGCATTTTTTGGACCTACGAACACCGTGACAGCCTTGTTTATCTTCTCATTATCTTGGAATCCCTGATGACCCGGACCAAACAAGGATACTTGATAACACAGCTAAGTCGACTTCATCTTAGTTATCGCAGTCTAGGCTTCACCAGACATTCTCCCTCTAGTTTCCATTTTACTGTCAAAGAAAGTAGAAGGTGAATAAGTTCTTCTAAACCCTTATCCTTGGTAGCTAATGAACCCAAGCTGAATCCCTACTAATCCTGGGGTTTTCAGCCTAGATACCGGCAATCACCGCAGTCTCTTTCATCGAGCCACCCGTGCACTTTACGAGGATAATTTTCCTTGTATAATGGTTACGTTGGTTTCGAAGGAATGCAATCCGACAGCATGCCCGCTTTTGGAATCTCATCCACAATAACAAAACAGTCGGCGAGGTACGAATGGCCTCGGTGATAGTAATGCCGGTCATTCTTTGCATCTTGTAATCTCTAATTAGCGCTTTTCGCGCCGTTTTGTTACCACAACTCGTGTACTTAGACTCAGTCGGCTGTGAGGTTGTCTTATCAGTGATCTAATCTCCAGTCTGGAGATCTCTTTTAAGTCTTCCAAAACGTAACTGCCTAGTGTGCTCTGCTGGCTCTGGCTAAAGTCGAGCATTTACACAGGAAATGTTGTAAGTGGGCCAGGTCGCCCTAGAGATAGTGTAGATTTCCATTGATCTCCAGTCTCGTTCTCAGGATCTGACCGAAATTCTTCAAGTCAGTCTTTCTTGGGTTTCTGTGCGGTTGAGAAGCTTCAACTTGCAGGTTTACCTTGAAGCGTTTCCAGCGTATCTACCCATTAAGTCCGTTGAACTGAAGTTAGGGCAGAAGTGTGCCTTTTTACCAGGATACAATATCTTGGCTTACCTTGATCTGAGCGGTAGTAAAAGGTGTAAGGCTCCGCCTGACCAAGGGCCCTTTTATGTTCCGTTGTCGTACCGTTCTTATTACCATTCCACTAAATAAAACATAAAATTCATACAAAATTAAAAAAAAAATATATGAACAAAAACAAACTTTATCGTATACAATCAAATCATTTAATTTGCTGTGTCCCAAAGAAAACCATAAATAATTTTTTTTCTTTTCAGTGCTGAAAAAGATCTTTCGCTTATTGCAATTTGTAGTGTCAAAATGCACTTAAAATTTTTTTTTTAAAACCGACTTCAGAAAAACCAATCCCGTGATGCACAAAAATGCATGAAATAATTGCTTGCAATTCTTTACACCATTAATCCAATCAGAATGGATCCAGAAAGAAAAATCGCTTTTGAAGACGATCCTTTCAAGCAAAAGAAAAAAAGCAAAAAACTTATTGCGTTACAAAATTCGTGAACAGGACCAAAAAAAAAATACGTAAGCGTCGAATTTATAGCCTCCACTTTTTTGAAGTGATGTACTGAAGGTTGAATTCAAGTTAATTGTATTTTATCTGACTTGACTGAACTTAATTCAATAGCTTGCCACGTCAGTAGCTTCTCTCTGGTACTTTCTTTATCTTTCAATAAATATATTAATGGAGTTAGACGAGCATCAATTTTTAGTGAAAAAGGAATTGTTTCCAGTCTCAAAATTTTTTTTTAACATTTAGTTACGTCGAATGGTATACTAAATGGACCGCGCCGCGCTACGCAAGTTATCTATATATTCTACCAATTTGGTCGTTCTTTCTAAATGTAGATAAGTATATCTCGGTATGTGTAGAGTAGTCCAAAAAACGCAAAAATTGAGTCTATTCGCAGTGACGTAGCGTGGGTGTCAGCCGCCCGGGGCGGAATAAACTTTTGCCGCCCTAACTTCCCAGTTTATAGGGAAGTTATTGTAATCGGTCCGAAAATCGAAATCGTAATTTTCAACTTATTTTCATTTTTCAAGGTCCCAATAGCATTTTAAGCAAAAATTTGAGAGAAGTATGCGTGTGTGTGTGCGTACGTATGTGGTCATTGCGTACGTATGAAATATATATGATCTGAAAAGATTTTCATAAAATTCGATCGAGTCGCAAACCAACAATGATACCGACTTCGTTGAGGTGCCGGTCGTAGCGTATTACCGAAGTTACAATCTGGAAAGATTTTCATAAAATTCGGTCGAGCGGTTTCTTTGTTTAGACGACGTAAGTGATTTTTGTACCTGCACGATATCGCGCGAACCAAAAATGATATTGACTTCATTGAGCTGCCGATTGACGCGTCTTACCGAAGTTATAATCTGAAAAGATTTTCATAAAAATCGGTCGAGCCGTGTTTTTTGTTTGAACGTAGTTCGTGATTTTTGTACCGCCCAATATCGCGAGTACCAAATATGATACCGACTACGTTGAGGTGCCGATCGGCGCGTATTAACGAAAACATGCTCTGAAAAAAATTTCATAACATTCGGTCAAGCCCTTTTTTTGTTATGAAATTTTTTTCCTGGATTCAGCAGAGCGATAGGACGGTTTTTTTTATCAATTCCCTCTCCTTTTGTTGTTGATCGCCTTTCTGAGTTGTTGCAACACCCCACAAAAGCGTGCAGTTGTAATCGTGGCCCCACGGGGCAGGTAATTGATCGACAACACCCCTTTGCAATCTCAAAAGAACGTGTGCCATTTTCCGGATTCCGGATTCCACAACTTTCGCTTTATTTGGTGTTTTGGCGGTAGGAGCGAGTAAAGTCTCCATAGTGGCTGAAGCCTGGGGTGGAAGCACGTAAGTTGTTTCAATCGACCTCTTCATACAAAAATTCTGAATTTTTGTATGGAGAGATCGATTGAAACAACTTATGTGCTACCACCCCTGACTGTCGGATCGATCGACGTACGCGCAAAGAAATTTTACAGCACTGCCACTACACCCAGACGCAAATTCCCTGAGACTCTCAGAATTTTTCCGCCAACGACACGGATTTAAAAAAATAGTGTAACTTTATTTTGAGGCGACCTTTGTACAATATTGAACACTATTCTTTATATGATAGAAGTCATTCTCGTTAAATATTAGTCATAAACAATCCAACAAAATACGGGGAATCCCTTTAAGTCAGTACAGACGGTGTTGCCAGTCGCTACGACACTATTATACATTCAATTACAGAAAGGGGATTCCCCGATTTCGTCACAGTATAAGTAATAAAAAATTCCGTGCTCATTTCGATCGGTCCGAATCGTAGGTGCGACAACAATAATATTTACAAGATATTATTATTATTTAATGTGAAATGTTGCCGCCTCCTAAGGGTGACGCCCCTGCCGCCCCTACTACGCTACGCCACTGGCTGTTCGTTATAATGTTGGCTATCAGCGGTTACTATATGAAATGTTTATCTGCACATATAACCTCAAAAAAAACTGCTAAATTTTGGTTTTTTGTTTATAACTCGGATGTTTTAAGTGACATTTTATGAAATTTCTAGAAATTATACTCTATTATGTGAACAATGACCATGTTTACGCGAAGATATTTAAGCTCTTAACACCGTTATCAGTAGTAGTTTTAAGAACTTAAGAGTTCTTAAACTGTCAAATAGAAGTGCATTTTGCAAAGCATATTTTAAATGTGAAGTTGAAGTTTCATTAAATTAACAATATGCAGTATGTACAGGACGTATTAATCCTTATAAATCATCATAGAGAAATTGTGCACCGTGTATTACGTCAGCTGGCGTGAACTGTAACATCACAACTCCGTTTACACGCGGCTCTTGACTCAGTTTTCCTTAATAAATGTGTTACCTTAACACATTTATTAAGACTTAACACCACTAACGAAAGCAATGTTAAGGGGCGTTTACGTGTATGAAAATCAGTGTTAAGGTTGTTCTAAAGAGTTTTAGTGGCTTTGCGTAAACATGGTCAATAATTGGTTAAAATATCTAGTATAAGTCCCAGAAATTTAATTTAAATTTGAAAATTGATTGGCCAATAAATTTTGTACATCGCATAGTAGTGGCGTGTGTGAGTCCGACTTACATGTAACTACTTTGAGCCGAAACAAGCCTACCTCTCCCCCCGTTTTCGAGGATGCTAAACACGATGGCATTGTCAGAATTTCTATTTTCGATTGCGCAACTCCTCAAAATTATCAAAAACCACCTCCAAGAGGGGTTAAACGCGCTTTACACGGTTTCATTGTAAAAAAAAACACTTTCACCCCGTTTTCGAGGGTGCTGAGCACGCTGGTGGTGTTGGATATCGGTTCCGACCCCCACCAACCCCTCCACCGGCCAATACTCTCCGCAGAAATGGCTAAATTTGTTTTTGTAATATCAGCGCGAAAATATATTTACCCCGTTTTCGAGGATGCTGAGCATGGGAAAATTAATCGTATTTCTCTTCTTGGTTATAATGGTCGTTCTTTCTTCTTCAGCTGAAAAAATATGATCAAATACCGCCAGTAGGTCTACTGAATGATTGATACATACTTTTATTTTAATATAATAATAATTGAGAACATTTATTATGATGCACGAAATTACCCTGAAACAATTTGTTACAGTATTTTAGTTAATTTACTATTTTAACACCAACTCTTTTGTTCTCGTGGTTACTATTTAAAAGAAATGATTTCTGTTTCTTTATGTTTATTTTGATACGTTTTTACAGACCACTTAAACTCTTATTATTTATATTAATTAGTTAATTATTGGTCAATTTTCAAAATCGTTGCCAGAGTTGAATAAAAAAAGTTATAGTTCCATGCAGGGCCATGCATGAGACTAAACGGAGACGAGGGATTTAAAAAAAGCTATCCACCACCACCTTGCTCGAAAATATATTTTGGCGCTTATTTTACAAAAAAAAATTTACCCATTTTGGTGGAGAGTATTGACCGGTGCAGGGGTTGGTCGGGGTCGGAACCGATATCCAACACCACCAGCGTGCTCAGCACCCTCGAAAACGGGGTGAAAGTGTTTTTTTAAAGGAAACCGTGTAAAGCGCGTTTAACTCCTCTTGGGGGTGGTTTTTGGCCATTTTGAGGGGTTGCCGAACCGAAAATAGAAATTCTAACAACGCCATCGTGTTCAGCATCCTCGAAAACGGGGGAGAGGTAGTCTTGTTCCGGCTCAAAGTAGTTACCATTTTCGGGGTTTTTTCCGACTCACACACGCCACTATAGTATGAGGTTCTTTCTTTTTTTAAAATGTAGGTTTTCTATTCACGTTATGATGGTAAAAAAAATTAAACTTGAAAAAAAGTGAAAAAAAATCAAATAGAATATCAAGAATTTTTTGTATTTTTTCGTCATATTTTTCGAAAAATTTCATCTTTTTTTGATAAAACGGAATTCATTATTGGCATCAAATTCAACTACTTCCGACGTATTTTCGATGTTTCTACTCATCACAATTTTATAATTCAGATTCAGTAAATGATTCTGTACTTCATTTCGAGTGGCAGTTAGGCTAGGTTCACACGGCATTGTACTGCATGTTTCTGCTGGCTGTTCACACAATACATTTTTATTCGTGTAAAAACCGAATAGTCACAGTTAAATGTTATAATATGCGCTACTGCAGACCGAATACGTTAAAAGTTCGTTCGATTTGCTTCGTATTCGATAAACGTGTTGAGCTGTGTACGTTATTTTGCAGTACAAGAGACGTGTGAACGGTTCTATCGGTTCTGTAGCGTAATTTGAAGGAGTACATTTTTTTCTTTAAAATTCTAGTTTTATCTATGATTTCTAATATTTCGCTCCAAAATACTACCATAATAGCAGTTACCAGTGAGTTGAACACATTTAACAAACTCTCAGCTTCAACGTTTGTTGCAGGCTTTTGAAAGTACTCTTCATTAATTTTTTCAAAGTATCGATAGCGATAGTTAAGAAGAAGAAGAATAAAAACAACTCTCTGACTGTTGTTTTAATGTTAAACACATAAACAATTCAAAGTGGGGTTTGTGGGATTGCTACAAATAATAATTAATGAAATAATTCAACAATTAGCGGGGACTATTTTATGGAAAAATTTGCTTTTATTTTATTTTCTTCTTCTTTAACTCGTAGTTAACACGGTGCGTTCAAAAACCTCCATGGTTAAATATAAACTTTAGTGGTTAAGTGAAGTGATGCAGCCTAACCACAGCTTACCTCGTGGTTTACCATAGTAAGGTTTTTGAACGCGCTCCAGTTCTTCTAGATTCGGGAGTACTCGCTTATAAGGAGAAACAATGAAATTCTCTTCTTCAGGGGTTCCTCTGCTTTAATGACCACTCAGCCATCAACTGGAACGCCAAGACATTTATCAAGCTTTCCTTTTGATAACCAAATGCGGGCTCCGGGTCTCTTCGGGGGCTGGGATTAGATTGAGACTCTTGCCTCCCAATGCGTCACAGATCTAACTGAAGCATTCGTCTAAGCAGTCCTTTGCGGACTGGTCTTCACATTTGATTACAATATAACCTCTGACTTCCTCCGAGGAGTCATAGCAGGACGTTGTACCTCCCTTGCCTGAGAGGATGTATTTCAACACAATCTCCGACAGTTAGGCTGCCACCTCCATCTACATTTCGGGGCTTTTGGAGTGGGAATTGTCGTTTTCATTTTTAAGAAAGGAATTAGGTACACAAAAGGTATATATTATATAATCCCTTTTTCTTCCAGCATTTTTCTAGGAGTTGTTTCAATTTACTAGCTGCAAACTAATACTTTGAGACTTTGAAACCACCGACTTCAAACTGTTTACTTTACCTACAATCTACCTAGACGGTACAATCATCTAACAACGCAAAGACTTCTATATCTTAATGCTTTCCCTTTTAAATTTCTTAATCAGCTTTAACATCATTTTAAATAATTTCTAAATTGACTATTTACCAATAAGACGGTTCTGAGCCATTCTGTTCCACAGAGCTCCCAGTATTTTGCATATCGGCATCTAGATCTACGTAGGCATAAAACATTCTACAACAGTCGCCATTCGATTTCTCGCTAAATGCTAATTTAATCAAATTTTAATCAAAGGAGCACTTCTTTATCAGATTCCTTATATACAGCAACATCAGTCTAATTGATTCCAATAAGGAATCGGAAAATCCGGGGGAGGAATCATGGATTAATTTGAATCATTTTCCAATCGAGTTTGAGGTGTATTCCAGATTTTTTTTGTTGAGCTTCGTAGCAACTACGGAAACTTGTTCTTTAGGTAATAAAAGTCAAAAAGGATACAAGTTTCGCCGCAGGGTAGAAATGTCTGTCTTAATATGAAACATGCTTGTTGGTTATAACAATAAACTCAATACTGACACAGCGCCCAAGGTGATCGTATAAATAAAGTGCAGGAATTTCCTAGCCACCATAACTTCGTCCTAGAGAGCGTGGACGAATAAAAATTTGATGTTGATCTTATCAGTTTTGTGTTATTTTCGTCCATGCTAGCCCGGATTAAATTTCCGATTGGCTTCATCAGTGACGTTTCTAAATAGATTGCGATTTTGTTTTTTTTTTGTTTTTTGAAACAGACTCACCCAACCACTGCCCAATGTAATAAATACTTTCTCGCATTGTCGGTTCAGCTCGGTGGAGGAAATAAATGTTTGTAACTTTCTTATTTATCACCTTTTTTTAAATTGGAAAATTTTAATTGCCATGGGAAAGATATTTAGGAGAGTTCTTTTCAGTGTTGTGAACGCCGAGGACAGTATCACCGCACTCACTGAGAGTAGAATAATTTAAAGCAAATGGCTAAATGAAATTTATTTCATTATACAGAGTGTAAAAAAAGAGAACAATTTAACAAATTTGTTGCGAAGAAATGCTTTACTCTACAAATTGTGAAGAAATTCATGATTGTTTGTTGGGACAAAAAGTATTAAGCATTTATAGGATTATTTATTAGAAAGTCTTCAACTTCATGTCCAAATATTTCTGTCTAAGAGAAGCTTAAATGCTAATATGTAGTAAAAACTTTATAATAAAACAGCCAATTTTGTTAGCATGGAATTATTGGTTAAGTTGTATGAGACTGCCTCGAGGACGACCGGAGATACAATATGCGCCGTTTTGATACCACAGCTTGTGGTGGTGATTTGACTGACTGTGATTGACACAGTTCAAGAATATTTGCAGTGCCCCGTCCCCTAGTCTGGAAAGGAGTATCCACACACATAAGGCCGGGCCCGGGACGTCACAGGGCCGTGTTCTGTCATGTGTGAACGAGCCCCTGCCCGGACACGGACATGTGTGAATGAGTAAAGGAGCATCCACACATATTAGTGTTCCGTCAGAGGTTCAAAAAATATCGGTGCGTACATTTTATACGAACTCGTTCACACATGTCCGTGTCCGGGCCGGAGCAAAAATCGAACTTCCCGGGCACGTCCCTGATGTGTGTGGACACTCCTTAAGTCTTCCTACTCGCTGCTTAGTGTACGCTCCCTGGTTTTGGATAACACTCGCCGGGCAAATCTACAGAGGGCCCTTGAGTTCCATAATTTTTAGTGGGGCAAATTTAGATTCAAAATAGCAAACATGTGTTAACTTCACCAAGGTAGCATCAGAAAATTTAATGTAGCAGCTGAAGCACTACATAGTAAACAGCTCTTTATATACCAAAATAAGCCCTCCACCCAAAAAAATGTGTGGTTTGGCCAAGAGTGTGAGGAGCCATGACGCGCAGAGACATTGGAAGGAAGAAAATGATACTAAATTGTCGACTTAAAACATACAAAAACCTAGAAAGTGTTGATTGAGTCCTCTCTCTATAGCAGCAAGAATATTGATCCACTCACAGACCCTGAAAAGTTTAGTGTCAAATGGTCCCAGCATTTCTACGAGCTTATGTAGAGGCACCTATAACTGAAGCAGCAGACCGTCAGCTACAACGTTACGAGGATCCTCTTACAAGTCAAAACTGTCAGCCATCAAACCTAGAGTAAGCTGAAAAAACTATGCCAAACCTGAAAAAATGGCAAAGTAAGTAGCACAATTAAAAAGGTCTCATAGTACCAGTAACAGTCTGGAATTGACCCCAATGACTCAAAAACGGATCAGCACAATACGGCACGCGCTGAAGAAAATCCTGGAATTGCAATAGATACTCGCCATATATTTGTCGATTTCAGGGAAGCATACTACACAATGCACAGAGTGTACTGCACCAATGCTCGTCACGCAGTATGAATAAGTGTTTCTCTCTCATTTGCCTTCATTCTTCCTTTGTTGTAAGTAAACTAAGTTGTTCTTCATATAAAGACCTTCAGACCTTTGAGTAGTTAGCAGCAGATGGTTCTCAAAAATAGCGTTTTTAACCCCCTCGAGAGAGGCTCGATTTTCTCGTACCCATCTATACATATTTTTCTATGTCTGAGCACTTAGCTTGGAGCGCATCGTCACTAAATTTACAGCTCTTATAGACAATTGGATATCCAAGAAAATACCAATGATAAATCCTTGAGTAGGTGTGTTTCAGGCCTTCGCGATCGCCAGTGCCTCTTCTTGAAAGACACTAATGTGCGTCAGAATGTGCCCAGACTGTTTGCTCTCTCTACATGGCCACTGCACCGACGATCACTTGATTATCCATAGATCAAACTTCTTCAGGACGCTCCGTTTCTCCACTGTCTTCTTGAAAGTATTTCGGCGTCGAAGTCCTTTCTGAAGTAACCTGTGGTTGTGGCAACCACATCCTCGTGTAGTAAATCGAAGATAGTGCAATGACCGTTGGTATTAATGATGCAAGCCTCTGATTCCCTCAATAGGCGCGTTTCATTTTCATTGGAGTACGTACGCCAGCGTAGTTGGGCGCACATCGGAGTAGATGCTGCCACAGCTGAATGTGCGCTACTCTACTCCGGTACGTACTCCAATGAAAATGAAACGCGCCTAATATAAGATCACTGCACGAGGCCAGATGTTTGATGTGAATGTCGGGAGAGAGCAGGTACAAGAGCACATCGAGCGGGTTCGTGGGGCATGTTCTCATGGTCTCTGTTGTCTCTATTGCTGCCGCCTTCTGAACTAGGAAGGGTCTTTATGACACTATAGGTCCTTTTCAGCGCCCCTCATTACACCAAGCCAAACTTGAGGTTTGGACGCACCAAGTCTGTGTACATCCACCAAAATATTTGTGGCTTAAGACCCCTTTCTTACCGAAGGTGTTTTTACACGAACAGAAATCTATGCAGGATTTCCTTACACTTACCTCGATATTCGGCTTCCAGTTGACTTTTGGGTTCAGATTAGACCCAGAATTTTCAACCTGGGCGATAATGGTATGTGCATCCAACTTGGGGAATAGACTGTATGAACCTTAATTAAGAGATATTTCTGAGAGCTTTTTTGTTAAAATACAACAACGATGCCGTGAATTGAGATGTGAGGTGATGATTTCATGTGGCTCTGAAAGCTTTTATTTTCCTTATACCACCAAGCGTTAACAATATTGGAGTGAGCTTTACTCTGAAATCAAGCTTTACATTGAAATAGATGTAGGAGCGAGAGATTCATATGCGAAGACGTGCGCAAAGGTTACGATAAAAAAATTGTAGTGATTTTCGGAAATATTAGAAAGGAATTGCCAAACCTCAAAATTCCCATGTTTTACAGGATTTGGTGTTTAAGAATTTTAAACCTATGACCGATTGTGAATAAAAATAGTTCTTGACTCTTGGTCAAAGGTATTTCTTGTTGATGTTTGCGGCCCTTAGTATCCCGTATACGTCATTCCCCTTTAGCAAGTTAAACAATCTTTTGATTTGTTTCACAGACTTGTTTGGATCCTGAAAATGTGTTAAGGTGCAAGCCTATTATTGTCCTGATACCCTTACCACTGTCCCTTAGTAATCCTCTGAACTCGTGGAGAGCTTCTTTGATTCTACCAGAACAGAAGTGGACTTTCAAAGATCCATGTGTTTCAAATAGTCCGATCTTTTAGGGCCCCTTTTATCACACTGTTGGGTTCTTCTGTTTCTAGAGTTTTTATGGGCCACAAAGCCATACTCGCCCGGCAGCTCTATAAGGGTGATTCCAGTTATAGTACCTTGCCTATTAATGGAGCGTTCCTGGAATGTGTTTGTTGCTTGGCTGCCAGGTAGGAGAAAAATCCACTTATTAGCGTCCGGTCCCCAACCGTAAAAATGGGGTATTACCTCTACTTTTTTTCGGCGGCTACCAATTTTGATGAAATTTTGGATTTAGGCTCTACTTACCACCCTTTTCAAAGTCTACCCTGTGCCGAGGTGCGCTTTTTATTTTTAGGGGTGAAAACTGTAGCAGTCGCTACTTATCATGTATATACGTTTTTTTTGTAGTAAGTTTTATTCAGGTAGTTACTCAGTTTCTGTACTCGTTAATTTTTAATAGAGTGTTTTTGAATACGTCATAGTTTGGATTCTCACTACTACTAGGAAATACACTTGGAGAATTTAGCTTTACATATCACGTATGTATACACTGTACACAGAAACGAAATAGATTTAAACATTATCGCTGAAGCACAAAAGGACGATATAGAGTTGAAGCATTTGGTTGAAAATCCAAGCAAGAATTCGAAATTTATTTTAATGGAAACAGAGGTACCTTTGTCGGAAAGTAAAATCTGGTTAGAGTGTTCCACTAATAAAGATCGTCCATTCGTACCAAAAATATTACGAAGAAACATGTTTGACAGAATCCATAACTTGTCACATCCGGGAATAAGAGGTACTAGGAGATTAATTGCAAGAAGATATTTTTGGCCGAGGATGAATACTGATATTAATTTATGGGCGAAGTCCTGTATAGCATGTCAGAAGGCAAAAATCCACAGGCATACAAAATCTCCAACACAAAAGTTTCAGATACCAGTGGGAAGGTTTGAACACATCCATGTAGATCTGGTAGGTCCGTTACAGCCGGCAGAGGGATTCATATATTTGCTAACGGTCGTGGACCGATTCACCAGATGGCCGGAGGTATACCCACTGAAGAGTATGACAGCCAGCATAGTTGTTAAGACATTATATGAGCAATATTTTCCGAGATTTGGAATTCCATTATCAGTTACAACGGACCAAGGAGGTCAGTTTGAAGGAAGGCTATTTGAAGAATTTTCTAAACTTTTAGGAATGCATAGGATTCGAACAACAGCGTATCATCCACAATCAAACGGCATGGTGGAGAGACTCCACAGGCAGTTAAAAGCATCACTTAGAGCTAAGATGAGTAATCCAAATTGGTTGTTGCACATTCCCGCTATATTACTTGGTTTAAGAACAACGGTTAAGGAGGATCTTAATTGCAGTCCAGCTGAATTGGTTTATGGGCAAACACTACGTATTCCAGGGGAATTCTTTGTGAGGGACCCGCACCACGTATCAGATCCAGCAGACCTAGTGACGCAGTTGCGAGGGCACATGCGGAATATTGTTCCAACGGACTCTAGAGATCAAAGAAGAAGTTTCTATATCCCAAAAGGATTACAGGATTGCGAATTTGTTTTCCTAAGGATCGACAGAAAAAGGAGATCCTTGCAGAATCCGTATGAAGGTCCTTTTCAAGTTATGAAGAGAGATAAGAAAGTTTTCACTATTAACGTCAACGGAAGAGTAACGGTGGTATCAATTGACAGATTAAAACCCGCTTTTATTGAAAAGAGGGAAGACACTGAAAAACCAGTAACTAGAAGTTCAAAGAAAAAAGTTTCATTTCGATTATAAAATTTTTTTTCGATGGTGGTTTTTATTTGAGAAATTATCGTAATACAGGCATGAACGCTCGCGCTGAAGGGGGAGTTATGTAGCAGTCGCTACTTATCATGTATATACGTTTTTTTTGTAGTAAGTTTTATTCAGGTAGTTACTCAGTTTCTGTACTCGTTAATTTTTAATAGAGTGTTTTTGAATACGTCATAGTTTGGATTCTCACTACTACTAGGAAATACACTTGGAGAATTTAGCTTGACATATCACGTATGTATACACTGTACACAGAAACGAAATTTAAAAAACATAGACAAACAAATATTGTTCAATAAAATAATTTTGAAATATTGTAATAGTGTGAGTTAGAAGTTCATTCGATTTGGAACTTCGACTATGTAAAGATTATAACGGTTATATAAAAAGATTATGTAATTTTAATTCTTTCGAATACGTAACTATTAAAGTTTGTATATTAAAATAAAATAACGATATAAAATAAAAACTTAAAGTTTATCTAAATATATATTAATGAAAATATTATTGGCAATACGCGCATAGCATATTGCAATGAGATGGAGTTTGGCCAACAGGATATTTAATTATACCAACACCCCCATTTCAAAAACTACCCCTTACCGTAAAAAATTAATAAAACTCAATAAATGGGTAATAAAAACGCTTAGTAGGCCAATATATCACCTCTTAGACCTATGTACTATTGAAATAATTTTCTAAGAAATTTTTCAACCCCTAAAAACTACCCTTAGAGAAACAGTCCAGTCCCCAACCGTAAAAATGGGGTATTACCTCTACTTTTTTTCGGAGGTAACCGATTTTGATGAAATTTTGGATTGAGGCTCTACTTGCCACCCTTTTCAAAGTCTACCCTTTTTGAGACACACAAATTTAGCTATAAGTTCAGAAAGTGTTTTAGTAAATTTTTTAGTGTGTGTATATACTGGCGGGATACCGACCCCCGAACACTCAATTTACCTATGCTCTGAAAGAGATTGCAAATCATCAATTTTTTCATTTTATTTAATTGCACATCTTTAGCAGCTGTGTACAAAAGTATTGCGCAATACCTTCCAGCTTCTAGAATATCTTCCATTTTGGAGGTACTGTTGTAAAATGTATATTAAACCTGTATACCAAATGTAGCATGTATGTATACGTCAAATACCGTAATGTGCTCACAAGAGCTCCGAAAGTCATTTGCTCCGAAAATTAAAAAAAGTCGTTCGGTTTTTTTACGGTAGCGCGGTCAATTTTCAAGCTACAGTGTCCATTCAAAAACCATTTTGTGGGTAATTTCACTTGCTATAAAACTGCGTTAATTGTATTATATTAGAACCCTTAATTTTCAAAACGTGAAGGGTCAAAGGGCTAAGCAAAGGTGATACTTACACTATAAAGCAAACTTCAATCCGCTATATCTCCGTCAGTTTTTAAGCTACAGCAATACATAAAAAACCAAAATTGTTGTTGAAGAAAAATATAAATTTTGTTACTCAACAGTTTTTTTTACGTATCTTCAATAGTTTTTGAGTTTTTTTGAAATAAACGCAGAAATCTGTAAAATTCATGAAATCCCCTTTTCATTTTGATCGTACCCATTTCGAAAAGTACACCCTGAAAATGGCTCAAACTATATAGATCCGATAGATATCTCTAAAATAAAGTGAATCCTACGTGGAACATGATAAATTTGAATTTGGGTGGAAGTGGTATTAGTCTTATTGATTATTTTTTTTAAAAAAAATTGAACGGTACACCTTCTCTTTGTCATAACTCATTCATTTTACATGCAAATGATTTTTACCAGTGTTCGTTTTAAAGGTATTTTCAAGCTCTTTATAAAATGTAATATAAGTTATTCTCGAAAAATGCATCGATTTTCCGTTATTCGACGTTAAATACAACGTTTTGAGTATTTGGTTTGAAATAGGTCCCCTTCGATCAATCATTACTCGCTTTGTTTTATACCTAGAGCATTCATTCAAAAACCATTTTCTTCGATTTTTATAAGCTTTATTTTTAGTCCTAACAAAAATTTTGATAAAAAGCTTATTTTTGGACTTATTGACCAAAAACTGTTCGAAAACGTGGGGTTTTTTAATGAAAATTGCAGCTTTTCAAACGCAAAAAAAGTTTCTACTACATTTTTTGCTTAAAATTAGCCTTTCTATCGATTAATGGGATTATTTTGACTAAAAATATTTCCACCCCCGAGTTGGGGTGGGAACCACCCCCAAAGAAAAAGCAGAGGTGATATCGGTTGGGGACTGGACTATACTATAAATTGCATACATGCATGCAAATATACCGTAAACCAAGCTCTTCGTCCTACTAAATCAGGCACTTTCTAAAATCTTTCCTTCAAGATAGTGTGATACTTAACTGAGTCGAGTCTCCAGCACTGCCGTCGGTAATGTCGGGAATAGCCACGGTGATGGGAAGTTTATTGTAGCATAGTTTTATGAGACCACACTAATGCTCCATAAACATGACAGCAAGTTATGAAGGTGGTGTATATAATCGCAATTGAAAATCACAAGCAACAGTTCGTATACTATACTTTCTTCCACATCTTTAAATCTACGTTGTAATCATGTCGTTTTTCAGAGAGTCTCACAGATTCGTTTTAAGTAAGCTCCTATTTCTTTTTCCTACATATCCTAGTCCTACTTGCTTTCTTCCTTTTATCTACACGTCTTGCACGTTTTATTCTTACGTTCGTTTCCTTGCAATGGTTTTTTTCAGCTTAATTTTCATCAGTATTGCAATCTATATCGAATCATTGAGCAATAATTGTAATTGGTTTATTTCTACCATTTGTGTTGCTGTGATTATCGATTCGAGTCTAATCAATTCGTTGTTCAATACATTTAGTTCATTTTTGTTATGAAGCTTCAGCTTTCTTTATATTTCATCAATATAGCGTAATTCCATTTAGTATTCAGCCGTTTTAACCCGTTATGTTGACCCGACAGTCCATTGGCTCTGCCTATCTATAATTTTAACAAGATAGTGATAACTATCGCAATTTGCACCTCTGTAAGAATGCATTTTTAAAATCGATGATAGTCTTCTTTTAAAAATCAGGACATAGCAGATCTGGTTTGTTTTATCGATTCCATCTATCAGAATTTTCCATGTGACTTTTGTGAGTTATTTTATGGGGAAAGTTAGAAAATCAATATTTGTTACCTGCCTCCACGTGTAGCCTCCTCTTGAAGCTGATGTAATTTATTGTTGAAAGCCGATTAAGCTCATGAATTTTAAAACCATTAATCGACGAAATGAAAATGTAATAATAATTTTCCTCAATTCATTACTCTCAGAATTATCATAGAGCGAATATTAATCTAAAAACATTTTCTTAGTTGCGAAATTACCCACCCTATTGCTGCTTCCATAAAAATCTGAAATAATATTATAATTTTTCACCACAAAACAATAATTAGATTTTCACACATTTTTAAGATAAGAGATAAATAATAATTGTTAACTAATTGAAGTGGATCGGCAAGTGGTACTATATATACGCACTCAAACAGTCTTATTTAGATTTGTTGAAGCGACACCACATATCGATTTTATGAACTCATCTGATACTCCAAAATGGAACGTGCAATTAGTTAAATAAAATGAACTCAACGTTAACAATCACTGAAGGAAACTGAATATCCGTAATTTAAGCATCCCTGATGATTTCACGAGGAAACTCATCAATGGATCTGTACAGATACACAAGGATTAGCCCTCAAATTTATTTAAATAAGGTCCTTAGGTAAATGACAGTTATTTGCCGTAGATTTGGCTTTGTCGAAGTAATATTGGCGTAATTTAGTGAATGATTTACAATTCAAATGTGTTCCTCCTTCGAAATGCTCCTGTAAGTCAGGTAACCTTGCAGGAGATAACAGAGGATTATGTATGATCGATAAAGGATGAAAGAAAATAATTGAATTATAGAAATTTATTGGAAAGAAATTCGAAATTGAAGAGAAATGATACGCTTGCAGTAGTTCAGGGCAAAGAGTATTATATGAAAAGAAAATAAGTTCCGAAAGTTTATATCTTTACAAAATGTGAGAAGATGAAAGAATTTCTAACAACTCACGATTTTTATTATGAATTCAAAAGGTATAGGATACACATCGTTGGGCAATATAAGAATTAAGATGGGTTGGTAAAAGAATCCTAGAACGAAGAGACGCTGTAGTGGAAATAGTAACTGTAGAAGGACCTTTGGCGTAGGTGTCAGAATTCTGATTATATAATAAAACGTTCATCACGATGACAGAAGAAAAACTAGATCAAGAAAAGGATGACTTTTATGAAGCAATAAAGGTGACATATGAACAAGTTTCTACTTACGACATGAAAGTTGTATTTGCTCACTTTAAACGCATTATAGGACTGTTACAATGGACCATTGTTTGCTCATCGAAAATTTCACAACATAACATCAAATGTCGAATAGCGTATGAACGTTAGACTTACGTCATAGTAAAAACGCTAAAAGATTTTCTGCGTAGGTATACTACAGCAGGTAACAACGTTGGCTACTAAGAACCTTAAGCTTCCGTCGCTTTGACAAATAAGAGCAAATTTGTTCAAAAATGCTGCCCAAAACGTCCAGTATAAAGTGCGCTCTTTTTAAAATTTCCCACTGAATACTATTAGAAATCACGTCCTCCACTGCCAGACCCTTCTATTTCTATTGCTTGTTGAGGGGCGCTTTGGCGGGCACTGCGACCTATTTTATTTGGTTTACTGTGCCATCCGCGTATTTAAAAACCATCTAGATTAAGGCTTTTAATATAAGCCTAAAACTGATTTAGGGTTCCTGTCCTAAATCTCCCTGGGAGTAGGGAAGTCTCGATGGAGGAAACTCAATCTCTTCCCCGCTGTAGCCTCACAGTCGCACACAAGTGCTCAGCTCCCACCTTCTGAGATTTAAAAGTTTGCCCGCTTTAGCTTTATCGATTTGGATGAATCTTCTAGCTTGACGAGCACCCTGAGTCCTTGTCCAGCTATGAAGAAACAGCTGGTCGACCCAATTTTTGATGGCCGTTCTTACGTGGCAGCTTGTTAAGTTGCAGAAAGGTTCCGGACTGATAGGCGATGAGTTTGCCCCTACTCTAGCCAGGCTGTCAGCAATTTCATTACCAATATGACCTTTGTGGCCCGGAATCCACATCAGCGTGACATTGTTGTTCCTGCTGAGGGATTTCAGAGATAGGAGACAATCCAGGACAGTCATTGATGACACCCTATGAGATTTAATGGCCAACAGGGCAGCCGTATACGCCCACCCCTCCCCTTTATCGGTTTTGGAACCATCCGTATACCAAAAGTCCGTGCTTCCTCTAAAGAGGGGCCTGCCATATTGCCACTCTGACCTACTTTCAATAATCGTCGTAAACGGTTTGTCAAAGTCAAAAGTAGCAGGAATGGTATCGGACAATGATATCATTGGCTCCAGGTTTAGCTCCTTGATTGTCGATAAATGATCCAGAAGGTCGCCTGGCTTAAAGGAGAATAGCTCCCGTAGACGCAGCACCCCCGCCAGAGCCTCACTTTTCACTAGTAGTTGAAGCGGAGGAAGGTTCAGTAGGGCCTCCAAAGCCGCAGTCGGACAGGTGCTTTTAGCCCCCGTCATACCAAGGCAGGCCAGTCTTTGTATCTTGGTCAGCTTAATTATAGCTCCCTTTTGTTTGGTCTTGACCCACCATGCGATGAATCCATACCTGACCATACCCTTATGACCGTCGCATATAGCCAAAACATTAACCTCGGTTTGAGGTCCCAGGTTTTTCCTACAGATTGAAGGCAAATATGGAGAGATGTAATTGCCTTGGCAGTTACTCTCTCAATCTGCCGCAAGAGTCAAGTCAATCACTTCTTGCCTAGTCACATTAGGAAAGGTGGTGCGCGTTGTCGTTACTAGCTGAATATTCCTCCTAGCGCAGACAAGTCTCCTTACATCTGACGGCGGTGCGGCGAAGCTATGACCGAGGCCACATATTTTTCCTCGGTACACCCATGGCTCTTGGAATAGGGCTACATCTAAATTGCCCGAGATTAACCTTTTTCCAAGTATTGCAGAGGCAGCCTTGACGTGAAGAAGCTTCATATTGGAAGACGTACTAATTTCCTGAAGGGGTTTTTTGCCCTCCCCTTGTTGAGAGCCTTTTATTGGCTGGGGAGTTTCGCGCCAGTAGCGGAAATAGAGGAAGCATTTGTTTCCAGAGTTGCTCCCTGGCGATTCCGCCAGCAGCACCAGCCTCTCTGGAGGCTATATGGTTGTTTGTGTCCGATAGTGGGGCATTAGTCGTTGCCCCAGCCACTTGCAATATTGAGATGGTGGAGGGATTAACCACCTCGTTAGAGGCCCCCCAACCACCAGCCCAGGGAGTGCAGTGGTGCTAATCGGGTGCGCACACCACACGGAGGCACGGGAAATGGAATTAATTGCGATAACAGATGCGCACACCACACGGCAGCACGGAAACGCTCACCGCACGGATGCACGGAGGAATGGGATTCATTGCGATAATTGGGTGTGCACACCACACGGAACCACCGAAACAGGGATGCACGGGAAATGGGACTGGTACCACGAATCCTACTTCCAGTGTATCCCTGTTTCCGTAGTGCCGTGTGGTGTGCGTACCCGATTATCGCAATGAAGCCCTTTTCCCGTGCTTCCGTGTGGTGTGCGCTAGTGATGAGAAAAATTAGTCTTGCAGTCTTGCCTGGTCTTGCACATTAAGACCAAAGCAAACCAAGAAAAGACAGGACAAAACAAGACTGCAAGATCAAGATAGCAAGACTTTTTGCTCATCGCTAAGTGCCAAAAGTCTTGAAAATAGTCTCAACCATTTAATTACGATATCACAGTCAGGGGTCCCGTGAGCATCGCGCATTCACAAAAGAAGCTTATTTTAAAGGCAATGATTTCCATTTAAATGGGGTTGTCAATAGAATAGAAGAAAACCAGCGATTGAAGCACCAACCAGCCCCGCACTGCCAAAAAGTGTCCGTTTGCTACCCACGAATAGATTAATCGGATTTTTCTTATTTGACAGCTCTCGCGGTGAAAATGTCATCGTTGATGATGATTCTTATCGTCGCATGATAATCAAATGCTCAATGGACCACTGCGACAACGTGGCTGAACAATCCTACTTTACATTAGGGGCTGAGTTGTAAGGCTTTGTCACATGAAAAACAGAATACGCTGTCGATGTTACAAAAGCCTATCTCAAGCCTTTTTTATATGAAAAGCTAGATCTCAGAAGTAAGCCCTCTGCCCTATCGACGCTTCTATCATCATTGAGTGTAATGTTGGACAGCAAGCTCTAGCCAGAAAGATGCTAGAGAGAAGAGTGCAAGAACTGGCAACACCAGCCACGATGTTATTTCACCCTCTCTTATCCAATAATACCCCGCCAAAAAGTTGACTTCGGGTATCGAATTTCCTCGCTTATCGGTAATGTCTTCCTCGCTTATTATGCTTATAACCGTTGGAAGAAGAAAGGTTATCTGGAAAGACAAAGGACTACGCCGCGGAGTGGAATCGAACCGTTAAACTTTAGGATTGTAGTCGGGCGCCTTAACTCCAGGCTGCCGAGGACGGCCTTGAACTATAACTAACATAATTTTTACTATTGTTGCGTCCGTAATGTTGGAAACCTGCATGATTGAAGGAATGCCCGTCGTAGGTATGAAACTTCAGAAAACACAGCCTCATATATATGTACACATTTTTATTAAATTTGTGGGATAAGTCAATTTTTAATTTACTAATTACATTTAATTAAGTAAAAATATGGACGATTAGTTTTAAATTAATTTTGGAAAATTTTCAATAATATCCCAGTTTTATTTTTTTATATAGTTCAGGATTAAAATAAATTAAAATTAATCTGGATTATGATGAATGAATTCAATAAAATTACCCCTTTTCAATATGGTAAAAAATATTAATTCTGTTAAATCCTTTTAAATTCCCTATGACTGTAACATATCATTGGTTTTTTGTATATGATGAAAAAAATGTTAAAGAAAAATTATTTATTATAGAATGCCAATCAAAGTTTTTATATATGCTGCGGCAGAAAAATATCCCTAGGCTCGCATCATATTAGTAGTAGCTGTAGAAAAGGGAGTGCTAAGATAATTAGTAGCAACCGAAATTCCACAGATTGGTCAGTTTGTGCACACATAGACATACATTATGTATGAATGTTCCTATTGCTCGCAAGCTGTCTCATCAATCATTCTTAATCATCCCTTCTGTAAACGTACCAATGTTATGATTAATTTTGTGCGTGAAGGAGGAGAGATAAAACAAATTGTTCTTAATAAAAGTTTATATAATATCAACCTTCAAAAAAATATATAGAATAGATATATTTAGGGATAGTAGGAAGTTTTTAGAAAAAATTATAGGGGCGGAAAGAAATGATCTACATATGTATATGTGAAAGGAAATAGAAAGTTGAAGCAGGCTTTAAATGAACAAAGAAAATAATTCAACAATTTTACTGTAATTCTGATTCTTATATTCAATTTTTCGCAGTTTACTTTTGTCATTTTTTCCTGCTATATCGTCAATTGGAGCAGCTATCGAAAATCACTTCGATGCGCCATCATGGGCGAAAAAAGAAAAATAAAATGTTATAAGACGACCCTTATTACTTGTTTGGCCTCTAACGTTATGTCTTTATCAAGAATTTATTTCCTTGACTTTTTGCTAAAATATCGACGCCTTCGGAACCTTTGTGTATCCAATCTATCATGATGTATTTATTGTAATGCTGTTTCGGGATGAAATGTTACAAAAGTTGCCAGTTCGATTATTCTACTGGTTGGTCACTTTATTACCTATAAAAAAGTCTGTTAAATAAGTTTTCCGCAGAACTATAAAAGATATTTCAGTTTTCTTTTGGAATAAAATATTCACTCAGAACTTTCAGATTTCCTGTGTCCTTTTTTGGGGACGCTTTCAAAAAAAATCTCCTAAAAAAGTGTGACAATATAATAGGTTCATAAAGAAAAGTAATGAAAACTTTACGAATTTTGGAGGAATTTAATAATTTAAAAACTAAATTATGATTGCAGTATTTTTTTATTGTTAATAATGTAAATTGGTTCCTTGTTCAAAAATCCTTGAAGGCATAGATTTGTAAAGGTCCTGAAGTAGTGAGAACGGTATTTTGTTCCACTCTTCCATAATCCTTGACAGCCAGGATTTATTTTGGAGTTATGTACCTTCCACCTTCATAAACATTTCGCATCAGCCATCTCCTTAAGTTTTCAATTATGTTAAGGTCCGAGGGCCAGTCCAGAACCAATTTTTGACGATTCTAACCGTGAGGGTGGAGCATGATCTTGCTGGAATATCCAATCTTCTCCGTTCATGGTTTGATCGAACTTTGGTTTTGATCTTTCCAAAAGTCCTTATTGTCATTGAGCCAGTTCACACGATGCCATAAGTGTGATGAGTAAAACCGGTTTTATTCGTAAATTTCTTCTGTTCTCTCCCCTCTCTCATTTATACACCCGGTTTTCTTGCCATTATGGCACCGTGTGAGAAGGCCCATTGTTGAATGATATTGCTCCCAAAATCATGACAGATCCTGTTCGGCTGTTTCTTTTGGACAAATATCCTTGTTCTTTCATCAAATAATGGTTATAGTGAGAAAATTCCTCTGGCCTATCGAGAGAAGGACGTTTTTCATCCGAAAAAAATACTTTTTCCCATTCCGACTTCCAGAACATATGATTCTTGGCAAATTCAAGACGGTTTTCTCGGTTTCTAGTGGTGAGGGCAGGTTTCTTCGGCAGCCGTAACCTTTTTAGAACTGTTCTCTGCCGAATATTAAGATTCTCCTAGTATTTGGCGACGTTCATTTTGTACAATTATTTGAATTTCAGACGATTTAGGGTCATAAAAAGTGGCTTATAATAGTGGTATATAACTCAACCACCTTCGCAAATAAATATTGAAAAAAGTGTATTTCATTGGATTGTTTTTGATTATTATTGAAATTATCGCGAAAAACCTTTAAAAAGTTGTGTTTTTTGCATTATTAAGGTTGACAGCCATATTTTAGGACTGCGGGACCCCGATTTTCGTAATTAGCAATCCAAAAAACATACAGGAAACAATTTTCATAACGGTGTTATGTTTCGCCACCGGATTACTACCGCCGATCCAGTGTTAGGGCCAAGACCAATCCAGTGCTTATTAATAGTTCTATGGCATCCCTGGTGCTCTCCGTAAAATACCTCTCAGCATTCTTGAGAGAGACAGTGCCATTTGAGTGATGCTTAGACAGCTTGTATATTTCTTCGCAGAAGGGTTTTCATGACCTTCGTTTGTGTCTTCTCAACTCTTTGATGCAATCCGTAAGACCTTTCTTGTAGAGGTCCCAATTACTCGTAATCTTTGACTTGGGATGAAAAGTGGAAAATGAAGCACCATGCCCCGCGAAGTGAAATTGAACAATGGAGGATGGACCTTTGTGATTGTACTCGACAGCCAAAGCCTCTAGAATACCAAAGCAGGCGTAAAGTCTGGAATGTTTTATGTGACTGTGGTGACGATAACTGATTTTGTCTGTGGTTATATTTACAAATCCAACTGCTTTGATGATGAGCACAAGCAGTAACGTTAAGTAACTTATGATGTAATCACATGTCCGTAGTTCGTGTTTCGTAAGCTGGCAAGCTCTGTTTAATGTAGGTTTTATCGAAGCGCATCCAGTACTTTTTCTTGGTTGTAGAGATGACTCTTTTGTTGAAGAATCTCTTCTTCTATTGTGGTAAAGTTTCGCTACAAGGCCCAACACGGTGTATGTTCTTATTTCCTTTGATTCTGCGTACCCGAGTAAAAATAAATTAAGGCCTTAGAACGGGCAAATGCCGACTGTGATTGAAACATAGTTCTCGGCCATCTGGCGGTTAACAGAAGGCTCGTTGCACGACAGTACGGCCGTACAGGGGGCGATTGACGGTGAAACAACGGCCTTTCAGGTCCAATAACGGCCATACCACGGTGGTACGGCGGGCGTATGGTTGCTATTACGGGTATACGACGGTGGTACAGTGGCAGCAGCGTGGATATTCGCCTTCCTATAATAAAATATATTTCACTGCAATTAAATGTTTGATTTTTTTTCGGTTGTGTTTTTTTTTCAAGCCGTTAAATAACAAATTTCCCACTAAAATATAAATCAACACGCACCACACACTTCACGTACAAAAAAATCGACGACTGGCGAGCTCGTTCCTCTTGTGCATCGATATCTTTAAGTAGGATAAATCGAAACATAACGAAAATGATGAAGTTCCCATAAAACACATTCAACAATACATTTGGTGCAGATTCTTTTTTTGGCTCAAATTTCCCGTCGAATGCCCTTTTCTACAGCTCAGTACTTGGACTTTTAAATCTTTTGGTCAAATTTGGCCGTCGTAAGGCCGTATGTGCTCCCATTAAAAATGGTTAAAAACTCTACGGCCATCATATGCCCCTTAGACCCCCCGCACACTACAGACTTTCCATCGGCCGATAGTTTGGTCGGGTTGGACTTGCAAGCGCGCACACTGGACCAACTAAACCGTCGGGTTCGAGGTGAGTGCGCACACCAGACCGACTGTCGGCCGACTGTTCTCGTAGGATTTGCTAGTTGGTAAAAGGCTTTTGAAGAGAGAGGTCGCATAATGAGAGCAATATTGTCCAGAAAAATTATTATTGCTTTCACACAACGGAGGAGAAGGCTCAGGAAGATAAACCGAGAGTATTGGGGGCATCCTATCTACAGTGATAGATTATTGTATGGAAAATTTTATACGATGCATTCCAAATTGCTAGATTACCCCGAAAAAATTTTTTTTATCGAATAAGCATAACCAGCTTCAATGAACTTGTAAAATTAATTGGAGCAGCAATAGCCAAGGAGAATACAAATTTAAGACTTATTATGAATTATGAATTTCATACCAACCCCATGACATTGATTCGCAAATAGCAAGGACAACGCCACCCTTAACCGCCCCCATCAAGTACATTCCGTTCTGTAATTTCTTGAAGCACGTGCGAATCAGCAGGGAATCACTATATGATTTATTATGAAGCGAACTGAACTATCGGCCGAGTTAGCCAACTAAACAATCGGCAAATGTGCGCGCGTGGAAGAGCTCCATACTGATTAAGCAGTTGGCCGATAGTTTGCCGACATTATAGTTTGAAGGCAATCGCGTAGCCCATCAAACTTATTTATCGGCCGATTCTGAATCGTTGTAATATGCGCACTTGCATACATGTTAATACTGATTAAGAGCCCGACTAAACTATCGGCCGATGGAAAGTCTGTAGTGTGCGGGGGCTCTTAAAAAGCCAAGCGGCCGGTGTTCGCCCTTTATAAGGGCGCTTTTTATTTTTACTCGGGTATCTGATTTGTATTTCTCACATTACTAATTAAAGAAAAAATAACTTTACCTTAAAATGTTTGCTTTTGTAGATGATTGAATGAAAGTCTTGATCAAAACGTTGACCTTGTTCTTTAAGAGATATTCTGCAACATATGTGTTTAAACTTAACAAGCGCAATTGAAATAAGCTGTTTGTAATTGTCAGCTCTGTTGTTTTCGAGAAAACATGAACCACTGCTTTGAGGCTGTCCCATGCTTGACTTTCGTGAGTGTTGAGTAGCTGTCAACATTCATTGCTGGACTTTATTCTCTTTATTTGTGGTCCGACTAAAATACATACCAGCTTTTACTTTGGCTTCCGATAAATTAGGATAGAAAGTCTTTAAATAATATTGAAAAGCTACAGAATCTTGACGGAAAGTTTTAACGATTTGTTTCCAGTTGTATTGCTATGCCGGTTCTGACGCAGTGACGTTATCGTTTGTAGTCCAGAATATCAAAGCTAGTGGCGATATCTCTAGACTATTAAAGCTCAACTAAAGCTTTTTAGTCCACCCAAAACTCACCACAAAGGTTGTTGTCGCAGCTTCAAGCCAAGAATAAACCAAAACCCAAGCTTCAAGCTAAGCCCACATTCATACCCGAGACTAAAACCGATGACTTTACTGTACCAGAACCGACATAGCTATACTAACAGCACTCGTAGATCTTGTCGTTGTAGAATCTCAAATCGTCCTACCTCATATAAGGAGCTTAACAATACTTAGTTAATTGCTCTGCTCATGCAAAAGCTTAAACATGTATTGATCATTGTTAACGGTACAAAAGCAAAGTGTTTCAAGAGTCAACGATGGTTTTAGTTATTTTTGGTATAAAGACTTAGAAAATCGTCATTAAAAAGGAGACTAAAAAAAAATTATTTTTGCTGACCTGTGTTATATACGATGGCCTTGCTGGCATTCAGAAGAGATGAATTTTAATACTCTATAGAATGTTTTGCAGCTATCAAGATGGAAACATTGGGGTTCGCTACAAATTTTAATATTTACATTTTTTTCAACTCTAGTATTTAAATTCTCAATTTATTTATTGCTAAAAAATTAAGAAGTCTTTTTCTTTGGAGAATCGATGTCCTGTTTGTTTAGGGAAAAAATGAAATTCTTCTACACTTATCTAGAAACCTGGTAGTGAACTTCTCAATACACCTTATACATTTTATGTAAATTCCAAATATGTAACTAAAAAAACCAAAAAAAGCATTCTAACAATGCTACCTTCCTTCTTCGTCATTATCCTCAAAAATACTCTTATCTATATGTATATGTATGTGTATCAATAAAAGCTGTAAAAGCTCAATTACAAGATTTTTTTACAAAATTAACCCTTAAGTGTAATGACGTGTATCGCTATTTTATCTTCTAAATAAAGAGTCTTGGCCCAGTTACCTCAATGTCACTTACCAGAAGGCTTATTGCGTTTCCAAGGGATAAATTTACATTTACTTATTCCGGAGAACTCTCACCCCCTTGGAGAGACTTCATCGGCATCTTTGAGTAGTTCAACAACTTTGACTTTTAAAGAAGCCATTCATCACCTTGACACTTTCTTTCTTGGTTGTCAGGAGGCCGCCCATTTTCTTTGCCCAACTAAATTTGTTTGAAACAGCTTTAAGGATTTCTGATATTGTGAGTATTGAAATTTTTCTTGCTAGGATGAAGAGAGTAGAAGGATTGGAAAGTTTTCATTTAAGATAAGTATAAAGTATTACAAGTTTTATTAAAGTTTTAATTTTTTGAAAGTTTACAAAAAATTTGTTATTTTGTCTCAGGTGATGCAGTCTGGGATACGGGATAAAAATAATACTTTGCAAGTTTTTTAATTTTGTATTAAACAAACTTACGTATTCGCCTCTACAACAGGGATCCAGTTCTGGACTTAGTCGTTGTCTTCTAATAAAGCCAGTATTTCGTTGGTCTGTGAAGCCGTCCCTGAGCAACATCTGAACAATTTTCCTGCTATTTTTACTTGGTTGGTCAAATTGGTCATGATCAACATACATAATCGTGTCAGTTTATTGGGGATGCCTAATCTTCTCATTGCTTTGTAGAGTTTTTTTTCGGACTAACGTAAGGGTAAGGGCAGCCTTGCATTTTATGATGACTTGGAGTGAGTTTTTATCGTCTTCGCCATTGTTGCTCCAAATTGGAACTCCGCACAGGTGAAAACGTGTTTTAGAAAGGCGGCAAGCATCTTCCTAGGGGAAGTACTTTGTCTTTGGTCTTCTCGTGCTTTCGCTGAGAAGATGCTGCGTTCTAAAAACCCTTGGGCATCGGTTTTCACCTGTCGGGATCACTATTTTAGAGCCTTTTTTAGTAGACTCTACAAAAAAAGTTCAACTTTCACTTCTATTCAGGCTAATGTTTTCAACCTTTTATTTGACTCTACTATTCATTGAGTGCTTCTTCGGCGACTCCATCAAAAATTACCCTGGAAGTCGTATCGTGGTATACCGTACATAGTCCATTCAAAACGCGGTTTAAGGTGTTCCAACATAACACCGTTAAGAAAATCGATCACGAAAATCGGGGTCCCGCGGTCCTAAAAATCGCAAAAAACACCCCTTTTTAAGGGTTTTTCGCGATAATTTCAGTAATAATGAAAAATAATCCAATAAAATGCACTTTTTTCAATAATTATTTGCGAAGGGGGTTGATTTATACTAAATCAAGCTAAACTTTATGATAGGGGATGATCCTAAAGGGTTAAAACCACCCCTAAATCGACTGAAAATAAAAAAATTGTAAAATTTTTTTTTTCAAGTTTATACTTCAAATTCGATTGTATGCGTATTGTCAGGCAAAAATAAATGATTTTCAACCCTTAAGGGGTTAAAACTACCCCTAAAATTTTAAAAATCAAAATTTTTTTTTGTGTTTTTGCTTGAAATTGGGCTTGAATATGTATTATCAGCCAAAAATTAAATACTTTCAACCCTTAAGAGGTTAAAACTACCCCTTTAATTGGAAAAATCAACTTTAAATAAAAAAAATGTGGAAAATTTTTTTTTTGTTTTTTGCTTGACATTGGGTTGAATATGTATTATCAGCCAAAAATTAAATAATTTCAACCCTTAAGGGGGTAAAACTACCCCTAAATTAAAGTTGAATTTTTTTTCTGTTTTTCGCTTGCAATTGGGTTGAATAGGTATTATCTGCCAAAAATTTATTATTTTCAATACTTAAGGGGGTAAAACTACCCCTAGATTAAAGTGGTGTTTTTTTGCAGTGAAATTTAATTTTCGATGAAATATTATTAAAACATGTATTATAACCCCTTTTTTAAAGGGGTTAAGCCACCCCTAAATCATAAAAAAAATTACATTGAAAAATGATTCCAATTTAAAGAAAGTCAAAATTCAGGGTAAACACCCCCAATCACACAATAATTGGGAAATACGTACCCACATTCATTGCGGTATTTCCGAATAATGGGGTGTTACGGTTTTTTACAATGACATTTAGGCAGGTAAAAACGGAGGCAAAGTAATAAAATTAAAATATTGCACCCGAAATTGTTTTTTATTACTTTTTAATTGCAGTTACTTTGAAGTTGAAGTAATAAACTAATTTGGTGACGAATATAATGTGATGTACGCATTTTTAAAAAGGACTTTTTAAAGAAAAAGGAAGTCAGTTTAAAATGAGATACGAGAGTGTTCATAACATCCTTTTGTTATTTTTTATTTAAATGAAGATAAAATAGTGAGTCTTTATATAATTATATAATTAGCGGTGATTTAACATAATAACCAGAATTATAACATTTACCGTAACATACACATATCATGTTTATATTTTCTAATAAAGAATATTTCAAATTGTTGATATTTTTTAGCCTATCTATTTTTGCCCTAGAGAACCTATTCATCCATTTAAACCCCTTTAAAAAAGGGGTTAAAATAAAAATTTCCAAATATTTTAATAATATTTCATCAAAAATAAAATTTCACTGCAAAAAAAAAATTTAAAATTTTTTAAAATTCAACTTTAATCTAGGGGTAGTTTTACCCCCTTAAGTGTTGAAATTATTTAATTTTTGGCTGATAATACCTATTCAACCCAATGTTGATTTGATTTTAAGGGTGACGCCCATATTTTAGGTCCCCGAGACCCCGATTTTCGTGATCAGCGACCCAAAATCCTTTTAGGGTTCGATTTTCTTAACGGTGTTATATTGGAACACCCCCCCAGCGTTTTGAATGGACTAACACCATTTCTGCCGGCGTTGCTTGCTTAGTGGATCTCAGTCCCAAGGAGTACTGTCGCGAGGACGTCTGCTCAGTCGCTCAACCTGCGGCACATTATAGCCGGTTTCAGGGTCCGATGCCACCGTTCCACCAGGCCGTTTTCTTGGGTTAATCACTCTGGGGGATGCATGTACTTGCTTAAAGGCCGAGGTACATTAATGCGAGATCTCGTACGAGCCTCTCCCAATAATCGGTGTCGTTCATACCTCGCGTTTCAATGTACAATAGTGCCAGTGCGAGTTGTTATATAAAAGTCAAATTCGATAAAATTTCATATTTTTTTAAATTTTTAAAATTAATTTGTGCTCAATCTATTAATTTTTCTATGATTTCTCCACAAATTTTCTGCATGCTGTTCGTCTAAATATGAAAATAAACACATATGATCTGTCATCGCATCTCGCTGCGTCAAAATTTCAATTTTTCGAATATCTCTCGTTTCGCATTATCGCATCGCGTGGCATTGTACATTGCGGCATTGGAAAGCTTGCTATGGAAAATGTTTTGACAGCGCCTGCGAGACTCGTCTCGTTCTCGCATCGCAGTCTCGCATTAATGTACCTCGGTCTCTTCGTATACCGTTGGACCTTTGATTCTTGGCAGGGAATGCAGGTATTCACAAATTCTACGCAATCTCTCCGGAGACTGACCAAACGAACCTCTCGCTAATCATTATGGTCATGGCTCTAAAGCCTGTGTGCTCGATGTTGTGCATCACGGTATACAGAAACAAGGTAGTGTAAAAGAGACTGACAGCTCGAATATCGTACGAATATCGTAGAAAAAGCCGACGTCACCCGGCAAGTTAATACAGAAAACAACAACAACAATTTCGATTTTGTATGGGGAAGACTTGCCGAGTGACGTCAGCATTCAAATGACATTTCTCTTTTACATTACCTTGTTTCTGTATACCGTGGTGGTATCGTTTCATACCGCGGACTCTGCGGTAGAAGTCGCGCACCTGTTGTGGTCTTGGCTCTCTGCATTCTTCTATTTTACATAGAAGATTATTCTCCCATGATGTTTTCTTCCGAGTTACTAGTGCTTTTGGTCATATTTTTAAGGCGTGTCTTAACTCCCGTAACTTTTCTCAGGACCCCATCAATATTCCCATTTCTTCCATATCTCTAATGTTAGCTTTATACGTATACAGGATATTGACTAGTTATTCTCGAGCTATGTACAATATGCGAACATACAACGAGAAAATTCTTAGCTTCGCCTCCAACCATGCTGAACTTCAACAAAAACTCAAATAGTTTCTTACGCCCAATATGTACGTCAATATTATTACTTTAAAAAAACGCTATAACTGCTTGTCATTTAACTTTCATTTTGGTTGATTATTTTATGAAAAATCTAATAAGATGATGATATTTATAAAAACAATCTCCTATCTGTGTGACACTCTCTTTTGTTCTTCCGTTCATTCTGCCAACTTCTTCACAAATCCGATGACATGAAATTTTCCAATTTAATCGGATTTTGAAATCTAAAACTGTGAAGGTCTTGGCATGCTCCGAAAGAAAATTGGTTATCAATTTATTAACCAAACGTTTATACACACTTGAAATGTGTTAACAAATTTTCGGTTTTGCTGCCTTTATATGCTTTAATAAAAGGCATAAGAACTGATGACATGAATGAAGGTCGTCGCTCGATAAGTATGATAAGGGAAAGTAAGCAGACTTTTTTTTGAAAGGAAAATCAATGTTATTTCGATCGTCTGGTATGTTTTTAATTCTTTCAGCTACCATAGAAAAAACTCTGCTAAATTCACGTGAACGTCGGAAATGGGAAAGTTGGCATTCTGTAATGTGAACATTTCTATTCACTGAGTGTTATCATCACAATTTGGGAAGATGGTGAGAAACGAAATCACTCATGGCCAAAATAGGTTAATAGAGTAAATGAGGAAATAGTAAAGAAGTTTGTATACATACGACCTAATTATGGATGTTTTTTTATATTCACGTAGGTACCTACAGATGAAAAACACTTATGGAAAGTTTAAAGACAAAATACATAGAAAGAAACTAGCTGCGTTTTCTACTTAAACTGCTTCATCAAAGCCTTTACTGCTCAATCTCTCTCAACTGAACGCCCCACCAGATTTTCATGTAAAGCAGTTTTGCTGCATCGGCCTTAACACCGTCCCTGCACTTGATTGTGGTTTTTCAACGACCAGTTTTCCCATGTAACGTTTTTTCAGCATCATCCATTCTTTGCAAAAAACTTGTTCAACGAAAACGTAGAAAATTGGGATTTGCTGATATTTTACAAGACCTACAATTCTCAAGAGGACGCTAGAGGCCAATTAACAGGCCGTAGAGCTAATGATGAAGGTGATAATAGTTTAAACTCCATATAGAGACCATAATAATTCTTATTGCACAGTTTCCATTGAATAGAGAGTATATTTTTAGAAAATCGTTTATACTCTTCGGAGAATTTTCCTCTAAAGTATTCCCCTATTAATAAAATATCTCAACAAAGTAATATTTTATAAGGCCCCTCCTTGTATATCAGTGGAGGTGTGAATGTAACATCTTTATGAAAAAGGTGGCTTGGATGAAACTCGCTAAAGAGTTCACTAGCTACATAAGTGCCCGTAGGTGCGTCGGTTAGCGAACAGTATTTTACCGAGAAGCTCCTGTCTATCACTTCTGTGGGTCTCTAATCCGGGCCTAAAAAAACACATCCTTCTTATCTTCCATTCCCAAGCGTAACCGACTAACCCCATTACGTCTCGGGAGTGGATCAGCTATTTAGTTGTTATCTTACCATTAATTTCTTTGCCTTTCTCTGCCTCTTTGAGCCTCGCAATGCTTAAGGTTCTCCTGGATGGCATTATCTCCACCTTTCTCTACACATCATTCGAACACATCATCTTGTCCAGGGTATTCTCCTGTATTAGCTTCTAAGGGATTTAACTTTTAAAACAAGGTTCATTCTAGTTCAGAATAGATTCAATGTTTTATGAAAATACATCGATGCATCGAGTAAATAAATAGTTTTTCAAAACATCGGATCGATTCGATGTATCGTATTGTAAACATCGAGTGAATTCGATCCATCGATGTATATTGAAAACCCTTACTCTATTCACGAATCCTCTTCGTTCCTTGAATTGTATTAAGCGGAGTCGTGAATAGAGTTAGTGAATAGGAATTATTGAAGATTAGATCTTACCATTTACCACAAGAATTTGGTTGCCTGATAATTTGAAGTAAGTCGTTGTTATAAAAAGTGTCGATAAGCTTTATTTCGATATCGTATATGACGTTAATAGGAAGAAGATTAGATTATCTTCCTCGTCGTTGATGAATGCAAGATTAGGACGGTTAAACTCGACCAGAAGAAATATACCGTCGGTACGGTTCGTCTAAATCATCATAGATACTTAGATTCGTCGGAAGTATTCTTTGACGGCTATAATAACTTCACCTCCTATCGAGAGTCCGGTGGCTTTGTAGCCTCAATCGGAAAACGTCCAATGCGATGCGATAAACCGTAAACGGTTTAACGTAGACCTTCTGCATGAGAGCACTAAAAAAGAGAATTTTCTGGGAATCTGCAACAAATCTTAAACCAGCAAACCGTTTCTGACGACACAAATATTGAAGAGCTGTGGAGCACAACAAAGGGTGCTATAATAACAGCAGCGGAAACAAGCATCGGCTATGTCCAAAGAAACTAGCAACACTGGATCCCGGACACAACCTGGCAAAAAATAGAACGCAGGAGGGCCCTAAAAAATAATGTGAACTCTACAAGCGACCCGGAAAGACGTCCCCAACTTGAATGGGAATACTCCAAATTACACCGGGAGTTAAAGAGAAGTGCAATGGCCAATGGTAAAGCAACTGGAAAAGATGGTATCCCGCCAGAATTGTTGAAACTGACTCAAGACTCATAGCAAATGCCCTACAGCCAATCCTGGATATAGCATGGAACCCTTGAATCTTTCCGGAGGATGGGACGGAAGGTATCATAGTCAAAATAACAAAAAAGGAGGACCTTGTGACAACTGAAGAGGCATCTGTCTATTATCTACTGCAAAATCTTGTCCCAAATATTATTATCAAGGATAAGAGAGGCAGTAGATCGAACGCTTAGAAGACAGCAGGCTGGATTCAGAAAGGGCCGTTCCTGCATAGACCATATTAACACCTTGAGAATCATAGTAGAGCAGTCTACTGAATTCCGATTCCCCCTTTACCTTGCTTTCGTAGACTATGAGAAAGCGTTCGACTCGGTTAATAGCAGCTTTATATGGTGAGCTCTACGGCAACGTGGGCTGCCTGACAAAATAAGAGATTTGATAAAAGTTCTATACAACAATTCCAAATGCTGAGTTCTCCATAATGGAAAATTATCTGACAGCTTTGAAGTGAGCTCAGAAGTACGACAAGGATGCCTACTTTCGCCATTACTATAATAAACGACATCCTTGTCAGCGCTCTAGATAGAAGAACAGGTGGTATACAATGGGGATGCTAAACCGCCTTAAGGATCTCGACTACCCGGATGATATCTGTTTGCTGGTCCACAGACACCAGGACCTCAAAAACATGATAAACCATTTGGCAACAAAAAGTAGTTCGGCTGGCTTAAGGTTAAATCCGAGTAAAACCAAAGAAATGTGGATAAATGCAAACGCCATTGAACTGACAGCGCCGAGTAACCGTTACGTGAAACTGGTAGATAAATTATGTTGCCTTGGTAATATTATTGCCAAAAACGGCGGTGCAGAAGAAGACGTCAGTTCCAGAATAAATAAAGCAAGAAGCGTTATCTGCATGCCTGTTTCACATATGTATGGAGATCGACGGAGATCTCAATTAACACCAAATTACGGTTGTTTAACTCCAACGTTAAGGCAGCTCTTTTGTACGGTTGCGAAACATGGAAGGTCACCCAATTCATCACAGGGCGCCTAAAAGTTTTCATCAACAGATGCCTACGACATATCCTAAAAATCCGCTGGCAAGATAGAATTTCGTGCCGTGACGGCCAAGAAAGGAAAGACAACCAAATCAGGCGAAGGAAATGGAATTGGGTTGGCCACACCTTGCGACGCGAAAACCAGAATCTAGCCAAACAGGCCCTTGATTGGAAGCCGCAAGAGTCGCACAGTGGTCGAAATCGGCAAAAAGATGGACAAAAGTCGAAAAAACTGAGATAATTGTTTGAAAATAAAGTTATAAAGGTTTTTGGGGTCGCTGATCACGAATTTGTTATTATTTCTTAAAAAAACAAAATGGCAGCTTCAAAATGGCGACCATCAATATTGAACACTATTTTTCAATGAAATTGGGATTGTGTTTTCCAGGTCGCTGATCACGAATTTGATATTATATTTTATTTTATTGGATATGGTAACGGTTTAGCCGCTAGGCCGTTTTGAAGTTGTTTTTTTAGAGTTTTACATATCACCCTGTATTTGTGTAACCCTATAACCTATTTTCATGAATAAGGTATCAGTGAGCGCAGAATACTGCCGCCTATCTAAAACTGTAAAAATCAAGGTTCTACCCTATCAACTTCCATAGTAATGAGTCATCACAGTCAAAATTTTGGTTTTTTTTAACTAAAATTTCAACCAAAATCACCTTTTTATCCATAAAATAGCTAGTTAACTAATTGAAAATATTGCAAAATTGGAAAGCTTGGACAATTTCCTATCAATAATGTCTGGAAAATTTTTGAAGTTATTAGCAAGTTTGATGTTAAAATTGACCTTATTTGGTACTTTTTGGCAAAGCTTAGGTGAAAAGGTACTAGAAAGGTAAGGAAAGTTAATTACCAAAGATAAAACGGTTCAATTTAAGCTAAGCACTACTTTAATAAGTTAAAAAAAACAAAACATGGATTACGCAGAATTTTGTACAAAAAGTGGAATTAAACAAAAAGGGGCAATTTCGGGCAATAGTTCTTGGAATATGTTTTTGCCAAAGGGTCAATAAACAATATAAGACAAAAATCAGAGCGGGATATAGCGGCACTTCTTTTGTAGGTCTGTTAATATAAAAAAAAAATTTTACTTTTTCTATAAAAAGACAGGTCAAGAAATCTTCACCGTGTTAAAAATATGTGAACAAATGAGTAATCTTGTTAATATTATTAAATTATACTTACTTTCCTTAGAATAATCCATTTTATAACATTTAAAAATATACACAACACTTCCTATGTATGTTTAAATAATTGGTTGCCGCGGGGGGTTAATGATGCTATTTCAAGCAACGCTTGCAACGGCCACTTTCAGAATGATTTTAAAAGGCAAGAAACGCTATTTGATTGGTTCTATTTGTCTTGTGCTATCCTAGGTACCCTAATCTAACAAGTTAAAACAAAAAAAGTTCCTAAATAAGACTTTCATTTTTCGACTTTTGGCCAGCTTTTTGGCATTTTCGACCACTGTGGGTCGCGTCGTTTTGGAAGACCTCCAAGAACGTGGAGGAGAACCCTATTAGCAGAGGCCGTAACAACTGGGAGATCCTGGTCAGAGCTGAGAGCTGTCTCGCAAAACAGAGTCCGCTGGAGGACAACTATTTCCGACCTATGTCCCGTGAGGGATTAAAGGAGCATTTAGTAGTTAGTAGTTAGTGTAGCATCTCCTCATTTAGGAATGTATCATTTAACCAATTTTTAGGGATCACGAGTACATTAAAAAGACGAGCAGAGTATTACTATCGGTGGCTAGATCTTCCTGTTAGATCGAGATTATGAGGGTTGTCCTGGTTTTGCCTTGTATACAGGTGAAGTCAATTTTGTTGTGCATGTAAGCAAAGAAAAGCCTTAGGTCGCGTGCACATTGAACAGCGTTGAGCTGTGAGCGGTGCGCGATGAGCGGTGTGCGGTGCTTAAACACCACGTAACCTACGCAAATAATCGAAAGTGTTCACATAGGACCACGATGAGCGCTGAACGATGAGCGTTACAACTGAGCGGTGTTTTCACCGCTTAAACAATCTAGATTGTGAGCGGCGGCGGTGAGCGCTGCAATTTAATTGGGGCATTTATTAATTACAAAATATGTATTTTTTGTCATTTTTATTTAAATATATTAAATTAGTTAGTTAATTTTTACAGTTAATCAAAAATGTAAAAAGTACTTTGCAAAATGATTTTGAATATTTTCCGCTACCCTTTATGCGCCATGTCCTTAAAGCTCTCAGTTGAAAATAAATTTGCGGAGTAATAACGTTCCATTTCTTGAAAATACTTTAGATCACTATAGACATCCGTTTTTCTTATCACGTTATGCAATAAGCAGGTACATCTTATTATAGCAATTGTCTTTTCTGGACAAACTTCGTTATCTTTTCCCAAGATGCGCCACTTAGCTCGTAAAATTCCAAATGCATACTCAATGCATTTTCTAGCAGTTGATGAACGATTATTAAAATTTTCTTTTATGTTGTTTAAGTTTCTCGACGGATATGACCTTAAAAGGTATGGTTTGAGAGGGTAGATATGTCTCAACCCCTTTCAAAACATGAGACGCTTCGATATTGGTTCCAGGTAACTCACAATTACTCGACAAGTAATTTCAACTTTACTATAAACATTGGTAAAAAATCAGAAAATTTCTTTGGATTTTGACGAAGATCTGCATATAATGTGTAGAACTCTCCCATTGTCAGTCGGCTTTTATTTATTATACTTATGGCTAACCTTTTTTGTCTTCTTAGCATAAGCCTTTTTAAATGTGAATTTTCAAGCAAAAGAACTCGCCTAGGCGCTTTTGACAACATTTTGCACAGACTACTCTACATAACCCGAAAATTGCAGCAAACCAATGTTCACACCCGAGTAAAAATAAATGATGGCCTTAGAACGGGCAAATTCCGACTGTGATTGAAACATAGTCCTCGGCCATCTGGCGGTTAACAGAAGGCTCGTTGCAGGACAGTACGGCCGTATAGGGGGCGATTGACGGTGAAACAACGGCCTTACAGTTCCAATAACGGCCATACGACGGTGGTACGGCGGCCGTATGGTTGATATTACGGGTATACGACGGTGGTACAGTGGCAGCAACGTGGATATTCGCCCTCCTATAAGAAAATATATTTCACTGCAATTAAATGTTTGATTTTTTTCGGTTGTGTTTTTTTTCAAGCCGTTAAATAACAAAACTTCCCACTAAAATATAAATCAACACGCACCACACATTTCACGTACAACAAACCGACGACTGGCGAGCCCGTTTCTCTTGTGCATCGATATCTTTAAGTGGGATAAATCGAAAGAACCATTTTACGTAACGAAAATGCTGAAGTTCCCATAAAACACATTCAACAATACATTTGGTGCAGATTCTTTTTTTGGCTAAAATTTCCCGTCGAATGCCCGTTTCTACAGCTGAGTACTTGGCCTCTTATATATTTTTTTGGTCAAATTTGGCCGTCGTAAGGCCGTATGTGCTCCCATTAAAAATGGTTAAAAACTCTACGGCCATCATATGCCCCTTAAAAAGCCAAGCGGCCGGTGTTCGCCCTTTATAAGGCCGTTTTTTATCGCACCGCACCGCTCACCGCTCATCGCTGTTCAATGTGCACGCGACCTTACATTATCGAAAACTCTCCTATATCCCTTAAACGAGATTGCAAATACATATTCTCTAACGAACCATTTCTGCTCAGCATATTTTGATAAATTGTTGTTATTGTACATAGAAAAAAATTTTCACAAGCCTGGGCAGAATTCTTCCCTTTGTTGAAAAATATACCGCAACTTTCTCTATTTTCAAATGCAAACAATTCGCCAACCCATTGCATCAATATTTATACACTTTAAGAAACACTCAAAATGTCACATTTAATGTGTGTCGCTGCGATCAGTGGCTTGTGACTTATGTATAGTCCAGTCATTTTAGACATTAAAAAACTAAGATTTAACAATAATTCCAAAAATTTAAAAAATTTAGTGAACCTATTGGTACACCGAGATAACAATAAATCTAAATTTGCAACCTTCTTCGAAGTCCAGAACATTGTTGAAATTGCAGATAAATGGAATTTGTCTGCATTTTCGCCAAGAAAATTCTAGGGCCGGGCGCCCACTAAAGTGATGTGGCAGTGACGTGTCAGTGGCGTGGCGGTCTAATGGCAAGTGGAAAAATTTATTCCCGTAAAATCAAATGAAGTAGCGCACATTGAAGTGGAGTGGCGATGGTGTGGCATCTGGCAAGTGGCGTGGCATCACTTGATTGCCACTAGTCTCCGAAAAGTTTAATTTTTGAGTGGTAAGTGGCAGTGGATGCCACTTCTCGTTAGTAATAAGATGGTGTTGAATCACTTACGCGATACGCTGCTTGCCACTTCGATCCGCGCTTAATAATTCTAATACCACTCCGCCACCATTCAACTGCCGCACCACTTTGTTTCCACATGACAGACCAAAACCATGACATTGCCACACTACTTTAGTGGGCGCCCGGCCTTAGAGTGCTGCAAACCTGGAGTAGCGCTAAATGTATTATTTTATACGATGTACCAGATTTGCAACCAATTTAAAGGTACGGAACATCGTTTTAAATTAGATGTTAATGTTTTTTTTTAATAAACTAACCGATAAAATTCCAAAACTTTTGGAATTTTCTCTGTAAGTTTATTTGCAAAAAACGGTAATTTTTAATAAAAGAAATGTTCCGTAACCTTAAATTGGTTGCAAATCTGATACGTGATATGAAATAACACTACTGCAAGTTTGCAGAACTTTTGGAATTTTCTTCGCGACAATATTGCAAAATTTCAGATTATCTTGGTTGGTTTTTCTGAAAAAAGAAATAACAATTAAGGGTTACCTTCGTTGATGTATATGGCCCAAGTCAGTATATTCGAAAGAGATTGTTAAGAATCTCATTGAAGATTTGAATTTCTTCGACTAATTTATGAATTACGATTATCTATCATATCAAACCAAGTCTATTAATAAAAAAATGATGAGTGCACCGAAAACATAATTTTAAAAGGATTGTATTTTATTTTTGTGTTTAGTAGAGGTACTGTGCTTTGCAACTGTGAAACTCAATCCAAAACTTTACCTAGTTTTATACGAAAAATAAACCGATTATAATAAATCTTTTTAATAAGAAAAATTGATTTGAATGAGTTAGCATCGTGAAATGAAGATTGTATACTCATATAAGAGAAACCCCTACAACGAGAATATAAATACATAAGTTTTTATTATAAAAATCCATCAAGGATCCTGAAACGATTCTGCATAAAATATTCACCGTATCTCAACTTATTTCATATCCCAAATAGAATAATTTATGATAAACGAAAAAATAGAGCTTCGCAGTACTGTAATATCCGATTATCCGCGGTTCATTAGATGATACCAGAAAAGATTGAAATTGAAAAAATTCAAATTTATATGAAAACCAATTTGCATGATATCAACTCTGTGTCAAGCTCAACCTCACGTAATGGCAGCAGTATTTTTTATTGATTTCTTAGGTGAGTTTAATCGCATCAGGTAAACCGCTATATAAATTGTTTGCTGATGCCACGGCTGTCACCTGCTACTTCCGTTCACCCAAAAAAAAAGTCTCCATTCACTTTAAGAATACATAACATAACATATAAGCACATCGTGAATATGAATGAAATATAAAGACAGGACGATTTGGAGAAGCCTTCATCTCCTTTTCGACTTCCTAGCAGGATTCTGTGGAATCTCTTTCCCGATGAAACACTAAGAAATATCGATAAAAATTACCTCCGGAATAAATCGAATGTCAAAGGCGGCTTATCAGATCCAAGTTTTCATCCTTCCTCCTCCTTTTTGAATTGAGGCAACTTTTTGCCACAGATTTCGTTCAGTCACGAGATATTCGCCTCAGGGATTTTTTTTGGGGAAACTTGGATCCTGGCTCCTTTTGCGATTATACAAAAAAAATCCTCGAAGGCAAGTACGGAGCTATTACCATCTTCCTTCAATTATTCAAGTTTATCCAAAGGCTTCACGTACTTGTATACCGTTATTATTGGAAAATGTTCTTCCTGTTTACGGCTTAGCAAAAGGATACATGCGTCAAAGGGATTTTCACCTTGTCGTTAATGGGATTGACTACGGCACATCCGACTTATCTGGCAGGATACTGGTTACTGGTGTGAGGACAGGATATCTTTTGTTTATTTGTATCAAGCATGACTCCGGTATAAGTGCCTTGACAGCCTTAACGAGGATATATTAAGCACGTACATCTAAATAGGGGGGGCTCTTGCTGTAATGGTGGGGATACATTTAAACATGTACATAAATAGAAATAAGGTCTCATAATAGAAAAGGTAGCAGACCTCTGATGTCAAAGTTGGGATTTAATTAGATAATAACTGATGTTGAAAGTGTTCAAAATTTTAAGGATATTCAGGATTTAGGAGATAAAGTTCGGAATTGAAACGGGGTGGGAAGTGGGATTTTTTTTGGAAAACTCTTTAAATTAAATTTTTATAAGTCATCTCCATTATTTTGATATTTATCAAGTTTCTTTTAAGGTTTATGATTTGATTTGCTGCTTTTAAAAACAAATCTGTTTCCGAGTTTAGAACGCACGCACGGACAACAAATGAAAGAGAAATGCTTTTTGGTCGCGTGTTTGACACGCAACTTCTAGTGGTGGGGGTGTTTAGCTGGGTGTGCCCATAGGATTTTTGTTTTTCTTTATCTAATAAAACCTACGTGGCCTAGATCGAGTTAGTTTTTTTTTATTTTCTAAGAATGGCTTTAATAATTATCCTTAGTTATGAAAAGATTAATCAAGTGCCTTACACATAATTTCTACTTTTTAAAGAAAAAAAATGACGGTGGGTGTTGTAATTTTTACGATTTATTGCCCAACGAAGTAAAGCATGAAAATCATCAAATCGATTTTTGTACAAAATAGAGTTTTAAGAATTTGGTACAGAATTTATAGACAGACAGTACAGCACAGTAAGTAATAATTTACTCTTTACTCCCTTCGCGCACTCCCGACTTGATCATGCCGGGCGGCACCGCAACTTAACTTACATCGGCCAGTTGATGGGAATCGTCTTGTGTAAGCAGGCATACTACTGCAACAAGAACGTCACGGTTACCATGAGTGATCTTGAACTATATACAAGAGAAACCCCAATACAAAACTGTTTGTGCTGTTTTTTGTAATATTCGGGGTCTTCTTACAAATTGCTTTCCGTTTTGTGCCATCTGCGCGTTATTCTAATACTAAGTGAAGCCAGAGTCACACGTGATTCTGATTTATATCGATATCAGGTGACTGTGCGGGTATACCTTAGTGCACAACTTCTCCAACCATCCGGGAGTATGTATGTATGTATATTAGAAATCACGTGGTCTTTCAGAACATATACAATAGTGCATCTTCTGCCATCTTCTTGATCTATTTCTTACTTTTCATCCAACACTGTACTCCGTCGAAGTTAGCTCTACCCTTGGCAACTAAAACCATGCCAATATCCCATATCCATCTTTTGCCCCAACCGACACGGTTCTTAAAAGAACTGTCTAACACTATATGAAAGAGAACTGCAATGCACGGAGTTTTCTTCAGGACCCATGAAGTGTAAGGATATCTGAAAGAGCTTGAGGTCAATACTTTAGAAAAGTGTATACTAAAAAATGTGTCACATCATTGGCTATACCTCTGCGCAAACTTTAAGTCCTGTTTTAGAGGGTCTGGATTACATTCAGACTCTTGGAAAAACTAGCTGATATCAACCCGATTCGAAAAAGTGTGAATCTAAAAAACCTTTCTAACTACCGCCCAATAGCAATCACTTCTATTCTCTCCAAAATCATGGGGGAAATAATCAATAAAAACCTGATGAAACTCTACACGAGAGGCAGTACGGATTTAGACTAAAAATGTCTACTGGCGACCTTCTTGTGCGTTTAACCGAGATATTTCCAAGGCTTTTCACAGAGTACGGTAAACTTCTCAGTTATCTAACTAAACTCCAAAATTATTGATATGGATTTGAGGTATAAGGAACTGGATTAAGAGTTTTCTTTCTGGCCGTTCGATCTAGGTATTATTGGATGGCGTCGTATCTAAAACCTACAAGTTATCGGACGACGCTCCGCAGGGGTCAATCCCAGCACTCGCACTTTTCCTAATATTTATTAATGCTCTTTTGTTTACGAGGGAATGATGAGAATCCTACATCGGTCAAGCAGCAGGGATTGTGTGCGACCGCCTGCCTAAGGATTCCATGCCTATGACAGGAAATTCCGCTGTGGTACCCACCCAGACAGTTGTGTCAGATTCCTACTAACTAAACTCAGCCACCCTTTTTTGCATGACGTTCAAGTCTAGACCGGCACGAGCCGTCAAGGCCAGCAAAAAAACAAAGGGATCCCTCAAAGGGCTCACCAGAGCCGGAACAGTCTAGCCATCTAGCTACCTAGCTGCTACCTCTCCTTGAATTTATTTGCCTTTCTCTGTTTCTTTGTAATGCTTAAGCTTCTGGTGAATGGTCTTCAGCGCCACTTCCATCCTTTTCTACACAACCTCCGACCTTATCATATGGTCTAAGATGTTTTCACGTGTTAGCTGCACTTCAGAAACTGCTTCCAACGCAGTCCTATGCTCCGAAAACCTAGGGCATCTAAAGAAGACATGCTCCGCGTCCTCTTTATCGTCCGGGCAGTCCGGGCAGAACGGTGAGTCGTCCAACCAGAAGCGATGAAGGTATGCCCTATAACCTCCATGTCCACTCAGGAACTGTGTGAGGTAATAACTCACTTCCCCATGTTCCCTTATCCCACCTTAACCCACTTCTCCACATTTGGTATAAGTCTATGGGTCCTTAGAATCGTCCCACCTCCTCTGCCATATTGCGATGGACTGGCTGCGCGCCAGAGTCCTCCGTACTTCCTTGGACCCCCTTTTGCATATTCCGGGTCGTATAACGTCTCGCCCTCCATTGCAAGAATATCAATGGGAATCATTCGAGCTATCACGCATGCTGCTTCGTCAGACGTAGTACGGTATGCACAGCATGCCCGAAGGGCACTTAACGCAGAGTTTATTTTCTTCCTATTGCCAGTTCTGTCCAATGCCGCTTCCCACACTAGCGCTGCATACAATAGGACCGAATTAAAAATTCTTGTGATGAGGAGGCGTCGGCTTGACCTGCGGCCCCCTATATTAGGCAGCATCGCGAGTGCTGCGCTGATGGCGGAAGCTTTTTCCATTATGCCCGCCAAGTGTACCTCGAAGTTCAGCCTTCGGTCAATCATCATTCCCAAATACCTAAGTGCGGGCTGGGAGCGGAAGACCTGGTCACCTACTTTCACCGCTCTGGTCTCCACCTTTTTCCGCTTGCTGATTAACACTACTTCTGTTTTGTGCTCAGCTAGCATTAGACCAGCGTTCTCGAGCCATGTTTTTATTTCCCATATGGTTTCGTTCGCGAATATCTCGATTTCGTCGAGTCGCTTTCCTACTACAGCTACCCCGATGTCATCGGCGAACCCAATAGCGACCGCTTCTCGCAGGAGTCGTAGCGCCAGTACTTCATCGTACATGATGATCCACAGAAGAGAACCTAGGATGGAGCCTTGGGGAACTCCGAACTCTCTGTGTTTAATTCTTATTTTTTATTTTAATATAATAAACAAATGTTTTCTTCTTATTTTTTATTTTAATCTAAAATCAAACACATTCATAATAGCCTATTGATTATGTCCTAAAAAACGGGGCAATAAGGAACTAAGACTTTCACGGGTTTTTATTGCAGAAACCGGTCAATGGGTCATTTAAGAAGAAAAAACCGCGGAGTGCTATTAAATTAGGGGGTGGAAATTGGAGATAGGGGTGAAAATGGACCCTAGAGAATTAAATTTCCCATCGAAATGGCTTATTTGAAAAATTTTGAAAATTTTTTCGGTCAATTTTTAACCAAAATTTTTTTTCAAACTAGCATCTTAAAGGAAATTTTGTCTACTTTTTTTTCTTTAAAGCAATGCCTATACCTATCTCTGACCCAAAAAAAGTTATAGGCTAAAAAGCAAAAAACTAAAATTTTTATTTTTATTATTTTTATTTTTATTTTTGTTTCAACATTTTTGGCATAAAAAAATTTTTTCAAAATTTTTCAAATTAGCCATTTCGATGGGAAATTTAATTCTCTACAAAAAGTTTTATATAAAGTATATCGAAATTTTTCTTCGTTTGCGAGCCATATTGAAAAAACTGGAAAGGGTCTATTTTCGTCCCTATCTCCAATTTCCACCCCCTAATTTAATAGCACTCCGCGGTTTTTTCTTCTTAAATTACCCATTGACCGATTCCTGCAATAAAAACCCGTGAAAGTCTTAGTTCCTTTCTATACGACGTAATCAATAGCCTATAAAGAATCAAAAAAAAAACAAAAAAACGCAACAGCACCAAACTTTTTTAAACCAACACCAGTTGAGATGACAACAAAACTAAAACAAATGAGCAGAGAAGCAAAAAATGATGCAATCCATCAGGGTTGTTGGCAAACTCAGCCCGTGGTGATTGTACTTTTTCAGCACCGTTGGTGGCGTGACAGTCGGGTGAAAGATGTTCAAAAACGCCAGTGAAATTCAGTCGTTAAAATAATTTGTTTAACATAATGTTTTTAACACCCTGACTCCCTCGTCTGACTCGCAGTGTAGTGTCCTATCTACTAGGAATGCCCTGCTCTCCATCGCCTCCAATCCACTTCACAGCTTCTCTGATGACGGAACTCTGCGTTACTCTTACGCCTGTTTAGAAGGGCCATTGTTCTTCACTCGTCGGAGGTCTTCAATACGTTCTACCTTTGGCTGGCTCAAAGCAAATGGTAGTAAAAGAATCGCCAATTGGGCTGCTGACCATATCGAGTTCCGAGCCTCGGGCCCAACTCTCTCGTTAGCTAGGACGCGGCTTCCTCGTTGCCATCTATGTCCATCTTCCACTACCTTGGAGCGCGTGGAATGTGATGGATATTCAATTAAATTTTTACCCCGTTTTTGGCTCCACGTACACAAATCACAAAATCAAAACGAAAGTTCTGGAAGATAGAACATTGTCATAAAAATCCGATCCTCTCTCAAAGATCCGCTTCTGCTTGTTGCACCCAAACAATTGTCTGGGACCGTTTAGAGACTGCAAGAAGGCAGCCACTTGTAGTTAACCAAGCGTCACTTAAGGCCCAATTACAGTGAACGGATGAGAGCGGAGCAGAATCGGATTGATCTGTCAAAGTGGTTTTCCGAGCATGCGTTTTCCATTTGAGCGATTACAATGAACGGATTCCCGCGCATTTGATCGGATCTGAGCGGATTCTTTTTCGTTTGTTTAGAAATCGGCGGATTGGGCTGTCCGAATTTTTGTAAACAAGTCAAGTTTTCTTTTTTTTATAATTTAAAAAATATTTTCTGACGAATAAATTAATAAGAGAAGTAAAACAATACGAATTATTATATAATAAGGCGAAAAGTGGTTTTAAAATTACACAAAACACTTTGACATTTAAACTCGAACAGGTCCGTTCATTGTAATCAGTGCAGTTTCCTATCCGCTCCGGTGCGTTTCTTTGACATTTTAATCCGCTTAGATCCGTTCATTGGAATTGGGCCTTTAGATTTTCAGTTAAGTCACGTCAACGAAATGTTGACGGATAGCTATAGGCTGACTGAAAACTTCCTGGTTGAAGTAATATGCAAATGGTAGACATGAAATGAGAAGTTCGAACTATAAACGAACTACATACATATGTCATGCTTTATATCTTATACGAGTACAGGGATTCCGCAAAACATATTGAAAAATGTTAGCCACCAATATGAGACTTTGCGAGCCGAATATACACAAACTAACAAAGTCGAGCTCTCTACACTTATGTATTTATCGGGTTTCTTGTTTTTTTTTTGACTTTCTCTTTCTAAATTATTGTTCTACAAAAACTTCAACCATTTCGATATTTTTTTTCTTTTTAACACTTTCTTTTCATTATCCCTCTCTACTCATTGAAGGGCGACAGTGTTTGACTCCTGTGTAACCCCAAAGTCCACTTCACCCTTTTCAGCACCAAACCGCCCGCAACAGAATTACACATTTTTCTCTTACCACGCAACAATCATCTGAGTCTTATCATCAACCCTTGAAGGCTGTCCCCAGCCAGTTGCGATTCCATTTGATTGAATTGGAGTTCTGCACAAACCTTTTGGTTGTCGGGATTAGTGAGTATTTTTTATAGGTGTACCCAAGTTCTTGATTTTCTTGTGCACACACTTCTAGTGCATAAATTTCTGCTCGAGACATTGTGGTGGTCGATTGCATGAAACAATTTCACCTTATGGTCTACCACCACCTCGTAAAAATGCTGCTTGGCTCACGAATCGTAGGTGTACCATGTTATACTAGTTTCCAGTAATTAAATTCAGACATCATGTGGCTCGGTCATTCGTGTTCTGGAGTAGGGTTTGAAAATGTTTATCGAAATTGCCTTTGTGAGGTTGAGGAATTTCTTTAAGCGTTAATACTATTTTACCAAAATTATTGCCTTAAGACAATTCTTTGATGCTTCTTCGTATTTTCATTTCTAGTTCAAAAATTACCAATTTAATTACCCCACTAAGTAAGGGATGTAGGTTAAGCTAGCAGTTATTTTTCATGTGGCTTTAGAAATTTGTATCTGGTGAAAGTTAAAAGACATAAAAATTAATCGAAAGGTCCTGGGTATAGAGGCTGTTTTTGCTGCAGAGACATTAAGGTTTAGAGAAACCTTTGTAGCATCTTTTAGTCAAATTCAATTGGCTTTTTTATAGTGTGAAAATGGTTTTATCGGGAAAATCCCACTAAGTTTTTTGCAAGACTATATAATTTGTTTTGGTTACATTGTTGCAGAGCCATAGATTTCGTCCCACCTGGTTGATCGGTTCGACAGCGTTCTTTTCGGATTTAAAAGCCTTAAATATAAACGAGGATAATCCTTAGTCGTAATTTTAACATAAGCATCGACCTGGATTATTTCGCATAAAATTCAAGATATCCAATTTACACTGCATTTTTCTTGTGTAAAATTTGGAAATCCCATTGTAAGCTTTTTATTTGCATACAAGCAAGCTACGATCTTGTTGAATATTTATATTGGTATAGATTGAGAGTTTTCTTTATGGTAGTATTGGGTGGTGTCGTATATAAAGCATAATCCATCTCCGCCGGTGTTTCCCAGGGGTTAATACTATGAAACGATCTTTTCCTAATTTTTATAAATGATGAGATTTCAATCCGTACCATCGCACTTCAGAGCTTCGCTAATAATGGTACTCTGTGTTGTCTTTTTGAGCGTGAGCTCATGTCCAATTCTATCAGCAGGGACATTGAACTCATTCTTGACTGGGCTACAATCTACAAGTTCTACAAGTTCTACATACGGCTTCGCCTCGAGTACAACCCATTTATCTGGGCGCGGAACTTAAAAACCACCTCAGCAGCGTCGCCTAACAACAAAACTGCGCCATCTAACTTATCTGTAGGTTCAGCCACAGTAGGAATGTGGCAATCCTGAAAAAAATGTATCGCTATAACTATAGCGACTGTTCCACTGAAATTAATGCATTTGTGCAATATTTTCCACGCGACACAAGACGGACCCACTCTGCTCACTCACATACACTGTAGTTTTGCTTTTGGTGTACAGTACGGTTTAGAAGTTAATTTCTAAATAGAACAACTCGACTATGGAATAAGGTTCCACAGTCAATATTTCTGAACACATATAATATCTCAGAGTTCGAAAGTAAGGTTTGTCGTCATCTTCTAAACCAACTCCCTATCCTTGAAAAATGAATGACTTGATAGTACAAAAGGTGATTCCTAAGCTTGATTTTTTCACATAAAAAATGGATGGTGTGCAGCTGACAGAAAATAAGATTTGAAAGTCGCATTGTTAAACTTGAAAATTCTCATATTTTAGATTAGTTGATGCTTAAGCATTTCAAAACTATCACTGTTTGCGGGTAAATATTATCCTTGATGCATGATATTGAAAATCCTCATAAATAATCCTCGGTAATCGTTTCAGTATGCGGAGCTAGGTTTGTGGATCATTGTGCCTCCAACTAAGTTGAAAAAAGGCAGGGGTGGTAGCACGTTAGTTGTTTCAATCTACCTCTTCATACAAAAATTCTGAATGTTTGTATGAAGAGGTCGATTGAAACAACTTCCGTGCTACCGCCCCAGGTGAACTCATCGACGTTTCGAAATCATATTGTGATTGGGCGCATCCAGCGCATTCTAGCTGAACAGCACAGCGTAAAAAGTAACTCAGCGGTGTGTGTCGGCGGGATTGGATAGCTAAGTTAGAATTTATTTTGACAACTATATTTTTTTTTCTATTTTATAATAACGTCAATTCGCTACCGCTGAGTTAAGCGGCCAACAGACGATCAACTTGGGTTTTCAACCGGTTGTCCACTAGGCCTAGTTGTTCACGAGTTGCACGTCTGTAGTCGTGTTTATGGTTGAAAGAACCGTAGATAAATAGTTGAAGCAAGTTCAAAATTTTTAGTTTTTTGGAAGGCGGAGTTTCGAGGTTTCCAACCAGTTTGCGCGTCTGTAGTGACGTTGACAACTGCAATGGGCAACATCATTTTAAATCGTGAGCTTGAGCAGTGAACATCAGCGTGCTTTGCAATCAAAAATTGAAAATGAAATGATGTTTGCAAACTGGTTGATAACAAGTTGAAGCGTGTGTACACTTTCTGCTGACAATTGGTTAACAACCCTAGTTGATCGTCTGTAGGCCGCTTTAAGCATGCCACCTAAAACTGACCATGAGAAAACAGCCATTTTCAAATTCTTTATTGATAGTCATGGCCAGTGTTTCCACGCCACTTCCTCAAAAAAGTATCCAAATGAGAAAAATATAGGATCCAAAAAGTATCCAATACTAGAAATTTCAAAAAATTTACTACTCTGCATTAAAAACTTCTATAATATAATGATAAGCAATCCGTATGCATTCTAAACATAAAAATTAAAACACAAGTGATAACGAAAAAAAACTTAATTCATTTATTCATCTGAAGTAACTTATTAATACTCAACAGTAAAAAAAATACTGTTTAAAAAATACGTTTCCTCTTTCTTATCTTAAATTCACAAGTTATATATTCTAACTTCACATTTTCAGTTCATTACTTAAACAAATATTGTTTTTAAAAAAAGCACCTTCAACTTATTAAAAATTCAGTTCTTTTCTAATTCATTAGTAAATTTGTAGCCTACTTAATAGTCGAAGAGCCCGTGGCCAAAAAGTTCAAGAGTTTTATCAATGCTTATAAAAGTTTTCGGTCGTAAAAATAATTTTAAAAATAAATGAAAGATGTTTTTGGCGAATGAAAAGATTGGATAAATTTTTCTATTTAAAAAGTATCCTTTTAATAAAAAAAGTATCCGCGTATCCAAAAATTTAAAATGTATCCAAAAGATACAATTGTATCCAAAATGGAAACCCTGGTCATGGCAGCTCAGCTCCAACAGGAGATTGAAAACGTTTGAAATCGAAATGGTAGTCCGATGGAATGAGAGGAATTCTTGAGAAGAATACGATTTCTCCTGTTAAAATCGTGGCTTCAATGACGTTTCTGTCTAGGCTTTTCATCTGAAGCTTGGTGCCCTTACACAGTTTTGGAGGATTCAACATTATTTCTTCAGATTCATACTTTACATAAGAAAGTTGCTGATGCTTTTGGCTAATTCGTTTGTTTGAGTGGGAATAGCTCTTTCCTTCTTTGGAGTAGATGGATATCCGGATATATTCTATCAGTCAGCGTGATCAAATCTGCAACAATATTACCAAGGCTATTCGAAATATTTATTCTTTTTTCTACTTCGGGAATCTTTCCGTCACCTATTAGTCCAGGGAATCTACGAATGACCATGATAAAATCGTAAAGTGTGCTATCGAGATGCAAAAAAGTTGGTCGGGTAGAAGAAAAAATTCTAAGAAAGATAGCGTTTTTTGCATCTTTCCAGCTAGTGCAGAATATAACCTAAAAAAATCGGAAACAGTCGAAAAAAGGGTTTTTCGCATTTATAAAAAAAAACAAAGCAATATACAAAAAAAAGTTAAATTAGAAAGTTGTAGAGAATAAAAATGCCTATCGAATGACACTTGTTGGATACTCGTTTTCTACTTGGCAGAGGTAACAGTATGTGTTAATTACAAATAATTATAAAAAAAATTGAACCGTTCACAGCGAAAACAAAAAACGACGATTTTCGAAGAAATTTCGCGATTTACTCGGGCAATAACTAACGAAATCGTATCCAACAAAAACGCTATCTTTCATAGAATTTTTTCTTCTACCCGACCAAATTTTTTGCATCTCGATAGCACACTTTAGAATTTTATCATGGTCATTCGTAGATTCCCTGGACTAATAGTAATCATGCGGGTCACATACATAGATTTCTCACGGAAAAATGGAGAAATTTCTTTTGCACTGATTCAATCCTGTTACTATTTACGTGAAATATAAGATCCCAGATAGGGCATTACATACTGTGTTTCCATGAGCCAGGGTAGAGTTTTCGTTAAGTAAACTGAAAGCTTTTTCTCTCAAGATCACTCGATGCTGTTTCCATGACGGTTCTGGGTTAAAGTGACAGATAATTAATTTTACATTGGGTCGCCGTTGGTTTATGTGCAGTGAAGGATACTGAAACACACACATATACAAAACCCGGCTTAATCGGACGGGCTTCGTTGAGTTTTCTTGGATTTAACGACACTTTACTCAGTCTCCGTTTCCATGGGCGCTTAATCTGAGTAAACTCAGGATAAACTCTGCATGGAAACACAGTAACATTCGAGGAAACGGCGACTAATAAGCAAAAGATTGCTTTGGTAGTCAATACATTGCCGAATTCTGTAGCTCTCCTCTTTATGAAACCTCTGGCAGTAATATTATTACACAGCAGATTGAAATTACTTTTTTTTGCCTAGAAACTTAGATCTACGATATGATCAACCTGTATTAATATCATGTCGTTGAGATAATAGTATTTCCTCTGTGGGTTTTCCTACGCGAGAAGGTAATTTTATGGCATTTTCTGGTGTTTAATTGCAATATATTGGTGGTGCATCAGTCTTATAAGGCAGTGAGTATCGCCTGCAAGAAGGAAACATCAGTTTGGCACTGAACGACACTATATACAAGTCGTCGTAGTAAAAGAGAGAGAAAATATTGAAAAGAAGAGGACCAAGATGACTATTCTGAGGAAAGCCAGAGGTTACTGTGCTTTCATTAGATAGAAATACTTGGAATCTGGTAACTTCTGCTCTTCCGTTCAGATATGTTTTTAACCATTCTAAGGCTGAACCTGATATACCAAATTTTAATAATTTTGCAATAAAAATATCATGGTCCACTCGAGCAAAGACCTTGCTGAAGTCAGTGTGCACAACATCGATTTGATGGCCGCTCTTCATACCATATAGCAGTTCGGAGATTAGGACCATAATTCCCGGTTCACATTACTCCATTCCAGTAACCCAGCGAGTCAATCCAGTCCAGTGCTAGACTGGACCATATCGTCCACATTATTCCAGTCCAGTAATCCAGCGAGTCAGACCGGATCATATCATCTTCATTATTGCAGTAATTAAAAATTTATTTTTTCAGTTTTCCAGTTTTCATGTTCCAGTGGCATTCTAGCGCTAGTTTCGATCGCTGGACTGGATTGCTACTGGAATAATGTGAACCGGGCATATAGTTTAAAGTTTTTGGACGCCCTTTTCTGAAACCGCGTTGTTTTCCATTAAGGTAGTTCTCCTGCAAAACAGTTCATTTAGGATTTTTTTTTAAATTTGGCATGTTTGTTCGAAACAATGTCCCTCTTGTGTGTGTGTGAAATTTCAGAACGATCTGACGTACAGAAACTGAGATATTCGATATCAAAGTTTCGATTTGATTGCATGGGCATTATGGAGAAATGTGTCTGAAGAGGCATTTTTTTTACATTTTTCATCACTGATAATAACCGTATTTAAATTTTTTTTGACAAACTAACATATAGTCCAGTCAAATTAGTCGAAAAAAGAGGATGAAATTGCATTTTAAGAGGTACAGAATTTTTTTTTGGCATTTGTTCGGGTACACCTCACAATGATAAAACCAAGTTTGTGGGGTCGCAGGGCTTGGGAAAAGCCGCCATCTTGAATAATAGGAAGAGCTTGTTTATATTAAATAGCCCATTTGCATGCAATGATAGCTGAGAATGATCAATGACAAAGTTGTGGAGAATAAAATTATCTAAAAAATGAGCCCTCAATAAGCTCTGTAAGTTGATTTGGCACAAAGTTATGGTCGGTCAAAGTTCAACCATGATCGTGTGGTGAGGGTTGAATGCAGTTTTTTGCAATTAACTCGCCAAATGTTAATTTTTTTGGCTTAATGCCCATTAACAAATTTAAAGGCCTAGTAATTACCTTTCAAATGAGCCCTTAATCGTCGTTATCGCTTATGTAGTTTGCGAGCAATCCAACGCCAAATTTCGCACTGGACGTGCCTGAAATAACTGATAACTCCATTTTTTTGGAATATTTCGTTAACGGTTGCTCATATGAAAAAGTACTAAATGCCAGGAATATGGGCAATGAAAATATCTTTCCAACGAGGTATTGGTCGAAACTCCATGTAGTTTTATGTCCGCGATACAGTGGGTCAAAGGTCAACTGAAAGGTTTACGAATTTTTAGTTATTTAACAACTTTGGAAAATTATAATTATGGGAAATAGTAACTGAGAATCACCAGTTTTGACATTCTGACCTTGAATTTTTTTTAGTAAATCACTGAACAAGAGAATGTGATAAAGGTGACTAGTGTATAAAAAAACCTATTAACAATAATGGCCATAGCCTTACATGAAACTCAACCCAACTTTTAGCAACTAAACTCAACCCAACTCAACTAAACTTAACTATTATTCTAACTCTTAGCAACTAAACGCAACTCAACTCAAGAAAGCTCGACTGAACTCAACTAAACTCAACCAAACTCAACTAAACTCAACCAAATTCAACCCAAGTCAACTAAACTCAACCCACACTATTTCGGAAAAGCATCTTGGATCTTAAACCTTCGATTGTTATTCTTTCTTTCGTCAGAAAGTTTTACTGATTGATAATTATAGTTTATCGTCAAACATTTTATTTTTAGAATGTGAAAACTGGTGGTTCTTAGCTACTATATCCCATAATTATCATTTTCAGTTGTTAAATATCTAAAAATTCGTAAATCTCTCCGTTGACATTTGACCCGCTCTATCGCGGACATAAAACTACATGGAGTTTCGACCAATACCTCGTTGGAAAGATATTTTCATTGCCCATATTCCTGGCATTTACTACTTTTTCATATGAGCAACCGTTAACGAAATATTCCAAAAAAATGGAGTTATCAGTTATTTCAGGCACGTCCAGTGCGAAATTTGGCGTTGGATTGCTCGCAAACTACATAAGCGATAACGACGATTAAGGGCTCATTTGAAAGGTAATTACTAGGCCTTTAAATTTGTTAATGGGCATTAACCCAAAAAAATTAACATTTGGCGAGTTAATTGCAAAAAACTGCATTCAACCCTCACCACACGATCATGGTTGAACTTTGACCGACCATAACTTTGTGCCAAATCAACTTACAGAGCTTATTGAGGGCTCATTTTTTAGATAATTTTATTCTCCACAACTTTGTCATTGATCATTCTCAGCTATCATTGCATGCAAATGGGCTATTTAATATAAACAAGCTCTTCCTATTATTCAAGATGCCGGCTTTTCCCAAGCCACTGCGACCCCACAAACTTGGTTTTATCATTGTCAGATGTACCCGAACAAATGCCAAAAAAAAATTCTGTACCTCTTAAAATGCAACTTCATTTACTAATTTGACTGGACTAATAGTATTGTAGGATTGTTGACGAATCGTTCTAAAAAAAAATTGATTCTGACGTTCAGTTTTCGAGTAATTTGGATTGAAAGTCGATAAAATCTATCGCGGTCGCACAACTCGAGCGAAACGAAACAGTGAGAGGGGAGGAGCGAAAGAAGTGTGACAACACTGTGCGACTGCAACTTATCTCTGGCCGAGTTTGGGACTCTTCTAACGCTCAACAAAAGGAACGACGGTAAAAGGACCCACTACGGGCCATAACATTTAGAAATTTTTTTTACCAACAGAACTACCTTAAGATTATAGGGTCGATTAGAGGGCAATCTTGTCATAAAACAGTTTTTCAAATAGTTAAGGGATTGATCATAAAAAGATAAGTGTCCATAGAGTGATTATCGCAAAATTTATAGATATTCAGACCAGTAATTACCTTGTCAACAGACAGGGATATGTCATTTATAAGAACGAAAGTGTCGATATGGGGCTATAAATTTCGGCAAACTTATCAGCGAATATCAGCGTTTTCTACCATTCGTCATTGTTGTTGGAGCCTTGGTCCCGAGGCCTTTTGTTTAATATAATTAATATTTCATATTTTCAGAATAAATATGCCATTGGAAAATTCAGTAATTGATAAGAATGTGACACAATCACTTCGTTTACACATAAAACAACAACTAATGTTGAAATGTTGGCAATAAATTTATTATACCAAACAACGTTTTGTCTTTGCTTGGAATTTGATAGTTATTTCAAAAAAAATCGACTTCTCCAAATAGGAACATTTGTATATGGAACGGTTTGAGTAATAAATTTTATTCAAACCCCACTAAAATTGCTGCAGCCTTCATTAAAACTGAATTAATTTCAAGCAGATTCACCCATCATATTTCATATTTTCCCATATATTCATATAAAGTCATCAGAGGTTACTATATTGAGTAAATAAATAAAAATCACCACTTAAACAAAAATTCCTTACAAGATTTACCGTCAGCATGAACCTGTTTAAGGCGGCAACAAATCATTTTAAGTCAAGCAATCAATCCTTGCCTCCCAAGAGGTGAAATTCATCCTTATTTTTTCCCGTTTTTCTTGAACAACTTTTGTACACTTCTGCTGTCTTTTTGCTCACCCCATTTCACCTATGACGTGATACAATAATTTATCTTCGCAAATTATTGTAATACTTTCCCCCATTGACAGGTGGGAAAGTGCCGCGGATGCCATTATTTATTTATATTTTTTTTTCAGTGCGGTTTTATTTTTTCCTCGTTTCTAGCAGGAAACGATTCGTGGCAATAACGCGTATACTCGTTAAAAACCACTACAACAAAGAGATTTTTATGAAATGCTAGAGCTCCGAGGTAGAGCTTCACCCAGCAATAATGAATCCGTATGCCAGGTATGCGGATTACAATCGTCCTCGTAATATGTACTTACGAGTAATAAACTTGGCAAGGCTATCTTGAGAAAGTCAACACGCAACGCAATCTAAGAAAATGAAAACGATTGAGTCATTAGTCCTGTTAAATGTGAAAGAATCCTGGCATGTAATGCTTGGAAAGTGGGACTGATTACGTATAATGTCGTCCCCTCAAGCGAAAAAAATATATGTACGACTCCTTAAGTTGTCTTGACGGAAATAGAGTAATGACATTTATGTTGGATAATAAAAGAAATCGTATGGTAGGTATCTTGGCTTGTTGGAGTGAATCTTAGCACTTAGCTTAATGGCGCCTCCTTTACTTTCGTCTTAATCCACAAAATTGGATGGAAATTGTGTCATCAGTGGTTGCGTTAATCGTCGACCTTAAAGGCACGTTAATATGCATAACCAATATACTGTTTACACGAAATCCTCCGCTTCGTATACCCACATCGGAATTCACCATGTTCATTGTATCCTATTATTAATTTACCTGATCTATAATTCAAAACAAACATTTACATAACTTGCGTGGAAGTTTGGGTCGATAACTCATATAAGCATTTTGCCAGAAATGTTTGTTTAGGGCTTCCTTAAGGATATCCCCAGGACAAATCAATCACATCCCCGGCACACAAAACCTAGATGGGGTGATGAGGGCGAAGATAAGAAAGCGATTTGTTTGACATGTCACAGCAATCTTCATTCTACATCACCGCCCCGAAAATTTCAGGGATAAGGATTATTTCACCTGGTCAAAAGCAGACCTTGTGATTAATGACAAGAATTATTAAGTTTCTTCCAGAATAAGAGGAAAAAAATTTCCTCGAGACCATATACTTTTACGAATATGGATGAGAGCCTCTTCATCTGCATTCCAAGGTATCTAGAAAGTTTGTTACACGTTCTTTGTGCTACAGATAGAAAGGATGAAATGAGAAAAAAAATTCCTGTTTGCCTACTTTTGTGAAATTTTAATGAATGTCCTTATGGGATTAAAAGCATCTACTTTCGAATGAAAGACGTTATAGCAGTTTAAATGAAACCTGAATGCAAATAGCCCTTCAGAAAGACCTTATTCCAAGGATTATGGCTTAATGGTTTCGGAAGGAATCTCATTGAGAATATACATAGGACTTGTTGTGAATCTATATGTATTTCGTGACTGCTTCCTTACATAAGTATACTGTTTACCATATACATAATTTTGGTAATATAAAACACGATAATCCCATATCATTACATATTACACAAACTATGTATATATCGTTCACATACATATGTGTGTCCACATGAATATATTATAGTCTTATCTTAGTGCTTTATATTTGTTTCTAAATTATGAGTAAAGATTAAGTGAACTAAAACTTGTTTGTTTAACATATCCTTACCATTGCTTCCATTTCTTAACAGATATATGTAGCACATACCATACAAACACACCCCACAGGATTCTCCAGTAATTTTGAGGCATTTATCTTGCTATAAATCATTTATAAATCACACGTGCTTCTCCTTGGGCCACATTCCGGGTCACACAAATTCCATGGCGTTCAATCGCTTCCATGAACGAATTATTGTTTTGTTATCAATGCTTAATCCTTTAAGTCGCACTCAAATCTGACAAAAAAACACTTATTTATGAATGACAGTAATCCCATCGTCATACAACTGAAATCTTTAGAGCCACCTGTAATGGCAATTTATACTTTTTCTTAAGAAAGGTGATTACGTTGTGGGTGGAAATGGAAGCGATTTTACTTAAATTTTCACGACCAGCTTTAAGTCTATAGAGGTGCTATCATAAACTAAAGACTAGCTATAAACTGTTTTTTTTGAAAAAAAATTTTGATCAGTCAATACCTACCTACAATGCCTACAAAAAGCCCTCGTGTATTTTTTTCGAAAACTTTACTCTTTCGTAGTTATTCAAGTTCAAAGTTTCCAAAAATCACTTTTCGGCTAAAAAATCACTCAAAAACTGATAAGGCCAATAAATAGGTAATAATGTTTTGTATAAGCAAATTAAAAAAAAAATTGAAAAAAGCAATTGTTGAGTGATATTTTGGCCGAAAAGTGATTTTTGGAAACTTTGACCTTGAATAACTACGAAAGAGTAAAGTTTTCGAAAAAAAATACACGAGGGCTTTTTGTAGGCAATAACGTTTCGTATTGACTGATCAAACATTTTTTTCGAAAAAACCAGTTTTTGAGTGAGTTTTTGGCTGTGATTTTGGATAACTTTCACCTTGAATAACTTTAAAAGGGTTAATCGGGTCAACATTTTTGTAAGAACTAAAGTTGTAGAGAATTTCATTGTTATCATTTTGGGCCTCTGCAAAAGGTTGTACGACCTATAGAAAACGAGATACAAGGAAAACTCGGGAAAAACGCGATATCTCCGGCGGCCATGTTTTTTTTTGTGATCCTGAAATTGTTTTCTTAAAAAGTCCCAAGGAAGCTGTGGACCAATTTTCAGCCATTTTGGAATTTTGTCTCCTTTCGTGCGTTTTTTTTTTTTGCTAATTTTCCTGGGCTATTTTGCCAGATTGCATGTTTGATAATTCGCATCAATTAGGCAAAAAAAACTCATTTCGATTCTACTATTGACAGGCGTGAATAGTAAAAGGATATATCTACTAAAAGGCAACCGAAGCCGACGTTCAATCGCAACAGCTGTGAAAAAAATTAAATCATTATTTGACGATAAATAATACAATACAAATATTTTTTGTAGGAAATTACTTAAGCTACAAACTTTATTCACATAATTTTTCTATAAAATTGAGCATTACTGATATATTTTCGAAAAATCCCTTTTGGGACCTTTGACCCCTCGTAAAATCGTGTCGGAGTTTCAAATCGATGGGGACTCGTGACGTTTTCCTTAGAGCAATAATATCAATGTCCATACCAAAATTCAGCTTTCCCGGAATTTTTCCGAAGTAAAATGTCTAATTTCCCTGGACTATTATCCCTTTTCAATGACGAAGGCACGCGCAAATGTATTAAATTTTCTATGTATAAGGCATTTGAGCAAAATTCTGGAGATTTAAATTTTAAAAATACGATGTATATCATCGACGGAGAATACTTATTACACCGAGTCATTTGGCATCGCGGTGAATCGTTTTCATCCATTTGCAATAAATACGTTACCTACCTTCGTTCGAACTATACAGCCAATGCCATTATCGTATTTGACGGATATCCGGAAGATGTAGAAAATCGTAGTACCAAATATGTGGAGCGATCCCGACGACCACGAAAAACTTTTTGACGAGACAATGATCACACTAGTGTCACAGACTAAATTCCAGGGCAATTATGCAAACAAGAACCGCCTTATTGGAATGTTGAAAAAAAATTTGAGTCGGAAAGGAGATATTGTCAAAAAAACTGCTTTTAAGGGCCACTTTCCAACATGGCGGCACGAGCGTCAAAGAAACGAAGTTGCAAAGTTGAAATTCAGAAAGAGCACATCGAAATCTATAAAATTTCAAATTTTCAAAACTCCTGGAAAACTATCCAGGTAACCTCTTTTTTTAGAACCAAATGACTGTACTAAATGTGCAGCGAATCGGTTTGCAACGTATAAACATTTAACATTTTGCAACTGTATTTACCAAAGTAAGCTATCTTCCGTTCGTCAATGCTGAGGTGGTGAGCAAACACTCCGAATTGCATAAATTTTCGATTGAGGATAGCGTTAAATGGAGCGATCTTACCAAACATCATTTGCGTCCAATTCGTTGTTGTTCCATGTTTGTAACTTGTTTTACCTTCAGGTCTTTCACAAAAGGAAGGCCAGTTACTGACTGGCCCCAATAGGTTCGCACTGATTGCCATCTTCTGGCTTTTTAAATACAATATCGCAATGAGAGTGCGCAATTATGCGGCATACGTTCGGAAAGGATTATTCATTTGCCCAGCATAGGCGTTGGTGCCTTCCACCATTTGATCGATTGTCTCATCATCCACGAACACCTTCCATAATGGCATAGGCGAGCCTGAAATGTAGAGTCGTACACATACAACTCAAAGACAATATCGAAAGAGCTCGAATACTTACCATACTTCTCTGCAAAATTCTTCATTGCAATTTCTGACATGACTATGGGCTGCTCCAATGCTTGCAAGGTTGCTCCGAGTGAGTACGACCATATGTTGCTTCAAAACGATAATGGTACATCGTGGTTGTCGATATAAGCCTGAACCAAATATGACGTGCCGTACCGTAACCGTACGTATCCTAACATATGAACATGACTGTTCATAAGGCACCGAACTAAATTGACTTAATGTTCGTTCGTTAGGGTACGTCTGGTTACTCAACGAATTTTTCTGCGGTACTAGAAATTTCGGGCACACTTCTCAAGCCACCGTAAGTTTTGGTAGGTCTAGTATCATCACAGAATATAATAAAAAACACTGGTGAGCCTTGGTGATCCCTTTAATATATTTTTGAGTTTTACAAAATTTATTACAATTTGGACGTTTCGGCACTAAAATTTATGCCATTATCAACTAAAAAAAACAAAACATTTTTTTTTTTTTTAATATAAAACAATTACATAATTATAATCTTATAATTTAAAAAAGAAAGCTTACCAGAATTTGGAAATATTAGACAAAAATTTTTTTTTTTTTTTCTCCTTTTATACACAGAGTTGAGACTCCACTACATCAGATCCGACTTTTTAATAGTTTTCAATAAAAACTTGGAACACATTTTTTTCTTTCTTTTTCTTTTTTTTTTTAAATTTCTTTTTATTGTTCATGGTCTTGATTTGGAACAACGTCAATGGCAAGCGCTCCTAACCTTGTGTGGGAAGAACGTAAAATGGACAATGAGAAATGAATTGATAAAATTGAAAATAAGAAGAGCCAACATCAGTGTAAAAAATTTTTTTTATTATTGCTGACGATTGTTTCTTGTAGGTTGTTGGAAGAATTATATTAAGTTAAAATCGATTTATCGATAATTGTTGATAAAATTGTTTAAATATTTTAAATTATTTTTGTAATCAGTATGGTTGTTAAGAGTTGATTTATAATTTTTACTGATTTGAAAGGTTTCTTTAATAAGTCTATTATTATATAAATTGTCGGAATCTAAAATTTTGGTTTCATTGAATTTAAATTTGTGGCCAGTATCATAAGTGTGTTTGGTTAATGCACTGTGATGAAGGTTTAAGTTTTTACTATGGTAATCGTGTTGATATAATCTCTTCTTTAATGGTTGAGACGTTTCGCCAATATAAATTCTATCACATGCCCCACATTCAACTTGATAGACGACATTTTTAGCCTCATTGGTCGGGATTTTATCCTTAAGTTTGGTAAATAAATTAGAAGTGGAAGAAGTTGATATATTTGTTATCTTGATGTTACTATTGTCTACTATTTTGTTTAGTACATGATTGGTATCTTTGTCATAGGGAATCTTAGTAAATATAATATCAGAATTTGAGTTATTATCAACATTAAAGTTTAAATTAGTCCTGGTTCTTAGTTTATGTAGTCTTTTGTTGATGAATTTATTGATGAAGTAAGGAGGGTAACAATTTTTTAATAATTTGGTATAAATGAGTTTGAAATTTTTGGGGTGGAATGACCGGTCGGAAAGTAAAAAAGCCCGATCAACGAGAGCGTTAATTACACTGATTTTATAAGAAATGTTAGTGTACGAAAGGTAGTTTAAGTATCGTTCACTAGCGATAGGTTTTTGATACCAATCTGTGATAATTTTGTTATCAATTCTAATTAGAGTCACATCTAAAAAGTTTAATCTATTGTCATTTTCCACCTCCAATGTGAACTTAATCTTTGGATGGTAACTATTAAATTCACTAAAGATTGAATTTATACTGTCAGCAGGGATAATCAATAAGCAGTCATCAACATATCTTTTATAGTACAAAATTTTAAATTTCGGGTCAAGAATAATCCCCTTTTCGAGTTTTTGCAAGATGATGTCAGCAAGTGAACTAGAGATGCTCGAACCCATGGGTGAGCCGTCAATTTGTTTGTAAATAACATTATTATGACTGAAAATTGCATTCCTGAAACATAACTCAATACCATCAATAATTTGGTCAAAATCAAGATCAGTGAATTCATAAATCTCATCCCACCTCTCACTAATACATCTAATGACCAATTCCTGGGGAATGCTTCGATATAACGCTGTTACATCAAAACTTACAAGACAATGGTCATCAGGGACGTAGGCTGGAAACGCCATCTACCAGATCAAATGAATTTTTAATATTGAATTCATATTTAGAAGTAACTTGTGATAGTACATTATTTAGGTATTTAGATAGTTTATAAATGGGGGTATCAATAGTGGATGTGATCTGACGTAGTGGAGTGTCAACCTTGTGTATTTTCGGATTCATATACATTCTTCCAATTTTTGGATTCTTTACTATAAGTTTATGAGTTTTAGAAATTTTTTGCATTCAGAATCTAAAGTATTGATAGGGTTTCGATTGAGTTTAATGTAAGTATTCTCGTCATTTAAAATTTCAAGAGCTTTAGTGTCATAATCTTGTGAACGATACTTAAACTACCTTTCGTACACTAACATTTCTTATAAAATCAGTGTAATTAACGCTCTCGTTGATCGGGCTTTTTTACTTTCCGACCGGTCATTCCACCCCAAAAATTTCAAACTCATTTATACCAAATTATTAAAAAATTGTTACCCTCCTTACTTCATCAATAAATTCATCAACAAAAGACTACATAAACTAAGAACCAGGACTAATTTAAACTTTAATGTTGATAATAACTCAAATTCTGATATTATATTTACTAAGATTCCCTATGACAAAGATACCAATCATGTACTAAACAAAATAGTAGACAATAGTAACATCAAGATAACAAATATATCAACTTCTTCCACTTCTAATTTATTTACCAAACTTAAGGATAAAATCCCGACCAATGAGGCTAAAAATGTCGTCTATCAAGTTGAATGTGGGGCATGTGATAGAATTTATATTGGCGAAACGTCTCAACCATTAAAGAAGAGATTATATCAACACGATTACCATAGTAAAAACTTAAACCTTCATCACAGTGCATTAACCAAACACACTTATGATACTGGCCACAAATTTAAATTCAATGAAACCAAAATTTTAGATTCCGACAATTTATATAATAATAGACTTATTAAAGAAACCTTTCAAATCAGTAAAAATTATAAATCAACTCTTAACAACCATACTGATTACAAAAATAATTTAAAATATTTAAACAATTTTATCAACAATTATCGATAAATCGATTTTAACTTAATATAATTCTTCCAACAACCTACAAGAAACAATCGTCAGCAATAATAAAAAAAATTTTTTACACTGATGTTGGCTCTTCTTATTTTCAATTTTATCAATTCATTTCTCATTGTCCATTTTACGTTCTTCCCACACAAGGTTAGGAGCGCTTGCCATTGACGTTGTTCCAAATCAAGACCATGAACAATAAAAAGAAATTTAAAAAAAAAAAGAAAAAGAAAGAAAAAAATGTGTTCCAAGTTTTTATTGAAAACTATTAAAAAGTCGGATCTGATGTAGTGGAGTCTCAACTCTGTGTATAAAAGGAGAAAAAAAAAAAAAAAATTTTTGTCTAATATTTCCAAATTCTGGTAAGCTTTCTTTTTTAAATTATAAGATTATAATTATGTAATTGTTTTATATTAAAAAAAAAAAAAAATGTTTTGTTTTTTTTAGTTGATAATGGCATAAATTTTAGTGCCGAAACGTCCAAATTGTAATAAATTTTGTAAAACTCAAAAATATATTAAAGGGATCACCAAGGCTCACCAGTGTTTTTTATTATTAAATCATATGGATCCTACATAACCTTTATATCATCACAGAATATGTTATCGTCTAAGATATCTTCCGTATCTGTCAACTCGTCTACAGCATCCGGCGGCAAAAAGACTATACCAATGGCAATTGCGTCTGACAATTATCTTTATGGCTCGGTTTCCTCATGGCCAGATCACTCATTCTCAATTATGGCTCCAATGCTTTCCTTTTTGAAATCACACTCACATAAGTCGCCATAATTCTCCATGAGACAAAGATTCACAATCACAATAACAACTGACTGACTCGCAAAACACGCGTGACTACTGTATACAGTACGATTAACGCAGGCACCTTTAGACCCAACAGTTTCCCTATTAAAAATGTACAGCGTTGATGGGTGCGAAATGGTCCAGCATGCAACCTGTGCAAAGCAATTTAAGCCGCCCACACACTCTCAGTTTTAACTGGGCAGTTGAGCTGTGTAAAAAACACGTACAATAAACTGAACTGAAAGTTTGTGGGTTCGTCATTTCGTTATCGGAGCAAAAGAGGGTCCAGAAGCTCAGGTCTGAAGACTGAATGAAAATAGTTCAAAACGCACAGTTCACACAATTTATCGCTCAGACATGACGTCACACGTGATAAACTGCGCGGTTAAACTGAAAGTGTATGGGCTGCTTTTATGTTTGAATGGTTATTTTTGACATGTCGGAAAACCAGCACTTGACGATGCGGTTATACACAAGAAGATGGTGTCGTATACCACGGTACACCACTGTTTTTGGTGCTTTTTCGCACCCGTGCGTAGGCGTTAATGGTGTAAATAAAATTCTTCGAGGCATTATTTGTTTTCGTTGTTCGGGATGTCTTCTTCGGTTCCGGGCACGTCCATGAGGCTCAAGAATATTTTATTTCGTTTATTGCTTTAAATCCATTGCTGGTTTCATGTCTTATATGACATCTCTAATAGCTGTTAGTAAGAATTTTATAAGACTCCATTCTAAATCCATCGGATCTGATGTCAGTATAATAGTTAGAACAGATATATCCTAGCTTCAGGGGCGTAGCTACCGCCGTATCAACCGTATCAATGATACGGTGCCCCCGGGCTACAGGGGCCCCCCGAACGTGTGTAAGCAAAAATTCGTAAAATGTTCTCCATAATCTCACATAAACTCTTTGGCCGTATTTGCCTAGAAAAAAATCATAGATATCATAAAAAAGTGCCCAATGTCCCTAAAGAAGTTTTCACTTTAAAAATTACGAAAGTCAAAAAAGAAATCTCTCTTTTTCCCCGGCTTAAGCGGGCGCCCAAACGGGCAACACAGAACGTCTCACGTCACGATTGACTCGCGACCACAGATGGGTGGTGTCAGCATTCATACATCAGTTATTTAGGCCAGTCAAATGGTCGAAAAAACTTCGATTTTTTCCAGCTGAGCCACTGAGGAAAAACTCCGAAGAAATTGATAAACTACTTTTGGCGCTGACCTTTGGGAAAGTTTCCGAAATGGCGTCAAAAGAGGGCCAAAAACAGATTTTCGCGTTTTTAAAAAAATACACATTCTACAAAAAATTATTTATATAAAGTTTGTAGAACTTTTTCATACTAATAAAATGACGCCAGTTTGATGTCAATACGTAAACACATAAAGGAGTAATTGCAAAAAAACCGCTAAAATTCACGTTTTTTTTTCTCATATCATTTACCAAAAAGACGATTTTGTAATGAAACTCGTGGCAAGTGTAACCCTTGGGGAGTGCAATAAAAACGTTTTTAAAAATTTCCAAAATAATGAATATTTTTTTCAAAATACGGTTTTTTCGAAAAAAGGACCTTTGTTTTCGAATTCGATTACACTGTAAAAAATTTCTGTGGTAATTTTACAAAAAAAATACTGGAAGTTTTATTCACAAGCAGTTTTGAAAATTTGCAATATATATTAGGAATATTCCAATTCTACTTTACGTATTTTTACCAACTGTGTAGTAAATATACATTATTTGTGCGATGTAAAAATACAATCAGTATTGCAGCTTTCACTTCATAGTTTTGTAAATTTCCAAAACTTTTGTGTATGCCCTAACCCTATACATAAAAATCGCATTTTGTTCACCATGCAGGGGCCGATTCGCAATGAAAGCTTCAAACAGCGAGCTTCAAGCTGCAAGCTTCAAACTACAAGCTTCAGCAGAGTTTTGCTTTATTTGACACTGCAGCTTGAAGCTGTGAATGTGAATCATTGTACAAACCCTTTTATCCTAATTTTTGAAGCTTGAAGCTTGCAGCTTGAAGCTTTAATTGTGCATCGCCCCTAAGCATAAAAAATTATCAAAAATTTCTTGGCTGTTACAAGAACTGCCCAGACCCTGACCAAAGTCAGAGGTCTGACCTTAACTTAAGAAGAATCGGGTATATATGCTTAGTATTCCATTGTTACCTGTGAATTATATCTATGAGAGGCGAATTTTAAAAGCCTTACATTCCAATGAACAATTTGTAATTTTACTGAAAATTTAAGTTCTAAAATTACGCCTCTTACTGTAAAATTACTGTACAAAGTTCAGAACATAACATTGATAAATAATACTAAGAAATATTGTAATTTTCCTGCATAAACGATTTTGAAAAATACACAACATTGTGTAAAATATAGGTCACATTCATGTAATCAACATTTACGTCATGCAGTATTGGAGATTCTAAATTTCTTTATGTGAAATTACAAAATTTATAGTAAAATTACAATAATTGTGTAGTAAATTAGTATTTCATACCGCGATTTGTAATTTTACTGTACATTTGCACTGTGAATTTACAAATTTTTTTTATAGCGTAGTTAATAGCCATTAACACCTATAGAAACGTGTTTGGGCTTAAAATGTTCTGGAAGAGTTGTACTAATGGTTGTTTTTTGGGCACACATGGCTACTTCATTTGAAATATGCGAAAACATGGTCGAAAAAAACAATTTTCCTCACAAAATTCGAAAGGAAAGGCTATCAGACTTCTCACTGTTGTCTATAGAGGCAGACAATTTAGAAAAACTAAATTCGTTTTCAGGTTACGAATGATTTAATAAATAAGTTCGCCGAACAAAAGGCAAGAAAAGTATATAGTATTTATATTGTTTGGCTAGCTTAGTTCCTAGGAGTATTAATTCTAAGTAATAGCTTATAATCAATATATAATTATTTTAATTAAATGCGAGCGTTTTTGTTCCTTTTGTGAAAAATCTTGACCCTTCATTTGGGCCCCTCAACAAATTTTGATACAGGGCCCGTCTAAGGCACGCTACGCCACTGCCTAACTACTATGTAGGTCTGACACTTGAGAGAGGACGAATTTTCCATCAGGAATTTGCAAATTATTTAGGTATTAGCCTCACGCCAGCCTTACTTGGAAGGAACTAGCTTGACCATATTAGCTTATCCACTCTTGAAGGGCAGTTACCACGGCTACCGCTTGGTGGTTAAATTTATATTATATAAATTATTATTTATATTATATAACTAAAATTCCATTTGATTACTTCAGTTTTCATGTTATTGTAATAATTGATATTTTTATATTTACTAACAAATAAGTACAAAACCAATAATTTTGATATGTACATATAACAATTACAACCCTCTTTCAGTTCAATTTAACAGTTCATAACAAGGAAGGAACATAGTGCTTGCAAATTTATAGGTGTAACCGAAGCAGAGTGTATTAAGGTTTTCCCTTGAATGACAATCGCTGTCCTAATTGATTCCACCTTAATATTCCCACGGCTTAAGAAACACCTGTGAGCACTTTTAGGTGAATGTTTTCAATTATGATGAAAAATTGAAGGAAAGTACATTATTAATGAACTTGCTGTAAGAAGGAAGTGACGAAGTAGAAATTCTACTGCGACCTAATTACGAAAGAGGCATGTTTTTTTTTGTTGAAGTGGATTTTTCTCCGTATTAGACTTACGTCTTTTTATAATATAATGGATGGAGTAAAACTGAAAACATGTGAATCAATCATGAAAATCATGTAAACAATATGTATTGTATTGAAAATACCAAGAAGAAACCATTTTTTAAAAAGGAAAAACTTCATAAGTATTATTTAATACCGTATGAATAAAGAAGAGAATAATAAAAAATATATGTGCTTAATTGTGTTCTAAAAATAACTGGAGCGGGCAAATGGGAAAATTTCATTCCTCAGTAGATGGTATATTCCTTCAGAGTTTGATTCTGTCGAATTCTTGATTGATAAGGATCGACATTCGATGGCACGTGAGCTATTTATGAAATGTCGGTCTTTGCAAGATCCTTTCAATGTTTTGACTTTATGCTCTTAAGCATATTGGTTACAGGCTTTCCCTCCAGCAAATTAACACTAATAAAGCAATGTAAGATTCTGTAGAGAACGAAATTATGAACGATTTCTTGTACGTCAGAGATAGGAAAGTTTCAAATTATGAGAAAAGACAGTTGATTAGACATCACGGTTATACTAGCAAAGTTCTATGTATTTTAGAATGTCTCCGCCGTGACAACTGGAAACTGGGTATATAAAAACAAACATATGATACGAAGCCTGGAAGCACGCATCGAAACCAGGCGGAATATAATATCAACAGAGACCTCACGAGTGTGTACCTATGAAGGTTAAGATTTAGCCTAAACCCGTAAACATCAACGGAGATTTTCAGTAGTTTGAATAAAGGATTACTTACCCTTAATCGTAATCCGTAACATTTTTAAAACGCTTAAACAATAACCAGAGCAAGAGATGATAATTTTCTGGATTTGTAACTTTTTTCTAATATTTTCGAAATTCAGTTCAGTTTGGGAAAAAAGTTCGTGGGGATTTTTTTTAGAAAAATTAAACTGGTTGATTGTGTGAAAATGAATTTATTTAAACCAATTGATTAGTATCGGCAATGTTTCGCCAGAGTCATGATGATCTATGAAGAACTTCTGTTATTTTCTGGTTGAGAAACTGAATTAAGTAACTTTCACTGGCTTTTTTTGAAACCAGCGTAATTGAGGGATATGCAGAGTGAGAAATGATAGTCAGAGTGATATTCAATTCCGGCAGTCTTTGTTAAGTTGCGTGGCGTAAACTCTCTAGTTCGAGTTGAGAATCATTCCTCTGACCAACTTATTATATTTACGATAATGATATCGTTCATATAAGCAAATAGCTTATCATTTAGAGTTCCAGATAGCACCCTGTCGTTATGCCATCTAGCTGGTGAATTGGTTAATCCGAAAGGCATCCGGGGCGTGTATGGTGAAGGCAGTATATATTTGTTGGAATTATCTTCTATGGGAACTTGCCAAAAGGCCGACTTTATATCCAGCGACAAAAGATATTTGAGGTGCTGTAACTAATCTAAAATGGCCGGGACGAATGGTAAGAGGTAAGCGTCCTTCTTAGTTACTTTATTCAGTTTCCTAAAGTCGAAACAAAAACAATACTTCCCGCCCGAATTATTTACTAGTACCTGTAATGTCTTCTGTTGCTCACTCACTGAATAAAACACTATTTGCTTTCTATAACACTTTAATAATACTTTTTATGCTTGTTTTATTCTTACTACTAGCTCCGCAGAATCACAAATCAGAATGTGCTTTTTTACATTTTATTCTTCTTCTTCTTTCCGTGACGTGAAGGTGTGCCAACCGCTGAGGGTGAAAGTCCCCGCTTATTCATCTGTCACACCCTCCGTCCCTACTTTTGGAAAACATTAACAATAATCAACAATAAATTCATACAAATTCAATTAAAAATTCAATTAAATCCAAATATTATTTTGTTTTGTTTCTTTTTTTTTTTATATGTACATATATTGAATACTTTACTCAGTTATTTCTGGACAGTGCCCCTGCGGTGGATCTGCATTTCAATTTTATCCTCTCTACATGCCTTTTTATTACTCTGCCATTTTCAAGTGAGCACAAATACATTCTCTTACCTAAAACTTTAGTTATTTCCGCGGGAATCCAGGTCAAACCACTTTTAATCATGTCTTGAACCATTACTTTATCTCCTACATATAATCTAATCTTCCTCCTACCCCTATAGTGTTTTACCTGCCTAGCTTTGCTTTTGGCCAAATTTCCCTTAACCTCATCATTGTCTTCATTGGGTTTCAGTTCTTCGGGGCGCAAGTTGTCTAGGCGAGTTTTGATTTTCCTCTTGAAAATCAATTCAGCTGGTGTTGTATTCGTTGCAGTATGTTTGGTTGTTCGGTAACAGAGTAGGAAGTTCTGCAAGGTTATTTCTATTTCATAGTCGGTCTTCGCTCTCTGGTGGAGCGATCTCATTAAAGCGTTCTTGACAGTGCGAACCGAGTTTTCTGCCTGCCCATTTGTTTGTGGGTAATATGTGGGTGTGGTTCTGTGTACAATTCCATTGGATTTCAAAAATGTTTGGAATGTTTCAGAATGAAAGATAGTCGCGTTGTCAGTCACTATTAAGTCACATAAACCGAATCTCGCTAGTGTTTCTCTTAGCTTTGTTCTAGTGAACTCCGCTGTTGGGTGCTTGGTCTTGAAGACTTCCAGCCACTTCGACTTGGAATCTACTAATATGAGGAACCAAAAGCCCCACTTTGGCCCTGCATAGTCAAGGTGTATTCTTGACCATGACCTTTTCGTGATGTCCCATGGAATAAGACTGGACCTTTCCGGGTTCGAGGAGTTTATCTGACAACTTTCACAACTTCTGGTGAAGTTTTCAATTTGTTCTGTCATGCCGGGCCACCAGAAATAACCTCGCGCTACAGACTTAGTTTTCGCCATCCCCATGTGGCTACTGTGTAATTCCCTCAACACGATTTCTTGGTACTTCTCTGGTATGAAGATTCGGTCACCCCATAGTATCAGCTCTAGCTCGGCACTGAGTTCGCTTGCTACTCGTTTATATGGCGTGAATTCTTTTCCATGCAGCTTATTCACACTTCCTTTTTTAATCGCATCGTACAAAGTTTTCAATGTGTCATCTTCCTGGATGGCAGCTCTAATGTCATTTAAGTCAACCAAGAGTTCTTTACTTTCCCCTAAAAAGTTCAAAGTGATTTCAGTTTCCTCACTATAACTATGGTCTTCAGAGTTGTTTAGCCTTGACAATGGATCGGCTATGTTTTTTTTACTGGCAACATACTCGATTTGATAATCATAACCAGCTAAGAAGATTGACCAACGCTTTAGCCTTTCCGAAGCCACCATGGAAATTCCTTTGTCTGGGTTGAAAATCCTGAGAAGTGATCTTTGATCAGTTCTGAGGATGAACCTTCTTCCAGCTAGGTACTGATGAAGCTTCTTGAGTGCATAAACTATGGCTAAGGCCTCCTTGTCCACGACCGAATAGTTGAGTTCAGACTTAGTTAGTCGTCTGGAAATGAATGAAATTGGCCTTTCGATAGTGCCTTGGGTGGTGGTGAGGACCGCGCCCACACTGTGTTTACTGGCATCAGTCGTCAGAGTCAATGGTGCACTAGGGTCATAATGAGCCAACACTATGTCGTCTGCTATCTTCTTTTTTATTTGAGCAAATGACTGCTTGCATTCATTGTCAAATTTGAAATGTTGATTCTCTTTCAGACAATCATATATGGGTCCCATTGTGCCAGCTATATCTTTTACAAACTTGGCATAATAGTTGACCACACCACAGAATGCTCTGACCTCGTCTACGTTGGTTGGTTCTTTGCATTTCAGGAAGGATTCTATTCTGTCCTTATTCTTAGACAGACCATTTGCACTGATTGTGTGCCCTAAGTATTCGATGGTATTACAGAAGAAGGAACATTTGTCTTTATTTAGTCTAAGGCCGGCTTTTCTTAACGCCTCGAACACTTGCTCGAGCCTAATCAGTAATTCCTTTTCGCTTTTGCCAGACACCAGTAGATCGTCTACGTATATTGTAATGCCCTTTATCCCTGCCAGCACCTTTTCCACCTCATTTTGGAACTTGCCCGTTGCTGGTCTTATGCCATATGGCATCCTTTTCATTTTGAAAATGCCTAGGTGGGTGCTCAGTGCACACAGCTCCTGAGCCTTATCTTCTAACTTCATTTGCATGAAAGCTTGTCTGACGTCAAGTTTTGCAAATGTTTTCCCACCGGCCAGGGAAGCAAAGATGTCTTCAATCTTGGGTAGTGGATGATTGAAGTCTTTGAGGAACGGGTTAATGGTGGTTTTGTAGTCACCACATATTCTGATGCCCTCTTTTTTTTGTACTATTACCAGGGGCGTTCCCCAATCACAAGTATCTATTTTCTCGATCATCCCTTCTTCCTGCCACCTCAATAACTCTTTTTCTACTTCTGCTCTTTTGGAATAGGGAATTGGCCTTGGTTTCATGAATTTGGGTGTTATTTCGACATTATCTTTCAATTCTAAGGCGATTGACCTATACTTATATTCCCCTAAGCGAGTGTCAAAAAATGAAGTCACGACCAAGAATATTTGTTATCGCTTTCTTAATGACATAAATTTTTAAATGGTTTGACCTGTTCGCATATTTCATTTTTGCTACAAAAGCGCCTAATATTTCTAAACACTCACCTGAAAATGTCATAATCTTTGTGCGCACGTGAGTTAGCTTTATATGTGACAATTTGTTGTGATATGTATGCTCTGTTATTGCAGACACTGCAGCGCCACTGTCCAGTTCAAACCTTATTGATTGGTTATCTACGTCTACTGAAATTAGAATTGGTTTAACAAAATTTTCATTTTTTATATCGGAAATTAGAATTTTTCTTCCCTGACAATTTGATTCCTTGGAGTTCGTGGTCTCGTCTGTGCTAGTTACTTCAATTCCCACATCTTCTGTTGGCTGGCTACTGCTGTCGCTCGTGCCTTCCGCAACGCTTAATCCTGCTACTACTAGTGTTTTCACTTGTTTGTTGTTCCTTTCCCTACATACCACAGCTAAATGACCTCTTCTGGAACAGCTTGAGCACTTGTATGCTCTGTATCTGCACTTCGCGGGTGTGTGTCCAATTTTTCCACATCTCCAACACGTATCAGTGGCCGTCTTAACTTGGGGTTTGTCTTTGCTGGGGGTCTTTTCATTAGTTTTCTTATGGTTCCAGCTGCTTGTTACTCTATTTGTCTTAATATTGGTTTCGCCTTCATTTCGCGTTTCCATCGTTTGTGCGATAATTGAGGCTTGCTCTAAGGTAATTTCTGCACTTTGTTCAGCTAGTTTCCTGAAAACCCTGTCTGTTAGTCCCGTGATGAACTTGTATTTTATGAGCACCGTTACTTCATAGCCGAATTTGCACTCTGCCGCTAATTGCATCACCCTTGCATGCCAGGAATTTATTGGCTCGTCGCAATTTCTCGTGGCTTCGAAGAACTTTTTTCTTTCTTGCCATCTGTTCACGACTGGGCCATAATGTTGGTCTAGCAGTGCGTACAAGTCGTTGATTGATTTGTCTTCCGGTTTGCTCGGTGTGCACATGTCTCGTAAGAGCTTATATGCTTTCGGTGAAAGAACCGAAATAAGCACACTTACTTGTTCCTCAGGTTTCACTTTTACTATTCTGAGGAGATGATCTAACTTTTCTTTGAAGATGGTCCAATCATCCGTCGATGGATCAAAATGTTTTGTGGTGAGCACAAAATTGGAAAGCGCCATGTGGTTGTCATGTGCTGGTGCTTCCGTGGGTTCTTCATAGCTTTTGTTTCGTTTGCCCATATCGCAATTAAACAACAGCAAATAATCCTCGTCGCCAACTGTAATGTCTTCTGTTGCTCACTCACTGAATAAAACACTATTTGCTTTCTATAACACTTTAATAATACTTTTTATGCTTGTTTTATTCTTACTACTAGCTCCGCAGAGTCACAAATCAGAATGTGCTTTTTTACATTTTATTCTTCTTCTTCTTTCCGTGACGTGAAGGTGTGCCAACCGCTGAGGGTGAAAGTCCCCGCTTATTCATCTGTCACAGTCCCACTGGCGAGGCCCATGCGCAATTGCAAGTTTCCACCACTCCAGCCTCCAACATCTCTTCTAATTTTTCGTTCACAACCTTTTTCATCGCTGGAGACATGGGGTAATAACGTCGCTTGATGGGTGCTTAAAACGCATGCTCCACAATACATCTTCATCCCTATTTTCTGCTTTGCCTCCTCGATGACCTCTTCCAATCCCCTTTGTTGCCCTTCCGGAAGCTTCGAACTGCTCCATAAGGCGTGCACCCAAACTTCTGTCTTCTCTCCTCTAAAATGCCAACTGTTGTCCCTGAAATCGTCCACAATGCTCATTTTTCTCCAAAAATCCGTCCCCAATCGTGTGCTGCAATTCCGGAATTATCAGGACTTCGCTGAGGCTTGGTCGGTTCTTCGCTGGTTACGGCTCTCTCCGAACTGCCTGGCTCGCCGTCTAGGTCGGGTTCCTTGATCGGTTCTGATGTTGTTTCCTTGCACCCGAACTTGTTGGCTGCCTGACTCGTCCTTCTAAGTTGGTTAGAGTTGTCTGCTGCTAACATTTGGAGTTCGACTACAATGTCTGCCAGGTCTGGACCCAGCAGTGAGCGGTTACGTCGGAGGAATGAAAGCTTCAGCAGACGACCTTATTTATGGCCACAAGTTTTCCACCTAGCTCGACCATTTCGGTTATACTTTCTAGTTCCTTCAGTCCCACTTGTGTCTGATAGAAGGGTGGACGATCCCTCTAAGTATTCTTAGCTGATCCTTTTCCGAAACGCATTAAGACGAGCGAACGTATTTTTCATCGCAGCCACGTAGAGTCCTATAGATTCGTCTCTTCATTGCGTCCTTCTCCGCATTTCCTATAGCAATCGTTCATCGTAATCTTTCCTCAGTTCTCTCACAAGATCGTTCCATGAGTGTAAAGACTCCTTGTTCACCCGGTACCAAATAAGCGCGCCCGCCGAATAAATCTAACGATGAGAGATACAGCTGACCTTTGTGTATACCTCTCGCCTCCTCCATCTCGTTCACGTGTTCTATGAAGGAACTTACTAATTGTCCCTGGTCTCCGGTGTATTTGGGGTTGAGACCTGTTCATTACTGCTGCGGGAGCGGCTTCGGATGATTCGTATTCACGGTTATCTTATCCGCGCACCGTCGCATAAATAGCATGTAACAAACTAGAAGTACCTCATGGTGGATGATTGCCTTCCAGTCCCACCACACGTGCATCATCACCGATTCCGATTGTCGTTTATGACCCATTTTTGTTCACCGGTTTGGAGACGTTTCAGAAATGGGTCGATTTCATTGCGTTTCATTAGGCGCAGAGGTTAATTTGGTATATTGTATTTTTCGCGCTAAACTCGTGAGGGAAGACGGAAGAGTCCATTCATTGAACTTCTTTTTGTATCCAGCTTTGTGTAAATGGTTCAAAGCAGTTTTGTACTGGAATTTCACCAACTTCGTCAGTTATTGGACGAGCAGAGCGTGGTGATTCAACTTTCACATCGAAATTACCAGACTGAAATCGAGCAAACCATTTCCGCAAAGCACATTTTGATAAGGTGCGTTCACATTACACAGTACGCATTTTTACGCAAACCTACGCAGCGTTCTTCTCTTCGTTGTAATTACATACATATATTGCCAAATATCGCAATTTTTCAATATTTTTCTCCATTTTCAAACGCAAACAATTTTCCAATCAATGCACCATTTTCAACACTCGTAGTGTCACCTTTGAAACCAGCGTTTAGTGGTGTCGTTGCGATCAGTGGTCCATGACTTATTTGCAATTGACGTCATCTATTGGGAAAATGCCTCGAACTTTATCCCATGACTATTTCTATTCAATTCTTTGAGCTAAGCTTGTTCTAGATATTACACCATATCGTGACCATAGGCATTACGGGATGTCCTGTCAGTACAAAGATTAAGTAAGCCTTATTTTCATTCGGTGGTTAAATTGTGATAAGACGGGGGTACTGGGGTACTCATCATGCATCAAAGATTTATTTGCATCAACGCAAACTGTGATTGGTTGTCGTCAGCAAGCATAATTTTCCAGTTAGGTGATTATCCTCTCTTCTTTATATATCTTATACTGTATATCCTTCAGTCAAAAATATGTTTAAAACAGATCATTCTCTCCCATCCAAAAACCTTTCCACATCTTAGTCATAAAAATCAATAATAAATTAGGAATTTTATGATGGCCATAATAACTCACCATAAACAAGCAATTTAAGATATCGAGAACGGCTGAAAGGTAATGAAGAATGATTATTGGATTGAAGATAATTACCACCAAGACACGCAGCATTAAATTTTATCCCATTAAATATTTTTCAATTCCATCGAATCTGTTCTGTTATCGAAAACGAAAATTGAGGAGAGAAATTACTATGAGAGTTTTCCTCCGATATAGATGCTTGGAGATATCTATCCTCTCGTGATGGGATAAAAGCCAGATTAAGTGCTGTTAAATGCTACCTTTATTGTACTATCGATTGAAAAGAAAACTTTTAATCCCGTTGAAGAGTAGCATCCATAGAGAAGTACTAAGCTCCGATGAAAGTGCTGAACGCTTCTAACGAAAGTTTTAAGCGATTAGATTAGCTTTGACGTAGTTTTAGAAATTACTTTACTGTTTGACATCCAAGTTAACGTTTGATGCTGTTTTGTATGACTTTAGAAAAGTGTTGTTTGTTGGTTGCGACGAAACTACAATCGATTTGACAAATAAGTTTTATTGGTTAACTGTGCTATGGTTTTTGGTAGAAGCTTTAATTTTTTTAAAGGGTTGATAATAATATCATAAGTATCAGGAACTGTTTTTCTATTCAATCAACAGGTTGGCAGACACTTAAAATTAAATTTTATCTTAACCACACTTATCGATTTTCTTACCGATTTTTTAACATATGTACATTACTTTGGCAAGTCTTATCTGGTTGGTCTAGATATCTCCAAACTCTATTGACCAAACTCCAAAGCATTGTTGTCGAGTTTGTTCTTAAGAACTGGATTAAGAGTTTTCCTTCTCTCTGGCCGTTCAATGTGGTATTGGTCACCGACGAATCTATAACTAAAAATCACATCTGCCGCGTGTTTTTCCCACCGCGTCATTAAACCGATGTCCAGACGAAATGTGAAAATTGAATCGTAAGCATGGGCTGCGCATTACTAATCGACAAAACAAGTCGCAGCTGAACTCGATATTGCAGTAGGCACTGTTCATAGTATAATGCATGAAGAGTTCAAAAGGTTTGTGCAAAGGATGCACGAAAATGCTGTATGGGCGTAACTTGGCGGGCCGGCTCCCCCCAGAATGGTAATTTTTGTGACAAAATGGGATTTCCTATCTACTTTGCATTTCGAACACAAAGGACCTGGCCCCCCGCCTCTCCTCTTTGTTCTTGTCAAATAACGTCCCCATCGTAGAACATAGCGCAGTGATGGTTTAAGGATTGTTGCTGTTCTCCTTCTTTGCCTTTTGGTCCTGTCCCGAAGAAGATATACTTTAAACCGTGTACGGTTTATGGCATTCCTTTAGAAGTGCCTGATTGCGGCGATTTTGAGGTGAATAGTTTCTACTACAAAATGTTGAGCAGTTCCAATGTCTGCTTCCATAAAGCTCCTGACATTCTCCACAATAGGTCTATCTGATTTCTCTTTCTACCATTTGGCGATACTCAGGTCTCCTTGTGTATCGTCTTGTGATAAAATTAAGTTCCACCTACCATGAGTTATTGACCACAAAAGTCAAAGAAAAGCTCGCCATAACTTTGGGCCTTGATTTCCAATTGTGTGTTCACGGCCGGTGTTGTTAGGGCCGATCTGTGCGTTTAAGTCACCCATCAAAACAATGATGTCTCCCCTCAAATAGACCGAGAAATCTCATTTAGTCCCATATAAAACGTCCTTGATGTCATCGTCCGCGTCTTTAGTTGGAGCGTAACATTGGACTACCGTTGTGCTGCTTAGTCTGATACGTAGACGCACAGTAATTATCTTCTCAGAAATATGTAACCAGCTTATGAGGCTGGGCCTGGGTTCCTTGGTGAGTATTACGCTATCGCTACTCCTACGATTTTTGGTTTGGGACTCGCCATTCGGTCGTTTTTCGTTAGACCTTTCCGTAGAAGTACCCCCAGCGACGCTGATGACTGTACTCTGCGTTACTTATTCGCCCTCAATAATGTACAACAAGCACATGCCAGATCCTATATTAACGATCGTGGACCTACGTCCAACTTCATCAACAGTGTCATTGAACTCATCCTCGATTGGGGCCGACAGAATCGTGTCGAATTAAATGCCACCAAAACGAAGTACTGTCCTTTAGCCAATAATCCATCGACAGTCAGATGACCCTCTATTTGAGCTTTCGTCGTAACGACGTAAAATTTGCTTCATGGGGTTTGGTAATTACGACGAATATGAGTCTGTGCCTCCAGGGTATTATTTTCAATAAAACCCGTAACATATTTCCGTCCGTGTCAGTGAATGGTGTAGAACTAATGACTGACCCATCCCTTAACATTTTACACGTGTCATTAGTCAAAGACTTGCGATGAAATAACCACATATTCCAAATCGCCAAACAAGGAACCCAGTGCGTGGTGTTTCTTAATAGCCTTATGACACTGGCTTTTTCGTTGGCCGAAAATGATGCCTTGGCTGGGCTGAAAATGATGAAATCTGTTATACTGTGTGACAGAGATAGCATGTGAGAGTAAGAACGATTGTCTGATTATTATAACAGATAGTTCTGAGTGAATACAGAAGGAATCCCCCAATTCGCAACCCTCTCACGTTGTAATAAGAAAAATATGTCTTCCCCGCCTTGAAGTTACTATTGGGACATTCAAAAATCACCGTAAACACCTCAAACATTTTTTTGGAGCGATTTTACTCCGGAGCCCCAATTCTAAACATTTACCCTTGAACTTCAAATATATCTATTGTCACTTCAATTATATTTATTTCCACTTTATATATTTATAATCACTTAAATTATATTTATAATCACTTCAATTTATTGTTATTCACTCACGTTATAGTCGAGAGATGCAACAAATTGTTATAAAAAGCATAGAAAAAAGAACATGAATCTCATTCTTTTCCTATGCTTTTTATAACAGTTTTCTAGACTTTTTATAACACTTAAAATCCAGCCAAGAGAAGTTTGAGTATACTCCTCTCACTCTTACATATGGGAAAATCTCCTTTGAATTTTTTCTTTCAGGTTTCAGCCTAGCCAAGGCAGCATCTTCAGCCTACGAAAAAGCAAGTGTCATAAAACTATAAGAGCTGCAAGTTCCTCCTCCAGCTCTTGTCACGAGCTGTAAAATACAATTCCTACATTCGATCTCTTTTCGATTACAACTCCCTTAATTGGAAATCGGGGCTTTCAAAACCATCTTGGTGTGGTTAGATAAAGTGCAAAAAGGTTCTCAAATTTATCGGGGATGAAATCGTTGCTCCTTCGAAATGAAAGCTCTCCTGCCTCTACGGCATAATCTTATACCCAGAGCACCAACTGTTTGGCTTTCCCCCCTTTTCACCCACGCTACAGACAAAGAATTCGTTCATAAATATAACAACACGTCTGTGGAACAACCTTAAGCCAAGTGTCCACTATAGATTTTTTTCGGTAGAGCGTAGAGCTTTACCTGTAGTGTGTACACTATAGCGCGTCTCTACCACTCTACCGTAGAGCTGCTCTAGAGAAATTTGGAGTAGAGCTCTACAACGCGCTCTACGGACTGTGTACACTGCAGATGCGTTTTTCTGTACTGTAGAGCGCGCGACTGCAGCCATCAAATTTTGCATGTCATTTCATTTCTCAGTTATTCAGAGGTGCGTGCGTACACATATTGTGTAAAAAATTTAAGGGAAATTATTAAAAAAAAAGAGTTATCCCCAAAAACAAACTGCTGCCGTTTTATTTTTGCTCGAAGAAGAGAAAAAGAAGGAAATAAAATGTTGGGAGCGAGATTGGATTGCGAAAAGAAAACAAAACGCTGGAATGTATCGAGAATTATTGAATGAGCTCACGGAAGTAGATAAATCTGCATACCAAAATTCTCTGCGTGTGTCGTACTTAAATTTCGAGGCGTTACTGCAAATGATTGCACCAATAATTGAAAAGAAAAACACACGTTTGCGAAAATCGATTCCTCAATTCGCCATTGTACTGACATCGCAGGTTGTGCAATTTCGCAGCAAATTCTGTTATATCACATTCAATCTTTGAAGCGATTTCCGCTTCAATCGAAACAAAAAAGTTAATAAATTAAGTCACGAAAAAATAAATAATTAACTCACCGATTGCAATACGTCCATAAACCGCTATTGGATTTTCCTCGTGTTTTTTTGGCGTCGACGCCATTTTCCGCTAATTTTTCGGTTTTATTTATTACACAGGCCTACAAAATACAATTTTTTTTGGTGCCATCATAATTCCGTTATAACTTCACTGCCTACTGCGTGCTTACAATCCGAACATATTTTGTAACATTTGCGATGAATATGTAGTGAAAAAGTGTCGAAAAACTATATGAGTTTGTAAAAAATGCGTACTTTGCCTACTTTAAGATACATATTAAGGACCTTACAAAACCATGGATTCCAAATACGGGTTGCAAATTGTGTAGTGGGGATTTAAGACAATGGGTTAATGGAAAACGAACTATTAGTACCTCACAGGCCAGCACTGAAGTTAGAAGTGATAGCGATTTTGAGACAACATTGCGATCGTCGGAGCCCTTACTTTTCACCCAAGCAGCATTGAACGATCTGATACGAGACTTAGACCTTTCAAAAGAACGATCAGAACTATTGGCATCCAGACTTAAAGAAAGAAATTTACTTTCTACAGGAACGAATATCACATTGTATCGCAACCGAGAAAAAGTTTTTTAGTTTTGTAAATGATATAGTTTTTTGTAACGACATTGGTGGTCATAGGTTTCTATTGAATGCTTCTAGACCTATGCCTCTTATAAAAGGTAATTTTTTCCCAAAAATTGGCCCGTGTCCGGTGTAGCCCTGTGACACAGTATCGCCGTATCTCATGTATCCCCGTGCACCCATATATGGTGCGAATAGTGTCGCTCATATGCTATTTCACAAAAACTACACGTAGTATAAAAAAAATTTATATACAGTTAGAATCCATATAACTAACAAATAAAAAAACCACTTAAGTCATGGCGGCACCAAAACCATTGTTGATCTGTGTTATTTAACACGCCGATGTACAACAATCCGCAGCAAAGTCGAGACGCAAATGAAAATGAATACTGTAGAAGAAAAACTGTATCAAACATGCTTGATAGATCGTAGAGCAGATGTAGAGCTCTACCAAACACCAAAAAATTGCATATACACTATAGAGTTTTTTAGTAGAGAAAACTTTCGTGTAGAGTGGGTGTAGAGCGCATGTGGGAGAGTTTTCTCTAGCTCTACGCAAAAAACTCTATAGTGGACACTAGGCTTTACACAGTTTGTATTTCCGAACTTCTACAATATCCAAGAGTCGCACCTCCTTAAACACCCTTCTGATTTCTCGTAACCAGAAACTCCTTTTTCTTTCGAACTAAGCTTACTACAGGCCATTGCAACGATACGTGACCGATACGGTAGTATAAAGGATGGTTCCTGAGCTTGTAACTGTCACATTCGGCCGGAAAAGATATTCGCGGAATTTTCCGAGCAATCTCGTCGCTTGTTATTTTGGAGTTTTGAAATCTTTTAAACCAGTTTTGTATTTTTTTACCATTATTAATAAATAAAAAACAAAATATTCCATGTTATCTGCAGTTATATGGGTCTTACTTTTTCTGGTTATTGGGGGTTTGACCGACTAAACCCCCTTCGCTACGCCCTTGAACCCTTTTTTTGTCTTGAACTTAAGTTTTTTAATAGTTTCAATGACGAATTTAGTTAAAAAGGAAATATAGAAGATGGTTTTGGGATTCACATTCCTTCCATTTGTTCCAATTTACCAGGACCCCACCGAAATATTTGCTTTATAGTAGAAACACGCAACGATGGCAAAAATCGTTTTAACACAATTTTTTTATGTTATTCTCGTGCTATATCCGCCGCTGGTTCTTCTGACAATTTCCTTATATATCTGCAAGCCACCCTCTACTTAAACTACTTTAAAAACCAACCGTCCTTACATAAGATGATACCTGCGACTAGGAAGGCGTTTACCTCCAAAAAACCATTACCGAACGCATGCAGAATTATAATCAGACGGCAAAAATACACAACGAACCATTTTGTTTCCCCACGTGCCTTTAATGTGAAAATTCACCCTTATTCACCTTATCCTTACTTATTTATTCTCACAGGACATTTGTACAAGAAAAAAAAGAGTAAAAACGATATTTTTCTTTCGTAATTGGATAATTACTTTCATTATTTGGCTTTCACCTATTTTATGTCAATTAGCAAACGAGTAAAAATCATCACACACGTGACAATTTTTTTTAATAAAAGAAAGTTTGTTTTGAATGTTTTAGTGTAATTTATTCAATCTCTTGGGATGTCCTGAATTTCCTGGCAAAAATTTCCAACTGTGATTTGGGGAATTTATTAAAGTTTTCCTGCACTTTACGAGCGATGTTTGAAGAAAGATTGAAAAGCCTGTGGAAATATTCGAAAAAGATAATATTAGAATATGAAACTAGGTTTGTGGATTTGAAGGTGGTTTTTTTTTATAAATATATTATAAATTCAAGATTAAAAACTTTTACGCTTAGTCAACATTATGCAAAGCAGTTTACTCCCAACAGAGTTTGTCTAGAACTTGACGTAAAGGAAATCCTTGGTAAGATTTTTTATTCGCATACCTACACAGCAATGCCCGAGATAAAAAAATATCCTTCAGAAAATAACATTTATCAAGCTTAAAAAATTGAATTCTCAACGACCAACATTTCCATTTGAAGTATTTCACATATTTATGCTGCAGAAGGTCCGCCGCGCTTACATAAATGTCATTTCAGCCTGGAAAGAAGTACAAAACTGTAACGAAGGATATTCCTTAGATGAAAAGGTGATGTCCTCCATATGTCAGGTATACTTTCACCAGTTCACAAGTGCCTTTTTGGCTTTTCTATATGGCTATGCGCTACTGACGAAGGAGCCACATGGGAGACTGTACACACTCGAAAGGTTGCTGATTCAGGATATACGTGCTCCATGGGAGCATTTTTTTCTTGCTATTTTCAAGAGTAGTCCCTAGCTTGGACAAGAAGATAAACCCAATCATGGAGCAAGTTTAAACTATTTCTCTAGAATTGCACAATTCAGTTGGATTGGATGGTTTTATCGCTTTGTGGCAAGCTCCACGATTGCTATAGCCAAAAAGGAAGGAAGATGCAGCAAAATCGCAAAGTCCTGAATAGTTTTAAAGTTATTCAAGTGAAAAGTTTTCCTTCTGCTCTTGAAGTGTAGACGTGACGCCGGGAGGTAATATGCCTTAAAGGCGATACGCAGAGGGAGCCGCCAGCATATAAATCACTTTCATTTTTAATATCCTTTCGGGATGGATGTCAGCGTGCATAACCAGCGGGGGTCCTGTGTTTCTCCCTTGGAATGGATCCGCAATTCCAGTCTTAGACGATGTGCTGCGGTACGTTTTCTTAGACAAATGTTCTTGTGAATCCTTTGTTTGATCAATGGACGATGACAGGCTTCTGCGGCTAAAACACTCTGTAAGGAGCCGTTTTTGTTGTATTGGGGACGATTTCTAAAGCATTCAAATTGTTGTGTCTGTAGCGAAGATGGATGAAGAGAAAAATGTCTTAGATCCTTGATTTACAGCCATCTCAATATTTTCTCGTTTAATGATCGGCAACAAAAAGAAATATTTCTTTCCAAAACCCCAACCGATATAAATCGCAGATTGATATGAAAAATGTCCTTCGGATGATTAAAAATCAAATTAAATTCGAGTAAATTAAAACTTTCCATTAAATGGGATTATTCACGCTACGATAAAATATTGAAAATGATGGTAAAATTGTTGAGGAATTAAGCTGTGAAATTGAATTAATTTGTGGACATTTTGGCATTTTATCTCTTAAGCCATAAGGAAATTTGCTCTTCTGAGTGGTTGAAGATTATTTTTCCTTAAGAAATGTCACTTTTTGCATGGATTTTAAGTGAGTTTTATGGGTTCGTATATTTACATAAATATATTTTCTGGAATTACCAATTACGGCTACATTACAGCTACATTTGTTTCCTTTTCTAAACATTTTTAAGTCAATTTTATTTATTGCAGTTTGAAAAAAAAATTTCTTTAAATTTATATGTATATATTCTATAATTAAATATATGCCCGCCTCGATAGCCTAGAGGTTCCCGACTACCATATCAAAGGTCTGTGGTTCGATTCCATGTCGCGGCATCCGGAGTAAAAAGAAAAGATGGCCTTACAACGGGCGAACTCCGGCCTTGTTTGAAACATAATCCTCGGTCATGTGCCGGGCATCAGAAGGTTGTTTGTCGGACTGTACGGCCGTATATGACGGCGGTGCCATGGCCTTACAGTTCCAATAAAGGGCATACGACGTTGGTACAGTGGCTGTTCAATTGAAAAAATGGTTGAATGTATAACAGAAACGAAAAAAAAATGTGTTCTTATTTACTACTTTTTATTATATTTTTGCCAGACTACAAGAGAATGTTGTTAGAGCAAAAAAAGCTATAAAAATTGGAGAAGACAAGAAAATGTAAGAAAAATTTCCGATTCATGATAAAGAGCGCGAGAATTCTTGCATATAGAAAGTGAAAAAAATGAACTACTCAACAAAAAAAATATTTTGGGGAGCGAAAGTCACACAAAACTCATCGCGTATAATATAAATCAACACCACCCGAGTAAAAATAAAAAACGGCCTTTTAAAGGGCGAACACCGGCCGCTTGGCTTTTTATGGGGCATATGATGGCCGTAGAGTTTTTAACCATTTTTAATGGGAGCACATTCGGCCTTACGACGGCCAAATTTGACCAAAAGATTTAAAAGGCGAAGTACTGAGCTGTAGAAACGGGTATTCGACGGGAAATTTGAGCCAAAAAAAGAATCTGCACCAAATGTATTGTTGAATGTGTTTTATGGGAACTTCATCATTTTCGTTATGTACAATGGTTCTTTTGATTTATCCTACTTAAAGATATCGATGCACAAGAGAAACGAGCTCGCCAGTCGTCGGTTTGTTGTACGTGAAGTGTGTGGCGCGTGTTGATTTATATTTTAGTGGGAAATTTTGTTATTTGACGGTTTGAAAAAAAACACAACCGAAAAAAAATCAAACATTTAATTGCAGTGAAATATATTTTCTTATAGGAGGGCGAATATCCACGTTGCTGCCACTGTACCACCGTCGTATACCCACTTTAGTCAGTGCAATCGTCGAATGCAGTTGTAGCTTTGTGTTGTGGCTTTCGTCGGTGATTTATTTTGATTTGTTTTGATAGTGTTTTTTGGTTGTTTTATTTTCGTTTGATACGGGTTTATTTCCGGTTTTTTGTAGTGCTGTTTAACTGTTTATTAGCGTTTTCCTAATAATAAGATTTTTATTTGCGGTTTTGTGGTGGTGATTCATCCTTTCTTTTTTTTTCTTTTGTATTGTGGTGCTTCATGTCAAAGTTCCTCTCTTGGAAGTACTTGAAATCGTAATTGTAGTACTAGAAGGAGTTGACGAAGTGTCGTGTGCAGTAAGTGGAAATGTCAATATTTGTCTCCTGTGAAGTGTAGTTGTTACATATTTCGCACTGTTTTGCTAGCAATTTGTGAGTTGAACATTATAATAATAATACGTTGATTTTCGGTTTTTTTTTTCTTATGTCAATCGGTAACTTAATTAATTTCCTCTGACACAATAATTTCTTCCGTATTCTTTAAATTTCACCTAAACGTATGCAAGATATTAAATCTAAATTTTCAAGTACGGGTTCTCAATCTGGGTATACTTTTATATTTTAACTTGCGAATCCGTCAAGTTGTTGTGTTCTCACTGTCACTTGTTAATAATTTCTTTTTCTCATGGCGTCTCACCAGTCTTGCAAATTATGCCTTTCGGAGATTGTCCGAGAATCGATTTCTTGTGATGGTGTTTGCGGTGGCGTGTTTCACCTCACTTGCCTTAACGCAGGAGCCAGTTCCAACTCTTCGACCCCTAGAGGGTCAACTTGTAGGGAGTGTTCGGATATTAAGCCCTGCCATGTCCTCAGACTAGTGAAGGACATCTCTAATGCTTTTCTCGACGGTCAAGAAATAGTCCTGGGCCGCCTCAACTCTTTCCTCGGTAACACTTCGCATCTTCAGATGTTGGCTGACGACATTCAATCTATCAACGTCCGACTCGACTCTTTGTCTGACACCCTAGATCTTGTTGCGACTAACTCGGGCTCCTTGTTGGGCAAATTCCAGGAAATCTCTTCCCGGGTTGCAACGGCCTTAGACTCAATTGACGACATACAATCGTTAATCTTAAATCCTGTCGCCACTTCTTCCTGCACTTCTACCTCCTCGGCTTCTCTTCATCCTGTATTGGATGACATTAAAAGGAGTACGAAGCGTGTTCGAGCTGATTTGGAATCGCTGTCTTCAGCTGTGGTCCAAAATCATAACGCCCTGAGCTCTCTGGCTTCGAAATTCGAAGGCGCCTTCAATAGCAATAAATCCCCCTCTGTTGGCGCCCTGCAGGTAGGGGTGCAGCCTTCTTCTTCAACTAGCCCCACTGCTGCTCCTCCTTTGGTTAATGTCATCCTCAATCAGGATGCCATTAACCCAACCACGCCAGGTTATAAGGCGCGTCCTAAAAGTCGTGAAAATAAAAGTAAAAATAAAAATAAACATAAAAATAGTCGTAATCGTCAAGCCATTGGCAATGGTGTCAGCTTGAGCTCCTCGACCCGTGTTCCATCGACTGAGCTGGCCTCAAAGCCGGTCTCGGTATCACCCTCCTCGCCACTACTAGTGGACGGTCCCTTGGTCATGGAAGTTCCAGGGGTCATGGAAGTTCCAGGGATTGAGTCGACCTCTATGCCTGTCTTGGTAGCAACCCCTCTGCTTCCTATAGTGGATAGCCCAACGGTTAACGAAGTTTCAGTTCCATTTGAACCTTGCACCCCTCTGGTTACGGTACCGAGGCCTCTAAATATTTTCATCTCGAGATTCTCTCCGGATACTAAGACGGAGTCTATCTGTGAATACTTGAGGACTAAATCTATAGATCCCGGAACAATTCATTGCAGAAAAGTTAGCAAGGCTTCCAAGCCAGTTGCATCTTTTATTTTGTCTGCACCGCCAGTCACTGCCGAGATTCTCTTAGACCCTGGTTTCTGGCCTGCTGGGGCCCTCACCAAGCGTTTCGTCCCGCGTACCCGTAATCGAGCTCATCACGTAAACGCTTCAACTTCAACTTTAGGTGTTCCTCAGTTATCAAAAAACTCGAGACGCTTTCCCTCTACTACCAGAATGTAAGGGGGACCAGATCAAAAACCAAAGACATCCTTCTGGCGTCGATGGCTAGTGGTTTCGATGTCATAGCGTTTACTGAAACCTGGCTCCATGAGGGCATTCTGAATGCTGAACTCTTTGACTCCTCCTACCAAGTCTTTCGGAGGGACCGTCACACTGACTCGGAAACTCGTGGGGGTGGCGTACTTCTTGCTTGTAGAAGCCACCTTAATTGTAACCCCATTTCGTTTCCTACCTTCTCTAACCACCTTGACGTCGAGCTTGTTGCTCTTAAAATTTGTATTTCTAAAACTAACCTCTTCCTGCTGTGCTGCTATATCCCTCCAGATATGTTAAGCACACTTGACGATGGGGGTATTAACCTCTATGATATTCTCATCTCTTGTGTTGATCATATCCAATGTATGATGAACACCGGCGATGAGCTACTGCTTTTAGGCGATTTCAACTTACCCAATATTCAGTGGGTATATGTCGAAGATGACGATAACTACCTCCCTGAAGGGAACCTTAATCTTAAGGAATCCTGTTTTCTCAATTCCCTTTTCTCATTCGGCTTGAATCAAATGAGTGGGGTGACTAATGTGTTGGGGAGGCAGTTAGATCTTGTATTTTTTACGGACCCAGTCAACATGACTGTTGAACCCAGTCCAATAGTCATGTCGTCTGTCGACAATTACCATCCTCCTCTTTTGCTCAATTATTGCTTCAATTCTGAGAATAATCCTTGTCCGGAGGTGGTATCCCATGCCTTTAACTTCAAAAAGGCCAATTTTAATGAGCTGTTATCTAAGCTTGCCTTGATTAATTTCAACAGCTTACTTTCTGCTAATGAGTTGGATGACGACGTGGCACGATTTTATGGCGTACTATACGAAGCCCTGGTTTCTTGTGTACCTTATGAGCCTCAAAAATTACCTAGTTCATCTCCACCTTGGTTCAATAATGAGCTCAAGCATTTGAAAAATCAGAAGAATAGACTCTGGAAAACCTATTTAAAGAGAAAGGACACTCCGAGTCTCAATTTATTTTTAAATTGCTATAACCGATTTCGCTCACTCTCTTCTGCTCTGTATCGAGAATATCTTAGCTGCATGAGCGATAAAGTGTTTACTGATCCTAGAAATTTCTTTAAATTCGTCAACTCGAAGAAAAAGGTTGATAACTACCCTAATGTCATGCAGCACACGAACTGGTCTAGTAGTGAGTCGCCTGCGATTTGCAACATGTTTGCCTCATTCTTTCGCCAATCTTTCTCACCTTCTGACTTTCAGCCTAATGTTAATAATTTTCGTCACATATTTACCAACCATGAGGCTAATATTTTATCTCTCTCAATTAATAGTGCTGATATTGTGAAACATATTAACGAACTCCCATTTGACTTCACCTCCGGCCCCGATGGTATTCCTCCTGCTGTCCTTAAGTCCTGTGCAGAGGTTCTTCAGTCTCCTCTGAAAACCCTCTTCCAAAAATCCCTTGATAAAGGGTACTTCCCTACTCTTTGGAAAAATTCGTTCATAATCCCTATTCACAAGAGTGGCAGCAAGAACGAAATATCGAATTATAGACCAGTTGCGAAGTTGTCTGTCATTCCGAAACTCTTTGAATCGATTATCTATTCCGCAATCGCGCCTATCTGCAGGAGGTTGGTATCAACGAACCAACATGGCTTTCTTGCAGCTCGTTCCACTACCACAAATCTTCTTGAGTTCACTTCTCATGCTGTCGAGGGCTTCGTTTCCGGTTGCCAGACTGATTGTGTTTACACTGATTTTAGTAACGCATTTGACAAGCTCTCCCACTCCATTATACTTCTTAAATTAAAGATGTTAGGCTTTCCAAGAGCCCTTCTAGCATGGTTCCAGTCTTACTTAGCTGACAGGACCTACCAAGTTATTTTTCGGGGATCCAAATCAGTAACCATTGAAGCGTCATCCGGTGTTCCTCAAGGAAGTCATCTCGGTCCCCTGCTCTTTATTCTATCAATTGATGACATTGTTTCCTTGCTAAGACACTGTAGAATCTTGATTTACGCTGATGACATCAAATTGTATCGTCACATAAAGAGTATCGAGGATTGCAAACTTTTGCAAGCTGACCTTGACACCTTTTACTCTTGGTGTGTGAACAACAACCTGGTTCTCAATATTAGTAAATGTGAAACCATGACTTTTGGGAGAAGTCGTAGTCCTATAATTTTTAACTACACCTTTTCTAGCGAGAGTGTACTTCGTGTTAATTTTGTAAAAGATCTCGGGATTAGATTTGATAGTAAGCTCGATTTCTCTGCTCACATTAACTATATTGCTTCCAAAGGTAGTTTAGTCCTGGGTTTTATAAAAAGGTGGTCTAAAGAATTCAATAACCCCTTGATTACTAAACACCTTTATATCTCTCTTGTCAGACCTTTACTCGAGTATGGGTCCCAGGTTTGGTCTCCTCACTACTCTTCGCACGTTGGAAGAATTGAGTTGGTTCAAAGGAGGTTCGTTCGATTCGCACTGAATCATCTTCCTTGGGATGACCCATTAGTTCTTCCACCATATGAATCCCGGCTTAAGTTACTCAACTTAAGCTCTCTTTGCAGGCGTCGTGAGGTTGCCGATGTTGTATTTGTTCATCAGCTCCTTAATGGAAAGGTTGACTCAGGTTTTCTGAGTCGCCGTGCGTCGTTTAGAGAGAGTGGATACAATTTGAGAGGGCCACCTCTCTTACACACCAACTCCTCTAACACGAATTACGGCAGATTCGAGCCTGTTAATCGCATGTTCATTAATGTGAATAGAAATATTGATGTTTTTAGCGTGAGCATTAGTAAGGACGTCCTTAAAAGGAGTCTTTTCAATCTCACGTGACTGATTTTTCTTGCACGCTTCTTTGTGTATTGCATTTCTTACTGTTTTAAGTTATATGTTTTTAACATTTTTTTGTGTTGCATGTCTTAGCTGAGCCACTGTGCAGTGGTAAATGTGACCGCGTTTGTGTGCAGGGACTGGACCGGCTCAGTACCGGAGTGCCGGGGAGGGTCGAGAAGGAGCCTGCATTTTCGATCGCATGCTCGTTATGTGGTGTTTTCTCTTCTTATACCTTTTTTGGTGCTTTCGGCCGGTTCGGTCCCTGCACATAGGCGTGGCCCGTTTCTCAGCCCAGCTGAGAAGTGTACCTTCTGAGCTAGAAGGATAAACTCTATTAACTAATAGCAACCATACGGCCGCCGTATCACCGTCGTATGGCCGTTATTGGAACTGTAAGGCCGTTGTTTCACCGTCAATCGCCCCCTGTACGGCCGTACTGTCCTGCAACGAGCCTTCTGTTAACCGCCAGATGGCCGAGGACTATGTTTCAATCACAGTCGGCCATCATTTATTTTTGGTCGGGCAACAACCAAGTGTGCGGTGCCTTCAAAACCCGAAGACTGGAGAGTCTGTTTCTTTTGTGCATAGATTGCCTTTAAGTTAATCCAAAGGCCGATTGAACATAATGAAAATGATCCCGCAAACCACACTCAACAATACTTTGGTGCAGATTTTTTTATTGGCTCAAATTTGACGTCATATGCCCGTGTGTGTAGCTCAGTAATCGGCCATTTCAACCTTTTGGTCAAGTTTGGCCGTCGTGGGCCCGTATGTGCTCTCGTTAAAAATGGTTAAAAACTCTACGGCCATCATATGCCCCTTTAAAAGCCAAGCGGCCGGTGTTCGCCCGTTGTGAGGCCATCTTTTATTTTTACTCGGGGTGCTCCTTCATATTTGAACTTCCATTCTTTTGTTCGTCTCCCCGCAACTACTGTTACCGTAGGGTGGGACACTCAGTTTGGCAGCGTAGTCCCCACTTCTATAACATCCTTTCTTTCTTCTGTTCTTTCTTTATAGCAATCCTCTATTCTTTCTCTTGCCATTGCTTACAAGCATAATGAGCTTAAAAGACAATATACCCCGGCAGCTTTTTAGACTGGCTGGCATCTATGTTGAGTTCGAGAATTCAAGGGGATTTGGGAACCAAGATGGTAATAGAAGACGACAACAGGGGTATATCATAAAGAGGAGTGGTCTTCCCTTACCGTGCTTAGTTACGATAAAAATCATACTAGAAAAGCTGGTTAAAAGTGGAGCTAATGTAGTAGCATACGCAGAAGCCATGAAGACCTAATGCTGTGAGGAAAGTCTCCAACCAGAGGAACTGGACAGCAGACTGCGATCTGGGAATTAACCCAGGCAAAAATGCTATCCACTGGGAAAACGAAAATTCCCACCTTCAACTTCCGAAGCTTGGGTGGGTATACTTTCACTACATCCTCCGAGGTGAAATTTCTGGGTTTAATCCCAAACCCAAAACTCAACTGGAATGTGAACGTCGAGGAAAGGGTAGAAAAGGCCTGCATAGATTTCTACGCTTAAAGAAATACCTTCGGTAAGAGAAGATGTCTTAAGCCAAAAATGGTTTAGCGGATGTAGACAGCCGTGGTACGTTTAATCCTCACGTTCGCTGGTGAGATGGCCAGCGCTGATGAGTACCTTTTACGAGGTAGTCCGTCGGAAGGTGGAGAGTATTTTACCGGGAAGATCCTGCCTATCGGTTCTGTAAATCACTAGCCCAGGCTAGAAAAAGAACCATCTCCTTCTTAACTGTCATTCCACCCACTTGACCGACTTACGCAATATCGTCACGGGGCTGGATAAGCTATGTAGCTGCTATCTCTTCTATAATTTCTTCACCTTAACTGTTTCATTGAGCTTCGTATTGCTTAAACTTCTGGTGGATGGCACTTCCACCATTCTCTACACATCTTTCGAGCATATCATCTAGTCCAGGATGGTCTCTGGTGTTAGTTGCACCTCGGCTGCTGCTGGCACCACAGTCCTGACCTATAATGTCATAAAGTTAGGTCTTCAAATCAAAGCATGACAAAAAAATTATAGGAAGCCTTCTTAGTGTCATCAAAAACAATATATTTCCATTTATGGTAATTTAATATTAATTTCGGTTAAATTTTACGAACTTTCCATTCCATACTTAATAAAACAATCCAAAATATAAAAAAAATATTAAAAAATCCGACAAGTTGACAGAAATTAAATTTTAAATTTTTATATGAAAAACAAAGCTAAGGCAACACCATTGCACCCGTTTAAATAGGGGTGAAAGCACAGGGAATTGCAGCACAAGTGTTCACATGTTGTGTTGTCTCATATAATGGATGAGGAAATTTTCATGTTTGGACTTTTGCTGACGATATTGCTAATAAAATATTTAAAAACAGCACAAATTGCTGAAAAGATGCCCAGCATGCCATTGGGAAGTCAAACCCAAAAGCTCTGAAACGGTAGTTAGACACCTTAACCTCTAGGCTACAAAAGTGGACAATTGAAGCAATTACTGAAAGGAGATAGTGAAAAAGCAGCTGCCCTTCACCCATATTCCTGAAATACAGTGTGAATAGTTCAAATAGTTTCCCAACCTCACGAGTTTTAAGCTTAAAATATTGGTGCTGTTTTTTTGCTATCATCATCACGCGCTTTATCTATGTAAGCCCCTCAACAATTGTTGTTGTCGGTTGATATTTCCAATTTGTCATACCTGTGTATCTTCTACGACTTTTGTATATATTGTTTTGGGCGATTAGGTCTTTTTTGGTCGTTTGTTCATAATATTTTTTGCTATCCATAATATTTTTTGCTAACATGTCCTATTAATTGAATCCTTTTTATTTTCTTATTTTTTATAAGGTTTGGATCTGTATATTACATTTTCCCCCTAGCATAATTTTCGATCACTCCTCCATATTGGACGGATGATTTTCCTTTCAAATCACCCTATGCGGTGTTCCTCGTTACTTTTTAACCGACTTCAAAAAAGAGGAGATTATTAGTGTCCAGGTTTCGGCTTCATAAAATAGTATTGATCTTATTAGAGCTCTGTTTTTTAACTTTGATTCTGCGGTTCGCGGTGTGTACCTTCCCGAGCGGCGCATAAGCAGTTTTCGAGAAGTCGTCGTCTAGAATCTAGATGAACGAGTTGTATTCGAGGCAGAACCGACTATAGGGCTTAGCATACTACTAGCGGATGGAATAGCTTGAATCGATATCCTAGCCATTCTAATGTGATGCGTTCAGTTCGACACGATTCTTGCTGCTCTGGGTTGGAATAACGTAAGTTGTTTCAATCGACCTCTTCATACAAAAATTCAAGTGTTACAAAAATTTTTGTATGAAGAGGCCGATTGAAACAACTTACGTGATTCCACCCCTGGTCAATAATAAATTGGATGCTCCTATTGATAAAAATGTACATGAGTTCACGATCAAAATGAAAAGGTCTGGCGTGGGTTTCTCTTATATTACACTAGTTTACAAATTTTTGCTTAATTGCGTGAACCTAATAAGAAGAGTGTTTTTTAGCCTAATTTGAGGTCGCTGAAAACGAAAATGACACCCATTTATTTGTCATTACAATTTTTGTGTTACGGCATTTGCTGTTGAAGATATTAGCAAATTTTGATGTTAAAATTTACTTTATATGGTACTTTTCGACAAAGCTTAGGTGACAAAAAAATAGTAAAAAAGCACAAAATAAGGCCAGGGTCTTACAAAATAAATATTGGTTAACTGCGTATTTTTTGGAGAAAAAGGTAGTTGAAGTTGATATTTTTATTAAAAAAAAATCAAAATTTTGATTTTGATGGCCCATTACTCTGGAAGTTGGCAAGGTTGAACCTTAACTTTTACAGTTTTAGATAGGTGGGAGTATTTTGCGTAAAAGAGTGCAAGCTAAGCTTGGCTCTTGGTTCTCGAGAACCTGGCAGTAAATGGGAAAAAAATGGAAAAAAGCCGTTTTGCTAATTTCTCGATAACGGTTCTTTGGAAAAATAAATGAGTGTCATTTTCGTTTTCAGCGACCTCAAATTAGGTTAAAAAACACTTTTTTCATTAGGTTCATTTTTCGTGTAAACTAGTGTTATCTAAGGCGCAAGAGCTACGCAAAGTACGATTATCAGCGAAGATGTGAATGTGTTGGAGGAGACTTAGGCCTTCCGCACACTTGTCTATAACATCAAAACAAAAACCGGTTTTATAGGCAAGGGGTCGCAGGGAAGACCGTTTTTCTTCCAAAATTTTTCCATCATTTGTTCACCCAAACATTTTCTGGTTTCACCGTCCATTACACTAACACAAGCATGTTTTCGTTCTCGGCAAAGCTGCTTCGCTGTGCTTGCACCCCACACATAGGCATTACAATCGTTACACGAAAATGATGGAGAAAAGTGAGTTCCGAGTGTACTATTGAACTCATATTAAAACCGGTTTGAAATTATGGACAAGTCTGCGAAGGGCCTTAGAGTAGATCATTCATAAACATTATGATCAGAGAGGCTGATATGATTCACCCCTAAAAAACATTGACAAATATGGTAAGAGGTTAAGATTAGTCACCATTCAATATAACCTTGATTGAACTAACGGTGTTGTGGCGCAGTCCGACACCATGAAACTTTTATTGAAGCTGACAGGGAAAAAAATACTAAATAATTAATAGAACTGTCAGCGATGATGACAAGAGAATAGTTAATAACAATGTCACATTTGTTCTAAAAAAGGAACAAAATTATATACATATGACAGTTCATAGACGACAAGTAAATTAAAAGCTCGCCTACTTATGATAGCCACAAAATTATCAAGCTTTCGACTACAGGAAATGGAATAAAAGGCGGAGCATCTGGACGGAACTTTGCAGTCGCTCCAGAATAATTCAGAGGAACACAATATTAGGGTTTAGCCGCAAATTGGGATTTACCAAATTGCGAATTCAGGTTTAACACACACATACATTTAATTTAAACTGCCAAGTGTCGTGCAAACATTATCTCGAAGTTTAGCGTATTTCGAAAAATTCTCGAAGAGGAAGAGAGCGAGAAAGAAATAGGTTGGCAATAAAGTTACGATAATATTTCGTTTTTGCGAAAAAAAAATCGAAATGTTCAAAGAAGAGAACTACGTACATACTAAAAGTAAAATTCGTCATGAAAAGGTTTCGAGAATTTCTCGTTTTATCGAAAAATATGCGAAGATGTATTGTGTTGCAAAGTAGTACATTTCACAATTCGCTTTATTCAGTTTTGAGACGCGCAAAGTCCTGCGTGTCAAAATTATTATAATTCTTCGTTTACAAAAATGTACCATTTTTTTAATTTAAAACGCAATACATTTCTGTGCAACATGTTGAAATTCTGGCCGCAAAGAGTTAAATGCCATATGCGTATCCCTTCCCTTCTTTTCAGGATCAGGGAGAATCGTTTCAGGAAGTTAATTTACGTCTGTGGACATCACGGAAATTGTTATTTTAGAAGAATTAAATTTTTGCAATTGACTGCATAATTTGCTTTAAAAAAAATAAATAACTGAATTATGCAGTTGATAGTAGAAATTTAATTCTTCTAAATCAACAATTTCCATGATGTCCCCAGACGTAAACTAACTTGCTGAAACGATTCTATATCGACTCATATTTTCGGAGAAACCTTAAATCTATAAAGACCCCACATGTACACGAACTAATTTCGAAAAAACGAAAGAAACTCTAATGGCTTTTGCGATTCGACCTAGCGGGCCTTTTCGTTCTCTTTTACTTCGATTTCAATTCGAAACCGGCTTCGAAATCGCAATAGTAGTTCATTTTAATGATTCGCTTTCGATTCGATCTCAGATCATAATGTTTGCTGGGATTGTTCGAATAAAATAATTGTTGAGTGTATTGAATCATTCGTTAATGTTAATGTTCTCCGTTCTTTTATTGATATAAATAAATGGTAAAAAATTGAAATACTTGTTTTTATTTAGTAAAGGCGTTTCAAGCTCACGAGTTCAGCCATTTTTTCTCAATATTGGTTTAGACATTGAACAGACGGAAAGAAAACGCTCAATCCAGTTCATTAGATAGGTTGTTGTTTAGCCCATAGGGCATGGTACCATACTCTGTCAAAAACTTCGGAGATAACCAACCAGACCAGATTCGCGAAAACGATGAATTCTAGGTGGTCAGTAAGTGGTATTTGAATCCACCTTCTGAGGTCGTATTTGCACTGTATCATTGTCCCGTCGCGTCGAAGAGAGGGAGAGAGAGAAACAGGAGAGCTTTTGGAGAGCTAATTAGAGAGATTGTTCTTTAGGGTGCAAGAAGTATTCTGAGTATTTTACTAACTTTGATAATTTTGCTACTATCTGGTTATTATTTAAAAACAATATCTTTAGGGATGTATAAATTTCAAGTTTGGATTTAATTTGGTTTTTTCAATAAAACACAAAATTGTTGAGATATAGTAGTTCGTGAGTCTAAAAAGAATTGCCAAATAAATTTATCATTATTTTTTTAAAAAAAACTTTCACTTTAATGATCGAATTTCTTATTGTTCGAGAATTATAATTAACTTTATTAATTTAACTATTTCTTTCTATTTACAGGTAAGTTCATTTTTTCCTACCACCGATAACAAACTGACTTGTTTATTGTTCAAGTTCATTCATTAGTATTATTTTTCGTCTTTTTTGGCTGGTAAGTATTTTTATAATAATAAAAGTTAATTGAATACCTTTTTGGTATGTTTAAACTGATTCCAGCCTTAGTTTGTGAGAAAATTAATTTAAAAATATAATACGTTACATCGTAATGTCTATGAAAACTTGGTACAACAGTTTTTGGTAAAGAACTTTTAGATGGTAATACTACGTTAATTGAATGACCAAATATAAAACTCGCGCTCCGGTTTTTTTAAAATTTGGTTAGCTTGGAAATTAACAACAGAGCAGGGTCCTTCAGAGGCCATAAAAAGTGACGTATATTGTAGTTGAGTTGATATGTTCGATAGAAAACCAGGTCGCCATTAGATCCACTTTTCGGTCTAAATCCGCACTGCTTGTTCTCTAATATTTGATTGGATTCCAGATATTTCATAAGCTCATTATAAGTTATTCCCAAGTGAAAAAAGGATACCGAAAAGACGCTAACAACGTTCTAAAAGCATATCTAAAGCCGAATAGACGCCGGAAAAAGCCGACAGGTCGACAGCAAGCCGTATTCGTATTCTATTGAAGCCGATATGTTATTGGTAAAATGTATAGACCACGAAAACAACAACGATTGTATTATTCTAGAAAAATATGAGTGACTCATATTTCAGGCAATAATGTTGGTGACCGTGAAGGGTGCCATTTAACATACTCAATAGTTCTCGTTCGATTACGGAGGTCGAACAGCATTGGATGTCATTAGTATTCAGTTGGGGAACCGCTTGGTGAAACGACACTCGCGTTTGCCCGATTAAAAATAAAATATGGCCTTACAACGGGCAAACACCAAACGTGATTGAAATATAGTCCTCGGCCATGCAGGGCTGCGGCTAGGCACTTTGCGCCCAGTGCACATATGCCGATGCCGCCCCCTTTAAGGGCAAACAATTTTTTTTGGCTCGCTTCGCTCGCGGGTTTTTTTTGTTCTTTATAGGATTGTAGAGTAAATAAATTTTCTTTCTATTTGGCAAAGTCAACCAAGTCATTTATTAGTACAGTTCCTCTCTTACTTCAGAATCGAGAGGGATTGCGTTTCAATGTTGCAATGCAGACCTCACTTTCAACAATCATTTCATTTTGCTACGCACACCGTAGAATTTTACGCTGCTGTCTGTTGCTGCAGCTCGACCAAAAGTTGCCATGCTCTAGCCAGCTACATGGGTGCAACATTTAAATATTTTGCTTGGATCGCTTTCGGCAACATGGAACACGCCTATTCGACTAGGCATCCGCATTTTACTTATCTGTGCTTATATCTTTTTATTGAAATGAATTTTAATGCAAAATATTGTCGTTATGCCTTTGACCCTAGGACCTCGCAATGTTAATCGAAGAGATGTTTCGATCTAAAAAGTAGGCATTGCGCATTCGAAGGATAATGTACGGAATCGACTCTAGAAGGTTTCTATTCCCTAGTGGATGGTTTTTTGGGTCTCCTTTCGTTCATCGTTTGTTTAATGTGTACATGCTGCGTGTGCTAATTAATTATTGGTAATTTATTGAGTGTTGTGCTTGATGTTTGTCTTCTTCTTGTTTATCGTTGCCGCTCATTTAAATTGTTGCGCTCATCGCAAAAAATGCCTCGTCTTGTGGCGGCTGTCGTCGCCCATTTAAATTGAGATGCCGCCCTTACCGTCGGCACGTCATATTTATAAAGGATACCGCGGCACTGCGGCCATGTGAACGGCATCAGAAGGCTGGTTTCAGGACAGTACGACCATACACCACACACACACCGACGGATATACGTTTCTACAATATATAATGCGATTAAATGCAATTGGGTTCCCCTAATGCAATTGGGTTCCCCTAATGCAATTGGGTTCCACTATAATAAATCAGACTCATACACACGCACAATCGTAATCTGCTCATTCTCTTTATATTCAAGGCCAACAACCTGCAAAACTATAAGTTAAATTGGCGCAATTTAACTATTCAAAAAAGAAATCATTTTGGGGATAAAGTGTAACTTTCGCTCCCCAACAAAGCTCAAAACTCACCGCGCATTTATTGAGAAAAACATCATAATATCCGGTGCTTATATCTTCGAATTCGAACATTTCAAAATTTTTATCAAACTGCAATTAAATGTTTTATTTTGTTTCAATTTTTTTTGGAGCGGTTTAATAAGAAAATTTCCCACTAAAATAAAAATCAAGACGCACCACATACTTCACGTACAACAAATCGACGACTAGCGAGCTCGTTTCTCTTGTGCATCGATAATCTTTAAGTAGGATAAATGCAAAGGACCATTGTAGATAGTAGGTTTGCTCGATATACATCGAAACATCAAAAACATCGATGTTTACAATTTGATGTATCGAATCAATCCGATCCATCAGTTACTTTCGATTTTTAACGATGCATCGATGTTTTTCATTCGACGCAACGCAAGCATCATGGAGGCTACACAAGGAGTATAAACTCTTATGGGAAAAATGACATCAACAATTTTGTAAACTGATAGTTCAGTTTTGGCCACAGGCATCGCCCTTGTCCGATTACCACCACTTTTTCCACATGAAGTTTGTATAATTTTATCATATTTAACAATTCGTTTGTTAAAATTATGCGAACTTCATTAGAAAACATAACGGCTACTGAAATTGTAGCAAATGAACAAAAATATTAAGATAAAAGTCTTTAAGGAGAATGCAAATTTTGGTACCCACCACTAATAGCTATGTGTAATACGTCGTTGGATAGGTCTTTTTGAGCTGAATATAAGTTTCTATGGCACCTAGTTCGAAATATTTGTCAGTTTTAAGTAATACAATCAGAACTGTACAAAGATAGTGTTTTACATATCACACTGTATTTTTGTAACCGTATAATCTATTTCCATGAATAATGAACCAATGGACGCAGAATTCCTCCACCTATGTACGATGGTAAAAGCGATGGTTCTATCTTACCAACTTTTGGAGTTATGAGTTTCATCGTGGAAAATAGAAATTTTATTTATGCAAAGTTTAGAGAGGAAATATTGAAATTTCGAAAATAAATTGAATTGAAAACTTTGGATTGCTTCATTTTTCTAATGTCTGCTCCTGTATTTTTAATCGATATAAAGGTGGGTATCCACCAAGAGTTTTGTCTCCGCACTATCTCCATACATTATCTGCCGAAGTGTCTCCACCAAAATCAATGCGCGGAGATAAGAAATGTGCGGAGATAAGAAGTGCGGAGACTACACACGCACACCGATATTTCAGTGGATACAAAACGTATCCATTAAAAAATGTTCTGTGTCGGTGCGGAGAATTTCTGCGGGGACTGTGCGCGGATAAGTAAATGCAGTGGATACTTGAAAAAAGACTTCGAAAAGTCTTGAAATTGCTTGTTGAGGCCTATCTTTTGTTTTCCAGTGAATATGGAAAACACAAAACATCTTAGGACCAAAAAGGGTATTGTTTTGAAGAGATAGATTTATCTTACGATGGAATGGACAAATAAAAAATAAATAAGTTATTGTGGGATGCCGAATAAAGGAGTATAAAAATAAAAATAGCAATTTTTGACCATTTGCCACCACCCCGAGCCAGCCGTAGCTGAAGTTGCCATTTCACCCCCCACCCCAGCAAATGGTAAAAAAATTCTGCCACTAATATTTAACATTTATTTAGCCCTAATAGAACCTACATACGCAACGGCAGGAAATTTTTTTCAAATTTAACCCCTTTTTACCCCCCTAACCACCTAACTCGAAATGGGTCCACTTCCCGCAAAAATGTCATATTATAAAAATTGGTTGAAATTACTTGAAAAGCTTATATACCAAACGGCAGAAGGTAGGGACGACACGATTTTTTCAAGTGCCAGCTCCCCTACTATGGTAATATATTTAGAGACTTAAATCGGAAAACATAAAACATTGCGCGTACACAATAATTTTATCATTCAAGGTCGTATCCACCTAAAGTCTTGTCTCTGTAGAGTGCGCGCACAGTCCTTTAGAACATAGTTTGAGACTTTTCATATGCTTCCTGCAAGATTTTAGTGGATACGCAATGAAAGCTGTGTCTCCGCACAGTTTGAGATTTTTCGTTTTTTGCTCCATTTGTGTGGATTTTTATGTGCGCGCACTGTCTGCAGACCGCAGTGAAAACGCACCTTAATACGTCGATGTTTTTATGCGATGCATCGACGATGTTTTCATACGATGCATCATAAAACATCGATGCAACGTTTCGATGTATCACATCGAACAAAACATCGATGTATATTTTGCATGAACATCCCTAGTACATAGCGACAATTTTCCCTTAAAGCACATTCACCAATGCATTTGGTGCAGATTCTTTTTTTGGTTCAAATTTGCCATTGAGTGCCCGTTTGTATAGGTCAGTACTTGGCCATTTAAATCTTTTGGTCAAGTTTGGCCGTCGTTAGGCCGTATGTGCCGTGCCCCCATTAAAAATGGTTAAAAATTCTACGGCCACCATATTCCCCTTAAAAAGCCAAGCGGCCGGTGTTCGCCCGCTGTAAGCCCATTTTTTATTTTTACTCGTGTGGTAGGAAAAAAAGGCTATTACAATGGGGTAACAAAAACATAAGGCTTTCGACACTGCCCCGCAATTATTACTCAGATATCCGCAGGCGCTATAAATTGAAGGTTTAAGAAAGTTTTTTTCTCATTTTTCTTTGCTCCACCATCGACCCCTTGAGCCACCGTAGGAATGTAGCAGCACTGACAACATTTTATCGCTCTCCTGCCACCCGCAACACCACATTAGCCCACTCGTTTCACTCCCACCACCTACAAGCCGTCTTTTCGCGCACTCAACAAGATAGCAATTCGTTTCTAAATAGAACTACTCGACTGTGGAATAATCTCTCGCAGTCTGTATTTCCAATCTATCAAATTATTTTCTATTTGATTATTCTGTGAGCGACGTGGGCCACCGCTTACGGCCTCGCGGTACGAGGGGCCTCGCGCCACAAATATGCATAAATCGGATGCAACGTAAAAAGTACCCCATAGTTTTTGATGCGGAAACGGCTTGCGGTCGATCTCTCCAAAACCTACGGGAATATATTCGTTATCTCATCCCGATCAAAAGTGTCCATGGGCATTAGTCTCGAAAATGGGCCGATTTCGAGATTCTGGTAACTTCAAAGATTTATTTAAATTAATATCCAAATTTGATCTTACTTTACGGGAGCACATGAAACGCATTAATGATAAACAACTTACACACGAAGTGATTCGTAGAGTAAAAGAGGCAAAATATTGCTCTCTTTTGCTCGACTGCACTAGAGACTGTTAGTGGCGTGTGTGAGTCGAAAAACCCCGAAAATGCTAACTACTTTGAGCCGGAACAAGACTACCTCTGCCCCCGTTTTCGAGGATGCTGAACACGATGGCGTTGTTAGAATTTCTATTTTCGGTTGCGCAACCCTTCAAAACGGCCAAAAACCACCCCCAAGAGGGGTTAAATGCGCTTTACACGGTTTCCTTGTAAAAAAAACACTTTCGCCCGTTTTCGAGGGTGCTGAGCACGCTAGTGGTGTTGGATATCAGTTCCGAACCCCACCTACGCCTCCACCGGCCAATACTCTCCCCCAAATGGGTAAATTTTTTTTGCAATATCAGCACCAAAATATATTTACCCCCGTGCTCAGCACCCTCGAAAACTGGTGGAAAGTGTTTTTTTACAGGTTTGGCCCCTCTTGGGGGTTGGGCACCCCAAATAAAAAATCTATCCCCGCCACCGTGCACAGCACCCTCGAAAATGGGGTAAATATATTTTGGTGCTGATATTACAAAAAGAAAATTACCCATTTTGGGGGAGAAATAAAATTTTTGAATGGCAAATATCAGAAAACCAAGCAGCTGGAGGCTTGACGTGTTCCAAGAAATTTTCAGGTAACCTTGAGCATGCTAAAAAAGCTCAGAACAAAGGACCTTAACGATATAATTTTTGAGTTACAGTGAAATATGTGGCAAATAATTGTTTTTTTTCATATTTTTTTTTACAAATAAACCTCTTTATTTCTGTGTTTCCCATCGTACACTATTGGTTTTATTAATTTAATGAAAGACGAATTCCTAACGATTACCCTATTTGTGGAAATCGACCCTTGTTTCATTACCTTTTTATTCTAAATCATTAAGCTACATTTTTTCCCCATAACCAAAATTCAAAACGCCCTATTTCGAAAACGGGCAGAGACGCCCTTCCCCAGAGGGGGGGGCCCTTTTGTGTTTTTTGTTTATCATTTTTTGTTTACTATCTAGCAAACCGCTTGGCAAGCCTCGACGGGACAACCGATATAAAAAGTTATTAACTTAGTTGGTTGTTAGTTAATTATATTTCTACATTTTTTTTAATGAAATGTTTGTCATCAATATATAATTAACTTTGTGTAACAAAAGTTATATTTATTTGAATTGAGCAAAGTAAATTTTTTCTAGGAAGTATTCAAAGAAAACTGATTATTTTCTATCTTACATTATTCAAGGATTTCAATTGTAAATTTTAATAAGTAATGAAAAGTTTAAAACAATGATTGACAAATAACTTTTTGATATCAAGTTTTTTAAGTTTTCCGCGTTTCCTGGCAAATTCGTCCATAGTCATGTTATTTTTTCTACACCATCTAAAACTAGACCTTTCAACAAACTAAAAAACCCTTAGATTTTTTGAAAAAAATGTTTTTAGAACATGGGCATTTTCGGCTGAAAGTGAGGTCTCTTTTTAGGTTTTATAATTCAAAATAAAACATAAAAATAAATATTTTGGTTCAAAAAATTTACAGCGTGTTTGGGACATAAAAAGGAAAGTTTCCATAAAATTTCGTGAAAAAAAAATTTTTTTTAAGGGAGATAAAAATCAAAAACAAAAACACTAGTTTTTTCGATTTTCCTCGGAAATTTGAGGTTATGTGAAAAAATGGTTTGTACAAAAGTTGTAGATCTTTTTATTACCTACAACTTTTATATTTAACTTTTTTCGATAGGAGGTCTAGTTTCGCTGAAAATCGACAAAAACTTTTTTCACCCCTTAAAGTTACCCCTATTTCACCATCGTAACTCAGATCGAATTGAATTTATTTTTCTGGTTGGCTGCGCTATATTTCCTTCACTTTCCAACATTTGCCATGGTGTTAATAATTTTTTTGTTTCCAAAAATTATTTGCACTGGTCTATATTATAGTACAATGGGTCAGGAAAGACTTTCAGCTTTGACGGTTTTATCTAAAAGCATATAGCTTCTTGCCCTACCAGAGGACCTCGCTAAATGTACCTCGCCCACATCAAATTTTGGTCTGGCCCCGCCACTGATAATAAAAATACAGACTATGTGCAGTGAAGCCCTCAACCTTAGATTTTCTGCAAGATAATTGCACGCTTGAGTGAGTTGGGTATAATCTCTTCCTATGTTGCACCCACAACGACTCTTCAAATCAGAATAAACTTGGTCTCCTTTCTCCAATCTATTCAAATATTTTTAACTGAACATCTACTATCGCCTTCCACACTCGGTTGAGCATTCCAGCATCCTTCGTGAATTTTTCCTTTAAATAAACTCTGATTTCTTATATACCCCAGTACAAAATGTTTACCCATTCAAAAAGATGTATATTTTTTATAGCATTTCATGAACTAATAAAAAAGTTTCAATATTAAGCTCGGCTTAAATTAGTAACGCTGCATACAGCGAGCACCAAGCGTACACGTACACAAACGAAGCTTTTAAATCTATTTTGTATTCTAGGGACTATAGCAGCACAAAAGTTTCCTTGAATAAAAAGTAACAAAGTGTTTAATCAAATGGAAAAGTAAAACTTTCCCTATGAACAATTTTCCTAATTGAGAACTTTTTCACACACTTCAAGAAAACAATTTTTTTGTGGTGGTATTTGGCAATACCGTCCTCTGCGGCAATATTCCAGGGGCTCGTATCTATAAAAGGTATCAGAAGGCGAACTAGACTACGTAGAAGTGTATTAAGGTTTTTATGTACATTATCTAACCTTTTTCCTTCATCACTTTCTTCTGTTCTATTGTTGAGTGTTTTCTCTAGATAAAGATCTAAAAAAAAAACTTTTGGTGTGGAAAACTATTTCAAAGGTGGAAATTTCTCTCAGCTTTGACAAAAAAAATGTTCCGGATCCCCACTGATAGTAAACTTAAAGAACAAAATCCCGAGCTCTTACAAATATTTTGGACACATTTCCTCAGCTAACAAGGATCTGTGTACGTAGCTGGTCTTGATAAGGAAAGGCAAGCAAACATAGCCTCACCAGAATCCCATTTGCTACGCTCAAAAGTGATAAATAGGAGGAACATCAGAACAAACAAAGCTGCTCCCTCTCCCTGCACTGGGATCCACCACGTATGTCCTAGAACCTAGAGGACAAATGAGGATAGTTTTGATGTTCCAACGCCGACAGAACTGTCCTTTTTTTCAAATGGTCACAAAAGTTTCGTCCTTTTTTTATTGGCTAGCTGTTGTTGGGTGTCCTCCAAGAGTTAAATCTTCCACTAATTACAAGCTGCTGGTGCTTAACAATTTTGGGGACGGAGTGCAAATAGCTCATGACTTGGAATTAATTATTCGCCCAGAAAACTTGAAATGTCTTCCTCCAAGTAATTTATGAGGGCTTGGATTTTTTCTGGCACAGTTCTGAAGTGCTGTAAGCATAGCAACTGCCAAGGTATCTCTCTCGCCTCGTGGCTTCAGTTAAGTCTGACAAAAAAGTGAATTGCAGTACTGCAGCAGAGATTGCTGGTATGGAGCTTCTGTTCAAGTTACTTTTGACTAAATTTATCATCAAAATTTATCTTACTCCACCGGGGCGGGGTGAGGAGGCTAGAGGTTGATTGCAAATGAGCTTAGGGATTTAGATAATTCGAAATGTCCAATGGTCATAAATTTTAAGGGAGGACTCTTCACTTGTTTAGATAACTTCTTTAAAATGTATAATGGAAAATATTTTGAATTCGGATTAGGACATGGCTAAAATAAATTTTGTAATCATAGCTTACGGACAAAATAATTTATTTTAAGGAGACCACTTCTCAATTGCATTCACGAGCTTTGTGTTATGGGAGGTACATGGTTGATAGATTTTCATGTTTGATTCTATTTCCTGTTTTAAATATAGTTAGTAATTTGCTTTTGAATTGAACAAACTTAATATAGAAGAAGTTATTTAGCTCTTTCCAAAAGCTTATATAAAAACTTTGTCCGTCTGTCCGTCCGTACACACTTTCATATACAAAACTACTGTCCGTCTGGACGCTTTTCATGCGTACACTCCACTCCAACGCATTTCCTCAACGAACCATCTGGCATTATGGTGAAGGCAGGCGCGGATTCAAGGGGGGTCACGGGAGTCATGACCCCACCCCCCCCCCCCAAAACGCTCGCTGTTTAAAAAACAAAATTCACGCAACTAAAAAAACAAAAATAAAAAATAACCAAACTAGAACCAAAACCAAAAGCTTATATAGTTTCCAAAATTCTAAAGGTTTCGACGCAGACGTAGAGTTAGTTCCAGATTCTACGGGTCAGTTATCACTTTCAAAGAGAACAAACAGGAATCTTTTGATTCCTTTGAGCGGCGTGGTAAGAAAAAATGCACAGAAGAATTCAGAAGCGATCACAAGAGAAAGAAGAAGAAAAGTAAAAGAAAAAATGCACAGAAGAATTCAGAAGCGATCACAAGAGAAAGAAGAAGAAAAGTAACTATACCATGAGTGTTTGTTAGGAAGTATTGTTGAAAGGACCAAAAGGCGACCTTTTATGACCAAAAGATTAATACCTTTTTCCCTATATGCTACCAAATGTTGAACGAGTTCTGGAGGCTTAAATCTTCATATGATGCAGTAACTGACAATTTTGTATTCTTATGCAAATTGGATACAATGCCTGATGGGAAGTTAGAGCTAACACCATAAATATCCAAAAATTATGCGCTTGATCTTGCGGATGACCTGCAAGAAGAATGTGCTCTTTTAAAACAATTCTTGGTGTCAAGTTAAAAAAAGGAATAAGCACAAGGATTTTAAGGAAGCATTTCCATATTCAGAAATAGCATTACGTATCTCAGTAGGTATTGGGTTACTTGAGCCTGGGAAAATTTCTTGTCACCGCAGTGTAGAACTTTCGTTTTCTATACTAAAAAGAATAAAAAATTACCTACGTTACCGGATAAGCAAAGAACATTTGACCTAATGCATGACCTAATTTATTGGGCGGCAAATCTTATAGGCCCAGGGCGCCAAATCTTAAAATAGGCTGAAAAAAGTGGAGTGTACGAATGTAACTTAAGTAAAAGCAGCTACGTACGGGTCTGAAGCGTTGAGTATCTCCCAAAAAACCGCAGATAAGATGGATATATTTGAGACCAAGGTTCTCCGAAGGATGTACTGCCCAATCAATGAAGACAATGCATGGAGAATATGCTAGAATCACCAATTGTACGACCTATACAAAGAGTGTAAACTTTCAGTACATTCCAAGCTACTGCGTTTACGGCCAGCCATGCCCAAAGAGTGGAGGACTCGCGGATACCAAAAAAAGCCCTGTATTTACAGGGCCAAAAATCAGTTGATAAACCACGGTCAAGGTGGGAAGACAGTGTTAAGGCTGATGCAGCAAAACTCCTTAACATCAGAAACTGGAGGCAAGCTGCGGCACAGAAAGACGTCTGGGGGAACAAGCTGATGGAGGCCAAGGCTGGGACTCGTAATTCCGATAAAATCTTGTACGTCTCTCCATTTTCACCGAGTCATATAGTTGTTGAAAGTCGAGAGTTATCTGGTATATATCTAAGTTCGAATGCTCAATCTTAAATCCACTCGAGGCTTTAATTATGGTCTTTTTGAATGAGTATAATTTTTAGGTATTTCTGACTTGTCACCTACCAGCTTTGGTAGATAAATAACGATATCCATTGGGTTAACTCTATTAGCTTCTCTCTCGTGTAAATGTCTGGCTTACAAGCCTCATAAATTAGAGGGTATCCCAACCTATGAAATGTAAATGAATCTATACTCTAACTTATGCCCAGAAGCCAGAAATATAAAAATCGAAAACACTGCAGTAAAAAAACATAAAACTCACATCGAATCCTCTTTCGCTACGATTTACCTTTTTTCATTTTCTCTACAAATTACATACAGTTCCGAAACGACCTCCTGTATGGAAGGAAAGAAATATAAAACAGAATTTCCAATACGTTTGTAATTTATTACCATACTATTACTCATTGGGGAATTAAGGCGTTATATCGCTTTTAGGAATGTAATAAATATGAATGTCCTTAATACCACCACCATGGTAACAACACTGGATCATTTTAGCAAACAGAAGGATGAACTTGTTTTTGTCGTCAATGGGTTAACAAATCATCGATCATTGTGGTCAGAATTTTTTATTTCATTTTCAGAAATGTTTTTAAGGATGCTGGCCACGTTTTCATTCATAACTTCCAGGTCATAACACAGATTGCCTAACTGTGTATCTCTTAGCAAAAAAAAAATAACCAGCACAATCAGTCCCATTCATTCCTTAAATCCCGTTTTGTTCGGGCTCAACGAAGTTATAAATCATCCACAGCTGATGGGCACATAATGCCCACAATTTGCATCCAATTTAAATTTCGAGAACAGGATTTCACCTCAGATCTCCGGCAAGCCTGAATCCTCCTCGACTTCAGTTCCAGACGGAATCCTTTAGCCATAAAAGGGTTACGGTCCACCTCCGAACATACATAGAAGTCCAATCCGCACAACTGTTGGCCACCAGTGATTTATATCCTTTTTTAGGATCTGCCTTCGTGACCAATTCTAAGAAATCCTCTACACAAGTGTAAGGACATCCTTGTCCCAGGCATTTTTAGAATTCCACTAACTTACTGTTATTTTTACCATTTTTCTCACCGTTGTTTTGTTGTTTTCATGGTATAGAACATTTTCACCATTCTATAAAAGCTTTAAGGATCTTCATGAAAAGTGAATTCCGTTGAGGGTGCATTTTCTCAGGAGATGTCAGAGGAAATTTTTTTGTTATTGTTGCCGTTAGACGGGGAATATAAAGCTAAGGACCCAGGGGGGTTGGGCCATCTTTACCCAACGCTGTATTATTTCCAGGCGATATGCGCAATGCTAAATGCTCAAAAAAGGAGCATTCATTGTAATAAAGGTTTTTTTTTCAACGAGGAGCGAGAAATGGGAACAGCTCTATATAGTCCTGTTGCTGTGAGATAGAATTTTTCACTGTACTCATATTTGCATAAAGCTCTGCCCTGGAATTGCTATCCATAGGAGGGGAGACATTTTTTTATGTATGCCTAGTAAATAAAACCACTTCTGGGACATCATAAGTTGCTCCGGTGGTATTTGTTAATTGTGACATCTGGAAGATAACAGGGAGCTTATCGTTTACAAGAATCCTTGATTTATGAAGAGGATTCACTTGTGGGATTTTTAAGAACCTGCTTTGTGTCTCACTAATATAAAATTAAATTCGCATTTTTCAAATATAATAAAAAAAATTGAATTTTAATAAAATAGGATTTCCTTCTTCTTAAATGGCATTGCAGTCCTTGAACGGCTTGAACTTCTTACTTGTTCTTCTAATCGTCTCTACGTTTTCATCGTTCTCTTAATTTCTTATACGAACTTTTTTATATCTTCTAGCACCATCCATCGACCCATCTCTTGGTTGTCCTGTCATTACTTTTCCTGGGGTTCTACCATTGTAAATCCTGGCTAGCATTTTTTCCCGAAGCTCGTACATGTCCGAGCCATAGTTGTCCGCCCAGTTTTATGCGTCCAACTATATTTATTTCGTCATACACACAATTCTTCAACCTTACCATTTATGTACTCTAATGCGCCATTCCTTTTGGTTATATTAATCTTTATAGGTTTTGCGCTGATGCCGCCTGCTTGGTCTAGGTCCATGGGTCAGATCTGTAGCGTAGAACCGGGCGGAATAATCCTGTACAAAAAATATATTTTATTTCTTGGAGGATTGATGCTGAACCTGTGCAGGCAAACTTGTGGCAAAGTCCTAAGTTTGTGGCGTGGGGTTCTCGTTGTGGAGCAAAGAATTGTGGGCTACACCACATTTGCATAATCTAGAAGGACATTTCTGAGGCAATTAGTGCATCGTTGAAGGCTCCGGAAAATTTTTAATCTTTTCGTCGGATGATGTACAAATTTTGCGAAGGCAAATAATGACAGTAATGCCATTTTTGCAGACAGCGAAAATTGTGGCTGTAATTGATCAAATGAGAGAGTTTTTTGCTTTGTGCATTGTCGTTGTTCGTTTTGCTTATGAGACCTGCCAATAAGGTATACCCACCCACATTTGAAAATGACCTTCGAGGAATAAGAGAAGACCAGTGAGATTTTGAAGTTCTCTTTGAGAGTCCAGCTTTTCCTCGTACCTCGTACCGCTTTCCTTGTCAATTATTTGAAGTAGGATATGTACGAGAATAGGATCCTACTCTGCTGTCGGAACTCCTAAGCTCTCGATAACCCCCGCCATAAAATATGGGAAATGAGCGCGCATGTAGGATTAAGATTGAGAATGTAAAGAGTCTGCTATTTGCGTTTTTATACAAACAGAGTGACGTTGTTCGCTTGTGGGGACTTGAGACTCTCCCTGCGCATCGGACCAGCGATTTTGAATTTCTCTTATTTTATGGCGCGGGGTTTACCACGCAAACATTCGGTGGTCACATCATGGAGTCGTTTAATAGCTCCTGATGTTGCGACAGTTATTACAGGTTGCTGGAAGAGGTCATGGAATTCCGGCCTGGACCCATTAGGTGGAGTCAGGCGGATGTTGGCGGTGATGGCGATAAACCCTGCGTTTGAACTCTTGGATGTTGTATAAGTTCGGGAATACTGATTGTGGAAGGTTGTTCCACAGTCGAGTTGTTCTAGTTCTAAGCGAATTTCCAAAACGGGGTGTGCACAAAAATAAGAACCGTATACTTTAAGAGTGAACCGAGCATTCCAGACTTGTGTTGCGCGAAAAACACTGCTGTGGAGGAGTAAGGTTACTTATTTCAGTGGAACAGTCATTGTTGCCCATATTCTATGTATTCTTGGTCTACCAATTGTTGTAGATTTGAAATCGAGCGATTTTTCAAAAATTCCAACGGGATTTCATCTTCAATTGTTTCTTAAGTTTTCTAAATGAATTTCCCAATTATAAACTGATCTTACAAAAAATGGAAGAATTGTTAATTAAGGTTAAAAAAAAATTAGACGGTTAATTACACAAAAACTAATGAACCGATCTTGTTGAAATTTGTTGTACTTTGACGGGACTACATAAACACCATCTTCAAGAATTTTCGGCCTTCTATCTGCAGTTATTTTCCTGCAAACAAATAGTAAAATAAAGTGTTTTGAAATTTTGGAAGCTGTTTGCAAGATCACCCTTGCACCTAGCGACCTCTAACAGGGCTTACTTTTTCGGGAATTTCATAACGAAGAACTTTCCCATGGCATATGTTATACCAAAAGTTAGCAGTTAGCAGGAACGGAGCTATTGAAAGAAATATAAAAAAGTGCCAATTTTATTCACAATAAGTTAATTAAAAAGTTATGCTGTCAACCAATTTGTGGGAAAACTTAGGGTGTTTAACTACACCCTAAAACGAAGCGATTCCAACAATAATCTCGCCTATGGTCCAATAAATCATTTTTTATCATTCTCTCCTTCTCGCCGAATGGCCTGTAAGAAAATAGCACTGGTACCAATTCGCTTACTTCGGGGCATCTGAAAATTAGTTATCTCAACAACCCAATATCTTGTTGTCAAACCCAATAGTATAAGTTATAAAACAAACACTGTAAACTCTAGTATTTACTTTCTAAAGGCTTAAAGCGTTTAAACCGTTGTAGACGAATTTTAAACACTTAGCGGCGTTTAATGAGTAAACACTTAAGTGTTTTATTAGTAAACGTTTGTAGCGTGTTTTTGGTTATGAATAATAAAAATTTTGTTGATAGAACTATTAATCAATATTATATTAAAACATAATACTATCATTGCAAAAAGTGAAACAAAAATAAAAAAATAAAAATAAAAAAAAACAAAAAAAATCCAACCCGAGTGCAGTTTTTCCAAGCGGTCCCCCGACTAAGTACAAACCACTTCCAATATCGCTTGGCTTCCGTGATAGAACGAGATGCGCTTTACTGAATATGCTACATGGTACCCTTGGCGGGCATTAGCATAATTGTGAGAAATATGGGTCGCTCATATTTTTTCTCGTCTTATCACTGCAAATCTCAGCTTTAGAAAGTGTTTTATTTAAACGCTTCAGTGTTTTAAAAGTGTCGACAATGTTAATCAAATGGGTGACATCAAAATAAAACGTTTTAAGCGTTTTGAAATAAAACACTTCTAAAACCTCAGATTTTCAGTGATACTGATAAATTTAAATTCGTATGGTTTATTTTCATATTAAAAAAATACCTGTCAGCAAAGGCGTAAAAATTTCAGGATAAACTAAGTTAAATAATTGAAAACAACAAATGAAGTAAAAAAGTCCAAAAAAAGAAGAATAGGCATATTCTAAAATAATTTTGGATGTAATTTTGATTACTTTTTTTACTTCTGTTTATTACTCAAATAACAACAACAGCATTTTTTTGGCCATTTTGAAAAAACAATTTAAATTTTTTTATCAGATCTCGTAGAGAATTTTGGGACCTTTAATTTAAAAAAAATAAAGTTAATTTTTGTTAACATGAGCTCGAGATTTAAAACTTTTTGTATTTTGGCCAATTGTTAATTAACAAATACATATTTTGAGCTATAATTTGGACTGTATCATGTTGAAACCTATTTATTTCATGTGATAAATTCAAAAAAATTTAAGTTTTATAGAAACTTATTTTCAAGTATAAGTGTAAGTATTGTTAATTGAGTGATTTTTTTGGTTTTTCATAAAGCTTAGTGTCAAAATGCAATTACTTCTTTTAGGTCTTTTCTATGATAATAAAAAATACCACATAAAATTAAGACTTTCTTCCCACGCAGGCTTATTTTCCGCTGCAATATCGAATTTCGTCCCAAAAACCTATTTTCTGCTACATGTCGATTTTCTTCCCGAATATTTTCTGCTACAATGTACAGACTCCAGAGTCCGAACTTCTGAACTCATTGCACTTTCCAAGTATATGTTCGTCTAGGTTCGTTTAACAAATTCCGTCCACTTTTACGACATATTTAAAAAACTGAATAAACTTTTCGGTTTGAGATTTGCTCTCTAACTTTCTTGGAGCGAAGTAAAACGGACATCTATCTTCACAAAAACTTGTTAATCATCGGTTTTCTATTGACTTTTTCCGTTTTTTTCACAAAACCTTTCTATTTTTTCCAACACTTTTTCTATTTTTTCCAATTTTTCTCCTTTTATCTTCCAAAAAAACTGACTACTTTTTTCTTATTTTTTCTAAAAAACCAACTGCTATTCGTATTTTTTCTCAAAAAAACTTCGTCCCTTCTCGACCGGGAAATCCTGACTTTTTCTTCTCAGATTTTTAATTTCTCCTTTGTTTTTCCTGGCCTTTTTGCTAGAAGCTACTCTTTCAGCAGCTTTCTTCTACTCCATTGGGAGCAAACGGCACTTCCTGCCTTTTCATACTCTTGCTTTGTTTCTTCATTTTCTAATTTTTTATATGTCACTTTAAGCCTAATGTCCACGTAAACCGCACGTCATAAGCACGCTATCGTCATTGTGTCTCGCAATCCACTTGAGTAGTGACATGCTGAAGAACGCATGACGATAGGCAAACGCGACTTTGCCGCACCGTGGACACAGTTTTGTTTGTTTCTACCCAAGATACAAGCAAGCTCCAAATGACGATAGCGTGCGTATGACGTGCGGTTTACGTGGGCAGTAGGCCTAACATACAAAAAACGCCTGCCGTCATTTGTAGCTTGCATGCATTCGTTAAATGACGATGCCATGGACAGTGTGTCTTACTGCTGCATTTTGCCAACTAAGCAACTAAGTGGTGACTGGTGATCGGTATCCACGTTCACTCCTCGGTAACTTCTTACATCTATTATATCACTACTTACCTAATACCTAATAATACCTAGAACATGGTCAATTTGGTTATGGTATATGCCACCTAGTTATGCCCATGTGATCTTTTATATATTCTTATGACTGAACCCGGTGCTAGTTATTGTTAACCTTCTTGTGATGACTAATTGAGTCACTCTCTTCCCGAAAGCTTTTCACTCTTCGCAAAACCGCTAAACCATAACTTGTCACCAATGGGATTATAAAAAGGCATCTTACCCACTATGTGGTCTTAGTGCTTCATAAAAGTCATCTCTTCTTGACTGGTTTTTATATTTGGAAATAGGCATTTGTCTATGATTTATGCCATTATGCCAGGTCTATCCTGACATTCCATTTTGTATCGTATTTCCTTAAATCATTACTCCTGAGACATTCCCGAGGTCTTTTCGCCGTAACTCCACTCCTTACTGTTCCGAGGCTGTCTTCTCAATTGCATAAGAAGAATTGTTTTCGGTGTTCGGAGGAGACGTTGTCAATATCCCGCCAACCCGTACCACTAGGTTACTAACCTATACCAGAAGCTTTACAGATTCCCAAACCCCCCTCTGTTTCGCAGGCTCGCGACCTGCAGTAGTTTACTCTGGCTAAGTTTATACAACTTTATTTTACACAAAAAAAATATAATACAGCCCCCAGAGATTTGGTTATGAAGTTTGGTATGGAGTCAGTTTTCCAATAAAGGAAAAGGTTTCTGATGAATTCCGGGTCGTACTTTGTGAAAATCAAGAGAAAATTCGATTGAATAAATTTTGCGAAAAATGTCAAGAGAACAAAAATAAAGCTATGAAAATTCTCGACAAAAAAGGCTCTATGAATTTTTTACGTAAAGTCAAAGGTTTTCTTGGAAAATACCTTATACCCCGGCTTCACCGGCCGAACTGCGAAAGTTCGAGAAAATTAGTCTACTGAGCTTCATTTTTGCTTGATTTCCCATACATTTTCACATTTCGAAGTCAGGAAAAATAAAGTCTGATTTCGCCCAACAGAACCTGAAATCAAGCTTGAAAGTAAAAGCTCGCTCAAAAGAGAGTAATCAAATGGAATCGTGGAATGTCATTCCAGGGAGCTTTTGCATTTCTGAATTCTGACGAAAAAGCAACAACAATTTCAAGTACTGAACTCGACTTTAGCCGGTGAAGCCACTTATGCCGATTGAAGTGAACTTGATTAAACTGAGGCCGGTGAAGCCGGGGTATTAGAGCATCATAATAGTCGTGTTCCTTTTCTGCTCTTTTTTACTCGTATTTACTTGGAACTACTCCTGCTCTCACAGAGAATTCATACGTTTTACTCAAATCGAGAAATTTTGCGTTCCATTAATGTTTTACTCCGGAGTACTTAAAAATAGAAAAGGAACACGGCTAATAACGCTCGTGTTGGAAACGCCCGACATTTTGAACAAGAGAGAACGGTTTTCAAGTTGTGACTGATATTACTCAGGCTCTACTGGACGGATTTCGATAAATCAAACGGTGCATTATAGCGGAAAACCTAAGCTTTCAGTGTCTTTTAAAAATGAAGGAGGCGACCAAAAATTCTGAAAAAATTTCAGGATAAGCCAAAATTTGTTCTTGCTGTGAATTTTACATTGCAAGTTAGTAACAGGAAAAAATTGAAAAATTAATTTGTTTAAACATTTTGCAAAACATGCGGATTCTGATTTTTTTCCATGATTTTTGTTGTATGCTTTTGTGCTGTTTGGGGAGTACCTTCCAGGCCTGGCAGTAGTCGAGGCAGTAGGCTTCTCCGCATACGCGGATAAATAAACAAGCGTGGCCAGTCGGTTCAAGTTCTGGGGGCTTTTTCTTTACCCTCCATTTTCCGAGTAACGCGAGGTTTTCCGGGAATTTCGGTTGACAATTTTCCTAGCTTTATTTTTTCAATTTCGACGATTTTCCCGAGTAATAGCCGGGAAAGCGTCGGAAAATGCGTTGAATCGAATTTTCTCCCGGTTTTCGGAAAGATTTTCTCCTATTGCTAAACTCCCCCATAACAAATTTCATTAACTTACAATTTATTTTGCAGCTTTAGTGAATTTTTTACTCTGGAAGCAGTACATATAATATAAGCAATATTTAGTTTTTAAAGTTGGTATAGTCTTAATCAATGCACAATGTTAGACAGTTACAATGAAACTATAAATGTTAAAAACATGTTCCTTCTAATTGGTACTGTTTTTGGGTGTAACTTTCATTATAATTTTTATAGTAATACAACTGCCATATGTATAGGTTGCTTTGCCTTCCTGTCATTTCAAAATTAATTAAGGGCCGTGTTACAATTAGGGCTTTGGCTTCGACTTCAACTCCGACTGTAAAGAAAGCCCCAAAGACTTCGACTTTAAAATTAAGTTGTAGCTTTGACTGCAATCAGCCGTTTCCTTTCAAAGCAGAAGCAAAGGAGAAAAATTAATATAACAAAGTGTTAAAATGCCTTTAATTTTTTTTAATGTTGTTCGTAGTCTATAAAAAATACTCGGAATTCAATACCGTTCCTTTCGCTTTAAAAAAGTGGTTTTCAGTTCTATCACATCCAGCGAAGTTGCCTGCAGGCGGACGAAACTTTGAATTTCCTTAAAGCCGGGCTGCAGTCGAAATACAGTCACAGACAAAGTTTAGCCGAAGCTTTTATTTAATCAGCTTTAATGACGTTACATGTAAGCAAAGCCCGAAGTTAAGTCAAAGTAAAGTCAAAGCCCCAATTGTAATATTGGGCCAATTCATAATTCAATCCACAATACAAATTTTCTTTGGACTTGTCAACTCAACAGGTACGACTTACATATTTGTTGTTACTGGGGACAAATGGAAAGACCCAAAACCACGGGTGGAATCGAACCACGGACCTCTGGGATGTTAGTCGGGCGCCTATCAAAATCGATGACTGTTTTTTTATTTTTGCAATGAAATTAGAAATCTGTGAAAATGAAGAGGATTTCATTCTTAGTTTTTTTTAAATACAACTTGGAAGTGCACTTTTTGTAAATAAAAATAATTTTTCAACTGGAGTTCGAGTGGATAGGGAAGAATAATTGAAGCGGTCATTGTTGAAATGGGACATGTGTCATAACCTGCAGGGTTTACATATCTCCTTTCAACAATGACCGCTTCAATTGTTATTCAGGTTGAGAATGGTTTTGAAGTGAATCTTTAATAAGCTATGAGAATAAATTTATATATAGTACATAGAACATAAATTCACTTCTAAAATATTTTCCTTGATATAAGAATGTAAACTAAGCATAAAAATAAAGAATTAAAAATTTTCATTGAATATTTTAAGTCCAATACTTAAGAACATTACATTTATATCCTCATTACAGTGAATTTTAATATTTAAAGTAAATCCCACTTTCTCAACTTGCTCCTCATTATTTCCAGCTTAACATTTCTGGGTCTCCCCTAATACGTTTTAACATTAAAAATTATCTTTTTGCTTCACCCCTTAAAACGCGTCCAATCTCACTCATTTTCAGGACCAACTCTTTACCATGAAAAATTATCCTCAAAGGGGACCATAATCTGCAATCATTAGCATCAGATTAAACAAGAGCACCGCCGAGTACTCATCGTTTATCTTAAAATGGAATTCATTTGCCAGGATCCTTTCTGGCCCTCCACCAGTTTTCCCAATCAAACCCCCAATTTCCCAATGAATTTTCCGCTTGTTTTATTAATTAATTTATCAAGATCCTTGCTGCCTAGTTACAAGGGCTCTGCGAGCGAGTTTAACTGCATTGGACTAGTTAGGCTCTATGCCAAGAAGAAATATTGGAACAGGACTCTTGAGGGAGCATTATTATGACAGCCAGATAAAAAGGATAAATAATTACGCAATTATTTTGCTATTATACGTGCAATTTCCAGTTTTTGTATGTGGTAGACATGAAAGTCCCGATTGGTCCTGCTCTCTCTGGACAAGAACTAGGGACGTGATAGTCTTCGGGCAGTTAGGCAAAATGTATTTGACCCTTAACCGAGGGTGAACGTAAACAGTTTTCTGCCATAACAGTTTTATCCTGATGTTTTTGTTAAAATTTCTGAGTAAAGGACGAAACCTTATCAACTAGCAAAATGCCAGCAGGTTATTCCCACCGCAAGCAAGATCGAGGAGCCGCTCTTCAAATTAAGTTTTTGCTCATTTTGTTCTGGTGATTTAATAAGGACCAGCAGGCAATGGACGGGGGCAGGATTTTACTGCAGAATATTAAAGCAACAAAGAAATAAGACCATCAGTAAATGGATGGAAAGATTCTCTAGGTTTAATGGGCGCACTTTGAGGGATTAACGTTTTTCTCATGAAACTGAAAACACTTTTGACTTTCATAAATCAGGATAAAAAGCAAAACGAACAATGAATTACAGGGTGTTTCGCTTAACTAAATGCTAATGATGCACGTGTATGCAAATCACTGCGTGCATGCAAATTCGGAACAAAATCCATTATAATAAGCAAAATTTTCATTCAAGTTCGTTTGTATACCCATTTGCCTTTATGGTGCAGTTTAAGCACTACCATTTTATTGTGATATGTAAATTTGGGAGCTGCTGATGCAGATCTCCATAAGTTAATTTAATGTTGATCGCACTCCACCGCAAATTCAATCAATCTATAAGCAATAAATGAAAAACATCATAAGCAGAATATTATTGTAATTTTGTGCGTAGTAGCGGAGAGTGAAGAACGTTTGATTTCTGCGATTTATTGGAAATGTGCTTGTAGTTTGTTTAATTATTGCCACATGAAAGGATTATGGATGCTATTTAAATTATTTTTAATAATTGCCTATTTGTAAATAATTCGGATGCAAATGATTTAAAATTCATTAAACTCCAACTGGTAATTTCATAAAAATTCTGCTAAACCTATGCCTATTTGAATAAAAGCAGTTTTGTTTTTAATTTTATAATAATTCTAAATGTATTCCTTCTGATTCCGACTTTTAGCCATAGATACTACTACTAATTGCTCCTTTAATCCCTCATGGGACATAGGGCGGAAACAGTTGCCCTCCAGCGGACTCTGTTTTGCGCGACAGCTCTAAGCTCTGACCAGGATCTCCCGGTTGTTGCGGCCTCTGCTAATAGGGTTCTCCTCCACGTTGTTCTAGGTCTTCCGACTCGACGGGTTCCTTGCGGATTCCAGTCGAGGGCCTGTTTGGCTAGATTCTCGTTTTCGCGTCGCAAGGTGTGGCCAATCCAATTCCATTTCCTTCGCCTGATTTGGTCGTCTATCCTTTCTTGGCCGGCACGGCGCCATAGTTCTTCATTTGAAATTCTATCTTGCCAGCGGATTTTTAGGATACGACGTAGGCATCTGTTGATGAAAACTTGTAGGCGCCCTGGGATGAATTGGGTGACTTTCCATGTTTCGCAACCGTAGAAAAGAACTGCCTTAACGTTGGAGTTGAACAGCCGAAATTTGGTGTTAATTGAGATCTCTGTTGATCTCCATATGTGAAACAGCCATGCATATGCGCTTCGTGCTTTATTTATTCTGGAACTGACGTCTTCTTCTGTACCGCCGTTTTCGGTAATAATACTACCGAGGTAACAGAATTTGTCTACCAGTTCCACGTCACGGTTATTTAGCGCTGTCCGTTCAAGGGTGTTTGCATTTATCCGCATTTCTTTTGTTTTAGTCGGATTTAACCTTAAGCGCGCTGAGCTACTTTCTGTTGCCAATTTGTTTAACATGTTTAGCCATAATCTGGCCAAAATATTATGTTTTCAACGAAAGACGTAACCTAATTCTTTTTTTATTGACGACTGAAAAGTGGTCGCTCAGAGGAGGAGATCCCGGATCGCCTAGAACAGAAGAGGACCAAGCTGGCCAAAGGGCCCGCTCGCCTGACCTTTAGCAAGGTGGTACTCAGTGTCAAGCCTGGCCTCATATCGACAGAAATGGTCAACCACCCATTTGCGCCAGAGCAATCGACACAGCTGCAGGAGACGAGGGAAACTTTCCCAGAACAGGCTGGTTACTGCTGGTCTGCTCAAACCCTGCCACCAGAGAATGGGTGTATTACTCCGTCTCAATCTCAACATCAAGGGCAAAAGTACTCTTGATATCACTCGGGTGGAAAAAGTAACTTTCCTCACACTCATTGGATTCGAGGCTACTTCCCCCATAGTCTTACACTGACTAAAGATAAAATGCTGCCGACTATCGCCGCACAAAACTCGGTTCCTGCCGACGAGTGGAATGTGATTCAGTACGCGACTCTATTCTTTATTTGGTCATGGTGGTGGATGACCTAAAGAAGATCGTCTATCGATTCGCCCATATCTTGAGGATCTAGAATGCTCTCAAGATGCAGCCACAATTGTAGAGATATTTGGGTGACAGACAGACCTCAGGGTCGGAAACGGAACCTCCCAGTGCTTCCTTGAGTAACAAGGAATGCAGTAATGCAGCCAGTTAGACCAAGAGGCTATCTGACGACGATTATCGGAGATGCGGAAAGCCAAACGCTGTCCTTTTAATTCAAAATCGTTTCAATCATGTCCCCGTTACCAATTTAATCTCTGAGATGTAGTGGCGATCTGGATAGTGGTTCCCACCGCCAGCGTCCTTTCCGCGCCATGTAGCAATGGTGCCATCCCCGCTCGACGACGCTCGATCTTAATGGCAGTGCTATGCTAGTAAATAACAACTTCTATTGTTGAAAATCTAGCAGATCAATTGGCTGTCGAGCTGAATATTCCTCAGATCCCTCGCTAGATATATTGTGCCAACTATGAAATGAATTCAGCCGAGGAATACTACAGGAATACTTCTGGTGAAAATTGCAAAATTATAAAGTCTCTCCTCGACCGCTTCGGATTAGTGATAAGGATCTTGTCGAATTATTGTGGGCAGCCCCCTACGCTATTATTCCATAATTAATTATACTTTCAAAAAGAGCATGATAGATCGATTTTAAGAGATTATGCTTAAGTAATCTATTAAGCTTATAGAATAGGAAAGTGAAGTATTTAGTTTTTCTAGTTAGGTCAATAACATGGTTATTCCATCTCATACCGCAGTCAAAGTGCATTTATATTGATAGACACGTTTTATTTCACAGTTATTAACACATACAATTAAATCAGATGGAATACTATTACTGTAACTACCAAAAGTTATGAATGTGGTTTTATCTAGATTTAATGAGAGTTGATTGAGTTTAAGCCAAATATCTAATTTTTTTAACAGTTAACAGAAGCCTGACTTCATTCCAACTATTACTAGAGCAAAGCACAACGGATACATCCGCATAAGATACCAATGATTTGACAGGAAAGCAACTAAAAATATCATTAATATATAATAAAAAGTAAGGGACCCAAGATAGTTCCCCGAGGAACACCCACTTTTACAGTCTTTGTTACACCGGTAAAACCGTTTATCTTAGCATATTGCATTCTATTGCACAAGTAGCTTTTAAGAAGATCGTAAGGGATACCTCTAATACCATACTTCCACAATTTGGCCAATAAAATTTTATGATTAGCCGTATCAAAGGCCTTAGCTAGGTCTAGAAAGTTTATATTTATCTAAATTATTAATTATAAAATTTGAAACACAAACAAGTGCATCCTTAGTATACCTCTGTTTTTCATAAAGCCAAACTGATTATCAGAAATAATATTATTATTCGCTAGAAAGTCATGGAGTCGACTATATATAATTTTTTCAAATATCTTAGCCACATTCGAGATTAAGGAGATAGGTGTGTTGTAAGGTGCTTATTGCCTGATTTAAATATTGGGATTATTTCAGCTTTTTTAATAGTGTAGGCCAGATTGCCTTATTTATACATATACATTAAGGCGGGTCAATTTGTATGGATGGAAAAAAGTCGACCTTTTACACCCCCTAGCGATATTCCTACAAAATATGGATAAAATGTACAAAAGCACTCGTAAATAAAATAAAACCTCAGAAATAGATTCCTTAACCCCGAAAACCTCTATATACATGTGCTTGGAGAAAAAAAATGGTTTTTTTCTCCTTTGAATAGAGGAGCGGTTAATTTAAATCTTCAATATTGTCAAAAAAATACCTAATTTTGAAAATCCTCAAAATCGATTTTCGACCTATGGTTTCTTGGGCAAACTTGCTTAAAATTACCCATAGAATATCGTTAGGGGGTGTAAAAGGTACATCAAAAATTTGACCCGCCCTAATATACATACATATATTAAAAATGGGCTCCAATGGCAAACTATTACAGTGTTGCCAGATTGGTGGTTTTTTCCCCAAACTGGGAAAAAATTATACCCGTGCGAAAAATTGGCGAAACAGATTTAGTTGGGAAAATATTGGGGAAAAATTGATTCAGAGATTTTAAATCCATTTTTGCTTCTTATGCTCTGCACTGATACAATTCGAACCAAGAAACATGAAATTCTCAAATTTAAAACATTTTTAATACAAAACCGTCCGGAAAAGTTTATCGATAGCTAAAAAACGACAGACCACGACAGATCAGAACTGTTATTATTACCGACTGAACTTGTGTTTTTCGAAATTGTGTTCACGATTTCATAGAACTGGATTCGTTAGTTTTTTCGCAGAAACACTTTTTAATTCAGTGTGAGCCAGTCCAGCCAGTAATTCAGAGTGGTGTGAGCCAGAAAAGATTTTTAACTAATAAAAAAATACGTCGACGAATTGAAAAAATGTCAACTAGGAAATATAGAAAAGCTTGGGAGTCCAAAACAGAATTTTCAGGTAAAATTTTGTATTCAAATCATCCAAAATTTAAGCGAGGGGTACCGGGTCCCAACTAGTTTCTAAAAATATTCATTGTAATTTATAATTGCAGTCATATTTTAAAAATGGGGAAAATTTTTTGGAAAGGTATAATTTTCGGGAATTTTTACACAAAGTTTGGGGAAATCACTTTCAGTGGGTCTGGCAACACTGAACTAATAACACTAGCCAGACACTTTAGCACCCTGCTATTAATGCCATCGACTCCACCCCTCTTATCTTCCAAGTTTAGTATGATTTTTGAATTTCATAACGATCAGTAGGCTTTAGGAAAATACTCCTATCATTATGATTTACCAAGTCAATGAAATTGCCTTCGATATTATTAGTATTAGTAACAATTTTTTTAGCTAACTTTTAACCTATATCACTAAAGAAACAAATCGACAGAATTAGTGGATTTCTTGCCTAGAATAGTATTAACATATTGCCAAAGCTTTTTGCTATCCTTAGAGTAAGCCTCAACTCTCCCTTTTTCATAGTTTATTTTAGCTAATTTAATCAGTTTATTAAGTATCTTACAGCAATCATTGTATTTTTTAGAGTCGGGTTACCTCTATCCAAATTCCAGATATGATATAAAGTTTCTTTAGTCTTACACGATATCATAATACCCATATCATAATGGATCTAGTATTACTTCTCTTAACTAACGAGTTTCCTATTGCTCTGGATATCTGGATATCTCTGCACAAACTTGCCTCCTTTAGCTATTTTTTGGTTTTATAAGTTTTTGTCCAATCTATAAATTACTTTTCGCTGGGATGTTTTCAGAGGAGACACTTAATTTGCTAAATTTTGCAGGACCGCAATTCGGACTAACTGCAACTCGTTTACGGCCTGAATAATAGAGAAAGGATCAAGGCAGCGGACTTGCACAAAATTCAGCAAAGCCAATACCTATCGTCCGTATCGTATCGTGTTAAACTGGATACCAACCAACCAATTTGGGGCAATGATTTAACTCGTAATGTTAACTGTTACACAACTTCAACAGCCTCGGGTATAAAACTTGATTACCAGAAACAGAACTATGGGAAGGAAAACGATTGTGATTAGAACCTCTTTGAACCTCATATATTCGAAATGTTCAGAGTTGGCCCCATGCATGAAACTACAAGTGCAAAAGCCACAAATTGCAGGAGCTCGTTACTTAACGAACACGCTGGAGCAAAGAGGAGGAAGAAAGGACAAATTTATGTTCTCACTCTCATAGGATCGAAATGTATTGCATGACAATAATTTTGTGTAGTTTGAGATATGAATTAACATTGATTAAGGAAATACTTGGTGCAATAAGAATACCAATATCAATGAATTGCAAACTAAACGAAGATTGAGAGATAATTCTTATGTATGTACATGGGAATAATTGCAGCAGCGGTACCACCTGTGATGCTAATATTTTATTAAGATATTTTAAGCCGCAAATGGACGCAGAAGATCCAACAAATTTCTGAACAAAACTAATTATTATAAGAACAAACCAATATATTTATAAGTATTACCCAATTCGCAAACAGTATCCACAAAGATAATATTTAAATTTTGTTATATAAAAACTAGCTGGAACCCGGTGCGCCTCACTGCAACTGCACCCATCATAGCGAAATTAGTGAAGTTGTAAAAAATATTTGGACAACGAAGATTTCCCTACCACATAAGCGCCAAGTGACTCAGGTGGAGCCATTGGAACAGCATATCCCAGGTGCTTCTTTTTTAAATTTTAAAGGTACAATTCATCCATTGGACCGGACCAACCCCAACATTAGGTGCATGCTGTAATAGTGATATTTATTGTAATTGAATGAATTGACGTCGGTCCACGGACATTAACTAATAATAAACGTAAAAAAAACAAAATAATTAAAAAATTAAAAAACACGACGCCGAATTAAAAAATGAACTAAAAAGTCAAAAACAAGTTTTAAGTACTAATGTAAGACAGAAACAAGGTAGAAGATATTTTATTTATTTTGTTAAGTATCACACAACTATCGTATATGTATAATCTGTATTTTTTCAGTCGGGGTACAAAATGTTACGAGAATAAGTACAATTAAAACTGTACCCGACTGAAAAAATACAGATTATACATATACGATAGTTGTGTGATACTTAACAAAATAAATAAAATATCTTCTACCTTGTTTCTGTCTTACATTAGTACTTAAAACTTGTTTTTGACTTTTTAGTTCATTTTTTAATTCGGCGTCGTGTTTTTTAATTTTTTAATTATTTTGTTTTTTATTTTATGATATTTTAGTGATTATAATTCGTAAACCAATGTAGTTTTTATTAAGTGATTTTATTTTACTTCTTATTATTATAGCACTTACAACTATTGAGATACAGTTTTAATGGAAAAGTAAAGTTATCGAAGTTTGATTTATTCTATCTAAATTTAGACACGCTGATAGATTAGGGAGAAATCATCTCAATGAGACCTTTCATTTGATACCCATATTGACCCGATCAGAAGAAGAAAAACATAAATCGGGTGTGACGTAAATTGGGTCTGACGGCCGCCATACTGTTTTTTTTTAAAAATTAAAGCCTATGTTACTCGGGCTCACTAAACGATTCTAACGGTACTCCAGCGATCTAAATCCGTTCAGGCGTTTAGAAGTTATGGTGGAACAAAGAAACATACAAACATACATACATGAATCCTGAAAACATTACACTCCTTTTTGGGGCAGTCCTGTTACATAGCGTTTGTTTAGGGAATTTTAATTTCGCCTCAACAGCATACTAGGCTTAACTATTAAGTGTTCATTCATGGTGATGGGTTAATAAAAGACGTTTTGAGTAATTTAATTTTATTTAAGCTTAAAATTCGCGATCATTTAACACATATCTATTAAGTGTTATATATATTTGAAATCGTCTCAATTTTACCTTTCGTTTGATACCCATATTGACCCAATCAGAAAAAAAAATTAAATTGGGCGTTATGTAAATTGCGTCTGACGGCCGCCATATTGTTTTTTTAAAAATTAACCTAGCCTATGTTACTCAGACTCATTAAACGATTCTAACGGTACCCCAGTCATCTAAATCCGTTCAGGCATAACCTTCTATATTTACAAGCCATGAACAAGAATCTCAATTGAGAGAATCGGACCACCAAATTCTCCCAAATTCTCCAAATTACACTAACAACATAACGTGATTTCACCGAGTTGTGGTCCGATTGAGCGGAAATTCGCTCTCAATATTTTCCTTGTTCATGGCTTGTAATATAGAAGGTTGTGGTTCAAGTTATGGTGGTAGAAAACAACGTACATACACACAACAAACCTAAACACATTACACTCCTTTTTTTGGGGCAGTCGTGTAATAAAAAGATTCGAAGTAAAATCAAATCGCGAAGAAATTTGCCAATGTGGTAGATGGTGGTCGTTCAGCCCTTCCACTTTGGCCATTTTCGAAATGAATTACCAAATAACCCACAGTTGGATATCTTTTATGAATGGGAAATGAACAAATTCCTCATATCGCTCCATTACTGCTAACAGAACGTCCCAGTGATATTCTGCTGTTTCGTCGATCGTATTTGCATTAGCAACACCAAAAACAGCCATGTCACTCCCTTTCGTGACATATTTCCATATGTATTTGATTGACTTGATTTGAATTCAACATTTATGTGAGCATTGGACGTCTTGGACAATAATGTCTAGTAGTTATTAAAAGGATGAAAGAGAACAGGATAGATCAAGAGAGGTCTGTCGGGTCGGTGCTCGAGTAGATGGCAATCAGCCCCACTTTTGAACTATAGGAAGCTCTGCGAGTTCGGAATTATTGACTGTGGCAAATGAGCCAAGGTGACTATACCTTTTCAAGTTTGAATTTGGACTGAACAATTTCTAATTGAGACTAAACAATTTCTAATTGAGACTAAACAATTTCAAAATGGAACTAAACAATTTCAAAATGATAATTAAAAACTTTCCGTGAAAATAAATAACTACTTTGATCTTTATTCGACAATATTGAGATTTCCTTACTTAGTTGATTGTTAACGATGCTTGACCAACATATTCTCTGTCATTATTAAAAGTTTCTTCATTTAAGTGTCATTATTAGTTTATCCCTAAAAATGTCTTACATAAAAAAAATTGAAGCTGACAATATAAAGAAGCAAATCTGTGTTTTGCATAGTAATAACGAAGATTGGAGAGCATTTCCAAAAACAAGAGGCTGGTGTCAAAAGTGATTCAAATATTCAGATGCTGGTGAAAACAGATCAAATTTGACACAAACCGAATTTCGTCTACAACAAGTAAAATTTGAGAAAACATATCGAAAATTGATATTCTTGATTGTATCCGACATGCCGCTCATATACAAATTTATACTAGACCCAGTCGATATGATAGATATGACTGTTTTTTCATTGATTTATAATTTACTAGCAAAAAACCCGCGTGCGTTGCAACGCCTTTCAATAAAAAAAGATTATGTGTGCACAGTAGGTGGGTGCAAGAAATAATCAAGCAATCAAAAACGTTTTTAATTATTTATGGTGTTGAGTATTTTTACCAAGTTTGAAGAAACTCGAACTAAAGAAAAAAAATTCCCATACAACCTATTCAACCCCATTTCACCCCCTTAGGGGATGAATTTTGAAAAGTCGTTTCTTAGTGGATATCGATGACATTATAGGGATGCACTGTGAAAATTTCTTTAGGTCCAGCGCTTTGGGCTGCGCGTTGTCTGGCAGTAGGTTACTGTTTTATATATAGAGATAGATATGTCTTCCGCCATTTTATTGAGCTTGCTGTTCTATACTCGTCATAAACTTTCATTTGATACCCATACCGACGGCGTCTTAAAGAGAAATGTAAACCGCAATTTTGTGTTGGCCGTCATTTTGAATTTGAAAAGACGCCACACAGATAATAGAATTCTACTTGTCACACCCTTTCATTTTATACCCATACCGAGCTCGTTGTAAAGAAAAAGGTAATCCACCGTTTTGTGTTGGCCGGCATTTTATGTCTCCCACCATTTTGAATTTGGAGTGATGCCACACAGCTAATAGTATTCAACTTGTCATACCCTTTCATTTGATACCCATACCGAGTGGCTTGTAAAGAAAAAGGTAATCCGCCATTTTGTGTTGGCCGCCATTTTGAATTTGGAATGATACCCATTTCATTTGATACTCATGTCGGGGATCGGGAAACGCAATTGTAAAATTCCGCCGCCGCCATCTTGGAACCACCATCTTGATTTTTTTACAAAAATGTCATATTGCATTGTCACGCGAACTATGCATATGGGCAAAATTTGGGGCTGATCAGTTACATGAAAGTGGTTCAAACTCAAGTTGCAAGAGGCGTAGAACGTAAAAAATGGTGACGTACTAATTAATTAATTAAAAAAAAACTAACTAAAATTTCGAAAAACGGAAACTTTTAGTCACAGCCGGCACACAGCCGGCACACAAAATATGAAGAAGAAGATAAACGCGCCCGGGCCGCCGGCAATCTTTCACTTTCTCGTTTGGTGCCGGTTGTTTTTGAAAATAAAAATGGCGCTGAATGAATGCTGTAAGAAAAAATGAATATTTTACAACATAAATTTTATTAAGCAGAGACAATGTTTATCTTTTCAATTATTTTTACATCAAAAGTAATTGTCTAGTGATGATAAATATACAAGGATTTTTTTTGTACGCCTCTATTAATATATATCTTCAATTTTATAAACATGAGTGAGAATTTTACAAATTATTACTTCCGTTGAAGTTTTCTATGAGAAAAAAAACAAAAAATTAAAAACTAATGGCTTTCTTAGAAAGCTTAGAGTGTCCTCTTAAAACGCTTTTTTTAGTTTTATTTTTGCGTCCATTTTAGGCAAGGATACTTTAGTTTTTCCCCGAACGCCTCGCTAGAAAACTTGAATTCAGCTTTTTGCCGCGTTTAGATTTTTCGAATTTGCTTCTTATTTTTAAAATTTTTTTATAATAATAAAACATTTTTTTTTAAAACAAGTTATAATATAGATTTTAGTAAAATTGTCCGCTCTTTCACGTGCCGCTATTAGTTTTTCGAATTTTTTTTTATTTTTCGATATATAAAGCAAAAACCAAATTTTCGAATTTGTTTTCGAAATTGTGAACTTAGCATACACTTTAGAGCAGCAAAGATTTTTTTATCGTTTTCTACACCCAAAAAAGTACCAAGTCCCAATTTTCAGCGAGATCACATTTTGTGCTAGGTCAACCCGAGTAAAAATAAATGATGGCCTTAGAACGGGCAAATGCCGACTGTGATTGAAACATAGTCCTCGGCCATCTGGCGGTTAACAGAAGGCTCGTTGCAGGACAGTACGGCCGTACAGGGGGCGATTGGCGGTGAAACAACGGCCTTACAGTTCCAATAACGGCCATACGATGGTGGTACGGCGGCCGTATGGTTGCTATTACGGGTATACGACGGTGGTACAGTGGCAGCAACGTGGATATTCGCCCTCCTATAAGAAAATATATTTCACTGCAATTAAATGTTTTTCGGTTGTGTTTTTTTTCAAGCCGTTAAATAACAAAATTTCCCAATAAAATATAAATCAACACGCACCACACACTTCACGTACAACAAACCGACGACTGGCGAGCTCGTTTCTCTTGTGCATCGATATCTTTAAGTAGGATAAATCGAAAGAACCATTGTACATAACGAAAATGATGAAGTTCCCATAAAACACATTCAACAATACATTTGGTGCAGATTTTGGCTCAAATTTCCCGTCGAATGCCCGTTTCTACAGCTCAGTACTTGGCCTTTTAAATCTTGTGGTCAAATTTGGCCGTCGTAAGGCCGTATTTGCTACCATTGAAAATGGTTAAAAACTCTACGGCCATCATATGCCCCTTAAAAAGCCAAGCGGCCGGTGTTCGCCCTTTATAAGGCCGTTTTTTATTTTTACTCGGGAAAGTCTCTGACAAATGGGCTATATTTTGAAATTCAAAAAATGCCAATGCAAAAAGTTAAATATCTCGAGTTCACGTTAACCAAAATGAACCTTGTGTTTTTTAAATTAAAGGTCCCAAAATTCTTGTTTATAAAAAAAGTAGCACAAGTTTTTCGAGGTCCAAAACTTAGCAATATACTCGTGGTGATATCCCAAACAGGATAAATTTATAATCTTGCTGTTACCAGACTGGGCAAATTAAAATGCTATTTTTACTGCACTATACTACTTCTTTCGTAACTTCAGCGTCCCCAATAGCAGGACGTTTGGACGTACGTGAAATATAGCTATTCAGCTTGTGGGTAGGCATGGTCCCTTACCAGCGTTTTTGGCTTCCTTCTGAACCTCGGTGGTAGCGCGTCGAACTTCATAAAGCATAATGGTACATCTGTCCTGTTCCTATAACAGCATACCGTTCCAGTGGAATTTTCAGCCTTTGCTTCAGCTGGGATGTGACCTTTTGAACAATGGCCTTGCCGGTTAAAGACAACTCTTTGAGAGTGGAGGTTTCGTCCAACTTGTCTTCCGCCTCTTCGGCAGTAAGTGCTTTTCTGGTTTCTCTCCAATCTTCTTCATCGCATTCGTAGTCATTTTTATATTCAGCATAAGCTAGTTCCTCTAACGAATTCCTCACGAACATTACCATAATGCGCGTATCGTTAGGCTCAGCTGGGACAAGTGAGATACATCTGTTTTCTCGTCAAAAGGTATTAAATGTATTGGAAGTATTGAAAAATAAAGTGCTTCGGCCTGTCTTTGAAGATAAGAGGGAACACAAAATATTGGTCACAACTTTCAAGGAGCAGTACACACTAAATAACTGAACTCGTCATACCCATTCAACTAACCTCGAAAGCGAAAGGACACTATACGAACATTGTGAATCTCAAAGTAATAACATCAAAACAACATAAAAACAAAGCTTCAAAAATTCTAATTATAAAAAGGATTGCCCTTGTACGGAGAATATCCTTTCGGCTTCACTTCAATAAAACAATATTTACAAGGCAAAAGTTTGTGAAAGCTTTTTCGCTATGTTTCAGGCAGACCAAACGAGGCTCTCCCTATGCTATTCCGCTTCTACGTGTTACTGCGCCTCTCTACGAATAACGGCAGTGCATTATTATTATTATCCCTCTGCAGCCCTCGTGGGGGGCATAGGGCTTCTACATATAGCTTCGACATCGGACTCTGCTTTGAGCTATTATTTTGGTTTCAGTGGAGATTTTGTCGTTATGTTCGATTTCTTTCATCACTGCTGTACTCAAACTGTTTAGACCAACAGATATAGGTCCATTATCCACGTCTATTCGTCGTAGAATAATACAAATTTCAGGAGCGGAAAATATTTAATTTTATATTTCTAATAGTTGCTGGGATTTCCACACACCCTCTATAATCTGTTCAATGCACCTCTACACTTTTTAATTCTGGCGCTGCATAGCAACATCTGAACCTCGAACATAAAACAGTGATACACTTCACAAAGCAGCAGACATTATGGACTTTTGAATATTTTTTTGTAAAAAAAAGTTGCCTACCAACAGAGATTCCCACAACACAAGGTTTAAATTTGCATCATTTTCAGCAAAAATTTTCAAAAAGGGATTTGCTCCATTGATGTAATGGATAAAGGGCTGTTTTGAAGCAGCGTGAAATCTGTTCATAAATTCAATACTGTATTAAAGTCTGGAAAATAAAGCTATCTCACCCAGGAGAATACCCCTCTTAGGGTAATCTTCTCAGACTAATAAGCGTTATATATATTCAAAACATCCAAAGGGAAAACAGAGGTTTATTGCTTTTTTTCAAGACTCAAGGGTGTCGTTCGTTCTGATGCCCCAAAACAAAGCCTATTGTAATATGGAAGCATAATTGAGATTTTTTTTTTGTGTTAAGAAAATCCAAAAGGTTTTCAGCTTATGAGAGTCTGCTTGTAATGTAAATAGGCGTCATTCTGTGCATAGGCATCATATACTTAAGTAAATCCAAAATGGTAATCAAGGACAGGTTGCCGTGATGGATGACATTTCGTTATGTGATTCAATGTTGGAGATAGAGAATAGGCCCTTTTCTAAAAAGGTTGGTAAAAAACTTCTGAACATAAACACCTTTTAATGTTTTTTTTTTTTGGGAAAAGCTTTTAGCAGCGACAACTCGCAATTCATTTGTGCACTTATTCCTTTTTTTGTCGTTGTTTTATTTTTAGGTTGGGCAGAGAGTAATGAACTCTGAATAAGAGGATGAGGATGGTAAGCAGTGAGAGGTATGAAAGTATCTACTTTAAAAATTAAAGCATGAAATAGGATATCGGCCTTTGCCAAAGTTACTGCCTTGGATATAGAATGGCTTTTATATCACTTTTTAGTTGCACATACCACACGTAACTAATTTTTAGCATAAAAGTGCCAAATTGCCATTCCATACGTACGCAAATAAATATAGTAAGAATTCTTTTTTTTACGCATTTTTAATTTTACAAAACCTTTACATTGATCAATTTCAGCTTCAAACCTAATGGAGCAGCTTTTTGGGCTGGCTGTTTTGTAGGTTGGGTTGGGGCTCGTGCTGCCATCTTAGCAAAGACATTCCAAGCCCTTTAAAATTGTTACGCATTGTTCAGCATTAATTGTTTTACTTGTTGTTTACTCTATTTTCTGTGCCTCTTTTTTTAATGTGATAAAACTAGGCTTAGGAATCACTACGAGTAGTAATCACTACGAGTAGTAATCACTACGAGTAGTAATCAGTACTCAGTACCACGAGTCCGTCAGGTCGTTCAAGTCATGGTGCCATGATTTAAAGGATAGAAGAGAAAGGAAGCTAATGCGGAAGATAATTTCACAATCGAGTTGTTCTATTTAAATACGACCGTGTGGGAGTGAGTCAAATGGGGTAGTCTTGTGTTACGGATAAAAAGTTGCCGTTTAGGCAGATAGTTGTTAGTTTCAGTGGAACAGCCGCAATGGTAATAGCATTAAAATTTGGAAAGCGTTGCTACATTTCTATGGTGACTTGAAGAGTCCTTATAGAGACATGCCAAGGTGGGTTTTGGGGCAATTGCTTAGGTATACGAGTTGTATTCAAGGCGAGGTCGAATGTAGGACTTGTAGATTGTGGCCAGGGCAGCTGTCAGGCATTGATTATGCTTGTTTGACAATTTGAAATATTTGTCTTTCGATCACAAAGCCTGAGTTAAAGTTATGAATAGGATGTTAAGAAATATGTCAGAATCTATATTCAGAACGTCCACTGAGAGAAGGCAGGTCGGTGCCCGTTTTGTTCGAGATAAGACAGAATTTTTTTTTTTGGATGCGTTGAACAGGCGTGGATTCTAGGGTGGTCATGACTCCCCAAAATAGCTCGCTGTTTAAAAAGCGAAATTGACCCAACTAAAAAACAAAAACAAAAAATTACCAAGCGACCAAAACCGACCCAACTTTTTTTCAAATTCAAAAAATGACCTTCAAGGCCAACAGATTGATCTATACTCTTTCTATATGTTTTGATTTGCAAACTCTGAAGTTAGCTGCACTTACAAGAAAGGGCGCGTCTTCATCAAAAACACATTAGGGCATGTTTTCGTAGGGCACGTTTTTATTTTTGTTCGTTTTGTTACTTTTGTTTTGGTTTTTTTAGGAGTAGACATTTTTTTCCGCCACCTTTAATTCCGTGACCCCCGCCAAAACAAAATTCTAGATCCGCGCCTGGCGTTGAGTTTGACACGATTATTGCGGCCCCAATCAAGATTGAGTTCGATGTTCCTGTTGATAGAATTGGTCATGAATTCACGATCTAAGAAAAAGTCTTGGCACGTCCTTGTCCTAAGAAAGTGTAGAAACAACACAGAGTACCGCCATCGGCAAAACTGTGAATTGGGTTGGAGGGGATAGAGGAGAGCAAATCATTTGAGAATATTAGAAAAAGTGCGGGTGAGAGAATTGACCCTTGGGGAATATCGGCCCAGATGGTGTGGGGATTAGATGCGGCGCCATCCTACACTAATTTGATAAAGAATCTTATTTCTCAACCTCTCGTCAAATGATGATTTGACCTTTCTGATGAAATTACAAGAATTTCTCTGCTTGATATACTCACGACGAGTGACTAATTTGGAGAACATCTGCATCCTCTATAGGCGGCTTCTTTAGCTTTAATTATATGGCATTCAGCATTAAACCATCTATTCGGCCTAGGTTTTATACAGGGCGCGGAAAAAATCCGGCAACGGGCCCTTATTTCCTGAAGGATAGGTTTCTGCGGAAAAAGTTTTGAACAAAAGTTGCTCAGCTTGGAGGGCGGAATCGTTTGCAAATAAAACTCAACCCCACCCCCTAACCGGGGGTTAAGTCTGAAATTTTAAATGGCAACCCCCATTTTTTTCACGGATTCTGATTCTCCGGAGAAAAATATCAAAGTTTTGTAAGAAAAATTTTTTTACCCGAAGGTTCCCTGCCTGATTAGTCAAATGAATTGGATGGTGGAGGGTAAAGTCCGGCAACGGGCCCTTATTTCCTAAAGGGTAGGTTTTCGTAGAAAATTTTTGAACAAAAGTTGCTAAGCTTGGAGCGAGGAAAAGTTTGCACACAAAACTCACCCCCACCACCTCACCACCTGGCCGGGGGGGGGTAAGTCTGAAATTTTAAATGGCAACCCCCATTTTTTTCACGGATTCCCTGCACCCCCAAATGAATGCTGTCGACGTGTAGACGTGTTGTTACTGACGTGTAGACGTTCAGGAATCACCTCCTGGATTAGCGTTACCCGATGTGTAGGTTCCAGGTCGGATTTCACACAACACTTGGCCCTAGGAAGGGCCGTTTATTTAACTGTGTGGCACCGGAATAGGGTTTCTCATACCGAATAACTCGGAATCGGATTCGGCGAATCTTTCCTCTGGGATTCGTAATCGGGATCGGTTTCTGAAATTCGCCGAATCCCGATTCCCTGATTGCCCGATATGAAATTCTCTATTAAAATAAATATTCATGATTGTAACAAAAAATACAATTAGTTGTTCCATCTGTTAGAAACTTTGGTAATTAAAAGTAACAACTTGCCTCAAAATTTGAAAATTTGAAAAAAGTAAATCTTAGTAAGTTTTGGGTCTTTGGATTTTATATGATTAAATTGTATTGACATTTTAGCATTCTCGATTGTTTTAGTTTCAGTTTAATTTTTCAAATTCAAAATTTGGTATAAAAAAATAACTTACAAGAACAAGTATAAATAATTATACCTTTTAAATTAAATTTAAAAAAAAATTAAATGACCTTAGCTATGGCAACTAAAAGATCTAAAGTTTGGATTTATTTTACCGTGGAACCTACAACTCGCAATTCAAAACAAGCAAAAGTAATTAGGGAGTACTTTAGTAGTAGTATTTTTATTGGCAAAAGTAGAACTCATATACATATTGTTAATTTTATTTATTACTGAGTTCTCTTTAATATACAATATATACTTTTTTGTAAATCAAAATTGCGAGTTTTTACTAGGAATCGGAATCGGAATTGGCGGTTCTCAATTTCAAGGATTCGGATTCGGCGAACCAAAAAATACCGGGTTTTGAGAAACCCTACACCGGAATTGTGGAAGACCCCGAGGTTCGTCGCTCCCTCAGTATTCATTGACTCAAAACCTTCAACTCACTCTCACCTATCTAATCAGGTGCTAAAATTGTTGACTTTCCGCTGTTTGAAAATGACCCAGTTTTTTTTTGGGTTTCGGCTGGTTTTCTAGGAGCCATTGTAAAGACAGTTTGTTTTGTTTAGATATCGAACTTGTACATCCATGCCTCACCGGCAGATGATGCTTTTCATCAAAGCGAGGTCCATACATGCTTGTAAAACCATATCGTCATTGACATACTTTACTTGCCCTTTTTGGAAAAAAAATACGTCTACGTATTTCAGTTATAATATTATGAATGGACTTAAAAACCTCCGAGCATATCCGATGGCTTCCAAGTACTAGGTTCTTGAGTGTGTCGATGTTTTCAGCGTTTGTAGTAGAATACGGAAACGCAAACTCGATGCGATACATTTTGTATTCGCCAAAACGCACATACTCATGAGTTGTGTGCGCTTTACTTGTCCTTATTACTCACCCTCATTTTTTTGCTGTTGTCTGATTCTGAAGAGGATCAGACACCGTGTATTTAGAAAGCTTTTCTTACAAGGCATGGGAGATATTTGAAGCTTAAAATAGGAGATATAATTCGTTACCTTTATAGGACTTTAGGTTTCCTTCACCTAATCTATTAATTTTTGTAGGCTAGTTCGTTAGAGAAGACCCCGAATCTGTTTATCTAGCAACGGAAATAGGGGAAGATTCCTCTTCTGAATCGGTTTTCATTACAGTGCATGGAACCATAGAGCCGTTGCTGTTCTTTGCTGTGGCTACTTTTTTCAATGAAAACCTTCGTTTTTGAATGAAGCATATTACTGTAAGGCTTCCACGCCATTTTTTGTGGTTCGCTATTATTGTCACTTGTATATTGCCAACACTGGTATTCAAATGCCCTAACCCCTAATGAAACCTTTCATTCCCCGTGCTCTTTTAATGAACTGGGTTTTGAGAGCTTTTGAGGAGCTTTTGAGTTCCCATACAAAATCGAAGAACCAGAAGACCCAGATAAAACCTGGGTTTTCGATTTTGTACGGGAACTCAAAAGCTCTCAAAACCCAGTTCATTAAAAGAACACGGGGTTCATTTACTACTGAAAAGCTTGTACTTTTGACAGTAATAGGAACTAAAAAAATCAATTGCTTCCTTTAGAAAGCATTTTGAAAGAGTTCTTCAAGAATCGGTCCTTTTTTTCGATTTGGGTCCTTTTATCGACAAATTGTAGTAGGTACATTTTCCCGCTTGGGGTAAAGTTCAAAGTTTAAACGGGCATTGGCTCTGACATTAGGCCTACCCTAAATGAAAAGTAACGGGGAAGTGAAGTAGAAGTGAAGTAGACGTAATTTCTTTCAAAATTGATATATAAACCAAAATAAAAAGCTCATAAGAAGTGTAGCAAGTGAACAGCCTTACTTTCTTAACATTTCTTTACTTCTTGTGCGGTTCTTACCGCACGGTTACTTCTCTAAATGACTTTTCGAAATTTTTCGAAATTAAACTTCCACTTCACTTCCCTTTTGGTCACTCTCATCCATTCTTATGCAATGGTACCTAACTTCACTTCACTTCACTTCCCATTTAGGGTAGGCCTATTGTTTTCGTTGACTGCAGTGATGAGACAGTATTGGAATGACTCCTGGAGAATTCCCTTTAGAAAAAAACCACTTTACATAAATATGATCAGAAAGCGTTGACAACTACAATTAATAAAGTTTTCAGTAAAGAATTATAAACAATCTTTCTTTCAGTCTTTCAGCAAAAGTTCTAAACTTATTTAATTTATAAATTTAATCAGCTATAATAGCGATAATGTAATACCATATTCATTTCGAAATTCGTTGAAAGATGAAACATCAAAGTAAGGAGGTTACTTTAATGTTTGAAGGACATCGTTTGTTATATTCGCTTCAAAGCTTTCTAAATTGAAAAGGATTCGAGTTGGATGAAGGTTTTACTGTGGAGAAATTCAACATATCATGTAGTCGAAATGGTGGAGCTGCTTTTATAATTATTGATATAAGATGAATAAAATCCACTAAAGTTCATACACATACATGTTCGCATTTAAGGCACTCATATCAATACCACTCTTATCAATAATTTTCCAAAGGTAACAACTGCATCAGATGAATAGCGTAATATTGCCTTCACAATTAAATTCGACTTGACACACTAAAAATTATCAATGCGTGATTTAGTACGTGCCCAACCGTTACCTGCAGTTTGTACATCCTGTCCGGCAGTATTTTCACCTTTTTAATTAAATTTTTCATTTAAAAAGCCTCAGTTAAAAGTTCACGTCAAAACATTTCGATTTCTTCCACAAACATTTAAGGTTTACGTGCCCGGAATGGAAGCAAAACAGCGCATTGCTGGAGCGGAAGAGAAAAACATGTTGAAAAATCGTGAAAGGGAGGAAAACACTGCATTTGGAAGTATACATGTGTGTGGTCTGTGGCTTATCTGGTTTAAATTAAAGGTGTGCTGACAATTTGTTTTAGTCTGTTCCAATTTAAGTTTTTGTTCCCCTTTTTCTTTTTTAGTGTTTTCTTTGAATTTGGTAGTTCGGTTGAGAGTTTTTTCACGATTTCCTTTATTGATTTTTAAGTATTACTATTGTATTCTTTCTCGCTGTTTTTTTTATATTTTTGTATTTTTGCATAGTTCCAGCTTGGGAATTATTGTGATGAGAATTTTGTAATATTGCGAAATATAAGTATTGTGTTCGTTTCACAGTATTACATATGTAGATATCTACTATATGAACAAACTTAAAATTCCCTTACATTGTCCTGCTTAGTCTGTCTTTTGGGCATTTCTTGTAGCCTAGGAGGATATTCCATCAATCAAACTTTCCGTAATCTATGTATTCTTTTAATTTCTGGAACAATCAATCGGTCGAAAATGCCCTGGGTGTGTGATGGGCTAAGATCTGAGGCGAAGATACTCGATGTAGCAAACGCGTGATACCCAGTGGGCACGGCACGTAAGTCCATATCCATAGATCCATGGTACAATAATACAAGGTACGCTCATAAGGAAAAGCTCTGGCTTCGTGACGTCACTCAGATCTCAGTTCATACGACAAAAAGCTTTCCCTTGACGTCACTCAGGTCTTTTCTCTAAAAAATTGCGTTTAAGTTTTTCAATATGGAAACAGAGCTTTTCCTTATGAGCCTACCTTGTATTATTGTACCATGCATAGATTTTAACTTTTATTAGTTCCATTAAGATCTGAAGCTGTATGGAAGGTACCCAGCAAGAAGCACTCCAATGTAAGTGGTCTCAAATCTAGAGGTTATTTGCGGTAAATTTGCGGTGTAAATTTATAACACGTTCAGCTTCCGTTAGAAAAGTATGAAGCTCTTCAAAACACAGTTCACCTTTCTAAATAGTAACCTTCAAAGCTTCAAGGTATCCTTCACACTACGTAGATACTAACCGCTCCCAGAAGCCGCCAACCAGAGGGCTAACAACTGTTAGCTACTGTGTTACAAGTAGATTGTATAAAGGGATGATTATGTAACACATAGTTTTGTAAGTGCAGTAGGGTAGATTGTGACTATAAATAGCCGTAACAATTCTGTATTTTAGCATTGATTCCCAGAAGCTCACTCTGGGCGATTGGAGCAACGAAAAGCTTGCTTGCGGGAATTTGTAAAATTTAATTAAAAATATTAAAATAAATAAAATAAATAATTAACAGATATATCAATTTTACTCCTGTCCTCATCCTTACGAAATAAGGCGGTCCTAAGACGCCACCCGCAAAGGCTGGCCTGGACGGATTTACAGAACCACACCACACACAGTACACTTGAAGCCTACTTCATACAGGATATCTCTGCTGCAACAGTATCAAAAGACTTTGTCAATGAACATGTCCCATGATTCGTCGTACGTCATGAGACTACAGGTCAAGGCAATCAATCCGAATCTTTATTGTTTAGTATTTTTTTATGTGACAGTCTAAGCTCACGAGTCACCCTTTATACTACCAGTCCGTCCAGTTGCTCGCGTCAGGGTAGTAATCCTAGCTCGAAGGAAAGAAAAAGATATGATAGGTTATTGGCAGTGTGGAGGATGGATGAGGAGGAAGCACTAAACCTTGCGTTTGAAATTTTGTATGAGTTCACTGAATCTGAACAACTGCATGCCACCCACAAGCAGAAGAATGATACCCTCGTAAACTTAGAGCTGCGGTAATATCAATATTAATTTGAGCGAATATTTGCCCATCTTGGTCGTCCTATACTTCTTTTTCCTGGTGGTGTACCATTGAAAATTCAGGCTAGCATTCTTTCTTCAGAGGTTCCTACTACATGTCCGATCCATCATAGTCCGCCCAGTTTTATGTTTGCAACGATATATACTTCGTTATACAATTCTTCGTAGTAAAAATAGGCCACGGACCGTGAAGTAGGCTGTCGTCATATTTTATAACAACAAATAAAGTTGTTAAAAAAAATATATATATCCATTTCTATCAATTTGGCACCTCTTCATCTTGAACTAAAGAAATTCGTTAAAAATTCTGCGAACTATTTGCTGGACCATGGTCTAAACTAGACCCTAGCCGTGAATCGCAATCCAAGATAGCTGATGTTAACGAACTGAACGTGATTGTTAAGGATACTGCAAAGTGTTCTCTTATTGTGCACGAGTAGCTCCAAAACAGAGACATATCTGCATAACGAGATTTAGGACGAAACCTTAAGCTCAGCCTGAACAACTTAGTTACTATTTTCAAGTAGAGGTGTTACATTGGCAGGCACCGAGAGCATTACATCGGTCTCGCTAAGAAGTGGACTCTTATTTTTTCTAACAGCTAAAGAGCAATCAGGGCGATAATGTCCTCGTTATTTAGCGTGTCTCCGGTTCGAACAGGTATGGCCGGGTGACAAATCTTTAGGGGAACAGCTGAAGCTGTTCATGGGTTTGATAAAGAAAGTACAGAAAAACCTAGAAATACCCCAAGCTTAATAAAGAAATTCAATATAGACGAACTTTTCAAAGGACGGTAACCCCTCCGCGTGAGGCCCTTCGTGTTTTATTTCTCGCACTTTAGATAACTTTCCTTCTTTCTTGTCTTCATTTTTACATAAAATTCCCTGTCCTCTCTCCTCTATCGCACATTTATTTTAATGATTATTTTCTAAGCCTTTATACCGAAATATAACTAAAACCATCGTTGATTAATGAAAAACTTTTCTTTTGTGCCGTTAACAATGACCAATACATATTTAAGTTTTTGTATGAGCGTAAAAGTAAGTATTGCTGACCCGTTATTTGGGGGAGGCCGATTCAAAACTTTTCAAGGACGAAATCTACGAGTTATAGTAGAATAGCTATGTCGGTTCTGGGGCAATAACGTCATTGGTTGTAGTCTCTTTCGTGAATATGGGATTAACTTGAAGCTTGGGTGGTGTCTTGGCTTGAAGCTTGAATGATAGCTTTATCCTGCACAACAAGCTTCTGGTGAGCTTTAATATTCTAAAAATGTCGCCACTATACCTTTGATATTCTGGACTAGAACCGATGACGTCACTAGGCCAGAGCCAACATTGCAGTAATTCGATAAAGCTCTTCGTCATGATTGGGAAGCTTTTAAATACTTAAAGGATTTTTTTCCTAATTTATCGGAAGCCAAAGCAAAAACTGGTATTTTCTTCGGACCACAAATAACAAAAATACTAGCCAGTAACGAATGTTCACAGCTACTTAACACCCACAAAAAAGTCAAGCATTGGACAGTAAGACATGTTGTTGTGGCTTTTAGATGAAAAACAACGGAAATATGTAAAAGAACATAATAATACTGACGCATAAATCGTACTTATATACTTAATGCTTCCTACGAAAGTAGTCTTTCAAAATTTTATTTTACCTTCAATCTGCGATGTAATGTAAAACACGTTTATTACTGTGTAGCGCACCCTGGTGGACACCTGGGGAACCCAAATGACCTTTTTGCTCGGTAAGTAATAGCGGCACTTATTATTTCGACAGGTAAAAGCAACAAGCAATAAGTCCGACCAACGCGTGCTCCGAACCGTGTCGCGGGAAAATCGAAAATTAAACCCTTTACCATTTTTTTTGTTATAGGACCAATTGTACATGGTTTTTGTAACCCTAAAGTATATTTCAAGCCAAGAAAAATTAGATTTTTTCAAAATCATAGAGTGGAGTTATCCCTTTAGAATGGACATGTCCTAAAAGTAACAAATTAAAGGATCCCTAGAACTAACACTGAATGGAAAGAAGTTGCCCCAGTAGGAAAACCACAGAAACGTTGAGAATATGCAATAAATTAGATTACGGAAGGGTTTGATTTGAGGGACTAGGGTCCGACTTGACTGTCGGGTTATTGATGATTGCGGTGGTTTTGTTATGGTAGTTTTAACAATCTTTACGGATTATAATCTTACCTCACTGATTAGTTTTCAATTTTTATGTGCCATTCTACCAGGGAAATATTATTCAAATATAAAATTTCTTATGTTTTTCTTGTTTTCAGCGCAGGATTTTGTTTCATTTGAACGGTAAATTTACGCATTTGAAGGCATTCTTTCACTATATAAAATATAAATTTAGTTTCTATTTAAAACAAATGATTCATGTACAACATCGCTTATTTTAAACACATATTCTGTTAAAATATCTTGACAATTATTAACATGCCACTTTACTATAGTCTTTTGTCTAAGGTATGAACAGCATCCAGTTTGTAGATGTTACCTCAATTTCACTATGTTTTCTCATAAATATCACGCAAAATAAGATTTTCCCAGTCTTATACGTTCGCATACAACGAAACCACTAACATTTCCAGGTAATGAACTCAATACAAAACTTCCTGCATAAAATGTTTTTACGTTCTGTTGAGTTATGGTAGTGGGAATACCAAAAACATGACTTAATTCCATAAGCACAAGCCAGAATAATTATCAGGTGAATTAAACTCGTTCATACCACTTCCAATTAAGGCTATGAAAATTGCATTATTAGCCAAAATCCCATTTTAATTCCTTTCAAGTTGAAAGTTTCTCCAAAATTGTTCAAGATATTTTCTTCTCGAAACTTTTTGCATTTTTTCCCAGAATTTTCTCTTAATTAATCGAATGAAAGAATTACAAAACTAAAAGCGGCGCCCAACTCTCATTCTCAACTCGTTCACCATCATTAGAGTTGCCGTTACAATGGAAAAGCCGAATAAAATAATGCGCTTATGGGGCTCATTACAACCTTGGAATGTTAAATAAACTTTTCCTTGTGGAAGCCTTCGCGCAATCCCCGGCGGGGCACTGATAATTTGTAGGAGCAACATCCTTATCGCGTTATCCACAATGCATCCTCGGCTCCTCTAGACAACAAAGCACAAAGCTTTCAAGAACTCAATTTTATTCCTAGAACGAGGCGAAACGAAAGACACAAAACGAAAAAAAGGGTATTAACCGATATCCCGGGAACGGAGGGGTTGGAAGAGGGTAGTTTACATTGCATACCCCCTGAAATGAGGAGACTATAGAAAAGTTAATTTTCCGTTCGCCTTTCCTTTGATGGCACGTGTTTGAAAGTTGGACGTTAAATCTGTTCGGGAAAGTTTCAAATACGGAAACATGAACCGGAAGCGTTTGAAGGGATGAAAGGAAGCTTCGCAGTTATCATTGGAAACTGGATCATTGGGGTTTAGTTTGTTTATAAATCTCCATTGTAGGTGCTCCTTTAAATGTATTTGTTAGTAAATTAGTTCTACCGTTTTAAACCACCAAGGCGTACAACAATGCTAAATCACGGGGGAGTTTATAGCGAACTTCCTTTCTGTTAAATGCGAGACTTCGTTAGAGAGTGCATTTTAGGACCTTTAGGACGTAATCAGATCCGAATGGTTTGGTCTAATGGGTGGTCATAAACTGTAGGATTTCGTGATGATATGAAAATACACCTTCGTCTTTGTCATATAAATAATTTCAACTTTTACTTTACTTTTCTTGCGTGGTTAAATTAGTCCTTTGGTAATTTAAAACAATTTATTACACCTTAATCTAAACTTTAAATGATTTTCGTTGTATTTGGCGTCATGGTAAAAACTACCCGGAATTTATCAATTGAAAGATGCGCATGAAAGATATACTACTATTATGGATGTAAGGTTATAACGCTGTATCGAACTACTATACAAAATTTGAGCTCCATCTGTCAGTCAGTGTGTTTAAAGCAGTATTTTTTTTATGTGATAGTCCAAGCTCAGGTGTCAACCTATGTTGCCATCATAATTTTAAGTCCTCCTCGATTTATACAATGAAAACAGTAGGAGATCGAAGAGTTTACCTCATTGGTGTTTTAAACGCAAAAATTCAGCGAGAGGCCCCAGAGAGTCCAAAAATTTTTTTCGCTCGCTTCGCTCCCATATTACCCGTACCCGTCACAGAACTATGACCCATATGCTGATTTGTGTGGCTCGTACTCATTTCTGTGGCCCATTCGATGAAGTAAAAATGCAAATAATGAATTCAAATGATTTTTATTGCCAAAACAATTTTTCGCTCGCGAGGCCCCAACACAAGGGGCCCTGTGCAATTGAGCCAACTCGAAAAACAAAAACAAAAAATAATCAAACGCATAAAACCGACCCAACTTTTTTGCAAATTAAAAAAAAAACCTTAAAAAATGACCTTCAAGGTCAATAGCAGATTTAGTCCAGGAGGGATAGAAAAAAAGTTAAAATAAATCTACCCTGCGATTTCTGGACTCTGTAATTAAGAGAAAAATCGTAGGAATTTCGACAGGAAAAAATTTTGATTTCTCGACATCTACTGAATAGAAATCCACACCATATTTCACTTCCCCTTCGCTTAAAGGTGTTTTTTCTGAAAATCAAGAAAAGTCCCTGTTTTCAAACGCGTTTATGAGGTATTAAATCGAACCTCACCAACTTTTCATGAAAATGGGTTGGTAGAGTAACTCTTCGAGAATAAATAGAACTTTTCAAAATAACTCTAGCACCACTGTGGGCCTTGTTCAAACTTTTTTCCTGAAACGGGTGTTTTTACATTTTTGAGATTTATGCGAAAAGTTATAATTATTTTTGCATGAAATTTTTATTGTAGGTAAGCACTAACAGAAGCCACAATTTCAGCCCTGAAACAAGGCTCTACGATAATTATAGTCCCTGTAATTAAATGTCAAAAAATGGCCATATTTCGTGGTTTTTTATTTTTTTTGCAAAAACCTGTTGACCGATTTCAATTGTCCAAAACTCATAATTTTCGTCTTTTTAAGCGCTATTACGTACTATTTTTTGTTCTCCAAAAACAAAATTTTTTCGCACCTAAAACGTTGAAAAACGTGTTTTCGCTATCATTATTACCTTTTTTCCTCCTGTTCTCCTGGACCGATTTTTTCCAAAACACATTGAATTCCTACGATTTTTCTCTTAATTATCGAGTCGAAAAATCGCAGGGTAGATTTATTTCAACTTTTGAATACTTTTCCGCTATCTCTTCTGGACTAATTGATCTATACTCTTTCTATATGTTTTGATTTGCAAACTCTGAAGTTAGCTACACTCACAAGAAAGCGCGCGTCTTCCTCAAAACACATTAGGGCACGTTTTCGTAGGGCACGTTTATTTTTAATCCACCAGAAAATTCGGTTAGTTTTGTTCGTTTTGTTAATTTAGTTTTTGTTTTTTTAGGAGTAAAATTTTTTTTTCCCCACTTTTAATTCCGTGCCCCCCCCCGAAAACAAAATTCTAGATCCGCGCCTAGTGAGTGACCATTAATCTGCGAGTTCTCAAGATAAATTTTTTAAGTGAACATACCAGACATGCTTTTTTTTATTTTCGCTAAAATTTCACAAAGTAGGCTTTCCCACGGATGGCTCAAAGAGAGAGATAACTGTAGGTTCCGGGATCTGACGTTAAAGTCCCTGGTTAGCGTTTTTAGTCCGGGGAAATTAGCATTTTAAGAAGGCAAAATTCCAAAATGGCTGAAAATTGGACCACAGCGCTTCCTTGGGGCTTTTTAAGAAAACAATTTCGGAATCACAAAAAAAAACATCATGGCCGCCGGAGATATCACTTTTTGGCAAAAAAATCACTCAACTGGTTTTTTCGAAATTTTGTTTGATCAGCCAATACGTAACGTTATTGCCTACAAAAAAAACCTTTTGTCATTTTGCGAAACCTAACCCTCTCGAAGTTATTCAAGGTCAAAGTTTCCAAAAATAACATTTCGGCAAAAAAATACTTTGAATAATTCGGAAAGGTCAAAGCTTTTCGAAAAAAATTCAAGAGGGGTATTTTGTAGGCAATAATGTTTTGTATTGACTGATCAAAAAAAAATTTCGAAAAAACCCGTTGTTGAATGATTTTTTTGCCAAAAGCTGATATCTCCGGCGGCCATGTTGTTTTTTTTTTTGTGATTCCGAAATTGTTTTCTTAAAAAGCCCCAAGGAGGCTGTGGTCCAGTTTTCAGCCATTTTGGAATTTTGTCTCCTTGCGTGCGTTTTTTTTTGCTAATTTCCCCGGACTATTAGTACAGGTACGACGTGCACGGTATTTTGGTAAGAACCTATTAAAAATTTTTAAGGCCTACCCTAACATAGGCGTTTTTATCCTATCATACAAGCCAGTGGCGATTAGAGCGACAAAGTCCCGTAGGACCAAGGCAAAATTAGTTCGAAATTGCCAAGAAGACCGTGATGATGTAAGTACTATGAATCGGGTCACCCTTATGTGAGACCCGAGAGATCAGGAAATAATGGTTAATGAAAAGGCGGACACTTTGGCCAAAAAGAGATGGCACTGTTTTCATCTGTACGGAACTGATAATTGGGGCACCTACCAGTTTGGTAAAATGGGGCCTACAATCGGACTCTAAGGAAATACACTGAACACTTTAGATGTCAGTGGATGCTGCGCCTTAAATAGAGCGAGAATCAGGGTCTCGTTGCAGGGTCAAACTTGTTTGAGTGTCTACGGTGAGAGATACGTATATGTACGTTCGTTAAAAACGTACGTCGATCTTACGTCTAGTATAGTTCAGGATTTTTCCCCTGGCTCCTGGCGTTGTGTCCGCTTGTTTTGCTAGACAGGCTTGGCAAATTGTCAGAAGTTCCCCCTAGAAGACAATAGCAAAATTAGACAGACGGTAGTATTTTTGAATGTTTAACGACGGGATAATACTCCACCGCATACATCCGACTATGATTTGCTGTCGTCTATGCCATCGTTTTTATATCTTGCATAGAAAGCTAAGCTAACCAGTTTTCGGTCCTAAATAAAACCCAAGTACTTATACCCTCGACACACGGACTTCGTTACGATGAAAATTCGTCATTACGACGAATATTCAGTGTGGTAACGACGAAAACCAAGGACGCACATTTTACGTCGTTACGATAAAAACTCAAATTGAGGGGACTCTGTTGGTCGACAGATTATTTCAAAAGCTCGCTTTTAGGCGTTATTTTCCAGTCCCATGCGATATCAGCTGATTTTGATTTTAATTTTATCTGAAAATTAATACAAAATATTACTTGTTTCGAGATTAGTTGTTTGAGAGAATTGTCGGTGGATAACAACGTAACCAAAAATTAATTTTTCAATTTCAATTTGCGTTCACTAACATTCTTCACTACACATCCACTTACAAGTGTCAAAACATAACGACGAATTTTACCGATAACGACGAAATTTACCGTGTGTCACCCCCTAAAGGCGTCCGTCGTTATTGATGAATTTTCGTCGTATTTTGACCTGCGTGTGTCGAGGCTATTAGGGAGAATATTGCTAAGTCTGGCTTGTTGCCATATCCCAGGACTGCTTTTGGCATTTCTTTGGCTGTTTGCTGTATGCGAACTTCGTTCTGTGCCTAGGGTTTTCTCTTCTTGGTGTCTTAGATCCTTGTGGCAATGCTTAGCCACATTCCTATTTTATTCAAATTTATTCAATTGCTATAACTTATGGAACTGCAAAAGTTCACTCTTTCCATCAATTCACGAACATATCAAAATGAAAAAAAATTATACGCAATCCTTCAGTTTAAACAAACAAATACTAATCATTCCGCCAGGACATTGACGAAGACGACATTAAGGTACGTAAGAAAGGAATGGAAATTTTTTTTATAATTAATTATTTCTGAAGGTTTTAAAGGAATATAATTTTAGAGATTTCTGTATATTTTAAGTGAGTTCATTTACGTAAAGCCTGCACGATGAATTTGTCCTTTGCTCCCTGATTTCTAACCCTCTGTACGCAAAATATATATCACCAAAGGCCCAGAAAATACACCAGCAACTCTCATTTATTATACGTAGTGGAACGAACCCTTTCAGCTGTTTAGAAATTCTTTGCGTACAAATAGTCAGCATCCAACTTCGCCAAGTATAATTAAACGATTATCGTTAGCAGTTATATTACCCCCAGTTTGATAAATTGCCTGAAAAGTGAAGTCTCTAAGTCGCAGCTGTCGTATTCAGGAAAATATCCTTCCTTCTTAAAGCGATTTCCATTCCAATTTGTATCCTTGCGTTTTTGTATATACAATTCAAGGATCTGACGTTGATATGCGGCATTTTAGATTTGTTTTTATCCGTGACCTAGTTTATCTCACGTACACCACATAACATCCGAATTGACCCAAAACTCGAGCCAGTCCTGAAAGGATAAATTATTTCATTTACCGGAGGTGGATATTTTCGGGGACGTGCACTAATCACTTTGTCAACAACATGGCGAAATTAAATCCTATGCTCTTAACTCGAATGGATTATCCTGAAACTATGCGGAATGCGTAGTAGTGCAGCTTCAATCATCATAATTGCTTTGCATGTTGACAAGCCCGGCTTATTAAAGGAGAGGTGCTCTGTCGCGATGCACCTGGAAATTTATATATTGCTGGGGAAGGAGAATGACATGCAATTACCTTGTTACTGAATATATTGCGCCTTTGCTAAGATAAGGATGATAAAAACTCGTTACCGTCATCCTTGTTGTTTTTCTTTGTGTTTTTCTACTTTTTTCTCTCTCTCTCCTTTACAACCAAATTTTTTCATCCGCTTACGTTAAAGGTTAAAGTAGATGCCAGGACCTTTTCTTATTTGTTAGAAGCTGCCGCCTTCGTAAATGGGTTTTTGTTTGGCTGCTTTTTGTATCAACGTAGAGAGACGGCTGTAATCAGGTGCTCTGCGCCTCTATAGAGCATCTCGTTATCTGGAAATTTCCCTTTGTGATGATATAATTAGCAAAGTGTTGGTTAGCCTTTGATATTGTGAGGTCTAATAATGAAAGGAAGAGTAGCAATTTCCTAAACCAATTATTTACAGGATTAATCTATAGATGTAAGCATAAGTAGGATTCTGTAATTAAAACAATTCTGTAGATGCCTATGAAGTTTTACGAAACAATAGAATGAGAATAAGGAATGATTGATACAACAAAAACGGTTTTGTTCCCAAGACAACCTGTCAAGATGGTGAATTCCTTAACGAATTCCTATGGGCCTTGCAATGAATTGTTAGAATTTTTGGCTAATTTAAATGAAATTAGTTTAAAATTAATTTTGAGAAAATAAAGGGTTGGAGAAATTTTATTAAATTTTTAAAATAATTCGACAGATTTCTATCTGACAAAAACTACTTGAATAAGGGCACTCAATTCTTGAATCTTGCTTGTTCTCTTTAAAAATAACCACATAGAAACCGGTAGTTTTGAAAATATAGCCATAGATACTACATCTATGTATTGTTTTCGGTATTATTACGAGAGTTAAGACTAACTGTATGGTTCTGTTTCTTTTTTGATTAAATGATAGTGTACGCGTTTTAGTGAACGGAGAGTTATGCTAGTGTAGGTTCTTATAAATTCAGTAAAGATTTAAATTTTATTATTTTGTTCATAAATTATTGTTTGGTTTAGTCTCTTCGAAAAACCTGACCTGTGTTACAACTGTCACCATGTGCTCGGGGTAGCAATTCGCTTACGAGGCAAATGTAAGAACATCACCCTTATAAGGGTTCACGCACCAACAGAGAGTTCTTGGACGATGAAAAAGCAGAATTCTTTGAAGTAGTCGAACGGGAACTTAATGCCTGCCCCAGGTAAGATGTAAAAATAATCTTGGGAGATCTGAACGGCAAAGTTGGTCGGGAGCCCGTATACAGGCCCTATGTTGGCATTCACAGCTTGCATGGGATACCTTCTGATGGAGCCATTCGCAACCGAATTGACCATGTGTTGATAGACAGCCGCCACTTTTCCTGACCTGATGATGCTACGAACAAGGCACCAACTTTGGCTCGGTTCACTATCTTGCTGGTATTGTGCTTCGAAACAGAGCCGTCCTAAGATACTCGGCGCCCGTGGGCTACTAAAAATAATGCGCCCCTCTCGGTAAGAAAATACACGGGATGTCTGAGGGGAGCGGGGTGGCCGGCAAAGTTAGACAAAAGCGTCAGAACTAGAAAAAGTCAATTTACACTAAATAAAAACAAAAAATTCATACAAAATTAAAAAAACAACATATAGTCCGGGGAAACTAGCAAAAAAACTGCACGAAAGGGGACACAATTCCAAAATGGCTGAAAATTGGTTCACAGCTCCTTTGGAACATTTTAAGAAAACAATTTCGGAATCACAAAAAAAACATGGCCGCCCGAACTATCGCGTTTTCCTTGTATCGCAGTTTCTATAGGTCGTACAAGCCCGTACGTGAGCCCGAAATGTTGACAAAGAAATTGTCTACAACTTTAGTTCTTACAAAAATGTTGACCCGATTAACCCTTTTAAAGTTATTCAAGGTTAAAGTTATCAAAAATCACTTTTTGGCCAAAAAATCGAGCAAAAACTTTTACGAAATAATTTTTTGATCAGTCAATACCTACTAATAGGCGGGGAGCCGCTAACACTAAAAGCCCCGTCATACGGAATTGGAAAAGTTTTTGGTACTCGAAAGTTCGAAGTTAGACGAACAAGATAAGCTTGGTATGTGTGGATTTAATAAGCCGAAAAGGTCGGACATACCTCTTTGAAAGTTGTGATAAGGGGTACAAATTTACCGTTACATGTAGCAAGTTGGTTTTTTTTATTTTACTCGTTTTGATGTTAACTTTGAAACTATCTTGGTATGCGGGCTCAAAAACTTCCGGAAGTATCCGGTATACCAATCAGCTGATAAGCAATAACATCTGGTATGCCGGATACTTCCGGCAGTTTTTGAGCCCGCATACCAAGATATGTTCAAAGTTAACATCAAAACGAGTAAAATAAAAAAAACCAACTTGCTACATGTAACGGTAAATTTTTACCCCTTATCACAACTTTCAAAGAGGTATGTCCGACCTTTTCGGCTTATTAAATCCACGCATACCAAGCTTATCTTGTTCGTCTAACTTCGAACTTTCGAGTACCAAAAAATTTTCCAATTTCGTATGACGGGGCTTTTAGTGTCAGTGGCTCCCGGACTATAAACATTATTTCCTACAAAAAAGCCCTCTTGTCATTTTTTCGAAAACCTTTCGAAATTTTGCAGTAAATAGTAAAAACACTAGTAAATTTTGCAGAAACTCGTAAATACATTTTAAAATAAAATAATTTCATTTGACGTTAGTTAAGCAGCACTTTGTAAGGATGTTTCCTTTACTACTTCAAAAATAATTTTTAAAATATTACAAATTAAAACAACTTAAAAATACATAAAGCAAAAAAACACGCAGAATATAATATCTCACTTGACATGTTAAATGCAAATGAAAGTAAAGTGTAATGTGTCATACCGTCATTTCCTTTACTATCGTAATGAAATTAACATCATAATGAAGGTATAGTGTGTCAAAAGTATTATATGTATTTGTGCGGAATTCGTTATTGGCATCAAATTTAACTTCTTTCGACGTATTTTCGTCCTAATTTTTTTTCCTTTGCGTATTCGTTTGTACTCATCACATCCGGACAATTTTATACCTTCAGATTTGTAAAGGTTAAATTATTTTGTACATCGTTTCTGATGTACAGATTTTTCTAAAGAAGCGGATAATTCAGTTACTTTTAGCAACTTTTTGAAGTGATATATTAGTTTTATCTATGATTTCTAATATTTCGCTCCAAAATGCTACCATAATAGCAGTTTCCAGTGATTTGAACTCATTTTACAACCGCTCAGCTTCAACTTTTGTTACAGGCGTTTGAAAGTTATATTCGTAAATTCTATCCAAAGCACCTTTAAAATTTTCATAACCAATTCCCATAACGAATAACCAATCTTTAGAAAATGTTATTTGATTATTTCTGTAATGAAAAGATTTTAAATAAAAACAACATAACTAAAAATAACAAAAAAAATATAAGACCAACAAAAATTGCCGCCCCGAAAGGGCTTGCGCCCCGGGGCTACAGCCCATTTAGCCCTGTGGTTAGGGTGTCCCTGCTTCGAAAGCGCATTACAACGCAGAAAATCCTTGTAAGCTGATTCGAATCAACACAGTTGTACTACGCAATGAAATAGCCAGTAACCCCTACGACCAGGCAAATTGCATTACCCCGCGTTTCAATATGGTGGGCCTACCTACACTAAGCGATTAATGAATGTATTGTGGGTAAATATTCAGATTAACTCCTCCACGCCCGATTTTGATGAAATTTTTACACAAGGTACAGTTAATTATGTACAACTCAGGTATGTTAATAAAAAATGTAATTATTGCCATATATTTTTTTAAAACCAATTTATTATACAGAGAAAGATATACATTATATATAAATTTCATAAAAAAAGGTGGTGTACTTTGACAATTATCGCATTTTTGAAATTAAAGTATTATAAAGTTAAATAAAATAGTAACGGTGCATGAGTGCCAATTTTTAAAAAAATTAAAAACAAAATAAGATGTCCACATCAAAATATACAATGTGTGTAAATTTCATCAATATTGGTGAAATAATATAGAAATTATCACCTGTTCAATTTTTGAAATTTCGGTATTTTGAAGTTGAATTACAATAAAACGGGACTTAACCGACATTTTTTATTAACATACCTGAGTTGTACATAATTAAATGTACCTTGTGTAAAAATTTCATCAAAATCGGGCGTGGAGGAGTTAATCTGAATATATACCGTATTGTGAAAGTATGGGAACAGGAAGCGATGCCAGAAGACTTGAAAAAAGGCATCCTCTGCACGGTACATAAATAAGTAGAGATCACCTCGTGCACAAATTCGCGCAGTATAAAGTTGTTGAGTACCGCATAAAGGCCTGCACAGACCAACGCGAAACTGCGGGAGCGGGAGCGGGAGCGAAATTTATGCGGTACTCGAAACTATGGCGGGATATGGCACCATTCGCACTGACGCGTCATTTCTAGGTAGCTAACGAGGGATTGCAGCGTTTCATTTTCGGTTCGCAGCATGCACCGTTTTTCCCGTCATTCGCATAGTTCCCTCAAGAAAAAAAGATGAATATTGAAAAACTTATTGAATCAGTAAAAGTGAACCCAATTTTATATGATTTTTCCTACCCTGGATATAAAATGTTCAGAAGAAAGATAAAGTTTGGGATGAAATTGCCGTGGAATTGAAGGCATTTTTTATCGTCAGGAAATTATGTAAGACGCATGTTTCCTAAATTATAGAAATTGTGGTATCTAATATACCAAATGCATTTCCTATAACGTGTCGTGCTCTACAAAGACTTATATCAGGGGTGGCCAACCCAAATGGTATCGCGGGCCACTTTGAAAAAGCATTATGATCCCGCGGGCCGGGTGATATATTATTGCGTGATTCAAATTTAATTTAATATAGTTTAGGGAGACCGTTTCAAAGCTGTGCTGCGAAGACAAAAGCCTGAACCAAATATGACGTGCCGAACCGTAACCGTACGTACCATAACGAACGACACATACAAGTCTTTAGGTCGGTACTTTATGAACAATCATGTTCATACGTTAGGGTACGTACGGTTACGGCAAGGCACGTCATATTTGGTTCAAGATATAGAAAGAACGCTGAACAATTAACGTGCTGAAACGCGGAATTATTAAATTATATTTTCTGAGGGATTGCGAAAACTGCACAAAATGGTTGAGGTATGCAGGTTTGCGCTCATGTAGGATATCGTGAAACTGTCGCAGAAGCCTATAATCACGAAAGTCACTTAGAGAGCAGCCCAAAACGGAGTTCGAGTAGGGTGAAACGGCGTAAATAAACAAAACGTACACAATCGTTAAACGCTTCTTCAAGTTTATGGGCGTAAGAAGAATCGAAAGAGGAATAGATGGAAAGGCCATGCATTACTGCATTAGAAGAGGAAGTTAGGCTTTAAGCAAATTCAGGCCTTTTCGACAAGGCACAATGGTAACGAAGTTTAGACCGGAGTCCGTAGGTTTTACTTACAATGAAACTAATGTAATCGCAGCAGGTCATGCTGCTATTCAGTAGCACCCTCACCGCAAACAAGAGGAACGGAGCTTAACGCGATAGCAGAAAAGTCAGGACGAACAATAGCAGAATGAGAGAGATAAAAATACACTACATAGGATTTAGCTGCAGTAAATTGAATGTCGACCAGTAGGATACATGACGCAAGTCAACAGCAAGCTTCTCCGCAGGAAATAAAGCTCCACATTGTCTGCATACATATGATTCTTAGAACATCTTTAATAAAAATACGGAATAAAAGTGGCCCAAGAATGGAGCCTTGGGGGACGCCAGCGTGGAGCAGGGCACTTGAGGAGCTTTAGTCACCTAGTTTAACCTTTTGAGAGCAGTTAGATAAGAAACTGCAAAATTTTAAGAGCAGAAAGAGAAAACAGTGAGGCAGGAGTAGAGAATGTGAGTTAAAATAGGCAATAGACGAGGTATAAGCATTTTGAAGAAACTAGGCGAAATGTAATGTAATTGGTGGTACAGGTTTTCGTCAGACAAGGTGGCGCGGTATTCATTTTTCGTATCGAAATTCCATTTTCGAAAAGAAACGATTCGTAGTTGAAAATTTAACCAAATTTCCCAACTTTTTGTCTCAGACAGACATCTGAAATTACAAAACTTTTCTTTTTTAATATAAAAATCAAGTTTTGAGTCTGATGCCTGAAAAGTATTTTTTATATTCAGGTTCAGGACCTCAAAAATATGTTAAACAATTTACAGCAGAAAGAAAGTAGTTCGGCCGGCTTAAGGGAAATGCGGATAAATGCAAACACCATTCAACGCATAGTGCTGACTAATGGCGACGTAGAATTGATAGATTAATTCTGTTACCTCATTAGCATTTTTACTGAAAATGGCGGAGCAGAAGAAGACCTCAGTTCCAGAATAAATAAAGCAAGAAGCGCATATGGATGCTGGTTCGCATATAAAGATCTACAGAAATCTCAACTAACGCTAAATTGCGGCTGTTCAACTCCAATGTTAAGGCAATTCTTTTGTATGTAATATGGAAAGTCGCCCAATTCATCACAAGGCGCCTATACCTTTTAATCCTAAAAATCCGCTCAGGGGCGTTTCCAGCCAATTGGCTTAGGGGGGGGGGGTAATTTTAAAATAAGAAAAACTTAAATATTTTTTTTATTCCATTAATTCCATTTGCCCCCTCCCCAAGCCACCGCGAGCTGAAGTTGCCATTTCACAACCCCCCCCCTCCCGTCAATGGTCAAAAATGTCTGCCACTAGTATTAAACGGTTATTTAGCCCTAATAGAACCTACATAAGCAGCAGCAGATTTTTTTTTTAATTTTAGCCTCTTTTTTAACCCCCCCCCCCCCGAACCATCTAACTCAAGGTGGGTGCACTTCCCGTAAAAATGTCATATTATAAAAAATGCTTGAAATTACTTGAAAGGCTTATATACCAAACGGCAGAAGGTTGGGATCACGGTATACAGAAACAAGGTAATGTAAAAGAGACTGACAGCTACGAATATCGTAGAAAAAGGTCTCCGAGTGACGTCAGCACTAATGCAGAAACAACAACAATAACTTCGATTTTATATGGGAAGAGGTCGCCAAGTGACGTTGCCGTCTTACGATATACAGTCTTTTTTTTAGAGAATAGGGTGAGAGAGAACGATGGTGAGGGAAGATTTTCCCATCCAACTTTCTCACCCCTCTTCTCTAAAAAAATGAATATCGTATGATTTCTGTTGGCTGGTCGTCGTCCCGTGTGAAACAGGCCATACCGTGGTTGGGACGACACGATTTTTTCAAGTGCCAGCTCCCCTACTAAAAGGAAGAAAGTCATAACTTCTCTTACGGCGCTTGAGCAGTTAACTTCATTTTGTTTACATAGGCTGTTTCCACACGGGCGTACACACGACAGACCGAGTCATCTGCAATCGTCAATTCTCTTTTGTCTTCGGTGAAAAATCGTATGAGCTTCTACATGAGGGAACAACTTGCAGGCAACAAATCATACTGTCTTTTTTGTTGTTTAAGACATTCTCTTTGCGAACAAAAGGGAATTTCAGAAAAAAACAACAACAATGCAAGAGCTGTCAAAGTGTTCGATCAAAAATCGTCTCGGGTCGGTCCCTTCCAGCAGTTTTGGAAAAATTCATAGATCGCCGACTATACTCACCATAACTTAACTTGTTTGTTTGAAATATTGGTAATTTTTAAGAATAAAAATAAATAAGCGAACGAAAATTCTTAGGGGGGGTAATTACCCAATTACCCCCCTCTGAAACCGCCCCTGAATCCGCTAAAAAGATAGAATTACAAATGAAGAACTATTGCGCCGTGCCGGCCAAGAAAGGCTTGATGACCTAATCATGCAAAGGAAATGGAATTAGAATGGCCACACCTTGCGAGGTGCAAACGAGAATCTAGCCAAGCAGGCCCTTGAATGTGATTCGCAAGGAACCCGTCGAGTTGAAAGACCAAGAACAACGTGGAGGAGAGCTCTACCAAAAGAGGCCACAACAAGGAAGGCAATTGTTTCAGTCCTATGTCCCATGCGTGATTAAAGGATCAGAAGAAAAATAATCCTTCACTCATAAAACACTAGCTCGATGTTGACCAAAGAAGTGTGCTTGCTTGTAAATATGCTTGTTTTCTCTGCTACCTCCATGACACTCAGTTGCGGATGCGGTCTTTATATTCAATTGTTACCGATGAAAGCAACTGCTTGGATTTTTATCCATCAACCTGGTCATCCGGTGCACCCCAAGAGCTAATTCTCTATGAATTTAATTTTAATCATTGCTCATAGCTGGCACTTTTTTTTCTTTTTCACATGTTGGAACCTTCTTAGTACCTACAAAATATTTCGTAAAATCTTGTTGAATCTCGCGGGCCGCACAATTTCCCACGAAGGGCCGCATGCGGCCCGCGGGCCGCGGGTTGGCCACCCCTGACTTATATAATGATTTTCCTTTTGTTTATCGTTTCTCGATTGTCTATAAGGAAATGGTCTCAAGAGAAAAGGTTTTAGCGCAAAAGTTTTATCTCCTATAAAGACGTGCGGACATGGTTGAGTTTTCCCGGGAAGATTTATTCCATTCATAGTACCATTTTCAACTCTCCTTCCCATATTAGAGGCTGACCTATTGTAGAATAGGAATCGCCAGTCGCAAGAACTCTGTAAAAAAATCAGGCCTATTCTAAATTCCGCTGGAATTTTCTTACAATCATATGCTAACAATGAATGTAAGAAAATTCCAGTGGACTTCAGAATAGGCCTGGATATTTTTTAGATACTGAAGTAAAAAAAAATGGAAAAATCTTCGAGATACCCAAGCAAAATCTTAAAGAAGCACTAAAACCAGACCGGGCTTCTTCGTCGTCCGAGTAAAACATTTTTAAATCTTCACTTTATTTATTTATTTATTTTTATTTATTTAATTTGCTTAATTTCAAAAGAACTCCCTTTCACTTGCATCAAAAAAACTTACGGGACGAATTCGTTCCCGATGCGCTGGGTGTGATTGGTTCATAATTTCTCATTCCCGCTGAGTCCCGCCAAGTCCCGCTGAGTCCACGCTCCCGTTCTCGCTCCCGCGGTTTCGTGTTGGTCTGTGAAGGCCTTAATACGATATTTTCCGCTATCCTACAAAAACAGGAATGCCCCATACACGCTAGAAACATCATAATGCCAATACCAGTGTGGTTTCAGCCTAGGCAAATCACGCTGAGGATTTTACTGGTCCAAGGAAATTAGACATTTTACTTCGGAAAAATTCCGGGAAAGCTGAATTTTGGTATGGACATTGATATTATTGCTCTCACGAGTCCCCACCGATTTGAGAATCCGACACGATTTTATGAGGAGTCAAAGGTCACCAAAAGCGATTTTTCGCAAATATCTCAGTAATGTTAACTTTACCAAAAAATTATGTGAATAAAACTTGTAGCTTAGGTAATTTCCTACAAAAAATATTGTATAACTTTTTCTTGTAAGAGTAACCGTTTTTGAGATATTTTGATTTACAGAGTTCTAAATTTTATGTTTCTCATGAATCGTCAATCTTGCTTAAATGTAACGCCCGCTAAGGATGATGAAGAGAAAAGCATACAAATGGAAACACAGTCTGAAGAATAATAATTATTGAAATTAACAACTTCTGTTTTAGATAATAAAGTAATTACATATAACCAAATTCATAATAATTTTTTAAATATAAACTTCTTTCAAATAAAAACAAATGTGGGTTAGGACTACTCGGGACACCACTTAAAAAAACGCACCTTGTACTCTAACTCGAAGGTGGCGTTGAAAGGAGTACACGATTCATGTAAAACAAAATGATCCCCAAAAACATATTAATAATGAAAAACCAGACGTTCGATTGTAAAAACTAACTTTTTGAGTCTGTTTTTTCACTATCAATATGTTTTTGGGGGTCATTTCAAGCATTTAAATATACTTTTTGTTACTTGTACGTGATACCTTTTCGGCCAAATAAAGTTTGTCGGGAACTTTTTCCCTAAAAAAGCACGAACTTTTCTATAACTACAAATGGTATAATCAATATCCGCATGACAGAGAAATATTATTAATTTTTAATGGCCCTTATTCTGGTTGTCACTTCACCATAGTGAGAAATGTCACCTTTAAATATCAAATGAGAAAAATCTCACTTACAAACAAGTGAGAATAATTGTCACTGAATTCGTCGTTTCTCGATATCATTGATAAATGTAATTCGCCTTATCTCACCGAAATGTTACTTTTTTAGAGAACCATAATAAAAGCATTTTTGTCTCACTTCGCCATTTGTCACCATAAGTGACAACCAGAATAATGGCCAATAATTAATTTAATTATATGTAAAATATTTCCGGCTTATTAAATCCACGCATACCAAGCTTATCTTGTTCGTCTAACTTTGAACTTTCGGTTTCCATAGAAATTTTTCAAATCCGCATGATGGAGCTTTCAGTGTCACCGACTCCCAAACTATATTGAAATGATCTCCAATTCAGCACTCTATTATAGACTGTAGTTAGGTTCAGTAAATAGGGGTTCATGGGGAGTTTACGAGATGATTAGGAAACCCATTGTACTTCCTTTATTATAATAAGGTCAAGTCCGCCTACAGATATAACAGATCTCTTATACGCTCCAGTCTTTGCAAGAACACATCGAGGGCCCCTGATAATCATATTGGCTGGCTCTGGACCCTTTCTAACTCTATGATAGATCCTGTTAAGCCCTGGCCACAACATCAGCGAGCCATAAGTGAGTATTGGACGCACGCATCTGTGTAATTCAAAGAACCATCTTTGGCCTCAGAGCCCATCTCTTGCGAGGGTTTTTTACAGGCGCCTGCTTCAAGCTGAAATTTCAAGCTGGAGAATAGAGTGAGAGTAAGCCCATCCAACCTGTGTAGGTTGAAGGCGGTGATTTTCGATTTCCTAGTGAATAGCATTAGCTCGGGTTTGCCTGTGGCGACTGCAAGGCCACAAGCATGCCTGTTTTAGCTCTTAAATAAGTTTATGATAATCATGGTTTCAACTTAGCCATTGGGTTACAAAATTTTGTTATAATTTTGTATCAAACATTTTGATTACAGTTCAAACATAACGCAGGAAACACGATCGATTATTACAAAATTCTAATCAAACTACATGCAATATCGATCCGGGATAGCTTTCATCCCAATGGATAGTAGCATACATTTGTTAAGCATAAATTTAACTTGATGACTTTAATACAATTGAATCAGATGTGCACTGCAAATATTTCGACTTGTCTCAATCACACAATTCTAGGTATCATGAAGTTAAAATATGGTTGTAGGTAGTATCATCATCGTAAACATTACCATACACAAATGTGGAAACTTGAATCGTTATAAGTCGAATTAAACCCAAAGGGATTGTTACTTTAAATCTTCATTTCATAAGTTCAGTAAATGGCCATAACTTAAGGTTCTACGGCATCAGGTATTTTCTCGGTTTTTGATTAATTATTTACGATATATATTCCAGTAAAACAAACGACTTCCGAAAAGCTTATATTGAAGTTTGCATGCTGAACGTAAGGTCAGCTACTCTTAAATAAATTAAGTCCGTTGGTGTTTTTGCCTATAGGATTTATGTATCCTTTGTATAATGTATATGGATGTGTGTAGGGCAAGGGGTGTAACTCGATTTTATTCGCAAGCAGGAAGCAATATATCTTTTCGAAAAGGGTATCAAATTGGTCTAAGCAACCATTCCATCAATCACAAGTATAATGAAATTTAGAGGTAACCAATTTCATAGCGGCTTATGCATTAAGATCAGGAAACTTTGATATTAACCACTTTTATTTGAAGGAATTTTACGAAAAACAAAAAATTTAGTTTAGGACGCATATGAAAAAATTCTTATTTTTAAGTTATAATTATGGTTCAACAAAAATATATCAATACCCTCATTCTAATACGGCGTACGAGAAAAATTCAAAATTTTTCCGGAGAAGCTTTTTATTTTTTCTGAAGTACTTACCGTTACTATATTTTATAGCAGGACCACAAAATTTTGTTTTGTTGTGACTTTTTCTTTCATGGTTTTGCAACTGCTGTGTAGGGAATTGCAAAATACATAATAATCATTCCAAAACAAAATGTCTCTCAAATGCTCATACGTGGTATTAGAATTAGGGTATCAATATATTCTTTTATTCAGAACATGTATTCAAGTTAAGATAGTTTTCAATCTATATTAGTACGGGAGGTAGCGCTATATTTAAACAACTCATTCCATACCCACTGAAAATTATACCAATTACAGTTTACCCCTAATACATTAGTCAGGGCCGTAGCCAGAAATTTGGTCTGGGAACCCCGGGACGTAGTTAGAAATCTGGGGGGGGTTACATGGATAATCCTATTATTGAAGTAGAATTAATTAGAGTGAAAAACACCTTGCTTATTGTCAATCAAATGACGTTGATCGAAGTAAAAAATTCAGTTTTCGAAATTTCTTTGCTGCCATAATATCGAGAACCTCATTCGGATCAACACCTAAGTCCCCATGGATTGACAGTACGGCGAGTGCACTGAGTCTCTCATTGCCAGTTGAGTTTCATATGTAAGTTTTGATTCTCTTCAGTGTCGAAAATGACCTCTCCACACTTGCCGTTGTGAATCCAGGGGGACGTATCTGTAAGCTCGCATTATCATTAAAAAATTTGTCTGACAAATTCTGAATCAGCGTATCGACCCAAGGACTAAAAATAGCAGGAGGAAAATTACGCTTCAACAGAGGCTGTTTGATAATTAAAACGAGATGTTTGCTTCAACATGAGTCTTGGAACTTTGAGTTCCATATCGAATACGTCTTTCGCAAGTTTTTCAGCTGCTCTTCTGCATTTTTTCGTTCTTCTTGAAGCGTATCCACAATTTCTTGAACTGAACATGCTTTACTGCTAATGCCAAATTACGTGATTTTTCTTGCAGTCGAACTGACAAAGGAAGTGTGAAACTGAAACGTCTGTCACAAACCAAGAGACTAACGATGAATTCGCTTTTCTGAACTGCTGCAAGTAAGCAGATCGCTGTTTTTGAGATGATCCTAGATTTCCCAGAATGGACCCCGCACCTTTCCTTTGGAAAATGGATTTCGGCAAATTTTCCCAAACCACCTATGGCTAGAGGGATATAACAGATTTCTGAATGTAAAACAATTTATTCTTGTAGTCCACCCAACGGCTACCGAAAACATCCACCCCTTTGACCCTTCAACCACCGACCATCTAACCCCTCCTCTCCTAGGTCCCCTCAACCCCAACTGTCAGTAAAGTCAAAATGCAGAGTACTCACCTTTCAATTCATTCGTTCTTGATTTTTTTAAAAACCAACAATACTTTGTTGGCCTTGTGCGCATTTCATTCCGACGATTCGATTCGTTCGTAAACAAGCAAGGCCCTTTCACATCTCAAGCGCAAAGTGAGAACGCAAATTGGACCTCTTTTATCGCACAGAAATTTGTATGTTTTTCTCTCTGTTGCACGAACGTGGATTCCAAACAGAGAGAAAGCATACAAATTTCTGTGCGGTAAAATAGCTCCAATTTGCGTTTCCACTTTTCGCTTGGGATATAAAAGGTCCTTAATATCCAAAAATTGGGTTGGGGTTTGCGGGTTTTGGCGATTAAAATGTGAAAAGTATAGATTTTCGCGAATTACGAATTTGAAAACTTTGAATTTGGAGTTGTGGACATATTGGAAGTTTTAAAAATTAGGGTAACGGAAAAATTCGAAAATGAAAATTTAGGAATTTGGAGAATTCTGCGAATTTCCAATTCGAAATTCGAAATTGGAAATTCAAAATTTTCCGAACTTTTTGAGATTCACGATTCTAAAAATTTAAAATTTACAATATTGTTACTCAAAATTTCGTGCGGAGCCTGGGCCCTACCGGACTTATAGCTTGCTACGTCCCTGACATAAATAATATGAGCGGCAGCTACTCCAGTAACGGTGGAGGTAAAGATGGCAACATGTGAAGGTTGTTAAAAGAAGTACTGCCGCAAGTAATTTCATACGGTGTCAAATATTTTAGATGTTTTTTAATATTAATTTCAACCGAAAAATAATTGTCAGCTGTATGAATAACGGGGGTAAGACCGTCAATCAGCGTCATATACATTCTGCGCGCTCAGTGCATCTGAACGTTTCTATTCACTTTGACGAATAAACTTACGAAGTTTCGACCTACCAACATTCAGCTGACGGTAATTTTTAGTTAACAATAAAATTACTCTATACTTCAATTTCAGCATGTATTATATTAAACCATCCTAAAAATTTTGACACGGTATGAAATTACTTGAGGCAATACTTCTTTTAACAACTTTCACCTGCTGTCATCTTTACCTCCACCGCGGGTGCGGCAGCTGTCGCTAATTTTATTGACTTATTGAATATGTACTAATAAACTATTATAAATTCAATTGATGAGGTATAAAATCCCTCGCAAAAATGTAGCGTTCCTCTCGTACTATATGTAAGTACAATGCAAAAGCAAAATGCCACTCACTCATTCCCTGACTCATGACGAACTCTTCGCGCTAATAAACTTGAAATTTTGAAGGTAGGTCAACACCGTATGGGCATGACATCTATCGATAGGTAAAAATAACCTAAAAACGGCAATTTTCTGTAAAACATATTACCTAGAACATATTAAGATAAATCATTCCACTTCATGCGATATAATTGATGTTATGATTCCTTTAATTTTTCAGAAAAAGAAAGTAATGAAAATTGAAAAAACTTAATGTTTGAATTCCACTAAGAAAAAAAGCTAGATTGAAACTCTCAGTTCTATAGTTGGTCTTACTTCAAGAAACTGCAATTGTTAGAAACTGCTTTAGCTACAATCTAAAACTTCTGGTAAATTTTCAGAATTTAATAAACAGTTCACATCAAAAGAACGAAACGATGCTTTATTTCACAAAGCACAGCCTGAGTTGCTAGCAGTATCTACAGTCTATCCAAGGGTAAGAAAATGTTCTTTATTCATTTTCAGTAAAATACCTTGAAAGAAAACTTGAAGAAAGCACACACAACTTTTTCCGGTAAAAATAAGAAAAGACAACGAATGTATAAAAAAATAGGAAACTCAAGGATGTCTGAACGGAAAGAGTCAAAGGATCTGCTCTTCTTGATGACGGCACGTGAAATAAGGTCACTTCACTTTAAAAGCCCCACAGTAACAAAATAAAAATACCTTCACGGATGAGCCAGCATTAAACTTGGGAGTATTAACCGGAATCAATTTCTTGGAATTCTTATCTGGATGCGACTTCGTTATAAGACTGTTCTTGGAGCTCAAAGACATACCCTCATCTCAGGTGGGGTATAGTAATGTAGTAATATATTTGGATAATCCGTTTCCCAGAGAATTTCACAAATTCTTTATATATGTACCTTCATCCCTTATTACCCAATTTCTTTGCCTGAAGATTTTCGGAGTTTGAGTAAAAGACGCAATTAATTCTACTTACTCGGTGGGGACAGCTCATTAATATACAGGGTGTTCAGTAAGATTGTGTTTCCTTAATTTATGATAGACTGAACTTGGGTGATATCCACTTTACTATTGGGAAATGAGTTCATAGTCATATGCATAGTGCAATGCCTGACAGCAAGGTTTGTTCGAATGGATGTAGGGGTAGAAAAAAAGAAGGTAAACAAAGTGCAGGAATTGGGCTTCAATATGTAGTGGAATTATAATCAGTTTTAAAACGACAAGCTATTAAGTCTGGTTTCATGACACCTGACATTAAGTCCTCGTGTTTATAATCATCCTCTGCCCGGTACATAAAAAGGGGATATCACAGCGTGCACTAATTATCGCGGTATAAATTCTTTGAGTAAAGGTATTCTCCGCTACCCTACAAAACAGGATGGCTCCGTATCCGTACGCTAAAAATATCATAGGCCAATACCAGTGTGGCCCAGGCAAATTATCAACTGGTCAGATTTTCACCTCGAGGCAGGCTATAGAAAAATGTCTAGAGTTTCAAAACTCAATTCAACACCTCTTCATAGACTTTAAAGCCGCCTATGACAGCATACCCACAGTAGAACTGTACAAAGCCATGAGAGAAAGCTCGCTTATCTTGTTCGTCGAACTTTGAACTTTCGATTTCCATAGAAGTTTTTCAAATCCGCGATGACGGGGTTTTCAGTGTCACCGGCTCCCCGCCTAATGGGACTGGAAATTGGTAGATATCCACCTCATCACTAATGTCCCCAGCAAAATTCTCGCCACCGTAAAATCAGATGAATATTTCTTCTACCAATATCTAGAAAATATCATAAGCCAAAGACTTGGTAGGCTCAGAGAGAAAGGGCTTACAGACGGGCTTGTTGGCTACAGGTGCGGAAGTGTCAAGGCCCTTTTACATCGCAAACACAAAGTGGAAACACAAAGTGGAGCTCTTTTATCGCGAAGAAATTCCACTTTGCGTTTGGGATGATAAACGGCCTTCACACTTAATGTAATTTCTGCAAGAAATTGAGCTCAAACTGACCCATGCCATCGGACTGATATCTCTCAGCAGATGTGGAGGAAGCTTATAGCCCAAAGTACACGGGAAGTAGGCTTCTGAATAAAAAAGCTCTGCTGCTTGTTTGTTGAAAGTTGAAGGGGTAAGTTACACCATCCGTCATTTCGTTTATAACTCTCATACACAAACCGGTTTTATAGACAAGGGGTCGCAGGGAATTGTGTTTTTCCCTCACTTTTGCCTCAGAAAATTTTGTCAGACTCACCCATCCATCGCACTAACAGAAATATAACATCGTACTCGGGGGTCTGCGAAAACTATGAGAAATCCCCGTCTCATTCGCATTTATTGTATAACTACATAGGCATCACAATCGTTACCCGAAAAAAAATGTAGAAAAATGAAATGAATGAACGGTTTGATGGGAGGACCGAGTGATGGATAGTGTAACTTACTTCCAAGATAACGAGAAGCAGAGGAAAATTAATCTACAACCAGTTTAAATTTGGCAAACCAAATAATACCGTAACAAAATGAACTACAAATGCTGCAAATGCAAGCTTCGCTGCACGAAACCATAGGTAAATATTTAACTGTACATTGTGTGAAAATTTCATCGGGCGTTAATCTGAACATTTACCGTATTTTAGCCGGTGATTCCAAAATAACGTCCAAAATCGTCTACGATCGTCCAACTTTGACGCTAAACTGAACTGGAGGCTCAATGTTGAGTCAGAAGGGCCATTATAGATCTTTACACATGCTTAGTAAGGAATGGCGAATTAAACCACGAATGGTGTTATGGATAAAAACAGCCATTGTACTTCCCATCCCCATAAATGGATCAATCTACCAATCTAAGCAGGGTCCAGAAAGTGGCATACATATGCACCACAGGAGCATTGCGCACAAACTATATTTTCGCAATGCCCACAAAGTCTCTAATTGTCAATCGATGATGTTTGAGCATCAAATCTTTGACAGCCATACGTTCGTCGTCTTCAACGTCTGCTTTCTTTGAACAGCTGAACCAATCAAAAACTTTCGCTCTGGACAGTGCATTGTCACGATCGTCCAACTTTACTTCATGGGCAATATGGAGGACCAATTTGAAAAGAGCAATTATTCAAGATCTGCAGCAACTACTTCATGAACATCATGCATTGATTCGGTTCTTCAAAACTGCGTTGGATCGCATGCCAAGTGATGACTACAAAGTCGTGATCAGAGCGAATAAACGACCCGGTGGAACCCACGAACGCAAATTCACTGCTCCAACCTTAGATGAAGTCAAAATTGGGATTCTTGGTGAAAACTTGGAAACTGGAGGAATATTGAACGTAGCATGTTCACGTTTTGGAAAACCATCCGCTTTTTTGTTCTCGCACCTAACAACAAAACGAAAAATATCGTATATCACAATGTGCTTCAATGAAAGGAATTGACCTGAGTGCAACCCATCCAGCAAATAGTTTAACAGAAAGTAGTGCAAGAATGCTACACGAATCATTTCGATGGCGTGAATTGACGTGAATTACATTCATTTCAATGTAATTACAATACATTTCATTTTGATTTTTGTACATTTATTGAACTTAATTCATTTTGAGTATTCATTTTATCATAATTTGTGGAATGCCTGGGTGTTTTGGCCTCAGACTTTTGTTACGGTGAATGAATTTACGTGGTCGAGGTGGGATTTTGTTTTTTATACTATTGTGCTTATACTACTTGTGCTTTTACCCTGGGGCTGAATGCCACCCCTTCTCGGGGGTGAACATTTTTTCATTGCAAATAAGTCCGGGAATAGATAGATTGGCTAATTCTAAGCAACTTTTGTTCTATAAAGTTTTTTCTGAAAGTCAATACTTTTCGAGTTATTCGCGAGTGAAAATGTCAATTTTTCAACCAAAAAAATCACGTTTTCAGGCGGTTTTTCGCGAATAACTCAAAAAGTAAGTATTTTAGCGAAAAAATTATTCTTATTAAATATGTAGCTTATAAAAAAACAAAAAAAATGATGGGTTTATGGTGTCTGTAGACCCAATACAAAAATAGTAATAGCTTGTTGAAGGTTGGTTCTTATTTGTCAAACGCCAAAATTGAAAGTTTCAACTTGAAATAAACAAAAAACAATGCATTTTTCGGGAAAACTCATTAAACCTAAAGTGCTTGAAAAAAACCTTTATTTTTGTTTTTTTATAAAACTCCCTAGCATTAAAACTAAGCGAGTTATGACGAAAATAAAGTTGGTCCCTATGTTTTACAGTGCTTAGTTTTGAAAAAATTGGAGGTTGAAGTGAAGAGATCATTTTTGTAATTTTGCAAAAAAATTGCCTTTTCTTCAAAATAACTCCAAAACTATTAATAATACGCAAAGTATTGTAGAGTACACAATCGAAGGTTTTGCTTTTCTGAAAATTTTGGTTGTTTTTTTTTTTTGATAAAAATTGAGTAAGATGTTGCCGTTTACAATTTGCATATGTTCGTAAATAGTAACTTGTTCAAGCCCTTTCAGCTCAAACCGTTTCAAAAATAAGGGGTGAAAGAAAGTTTAATTTATATGAGCTTATAGCTCTTGGAAAAACCTAAAAATGCTATTTGGTAGGACTTGATAGCTTAAAAACTAAGCGAGTTATGGGTAAAAAACCATTCACATACTTTTGCAGATATTAGAACACGTATTGATGAATACACATTATACCTACATTTTAGCCACAGACTTACTTACAAGTATTTACACACTTCACACAAAATGATCTTGCAACCGTTGAGGAGATTTTACAAGCTGGTCAGTACTGTACTGTCATGTTGTACGGACTTTCGAAGAACACTCAATTGAATATATTGAAAATGGTGGAAGACTTACCATTTCGAATTTATAAGTTCTGAACATAAATTCGTTATTTACTTCCTTAGAAACCCCCAGATACTGATTTTCATGGAAATCGGAACACAATTGGCAAATTTGGGTGGCCATTTTGAATTTGGGTCATTCAAATCAAGATTACAATTTTTTAATAGGTAAACTTTTTTATATATATTATTAGCTAAACATTCTATTTTGAATTTTTAAATTCCATTCGCCGTAACTGAAATCCGAGGTTTCGTGTTTTTAACGATCCAGGAACTCCACTAAATAAAAAACTGAATTTAATAATTAAGCTAACACTGTAAATCTGAGCTTTTAAAAGTGTTTTATTTCAAAACGCTTAAAACGTTTTATTTTGACGTCACCCATTTGATTAACATTGTCGACACTTTTAAAACACCTCAAAGCGTTTAAAAAATATCTACAATGTTAATAAAATGGGTGACGTCAAAATAAAACGTTGTAAGCGTTTTGAAATAAAATTCTTTCAAAAGCTGAGATTTGCAGTGAATAAGTTAACTATCACAACATTTATTGATTCTGAGGCGGTACAAAGTTCGCCGGGTCAGCTAGAATAATATAATGCGCAGATAAGTATAATTATAATGCGCAACAACTAATGGAGGTAAATAATAGATGACGCATGTCTAGACGTTTATTTGGACAATTAACCGTTGCGTGTGAACCTTCCTTGCCCGGTTCATTTTCGCTCAGTTTATTTGCACAAATTGGCTTTCGTAAATCGTTGCGTGTGAACCTAACCTTAAGAGTCGATCAGAGCTAATAAATGTCAAAAGGAATAGGAAACTGATTATCCTGAACAGAATGCATGGTAAAGAGTTTTATTCATTTTGACATTTATCAGCGCTATTGGACTTTTATGCAGCGGTCAAAGCTTAAGACGCCTAAAAACGTCTGATGATTTTGTACGATTGTATGGGGACTACCACTGTCAATTACAATCGCCGTAAGACTGTTCGTTATCTTTCAAAATTCCCGCCAAGTCATAGGCTGGTCTCACACTGCGGCAGATTCGGTCGAATTTTTTACGGCCGTATTCAACCGAATTTCAACTTTAAATTCGGTCGAACTTTAAGGGTTAAGGGGGTTCTACACGATACAACGTTTGGTGCGATATCGGGGTAATATGATGGTCGCATGCTACGATTGTCTCGTCTGTTTGCACTGAAACAACGGTTGTCCGATATCGTTCGGTTGTTAGTTGTTAACTAAAAAACGGAGTCGAACGTACAACCGTTGCATCGTGTGGGTAAAATTTCACAACTAACATGAAGTACTCCTCCGCAAATTATTAGTAGTTGAAATGTCTAAGTATAATATACGACTGAAAATAATTTCAGTCGCAGACGAAATTGGTACGTGTGTGTACAGTGCTATAGCTGTTGGGCCGATAAATTGACGACGCATGTTGGTCCAACCGTTGTATCGTGTAAAAGCCCCTTTATTAGTTTTCATTTTAAATGCTAGTTGTTCCATTTGAAATGGTCACACATATAAATATATCCTAAATAAAATAAAAGGAAGACTAATAAACAGTTCTATGGGAGCGCACTTCTATTATCAACTTTTCGGTATCCATATCTGCCGAATAATCAAACAAATCTGATCGGATGAAACCTACGGACGTCAACGGGTGAAAACAACGTGTGTAATGTGCGAATGAGAATAGCAAAATAATTGTTTGAAAAATTCGGCCGATTGCGGCCGTAAAAATTCGGCCGAATCCGGCTGCAGTGTGAGACCAGCCTTAAGGCCCCATACACCAGAAACGGCCTGAGTCCATTTGGCTTGAGTTCATTGGCCCGAGTCTAAAATTAGGGGTCCACTCACGATGGATCCTTGAGCCAGTCAGTCTATTCCAGTCGGTCTGTATCATATGTAAGATTCAGCCTTCAATGTGAATGATTTTACATAAATCCAATAATGGGCAATGGTTGGAAGACGATGAGGACCTTAAGACTGCTTCAACTTTTTGAATATTTATGTACTTGTAACTCAAATTGTATCCAATATACTCGTATATTCGTAAATATAACAAATAAGCTTCTAAAAAAATCAACTTATTCAATTTCACACCTGAATAACTGGTGGTTTTCAATTTGTAATCAGATTAGCTAATGCATTTTAGTTTAATTCCCATACTTTCAGCACCTAAAGCATTGTTAATTAACTTCTCAGAAAGAGTTAATTAAACTTCATAAGCTGTGTACACTTCAACCGTCACTGATTTCCTCTAGCTATTTTTCAGCCATCACCTGTTGAGCATGGAGCTAATGCAAGCCACAAGTGCGACTATATTTATATAGTCACAGTCTCAGCATTTAACAGCTGGATACTTCACTGGGCGTAAAGTTTCAGCAGAAACTCTCATTAACATTAGACGCCTGCAGCAGGGAAAATATAGTAACTATGGTTGTACCTTGCCTCATCCCAAATTCTAGGGTCCCTGCAGGGAACGCGCCCTGTACGTAACATAAGAACCCGTCCTAGGGTTGACAGGGAATCACAGTTTCCCTGTTCTGTAATGCTTATACGTAGTTGCCATCGTACGCGGATGCCATGACGTTTGGTTTTGAAGGAAAATGCATTTTCCAACCCTTTGCTGTGAACGTGACAACTTCTACGGTGGAAAATGCAGGCAAACATTACTTGCATCTGACACTAAAGGAAGCTAAATCGCTTTCGAATTTATCCTGCTCCTGTCACAATATGTGCAAACTTTAAGGTAAAAGACTTGATTTTTATACACAGTAGGATAAATCCGGAGCGAGTAATGTCATAGTAGAAAAATGAAACTTTTAAAAAACGAAACTTTTATGGTGGCTGACATTCTACTTTAAAAATACAAAATAATTTAAAATCTTTTAGTATTCTTGTGTTGCGCCTGCACATCGACGTGTGTACAATGTCAGGATCGTTAATAAAATTCGGGTTCTATCTTTGGCTGATGAATAAGTTCATACCTATAGAACATGTCTGTTCAAAGCATTAAATTTGACAAATTTATTAAAAATTTATGCTTCGCTTGAGCAACTTCTGAGTGTTTAATGTTTCGGCGTATAATTTTAAATTCTGTCATCACGTTACGCTCTTATGTTTTATGAATGCTTGGGGATATCTGTTAGACTAAGCATAAGAATGAAACATAAAATGATTATTTTGAACATGTTAATGTAAAACAAAATACAAGCGTGTACAACCGTTCCTCCTGTTATTCATATATGTGCTTGGGCCCTTAGGTATAAGCTACATCGGCTTATATCAAGTTTGGAAGTACTCCTTTCAGGTGTTGTCACTTACTTGAACCTAATCATTTATAGCAACGAATTTTTCAAAACTTTTTAGAACGGCAAAAACGCATACACATTTATGTATTTCTTGAGGAGTCCCGCCAAGAACAAAATGGACAAAATACTCAGGAAACTACATGAAGAAGGAACTAAAGCGGTCGCATGTGCTGAGGACATGGTAATTCTAGTTTCTGGTAAATACCTACAACTAATAGCAAGATTATGAAGAGAGCTCTAAACAGCGTTAGCAGGTGGGCTAAAGGCTGTCGTCTGTGTGCTAGCCTTGCAAAGACAGAACTTATAATCTTCACTACAAGAACAAAGAAAGCAACTTTTAACTGTCCATGTTTGGATGGAGTACAGTTACATCTAGCTCAATATTGAGGAAAGAGTCAGAGTGGGCCTATATAGATCTCTACACATGCAAGAAAATGCTTGCTAAGGAATGGGGAGTTAAACCACGAATGGGGTTATGGATGAACCCAGCCATCCTACGTCCCATCCCCACAAATGGATCAATAGTATGGTGGTCAGCATTAAGTAAAGAGTACAACTGTACCAAGCTAAACAGAGTCCAGAGAGTGGCATGCATTTGCACCACAGGAATAACTTCGAAAGGGTTAGGTTTTCGAAAAAATGACAACAGGGCTTCTTTTCGTATTGACTGATCAAAAAATTTTTTTCGAAAAAATCAGTTTTTAAGTGATTTTTTTGCCAAAAAGGGATATCTGAGGCGGTCATTTTTTTTTTGTAATTCCGAAATTGTTTTCTTAAAAAGTCTCAAGGAAGCTGTGAACCAATTTTCAGCCATTTTGGAATTTTGTCTACTTTCGTGCGTTTTTTTTTGCTAATTTCCCCGGACTACTAGGCTTTTTAAATAAAATACAGAAGATTTATTATTCTTCCAAATTTAATTCATCTCCTTCAAAGTAAACCCTCCGGATACAATACACTTATCCCAACTTCTTATGTCTTCAAACCAGTTATTGAAGTCGATTTCCGGAATTCCCTTCAAACCTTCTTCGATTCGGATGTATTTCTTAAATTGTTCTTTTTTAACACTTCCAACGTTTCGTAAGACGAAATTTCATTTTTGAAGCATTTTAAAATTCGAAAAATCCCTTTTTTTAGATTGAAGTAAATAAGCGTGTCCCAATAAGCGGAACTACTGAAGATATTGACATGAAATTTGCCTCAGTTAGTTAGAGTGCTGTTAGAGTTCTACAAACCCTAAGAAAAATACCACTTGCTATTTAAATGGCACATGGCTGCACCTGATTAGCATATTTGGTTTTCACTAATAGGTCCGAATACCTATTATTTTTGAATGCAAAAAGCGAGATATCGACCAACCCGAGTAAAAATAAAAAACGGCCTTACAAAGGGCGAACACCCGGCGCTGGGCTTTTTAAGGGTCATATGATGGACGTAGAGTTTTTAAATATTTTTAATGGGAGCACATTCGGTCTCACGACCGACGGCCAAATTTGACCCAAAGATTTAAAAGGCCAAGTACTGAGCTGTTCAATGTGTTTTATGGGAACTTCATCATTTTCGTTATGTACAATGGTCCTTTGCATTTATCCTACAGATATCGATGCACAAGAGAAACGAAGTCGCCAGTCGTCGGTGTGTGTGTGTGTGGTGTACGGCCGAACTGTCCTGCAACGAGCCTTCTGATAACCGCCACATGGCCGAGAACTATGTTTCAATCACGGTCGGTCTTCGCCCGTAGTAAGGCCATATTTTATTTTTACTCGGGAAGGAAAATACTATTAGACTCCATCGAACATTTAACCGCGGGTAACATAAAGAAAATAAATTTTTAAAAACGACTTCAGAAAAAAATCAATCCCGTTGATGCACAAAAAAAGGATGAAATAATTGTTTGTAATTCTTTACAACATTAATCCAATCAGAACGGATTTAGAAAGAAGAATCACCTTTGAAGAATGATCATAGCCGGCGAATAATGTGGGTATGGTGGGTAGCAGTACCCATCCGGAAAATTCCGGGTGGGTAAAATACCCACCCCGAATTTGAGAATAACTGAGAGTGCGATATGAAGAATACCTCTGGTTCCGGCCCTTATTCGCCGAATCTCACACAATAAAAGAAGACGTTCGCCGCGTTATCCTGGATACCTAGTCATACTAGTCACAGCGCTGATCCATCGTGCTCGAAACGATGAAGGTATTTTCTATATCTTCCATTTCCACTCAAGAACTGCGTGAGGTCGTAATTGACTTTCCCACACTCCCTCGTACGTAACCCATTTATCCACGTTTGGGGTAAATCTGAGGGTCCACCGACTTTTAACAGACTCGTTTCACTTGCCTTGTCATTACGTTACAGAATCGCGGTGCGTCATCTGCCTGAATTTTTCTCCCCTCTAACATATTCTGGATCATAGAGACGCATGCCTTCTCTCGCCAGTATCTCTATGGGTATAATTTTCGCTATCACGAACCCCGTATCTTTGGATATGGTCCTGTAGGCGTAGCACGCGCGAAGGACGCTTAAACTGGAGACAGATGCATGCGTACATTGGTGCGTGCGGTGATTGAAGTGCCTGCATTCAAATGCACACTAAAATATATTTACGTAAATGGTCTATTTCCAACTTTTCCGCATTCGTAAAATACCCAAACACAAGTACACACAACAGACACATGCACTCGTCGCTTAGATTTTTTGATTATTGGTAAAAGACTAGACGGAACCCAAGCACGCAACTGTCTGTCAGCAAAAATTCGCCGCATACACCGCGCGCACTGTACGCACGCATGGATATGTATCCAACTTTAGTCTGTATGTGGCCCTCCATTTTCTGCTGTTATCCCTTTTGTTCAACGCTGCTGCCCACACTGGCATTGCGTAAAGCTAGACTGAGCTAACCACCCTCGCCATCAGGAGACGACGGATCGGTTTGGGCCCCCCCCGGGCAGCATTCTTGCAAATGCTGCACAAATAGCGGTAGCTTTATCCGCCATGCCCTTCAGGTACCTTAAGGCGAGCTGTGAGTGAATGATCTGTCCCCATACCTTGATTTTTACTGGTACTTGTTTTACCAGGTTGCTGATCAGCACAGTTACAGTTTTGTGTTCAGAAAACCGCAGACCAGCGCTTTCATAACACGCTATCATATCTCAGCTTTGCTCGCGCATAATTCGATCTCATCGAGGCGAAGCCTCAACACATCACTATACATTGTGATCTACGGGATAGGTCCCAGGACACCACATGTTGTTCTGTATACCTTCGGCCCATCTTCCGATTCACGATGAAGTGACCTACCTTCTTTCCTTTTTACAAAAGGTTGTTACCAAATAACAGTTTCGAAGGAGGGGGCGTGTGTGTCTGACTACCCCCCCGGGCTCAACACGATCCGCCGGCACTGAGAATGACTGACTGATTAACTGAAGATCATGAATAAAAATGACGCCGACTTGTATATGCTGACAGGTAGAACGGAAACCACAGATAAGTCGTCTACAGTTGAGGAGTACTAGCGAGACGTTAGACGTAGGTTTTACATCACAGGCAAACGACGCGACGATGAACGTCTAAAGAAATGTGGAACACAAATCTTAAGGCTGTTCAGTAGCCTAAGTCTAGATCTTAAGTAAATAACTTTTTTATGGGACACATAAAAGGTATATAGGTATATTACAGGTCGAGGTGTACGTAAGGCAAACTCCTTCTCCTGCCACTGAAATATATTTCAATACATTTACGTTTCCACGTATCTTTAATGGAACCTTCGGATTGTTCGGTTTGCAATCTTCCGAATAGATTTTGTTGCCTTTGGGTGCTGTTGTTGTTTGATTATGGTCTTTATTTTTTTTATACATTTAGTTTAGAAAAAGTAGTTTTATTAAGGTACAAACAACAATAGCTGACGACATTCTTCACTTTGATATAACATGGTTTGTCTAATTGGTTCCGACTGGTCTAATAAATAAAACACCTCGAATGCCATTTTAGTATAAAAATAACAAACTTGATCATAAAACAAATTTCAATTCATTAAAGCTTTATTTCATATATAGAATTGCCTACACCAAAGCCGTAAACTTATATATTTCACGTTACAGCGAATGGCTCTAAAAAGCAATTACATTATTTATTTATTAAATCTTCTCACGATGCTTGCTATCCATCCACATTGCATAAGCACGTAGTTCCATCACAATAGCCGCCCTGTGTTGCACCAAGGATATTACAGTAATAAGAACAAGCAAAATCTCCAATACCAAGATTCACCTTAAACTGGTTGCACGGATCTAGAACATGAATAAAAATGAGTTTTCCTAATTCCACTCCAAAAATTCACCATTTATAAATTACTAAAGAAAATTCTTGCAGTTTCATTGACGGCAGTAGCTCCGTTCCCTATAGGGAAAAGGTAGAACAATTACGAAAACAAATTAGTTTGCATACCTGGAGAATTATTTTGATTAATTCTTTTTTTCCCTTACCATTTGAATCCTTGGGGGTTTCATTTGCTTCTTGTGATTTCACAGAAATAACAAGAGCAATCGTAATTATACAGGAAGTAACCAGAAGAATAGATCGCATTTTACTTGAAGAATTTACAACTTTGCTGGCGTAGGAAGTATGTGGAGTACCTGTGTTCTGGGCTGGAGTTAAATAGTAAAATTTCGCCAGAAGTCGATACTTAAAACTTCGTTAAAATGTCATTTAAATGATTTGCATAATAAGTGCTTGATGCGCTTGATAATTGTCTGCTGCAGGTGTAGCGTTGATAAAGAAGCAATTTGCAAACATTTAACCTTGTCATAAATATTAATACAATACTTAATAGGTCAGAAAGAAGGTTTCTAGGGCATTCCGTTACATTTTGAATAGAATACAATTAATCGAGCTTGGTCTCAGCAAAAATCGATTTTATAGCAAAGGCAGGTTTAGTTTTAATTGTGTAATACACAGCCGTGAGAACCTCCTTGAATTCTAAGCTGTTCATTGACCACGTTGAAAATTTTAATTGAAGAATCAGCCTTACGAATGTTCTCCGCCCATCAGTGGCGTAGCTTGGGTTTCTGCTACCCGGGGCGAACCGTACATTTGCCGCCCTACTTTCGCAATTAAGAAAAAAATTGCTAAAAATTCTGCGATGTCGAAAAGTCACTTTTAAGAGTATTCAAAATAAAAGGTCTTTCTTAAATTAAAACTTTATTCTGCGTGTTTTTTTTTGGATAGTGACCTTTTTAAAAGAATTGCCAATGCTACCACTTGTTCGATTGACAAGATAGCTAGATTTTTTAATCTCAATGTGGACATTGTAAGATTTTAAATAATTTTTAATCAATGAATCGGAAACGCAACTTGAATTTCAAGTAAATTTCAAGTCAAAAAATCATTTAAACGTAATGAATTTTATGCTTAAACTCTTCTCTGTAATATATTGAGGAGTTTGGTCGAGGTTGCATCATCGAAGCCCAATATTATTACAGGCCATTTTTACGACAAATTTGGAAGATGCTGGAGCTTTTCTCGAACTTCAGCAGTTACAGCCCGCGCCATAAAAGAAGGGAATCTTAAAATCGCTGTTTTCTTGCGCCGCAAGTCCCTACAAGAGAGCAACGTCACTCTGCTTGTTTAAAACCACAAATAACCGGCTCATTTCAATTCCACATGCGTGCTCATTTCCCTTCTTTTCTGGCGCGGGCTCTGCTCTCTGATGAAGAAAATATGTTTGCTAGGTATTGCCCACGCAATTGTGTTGAACCATTTACACAAACCTGGATAAAAAACGAAGGTGATAGACCAAATTAACATCTGCTGCATCTGCATTGGAAGGCAATCGTCCACTATGAGGTACTTTCAGTTGATAGGACGATTCATTTTGTGGACAACTAGATAGATTACGACAACTAGATAGATTGAACGATACCGGCCGGAACTGAATAGTAGAAAGGATGTTGCCTTTCATAACAACAACGCTCGACAACAGACTTTTTTGATGACCTGTTAAAAAGAAGAGTTTGGTTGGAAAGTTTTGATGCATCCATCGTATATTCCAGACATAGCACCGTTAGCCCGGACAGTCTGCTCAATGTGGTAATTCTTAACAATCAATGGTAAACATGTCGTTTTTGTACCCGATTTAGTCGTACCACCACCGTGCCATGACTATGGCCTGATGTTGCCAACAGGATTGTCGCCCAGTACAGCCTCAGTGATGATTTCCATTGATGCTCCAATAAATAAAAAAGATTTTCAAATCGTAGTTGAACAGTCAGTACATTATTGCTCTCTCGTAATATTGTATTTAATTGCTATAACGTAGTCTGCCTTACATCAACTCTCAAATAAATTGTTGCACATCATTGGAACTTATCTTGAAAACCGAGGGTAAACGACATTGCCAGTTTTTTCTGTAAGCTGAATTACCACGCGAAAATTGATCCCTATCTATCACTAAGTGTGTTTACAACAGGTGTTTAACTGAATAGTAAATTTAGTTAAACAAAGAGTTTGCCTCAAATCTTTCGTTTCAAAGGAACTTTCGTATCCCGAATCTCTGAAAATATTGCAGAAGAGTTACGGTGAACAGTACATCTCAAAAACACAGTCATATGAACGGAATTCACAGAGTGCCAAGAAAAAGTAGTAGATTTGCCTCTTTTTCCTTGACTTAAACTCTCTACGAATGACGAAACAATCGACACAGATATAAGATGAACAAATACATACATATTTTAAGTCCGTGCATAGGATTATACTCATATTGTGGGCATAAACAGGTCGTCATACAGCTGGTACCGAAAGGTGCTTTCCAAAAAGACTATCGAAAGGAGACATGATTTCTCGAGCTCCTCTGTCCCACTAGCTACAAAACTTGAGTGTTTGAGTACGACAGAAAATGATCTTCAGAATAGGGCCTTCAAGGAAGGGGTTTCGAGCCAATTCAGGCTATAAAATTGACACAATAAGTTGAAGGTATACTGTAATGTTAGATACGACAATAGCTTACCATTTTGTTCATTACATTCATACCTCCTTTATCACTGTTGGCTTATGACTACCATCTGAGATAGCATTTTTGTGGCACACAATAATAAAAAAACGCCTTTATCCTTTTTGTGAAGCTGAAGGAAGAAGCTTTTATGTTCTTCTTCGTCTTATGCTCCTTTAATCCTTCATGGCACAAAGGGCAGGCACAGTTGCCCTCCAGCGGACTCTGTTTTGGGCGTCCAGGATGTCCCAGTTGTTGTGGCCTCTGTTATTAAGGTTCTCCTCCACTTTGTTTTAGGTATTTCAACTCGACCGATTCCTTGCGGGTTTCAGTCAAGGGCGGGTTTGGTTAGTGGCCAATCCTATTACAATTCCTTCCCCTGCTTTCGTGGTCTATCCTTGCTTGGCGGGCATAGTTCTTCATTTCTAATTATATCTTGCCAGAGGATTTTTAGAACTATGACGTAGAGATCCTTAGATTAATTTTATGCTGTATCTGTTCTACCATCTAGAGCGGTGACAAGGATATCGTTTATTTCTATGAGAAAGAGTAATGGCGAAAGAAAGCATCCTTGTCGTATTCCTGATCTCACCTCAAAGCTGTCGGATAATTGTCCATTATGGAGAACTCTATTGATGGCTCTGTAATTTCTTTTAAGCTTGGTGGTGGCAGCCTAGATCTTCAGATATTGGTGGAGCCTCCAATTTATCAGTTAGCTCGCTATTTAGCAATTCATGAAAATGCTCTTCCCATCGCTCCAAGATGCCTTTAGTATCGCTGATCAGATCAGCCTCTTTGTGCTTGCAGTATGTGCAACGTGGTGTGAATTGCGTCATACCATGGACTCATCGGTAGGACTCCCGCGTCTAGTGCGACCTTCGCGCTCTGTACTTTTTTACGTCACAAACGAGATTTTGTTCCCAGGCTTCCTTTTTAACCGACTTCAAAAAAGAGGAGGCTATCAATTCGACGCGTAGGTATGTTTTTTTGGTCCTGTTCATGCATAACTTTGTAACGCAATAACTTTTTTGCTTTTTTCTTTTTTTGCTTGAAAGGGTAGTTTCCCACGGTGGTCCGATGCAATTTTTTTTTAAATTCTGATAAAGGAGTTCGAAGGCAGGCTTAAAAAACTGGTAAAATTAGCACACCTTGAACAGATAGAATTATTTTCAAAGGTATCACAAAATCCTTTATTGTCACCAAATACTTAAGAGGGACTTGGCGAAAATATATGAATATATGTATTTGTTTTGAAATTTCAATATTTGCAGGGAATTTCAAGAAATATTTGGCTTACAATTTAAATAGCATCGGATTTATTTTAAATATTTGCAATAAAAATGGCATATAAAATTTATTTTATAGGACCTACATGCACCTCCATTATAGCAACGAATGAAAATTAGTTGTGGTAACTAAAAATTTTCACTTTTTAGCTGACGCTATATGCTTACAACAATAGATCCTAATTACACGGGCTAACACTTTTCCTCTTAACAAACCAGTTTCTGTATGTTATAAGTGTAATGCTTCAATATGGGATTCGCAGGGTTTGACTCGAGGATTTAAATAAAACAGTTACTTTATTGGAGACCGTTTATTTTATTAATTGTCCCTCAGCGACAGAGCGTAGAGCTAAAGCCCATTTAGCGCCCTGTAGTCGTTGAGTATTGAACAGTGACTGTAATTTTCATACAAAGTTCCCTTGTATTTATAGTAGGGATTCTTATATACTATCCTTATATACTATTACATATTATCATAACTAGGCCTACTGACTCATATCTATATACATGACTACAATCTAGTTTTCTATATAAACTACCTTAAATTACTATAGTGTGAATCAAAGTGTATGTATAGTTATTTTCTATGAGGTTATACGGGCACCTCACCCCCAACGGTTCACGAGAAAAATTTTCCCTTTCAAGGTAAAATTTTTCATATTATTTATTCGTTCTTAGTCTTCTTTTTCATTTTTCAAATGTCGTTTTCTTTGATTTAACCTTTTACGCTTTCTTTATCCTATCATCTTTCATTATCATTCCTCTTTAATTCTCCTTTACTTATTCTCTCAACAATTCTCATTATTCGGCAGTTTCAATTTTATAGTTTTTCGTGAATAGCTTTAGTTTCTCCAGAAGTAACTCCAAGTTTGCTTGCGGATTATCACCAAGCTTTTTTCTTTACTCAACTTCATAATTACGTGTTCATCTTTTCCATTAGTAGCATTAGGCCTACCCTAAATGGGAAGTGAAGTGAAGTGAAGTTAGGTACCATGGCATATAAATGTATGAGAGTGACCAAAATGGAAGTGAAGTGGAAGTTTAATTTCGAAAAATTTCGAAAAGTCATTTAGTGAAGTAAAAGTGCGGTAAGAACCGCACAAGAAGTAAACAAAAGTTAAGAAAGTAAGGCTGTTCACTTGCTACACTTCTTATGAACTTTTTATTTTGGTTTATATATCAATTTTGAAATAAATTGCGTCTACTTCACTTCTACTTTACTTCTGCGTTACTTTTCATTTAGGGTAGGCCTATTAGCTTCTCCAGAAGTAACTCCAAGTTTGCTTGCGGATTATCACCAAGCTCTATGATGAAAGATGGTAAAAATTTTAAAAATCGGAAAGGGTCTCAAGTTCCCCACATTGCTCTTTATTTAGGCCAGCACTTTATTATTTCATTCATCTCATTCTTCGTACAATGTTCTAAATTCCGTTAGTCTATCTTCACTGCTCTCTACAGTGTTAATTCGTATGTCTACTAACTTCGTGCCCTTGCACTAAGCGGTATCTTATCTCATTGACATTAATCTATCTTTGTTTGTTGGGTTTTTTATCTTTATTACTATTAATATTTTTAAACAAACAAACCTCATCAAAATGCGGTATTAACATAACATCAAACGACTAACGTACTAACATTCTTAAGATTGAACACAAACAAAAAATTTTTTTTTATTTTTAATTTTTTTTTCTTTTTGTGACGCCTTTGGTCCAGCTCTTTTGTTAACTGATTCGCCTCTTCTATGAATCTGTTCCTTTCCTCTACCGAGACTGCAATCGCTGCGATCCTCAAAGCCTCCTTCTTCCTCTTCCGCAGCTGTCGCTCGTAGCCGCCCCTTGGTCTTTTCGGCTTCTGTAATTCCATCGGGTCAGGTATCTCTGCAGGTTTTATCTTCCTCTTCCTGTACTCCTCTATGGTTATAGGCCTTGGTCCTGCCTTCGGATCCTTCATTTCTTCCTCCAGGTTCTTTGTTTGCAGGGTCGCCATGTAATGCTTCAATATGGGATTCGCAGGGTTTGACTCGAGGATTTAAATAAAACAGTTACTTTATTGGAGACCGTTTATTTTATTAATTGTCCCTCAGCGACAGAGCGTAGAGCTAAAGCCCATTTAGCGCCCTGTAGTCGTTGAGTATTGAACAGTGACTGTAATTTTCATACAAAGTTCCCTTGTATTTATAGTAGGGATTCTTATATACTATCCTTATATACTATTACATATTATCATAACTAGGCCTACTGACTCATATCTATATACATGACTACAATCTAGTTTTCTATATAAACTACCTTAAATTACTATAGTGTGAATCAAAGTGTATGTATAGTTATTTTCTATGAGGTTATACGGGCACCTCATAAGAATTACACGATAAACTGACTGTTCTGCATATTTTCGTGTAACGATGGGTATCTTCAAAAACGCATCACGGCAGCATCCCTGCAGAATTCAGCAATTGGAAGTCTGTTCCTGAATTCTGCAGTGATGCGGGAGTGATGAGTTTTTGAAGTTACCCGATTCTATTGTCTATGTAGCTGTGTAAAAAGAACAAAAATTATCATAGTTTGCCCACGAGAACGAAGCTATGCTTGGGTTAGTGTGGTGATCGCTGCAGTCGAAATTTTTTACAACAAAACAATAGATTGACATTTTCAAGGATTTCGAAGTCGATTTTAATGATCCAAGAAAAGTACACATCCATTATTATTTACCTCTTCTGTTGTAATCTTTCAAATATTTATAAAAAAAGGCGTTGTGCGTCGAACACACGACCCCCTTTTTCCGGCCGATCCTACATTTTACCCATTCGACTACAGTCTACAGTGAACGAAACTGGTAGATATAATCTTCTGCTTGAATTTATAAGCCTTTGTAAGCGTGAACTAAATATATTTGTATGAATAAGTTAAAATTTTAAAAAGTTTTTATTGTATTAACAAATGTCTTTATTTTGTAGCACAATAATACGCAACTAATACAACTAATTTTTGTTCATTTGAATGAATTTATTTATTTTCAGGCCTATTCTGAACTTTGCTGGATTTTTCTTACATCGGGAGCAAACTATGTAAGAAAATTCCAGCGAAGTTCCGAATATAGGTACATCCCAAACGCAACATTTCTGTGTGATAAAAGAGTTCCAGAGCTGCGTTTCCACTTAGCCTTTCGCCAAAGATGTTTCACATCTTTCCCGTACACTGGGTACATGCTTGTTTTTTTTAAATTACTCCGAAAATACGCAAATACATTACTGCAAAAACTATTTAGCTACTATTTAGAAAGTAGAAATTACGCATTCGAAGGATAATGTACGGAATCGACTCTAGAAGGTTTCTATTCCCTTCATTATTTTAATTTTTATAGTATTGCATTCGCCTTGTAAAATAGGCCCCTTCAAATTTTCGAATTCACGTATCAAATTCGTGTTCAGGATACTCAAAAACATATAAATACAAATTTTGAAAAATGATGTCCGCCATATTGGATCCGACATTTTGAATTTCCTAATTTTGACATCAAATTCGCAATCAGCATGCTCAAAAACACATAAATACAAGTTTTGAACATATTTCTACAATTTTTGAAAAATGACATCCGCCATATTGGATCCGCCATTTTGAATTTTCAAATTTTGACATCAAGTTCGTAATCAGCAATATATAAATGCAAGTTTTGAGCATATTTCTACAATTTTTGAAAAATGAGCTCCGCCATTTTGAATTTTCAGATTTTGACATGAACTTCGTGATCAGCGACGTCGATAACCTAATATCACCAAATTTCGTCCAGATTTGTCAATATGAAGAATTTTCCCGCACTTTTACAGAGATTTCATTAAAATTGAAATATAGCACCCGTGGCTCCATCTGTGGTTCACTAACAGAGTTGCCATCCCAAAAGATAAAAATCCCTAGATCGAAACTTTTATTTTCGGACTTTTGTCCACGTTTTCAGCAGTTCGTCCCACTGTGCGGGGCTCCGAAAACCACTCACTATTAAATGGTTCGATGAAGTACCAGAAAGGGTCCTCAATTTCATTGGTTACAATTACAACGCCATTTATTTTATAACAGACCTAGTTTATCATAGCGATTGCTGGGTTGTTCTACCGAATGTCCCGTGTCAGTTTTAGGATTTGAAATTCGAAATTTAGAAAACCGATTGCGCGAAGGAGCAAGATATAGTTCGGTTGTCAAGTAACACCCTGTACTAAGGTGTCAATACACAATTGCTCCTTTATGGCGCCAGTCCATTGGCCCATCTTCAAAACTAGCAGCTGGCAGCCTTCCATGTGAGTGATTGTGCATAAATCCTATAGCTCTAGGCCACCAGTTCATTTGGATAAATGGATCGTTTAATGAACGAACTCTTTGCCAGTAGTGTGTGCGAAAATTACTGCTGTAGGCAAAGGGGTTATGTAAGCTATGAGCTGAAAGGGTTAATATCTGGTGTTGTGGGAATAAGATTGCCGTGACGACAATAAAACAAATAGGCTAAAATTATTTGAACTTTTTTTGTTTGCAATTTGAACTCTTTTATGACAATATTTAATTATTTTAATTTACATATAATTAATACGAGTGCGTGGAGATGGAGATGCTCGTATATGTTCTCATATTCATTTTCGCCTCCACAAACTGACAAAAATTCCCTTTGAAGGATTTTAATGAAATTTTGTTTTGAAAGTCACTTTTACTTTAGTGAAAGCGAAAGTCATGTTTACCTCGAAAGGTGTTAAAGATTGATGACAGAGTTCCATTCCCGTATCCTGGAAAATTGACTTCACCATGAATCTCCACATATGTATACATACACACATAAATGACGAGTGGTGTTTACGTCAAAAATAATGCGTAACGAGCACAGAACCATGTAAAATATAACACAAAAGTAAATACCCAAAAAAATTCCTTGAATAAAAAAAAAATGAAGTAAAGTTTAATGTAAAAATAACATCCCCTCCACAAAAAAAAAATACTGGAATCACGCGCTAATAAATGAAATATTCACAACTAATAAGCAAAGCTATTCATTATTACACAAAGGAAGGATCTTCAAGGATAACGCACTGCACGAGAGCTTGTCATGAAAATTTGAATTGAGCTTTTATCAAACACGTGATGATGAAGCAATTCCTATTATAGGGCCACGGGGTAGTCGGGGGCGGCATGGTAACCCCAGCACGTTCAGACCCAATTTTCCTTCTGATTTGCTTTCCTTCGGCGTGAAACTAAAATTGTGCCCCGGAAAGCGTCCTGAATAATATTATATGTGCCGGAAAGAATCCGTTTCTGTTGTGAACTATCCTTGAAGACATTGCCAAAGGTATTGTCATTGCGCTGTTACTTGGAATGGACTCGTACGTGGCTGTAACATTTTTTCGATGATAAGAAATACATATAACCTAGATATGACTTACTACACTTTTTTCGATTTTCTGTGTGAGGGCGGGCGGAATGATAATACAGAATGTGTTTTCCGTGCGATTTTCAACGAAATCCTATTTATCTAATCGATTGAGCGTGGAGTGTGCATACCTCGATGAAGCTGAACTGATTGGACTAATTTGTCAGTAGCACACATATGACTGATTTTCACTCTTGTATTGTTCTTATCTTGCCTGTTATCTTGTGAATTTGTATGAAGCGGATAATATTCTCAAAATACAGCGTTTGAAATTATTTGATATAATAGTTAACCACGGTTTATTATGGAAACAGGTAAAAGGAAATTAGTATTTGAAGCTTGACAAATAACGTAAATGCACAACCCGAAATTCATCATTTGAAGAATGCGTGTTAATTATACTGATCAAATTTAAGCCCACTCTGTCACTCAGTGTGTTCACAGCAGTTGAACTTTTAAGCGCTCCCCGGTTTTACAATAGAAAAATTAGCTGAACCAAGTGTTTACCTTCAATGTTATGTTTCAAACGAAATCCGGCGTTCCGAATCGCTGAGAATGAGAGATTAGAACTGTCTAATCTCTTACAAAACTTACACCGATCGTCTTTCTATCTCAGTGGACAATGTGAGTCTAAAGGCTGAACAATCTCTTAACATCCGTAACCCTAACTGAAGATCTTTGATGGAATAAGCCCAGACTTCTTCTGGCTAAACCACCGGCTCTTTTGCATGGTGCTTGGATCAGACCGGTACGAGCCGCAAATAAATTACTTACTCATTAACTTGACCCTTAAAAGAGTCCCTCGAAAGGGCTCGCCAGAGCCATAAGCGGTGCAGCATATGGATCATCGGCTTACCGCCGACCTCATCATCTGGTCCAGGATATTCTCCGTTGTTTGCTGCACCTCGGTGGCTGTTTCAGCAACCTTTGGGATTTAAGAGGACTTTCTGGGCAGAGCGGTGAATAGTCCAATCTGAAGCGGTGGAGGTATGCCTTATATCCTCTATGCCCACTCAGAAACTGCGTGAGGTAGTAAACTAGGTGCACCCGAAGTTGAGCCTTCTGCCAATCATCAGCGAACCCAATAGTGACCGCTTCTCACGTCAGGCGTAACACCAGCACTTCTTCATACATGATATGATCTACAGGAAGGCACCTAGGACGGAGCCTTGGAGGACTCCGCAGGTTGTTCTGTACTCCCTTACTCCCTCGTCTGAATCGCAGTGTAGGGTCCTTACCTAAAAGGACTTCTATCACAATGCGCACTAGCTACTGTCTAATGCCTCGACGATCTTGCTCCACTTCGCGGCGTTGAAAGCATTCTTTTAGGTCAAGGGCTATCAATGCTCTTGTTTACATCGATCGCTGCCCTTGTTAGGTAGTCACCATATTGTGAGCATCCATTGTCGATCTAGCCTTCCCGAAGCTGTATTGCCTTTCCGACAGGCCGCCTTCCCTCTTGTCGCTTGGGAGTAATCTATTATACAGGGTGTCCCACCTAAAGTAACAAAGCGGCCGGCTGTGGATAGGTTTTGGGTAGACGAACAAAAAATCGTATGGGTGGAGGGGGGGGGGGGAGGAAATCGTAACGGTTTAGCCGCTAGGGCGTTTTGAATTTTTTTGCTAGAGTTTTACATATCACCCTGTATTTTTGTAACCCTATGACCTATTTTCATAAATAAGGTATCAGTGTACGCAGAATACTCCCACCTATCTAAAGCTGTAAAAACTTGCTAATAACTTCAAAAGGAAAGGCCGTAGCATAAAAATTGTCTGAACATTATTCATAGGAAATTGTCCAAGCTTTCTAATTTTGTAAAAAAAAGGTTAGGTTTATCACGTATTTTTTGGAGAAAATGGTGGTTTTAGTTGAAATTTTTGTAAAAAAAACACCAAAAACCAAAATTGATGACTCATTGCTCTGGAACCTGGTACGGTAGAACCTTCATTTTTACAGATTTAGATAGGTGGGAGTATTCTGCGTACACTGATACCTTATTTATAAAAATAGGTCATAGGGTTACAAAAATACAGGGTGATATGTAAAACTCTAGCAAAAAAATTCAAAACGCCCTAGCGGCTAAACCGTTACGATTTCCCCCCCCCCCCCATACGATCTTTTGTTCGTCTACCCAAAACCTATCCACAGCCGGCCGCTTTGTTACTTTAGGTGGGACACCCTGTATATCACCCGTTCAAAAAAGCTTGCCCATAGTATTTAGGAGGCATATCCGGCATTTCTTCTTTCCTCACTTCTGGGATAACTGCATCGTCCACGTTTACTGCAGGCAGGTCTGAACGATGTCTTGCAGCATTACGGGGTAGGTAATCTTTGCGGAAAGTTTATCCTTAAACGACAACATCACAACCCTGTACGCACCCTCCATGAATTACCAGCCGCTTTGTTGAACACGCTCTTAAAATGCTTCGTTTTACTCTTCTTAAGCACTTAAGTAAACCTTTCGACGCTCCTTAATTTCGTCGTTCCGCCAGAAGTTCGGTTTACGCCTTCGGAGTTTTGGGTGCTGGGGCATGGGCGTCACATGCCCGCCACTCCACAGCCGGTGATGCGTTCTTGCATCCTGTCTGTTTATTGTTCTCCTGCGGGACTATCTCTTTGAAAAGCTCTTCATCGAGCTTGTGCTGGGCCCATCCCGCTTCTTCTACTCATCCGGGCGGAACATTATGGGGTGGTGGTCAGTGTGCATATGCACTTCACTCATCCCCACTGATGAAAGTGTTGTCTCCTATAGACCCTCTTTCTCCCCAGAACGCAATAAAATGAGGCCGACAACGACAACTTCTACGGAAAAACAACAACAATTTATATGAGAATTGGCCTTGTCGGCCTCATTGTGTCCCGGGAGTTCGCCTTTTTGGATGGTTGCCATTGTTTACTTACACTTGAGCAACGAAGCTTCCAACAAAGTGCGTCCCCTTGCATTTGTATTGTGGCTACACCAATGTTACAAATCACGTCACTCGTAGCCGATTTATGAATTTTTTTAATTTTTAAGGTAAAAACTACTGCACCGATTTCATTGCAATTTTACAAGGAGTTAGGTCGGTCTACTATCTAATTTCATGCAAAATTGCAATGGAATTGTTGCAGTAGTTTTTATGTTAAAAATTAAAAACTATTTATTTCCTAATGAAATTTATAAGAAGAATAGTATGTAAGAATATAATGATACCAATAATTTTAAGTGTTCAAAGCATTCAAGAGATAAAATGGAATTTAATTAAATAAAAAGTGAAAATTTTCTGATGTTAAGTTACAATCTTCTTTAATTTTCTTTTTTTGCTTTTGCAATATTTTTCTTTATTTGCAAGAACATTTAAAATTTTGAATCCTAAAATAAATACGGCACCGCAAAAATAATTCCTTGCATTTACAGGAAGTGCAATATTTTCTGCAGCTTTAAGAATGTATTTTTTCTTTTATTAATATACTCCCACTATTTCTTTTTTTTTGAAAATATTCTCCAATTGTTTTATTTTTATCCTTGATGGTTTGGATAATTAGTTTACCTACGATAAAAAATTCGAGCAACCCTAAGTGTTGGTCCTAGCGTATTTAACTTACTTAACACGGTAAGCTTGAAGTAAGTTTTTATGAGCTCGAAAGGTAACCCGGGTTTTTCTGTTGGACTATGTTCTTTGACCTAAAAGAAGACATTTTGAGTCAAAACTAAAATCATGTAAGCGCCCCTTTTCGATTTTTGGCCCCCCAAAAAACCACCCCGTAAAAAAAATTTCCGTTTTTGACTAATACCTCTTAAACAGTAAGTGTTATCATAAAATAGTATTTAGAAAGTTTGTAGATTATGCGATTATCTACAAAAAAAGATATTACACATTTTCCCGTACGATTTGCCATTCATGAGATATCGGCGTTTTAAAGATTTAAAATACTCATTCGAGTATAAGACGCTCAATAAATCTTTTGTTGGATTACGTGGCTAATATTTTCAGGGGTGATTCCTGGATGTATTTGGAGAAAAAAATTGTTCTAGAGAGGTGGTCTATCCCCACTATCCACTAAAATACAGGGTGTTACGAAAAAAAATTTAATGTTTTTAAAATTTACTTAAACCTCAATTACTCCTAGACTAATTATCGTAAAGCAAGAAAATTAGGCTCACCTTTTAGGTAAATGTGTATTCTTTAATTTGATATAATGATCAAAAAGTTGAGGGACTCCGTTTAGAAGATATGTAGGTTTAAAGTGTGAGCAAAATCCCAATATTCTTCGTTTTTCAGCATTTTGCCCATAATTTAAACCTACATATTTTCTAAACGGAGGCACTCAACTTTTTGATCATTATATCAAATTAAAGAATACACATTTACCTAAAAGGTGACCTTATTTTGTTACTTTACGATAATTAGTCTAGGAGGAGGTTTAAGTAAATTTTAAAAACATTAAAAGGTCAAAGAACATAGTCCCACAGAAAAACCCGGGTTACCTTTCGAGCTCATAAAGACTTACCTCAAGCTCCCCGTGTTAAGCATTTAATAATATATCCAGCTAAATTTTCCAGTGATCTAGCTGCAATTCCTCGAATTGAACACTGGAAATGTCCTGAAAAGAGGAATTCATTGATTCTTTAACTATTTCCTCCGAAATATTCAAATTTTCCAAAAGAATTAATTCACTCACGGTTTTCATATGGGAAAAAGGTAAACAGCAAAAAGCTGGCTACGAGTGACGTCACAACAAGAAAACATGGCGAAAGAGCTCTCCGTAAGAGCATACCTTGTAGTATTTGTACCATGGGCTACACCAAGACCCTCGTAAGTACAGGCCTGGAAGCAGACTTTTTGGTTGTGTCTGTGCGAGGCCAAAATCGTCTGACAGTTGTGGAATTAACATGGCCGAAGCCGTACGAAGTAATTTTTTAACTTTGGGTTTGGAATAAAAAGTGGTAAAATATTGTATTTTATCACTTTTTAGTGCACACGGATTATCAGTGATAAGTTATTTAGTGATCTGAGTCCATAAATTAAAAAAAAATAGTGGTTAAGTGTATTTTAAGAGTGTTAATTGATTAGGGGACCATTTTTGTTTACAATCGCGGTGGTTTTTTTGTGTTAATTTAGGGAAAAAGTGTTGAATTTGTGTAGTAATGGAATTAAAAGTGAATTTAAAGTAGTTAAAAATTATTATAGAAGAGTTATTAAAAACATAAGTGCAAGTACTACCACACAACATGAATAACAATAACTTTTTCACTTATGTTTTTAATAACTATTCTATAATAATCTTTAATCACTTAAAAAGCACTTTTTATTATATTACTACACAAATTCAACATTTTTTCCCTAAATTAACACGAAAAAACCACCGCGAATGTAAACAAAAATGGTCACCTAATCGATTAACACTCTTAAAATACACTTAACCAATCACTTCATTTTAATTTTTTTTATTAAATCACTGAAGCACTAATCACTGATAATCCATGTGCCCCAAAAAGTGATAATATACAATATTTTACCTCTTTTTAGTGCAAAAACAAACTTAAAAAATTGCTTCGTATGGCTTCGGCCATGTTAATTCCACAACTGTCAGAATATTTTTGGCCTGTTTTCAGCTATGTTAGTATTAGTTGGCCTGGCTGCCTCCAGGTCTGTACTTACGAGGGTCTTGGCTACACCAATCCACAGCCCCTACATTAAAATTCCCCGCAATTATTTTGAGGCTATGGCGACTCGCGTCTGAAGTCAATCTTTCCACAATTATCACGTACTCATCCATCGTGAGACTAGGCGCCGCGTAGCAACTGTAGACATATACACCGCCTATCTTTGTATGTGCGATACCATCTTCCGGGTACGTCACCGTCTCCTCGAAGGCTCGGTTTCTACACGTCCATATTGCGGCTTTTCCTGCTTTTGTTCGCCTGACAGGTTCCACGGTGTAAGTCCTTTACTGCTCACTTACAATTGCAACGTCTCCTTTTCGTACTCAATCTGTGCGAGCAGATCTTGAGCCGCCTGGCAGTGATTCAGGTTCATACAACTCTTATCTGATTCTCCGTTTTATTGCCTTCACTTCCTGGCAAAACAGGCGTTTAGGGCTCTTGACGCGGTCTCTGGTGGTATGCCGTTTTCTCTACAGTTCGGGCATAATTCCGTCCTCTCCTTGGTGCTGGTGCAATTCTTTGCTATACGCCCGAACTCCTAGCACTTCCCGAGTAAAAATTTGCCGTGCGCATTTGTTCGCTATGCGCGCTAGATGTGGCGCCGTGCTAGTGCGTACCTGATGCAGGCTAGCTGAGGGCTAGTTTCATTTTTACTCGGGTTATAGCATCTCCTTGGTGATTTTCACTCCCTTATTCGGCAGACAACCCATCTTATGCATTCCATTCGTGCTTCTAGTATTTTTTTTTCACTAGATCTACCGGCGTATTTATGGTTCTGTGTACCAACGTATGCTGGCCCAGCTGGCTTCAGTCCCAACAGAAAATCTCTTTTCTCCGTCCGGCTGATGACCGTAGTCTCGTCCCCAAGGTCCATTAAGGAAGTGTCGGATCTGACCTTCCTCAGCATGTCCGCGTAGTATATCCCGCTTGCCACAGTCATGATAAGCGCGCCTGATCTTATCCGCGTTTTTTTGCTGTTCCCCAGTAGTAGTAAGCTAAACTGCCTAGAACTTGACGGAACCACAACTCCAGTCATTGTTGCAGCTTTCTCGAAGGATCCTTTCCGCATTAGGAGAGAAAGAATTTTTCTCCCTTACATTCAGTGTTGTACGGTTCTAACCACCGACCATTAACCAGAACCTTTAAACAATTAAAAAATCCACCAAAATAACATCAAATAACAGAATTTATTATGAAAGAAAAATAATACATAAACCCAAAGAAAACAATCTATTTTTAAACCGATTAAGTAGTACCAATAAACCAAGTACCAGATAGAGACAAAACAAATTGTGTTCGCTCTACAAGAAAAATGATAGTTGCACACCAACATAATCTGGAAGATTTGCTGCATAAATCCTCTTCTAGTCTTATATCATTCGCAGAGAATAGAAATTGTTCATGGTTATTATCCCGACTATCTTCTATGGTCCTTTGAGGATGAAACCGCATTTACCAAAAATGATTTAATTAATTTACACAGCAAACATTTCTGGACCATAGAGCACTCTTATAGCACCAAGCATACATTAATACAGGAACACGAAGCTGTTGACACTTGTTTAATTGTCGCATTTGTTTTGTACACATAGCCCCAGAACAGCATATAGAGCCTAGGTCAGTTATTTATTGAATAGTATTTCTGATTTATTGGAAACTGTTCTAGTATTTCTATGGAGGAGACTTTTGTAGCTGATGCAGATGAGCTATTCTTTAACCTGATACAGTTGAATGCCTGATTGCTGTAAATGGGCAGACGATAAACGAGATACTCTGTAGTGTATCCCATATTCAAATTTAATCCATCGGGTATTGATTTGTTGGAACACAGCCAAATTAATAATGTTGACTTTGTTTCATCGAGCCCGATGAAGTGTATCATGAAAATCATGAAGAGCCCTCTACGTTATTTGAACTCATCTGACAGTCTACAGGAGGGACGCCTTTGCACATATGTACTTTAATAGCCGCCTTAATATTGTGAAATTAAAATTCGGATTTTCGTTTACAATAAATTATAAATAACCGATAAAATATGAATTTTTAAAGGATTAAAAATTATTTGGCACAATCCGATTATTGCCAATTTCCTTTCAATCATTGGTAAACAATGGTAAACTTAATTTGCATGTTTTTATTAATTTAATTGTTTATGTATTTTAAACAATTTATTCGGCAGATTTATTTATTTTGTGTAAATTTTAATTACTGGATTCATTACTTTTCGCTGCGGGGAAGTTTGGAAAATAAGTGCGGCTAATAGATATGAAATTACCACTTTAAACATAATTTGTGGAAATGAGGTTATAACTAAATACGCATATTAGATTAATTTAAAATTTAACAATACAACATCAAATTATCAATTTCTAATACTTAAGTAATCGCCAATCAAAACAAATGTTTGAAAAATGATTGATTTCACCTGCATCCTATGCTTTGGAGTCATCAAATAAATGGTTGAATGTTTAATTACCTCGCCCATATGTTAATTCTGGACTAAGCGATCTACTTGCCGTGCTTGTAGCTTCCAAGAGCACACATCAGCCAGACACTAGCTTTTACAAATTAATCTTGGTCTACACTGGTGTTCTTTCACCGGGAGTAACTTTCTTGTCTTTACAAGGAGATATCTGTGTGCGTGTCGATAATTATATGTACTTGCTATCTGCGAGTAAGAAGAGTAGGCGAAAGCGAATTGTGTATGTGTTAAGTTTTCACACCGAGATTTTCTCGTGAACAGGTTACTACAGTTCCCTCTTGACCTTTCTATACTTCTCTCCTAAAAAACCGGTTCTACTGGTGCTGAAGCAATACTAGTGTAGATTAGGCCATTGAAATTGTTAGCACAGTATGACATGCGTACAATTCTAGAAGAGTTCTACAATACACATAGGCTTCTTACTTGAAAATCATTTGAATTGGTTGGTGCATATAATCGTATAACTTTTTTAGTTCTTTTTCCTAAACAGTAACGATCGCCATTAACAATTGTGATTTTCCATTGGCTGTTCAATTGTCATGCAATTAATCTTCCTAAAACCTAAAAAAGGGCATACAAGGCTTTGATAAATATGGTCTAGGTAATTCAGAAATCTCCAAAACTTTTTGCAGAGAATGACACCCAGACTTTTTGGAAAAACTCCAATCTATGAGGAGTATCTGTAGACCGATCGGCGGCTTTAACAGCCTTGAGGTTAAGAATCTCGACTACCATCGTAGAGGTTCGTGGTTCGATTCCTCGCTGTGATCTTTCTTCTTTTCACTTGCCTTGAAAATATTTTGTTTTATCACGAAAAAGCCAGAGTTATCTTCAGGGCACCCTAAGTGTACAGTTGTCACAATATCACAACATAATCGTAATTGTGTGGTGAGTCTCGACTTGAGACAATTTGAGATTCTCATTTTGTAGTCACAATTTTGACAATCCACAACCATTGTAAAAATTTTGACTGTACAAAGATCAAGTTACAGAAGCATAAAGATCAGATTTATTACATATTTTTCATATCATTCTCACAGACGTCTGTCTATCGACCGCGTTGATGAGGGGTGCTCCAAACCTTTAAATACACACTGGTTCATTGCATCAATATTTTCTGGCTTTCGTTGGCTACGTTGACGCCCAGACTCAATACACGATTACAAATTCAACATGGGAGGTGAGTTTTTGAGATTTTTTTTGACTGGGTGCTTAGAATACCAAAATAGCTGACCAGTCACAAGAACAGTCACAGACTATTAATAACAAGCGTGAGTTACAAAATCTTGTGACTTATGACTGGTAACAATTAAGGTCAAACAGAATTGCGCCTGCGACGGCGGACTGCGAAGTCGGTCGTTTAGTGCAAACGTAAAACAACGTTGTATAACGAAATTACAACTCCAGCGGCACTGCGCCGCGAAGTCAACGTCGGCGTACAAAGCATAATTTTTTTCAAACACAATCTTTGGATATGCAAAACGTCACGTCTCAATAGAAGTTGTGGTTGCAATTTCGTTATACTTTAACTGGGAAGTCCAACTATGACATATTGTTTATTGTTTATTGTTTATTATAAGAAAGAAAAGGGAGTACACAAGACTTACATCTTTTAGAGTACAGTAAATAAAATATATAAAAGAGTACAATATTTAAAAAATAAAAAAAGGAAAAATGAATACATAATGCATAGCCTAACCTAAACTTAAAAAACAAACAAACATAAATCGCAGTTGTAGTCGGTGGTCGCAGTCTTTAACCACAGGTCGGTAAGACTAACAAAATATTAGTATGGGTACTATAGTACGTCTAAGAGAAATATATAAGTACGTAAGTTCTGTTGGCCCAACATTGAAGTATAGGCTTAGTTCCAAAGACATGTGTTAAAACTTCTTGAGTTCTGGTCATTCGACCAAATTTGTACTGAATTAAACTAAATTTACACCCCATATCTGCGTTTCAGGTGTAGCCAAGATTTAAATTGTATGATAAGACCTATATATTTTATTAATAAGTAATATCTTCTACGTTCCCTTTAAGCCATTTCGCAGGCTACTTGATTGCATTATCTGACGTTCTTCTTCTTTGGTGATGTATTGGGTCCCAAAATACCACTGCCGCTTCACTTGGCCTATTGCACTACACCCTTATACCTTATATTTGTAGGCCAGATCGTTTGTGCTATCTTAGAAGTCTGCCTAGGAGTTGGTCGCTGAGACTAGACTGTTCGAGATGTCGCGGGCACTCTGTTCTCTGTGACTGAGAAGAGCAGACTTGCCCTTCTCAAAGCCAGTGGATAGGGTCTTTCGCTCTTCCTATCCTCCATAAGTGGTAATTCAGAGCGCAGTGTCCGGTAATCACGCCAACAGGCAGTGGCGGACTTAGGCCATCAGAGGCCCGGGGCGGCAAAGCTTAATGAGGCCCTCAGTTTTTATACGCCACAATAAAATCCAAAAACTCGTACTGTACATTTTAAGCTATAATATAAGTGATTTCGTTATGAAATTTAATAGATTTTAAAAGAAAGGTTATGTACTTATACGATGTATAATGTAGACGAACGAGAGTAAATGATTTGCGCCTCATTCATTCATCCAGCGATTCTCCCTTAGAATATAGAACCACAGGAAAGGCCCTCGCGTATAAAATCCGTGTATGCAATCTGGGGTCAGTCGACTGTCAAATTTTCCCGCGGCACTTTCTTTAAAACGAGTTTTTTTATAAAATTTATTTACAGTTATTTAAAAAAATAAAAGAAATAAAAGAAAGTTTAAAGAATTTGTTTTTAGTGTAATTGAAGTACTTACACGAGTGAATTTTCAGTGAAAAAAGAACAATGAAGTGCGCAGTTTGAATTTCACTACGCTAAAATTCTGCGAGGGCCCTTCCTGTAGTTCTATATTCTAAGGATTCTCCGCTTCAAAGACAGGAATTTCCCGGGTATTGGACGCGTTCAGCATAAAAGAATATTAGTACCGCGAAAAAAGTGTAGATGGCTGTAGAATTTTGATTTAGATGAAAGTAAAAAATACGAAGTGAAATATATAAGTGAAACTGGAACTACACAAAAACTAAATAGACTAAATAGAAAGATTAGCAGTAAAAATAATTTTAATTTAAAAATTGTAAATCACCGGTACCTGCTATACTTATTTTTGTCTACGAAAACATTGTACGGGACCTCCGACTCCAAAGTACTACATAGGGAGGCACTGATCATACTTTAAAAGCCTTGTTTAGGATTTGATCAAGGGAACTCGTAGACATTTGGAGGTCCCACGAACCATAGGCCCGGGGCGGGCCGCCCCTTCCGCCCCCTCATTAGTCCGCCACTGCCAACAGGTGTCCTGAAATCAAGCTAACAAGTGTCCTGACATCACGCCAAAAAGTGTACACACCAAGTATCCCGACATCAAGCTAACAAGTGTCACGGGGAGGAAAAACCGCTTAGTGTTGGGCAATCCAGGCAAGGACCTTCAGTGTGTTTCATCCAAGTCCGATCGGCAAGGGTCCTCGTCACCAAATTGATGGGTGCCCAATATCCGCTTCCAGACTGATAAACACAAGGTAATTGGTCCATAGAAGTCCCATGAGTAAGGTAGAAAGGGAAGGTCCATCCTGGCAGAGCTTTAAATCAGGATAAGGCGCCTGCTACCCAGAGGAGATCATTAAAGGAGAGGGAAAAATCTTCCGCTTGCCAGTTTTTGAAGAATTGTATTCCAGGTAATTCTTCCGGTGCCAATTGGGAATCAATGTCCCTATTGATTAGCTTTTTCACATAAGCGCACCCTAATAAAAACCAGGTCTGGCAGATCTACTATACTATTCGACATTCCACTCGTTCATAGAACCATCGACTGTAAAAGGAGCTTATCTCTGACCCATCTAAAATGAGATGATTCAACTATTAACAATAGAGGCGTGACATTAACAGATGATCTGCGGTTCAATGATCTCACATACTAAATCGCCAAACTTACATCACGATGTCTGTCATTAGTTAACAGATGCAAGTGCCTCTTTCAGCTAGCAACCCGGTAAGCAATCTACAAAATCTTTCATTCAGCATCGCCTTAAATACAACTCGTTTATCTACAATGGCACTAAGAAAACAGGTTTAGCTTGGCTCGAAAAGGTGCAAAACAACACAATAAAACTAATCGCCGATGGTACCTTTTGCTCCTCTGTAGAATTATTCAGCCTCTGCAGGAGTGAAGTAGCCAGGAAATATTTTTTCCCGATATTACGTCAGCGACTGGACCACCTTCATGCCTGTACATCAGTAGGTGCTGGGACACTAGGGCCTGGGAGCCAGTGAGTGTGGCAGTGAGCGGAGTAATAGGTGATAATGACATATAATAAATAGGTGGTAATGGCATGAAATTACCATCCAGTTATTGGTCATAACGTGCACCTGGGCACATGCCTACATGCCTACCTGCACATAGAATTAGTTCATATTGAAAAAGACGTTCACAGCTGCAATTTGTTCGAGTAAAAGAAAACACAACAGCAATCAGCAACTTCAGCAAAAAAGAAGGCTATCGGCACATGGAAAAAAATTATCCAAGCGCAGCTAATGGTTTAGAGCTGCAATTTGTAATTACCAAAATACTTAAGACGCTTGCGCCGGCCGTTATATGCGATAAGTTCATTCTAATTATTCCGCAATCCAATACTACATCGCTTGACTCGTCTCTTCAGAGGTTCATATCTAAATAGAAAAACCTGACTGTGGAACGATCTTCCCCAGTCAGTGTTTCTGAAAATCCACAATATCCTAGAGTTCAAACTTACCTATACCATTCATCTTCTTCTTTCATTCAATGTTATGTTATTTGATCGTCGACAGACTTCCGATCCTCTTGACATGATAACGATTATGTGAAACGAACCATTTGGACCTCTTCTACTCCCCTGCAGAATGACTAGAGCGTAGATGCAGTGAATGTAACAAGTTCCAAAAGTGGTAAGATCGTTAATAGCGTTATCATTGCTCTAGCTACCCATTATCATAGTACAGGCGATCTTCAGCATAATCGGATCACCAAACTTAAGGAGCAGGTATCGATCTGTCGTGAGCAACTGTCGGCTTGAAACAATCTTGTTTTCATTTTTTTTGAAGAAGAAGAACTTTTTCATAAAATAATAAAAAAATTGAGATTTGATTTTGCCAGCCTTTGTAAGAGTCATATGATTTATCCGCCGTCGAATTTAGATATTATTGATCTTGCTGGCATACGAACAGATCAGAACGTCCTTTAATTCGAGGTTGTTAAAGATCTTGACACAGGTTTCAAATTATCGGAGTGGGAAGTTATAAAAGTTTTAAACTCATAATTTCTCCTTCGCTGCAAATGGAAAGTCCATCCGTCCAATGGCGCTACAGTCCCAAATCGAGCCTTGAACTCCTCTAAATAGGAAGTCACTTCGAATAAGCTTCAGAAAAGTGAAAACTTCTGAAATATCATCAAAATTTTCTGTAGAGACACAAAGATTATCCAAAGTTTAATTTTAATACACTTTCAGTAGCTTTAAAGTCAACTCGTCGTCTTTTATTTCCCCCCATGGAATTTACCATATAAATCAGTGTTAGCAAAATAAACCATATTTCAAAATTTCCCCCGTTCTAAAATTCGAAATAACCAACCATAGCTGGGCTCATGAAATATGTTTCCCAAAAGTTTAAAATGGAAATATATGCAGCCACGAGCCTGGAAGGTATGAATCATAAAGGTCGGAAGTATCAATTTATACGAAAACCGTAAATTAACTAAACTCAACAAACATTTTGACTTTGGAGCCGGTGTCCTGTACCTGTAGTGTCCTGATTGCCACCACCAACATTTTACCATTTGCCAAGAAAAAATAAAGCAAAATTTCATTAAATACAATCTAACAAAAAAAAAGAGAAGCAATCATACTAATCCTACTCTTCTTACCTTTTTTCCAGGTGACAAATAATTCAACAAAATGTCAATTTCGGATTTCCGCAAGAAGAAGCTCCTCTACGTTTTCCACGTTTTCTTCGGTAAGTATTCCCCTGGGATCTGGGGATTTTCCATTTTTTTGTTGTTATTGGAACACCTGAAGTGGTGATGTCCTTAAAGTTTCACAATTGGAACTAACTTTTGAAGGAAAACGAATTGTTGCCACCTGTAAGATTCGGTCCTTTCTACGGCTTAGAAAACAACAACACGAAAATCGAAAAAGTTGAAAAGCACTTGTTAAATTCATCGAAATCAATGTTTGCCTCAGAAATTATTGATGCTGGACAGAATTTCGTATTTGTTGTTACTGGAGGTAAACAGCTTCTACCTGTGCCCAACGCTGATTGCGGCTGTTTGAAAGACCAATTCAAATGCAAAATGGCATTTCGGCAATAGGAGTCTCTCTAAGCCCACAAAGGTTTTAAATTGTACATTCGAGATTGAAGAAATGTTTTTTATCTTCTAAATTTTCAGCATTGAATAAATAAGTGTAAAATAAATACAGAATGCTTCTTTCTATTTCTCTCTATTTATTTGCAGATGTTAATCAAAGCGGTGAAATTGATTTGAGGGATTTCGAAATTGCAATTGAGGTTTGGATTTTATTTACTTCGTCGGTCGGTGAATAGTCTTAATTTTAATTTCATTTGCAGAAAATCTGTTCACTACGAGGCTGGCCAGCTGATCATCCGAAAAACAAAGAAACACACGATGTTATGCTTAGGATTTGGGAAGGCTTACGACAAAAAGCTGACAAAGACAACGATGGACAAGTATGTACTCTTAACAAGTTATAAATGTCGATTCTAAATATTCAAAGGTTTATTTCGATTTTTGTTATTGGACTCCAAACCAATTTTAAACGCTCAGTTGTTTGTTTCTTATAATGCTCTAGTACTTTGACTTACTTTATAAAGAATTGAATCGGTTATTTTGAAAAGGGCTTAAGTCCACTTTTATAAATTTTTCAGTAGGCACAAAAAACTGTATATTTTCTTGTAGGGTGTCATTAATAACCAGTTAATTTACCATTCAATAGACACCTACTTAGCTTATTATTCTATAATACTAATAACAAATATAAATTAGCCGGAATAGAAACAGAGCTCATTTTGAAACCTGGACTTAAGTCCTTTTCAAAATTTATGTGGATATTCTATATTAATAAAAGAAAGTTTCTGTATGTATGTATGTATGTGTGCACTATAGCGGCCGCACCAGTCATTGCAGAGCTTCGAAATTATGCACGAAGGTCCGTGGGGGTCTCCCATGAAACACTTCGAAGCCCGATTTTCGAATTTCTAAATGGCCGCTGCAAAATGACCGAAATTCAAAATGGCTACTCAAATGTGAATTTGCAAATTGTGTTCCGATTCCAATGAAAATCGGCATCTGGGGTTTTTTTAGGTAGTAAATAACGAATGTTTGATCAGAACTTAAAAATTAAAAATGGCCGCCGAAATATGACCGAAATTCAAAATGGCCACCCAAATTTGCCAATTGTGTTCCGATTTCCATGAAAATCGGTATCTGGGGGGTTTTAAGGTAGAAAATAACGAATTTATGATCCGAACTTATAAATTCAAAATGGCCGCGTCAATATGGCGGACGAATTTGCCAATGGCGTTCCGATTACAATGAAAATCGGTCTCACGGGTTTTTTTAAGGTAACAAATAAAGAATTTATGATCAGAACTTATAAATTCAAAATGGCCGCGGACGAAATTTTCCAATTGCCTACCGATTCCAATAAAAGTGGATATCTAGGGGATTTTAGGGTTGCAAATAACGAATTTATGATTAAAAATAATAAATTTAAAATTTCGGGGCCAATATGGCGGACGAATTTTAGCAATGTGTCATTTCCCTGTCAGGTGTATATAGGTTGTTAAAGAGTTGGGAAATCTGAATCTTCACATCCTAGCTCCAAATGGAAGAACATTGAACATAGGGTATCTTGGTCATTTCCCCTATTGTCATGAAGTTTGCCACGCGATCGAGTGTACCTATAAAATCCTCGACTAATTAAAGCTTAATCGCCAAAATTACAAAGAAAAGGGAAGGACCCTCCACTGCCATCACGAGATTAAACAATGCCATCTATCGCATGCAAAAAGTTCGATCGGTAAGAACTGGACAGAAGCTGTGTTCGGAACGAACACTAAGTGAGATGGGGGCAGTGTAACGGCTAACCGAAAAGAGAAAAACAAAATGATAACCCGTCCCCCCCGCAGGTTGAATTTTAAATGGAATTTAACATGGGTTTTCACTTTTTTAGGTTCAACCAAGCGTTGGGCACTTGATTTCCATCGGTTCAAGGTGAAACTTGGTGTCCTTAGGTTTTCGATACCGCTGAATACGAATATCATATCAAAAACCGGTTTTGACTAATGACAGCTGTCAATAGAAATTAACCATATAAAAGGTTTCCAAAATCATTTTTCCCAGATTTGTTGTTTCTTTCACTTTTTCCTAGCGTAGACAGTACACACATAAACTTTTTTTATGTAAGGGCGTTGCAAAGCACGCGGGTTTTTTGCTAGTATTAAATAAAGTAGCCCATTTAAAACGCGGGGTATGACGCTCGGAACGCCCCGCTTATAGAGACGACTTGTACTTTATGTTTTTTGGGGCGCTGATCACGAAAATCGGGGTCCCGGTCGGAAAAGGTCGGAAAACCCCTAAAATCTCCAAAAACCCGATTTTTTAGGGGTTTTTCTCAAAAATCCCACGATCCCACGATCCTAAAATATGGGCGTCACCCTACCCTAAAATATTTAAAAAAACTCCCCCTATTAAGGGTTTTTTTTCGCGATAATTTCAATAATAATAAAAAATAATCCAATGAAATAGACTTTTTTCAGTATTTATTTTAAGGTGGTTGATTTATACCAAATCAAGCCAAATCTTATGATAAGGGGAATCATAACAGAACTCATGAAATTGTGACATATTAAAGTGCATTTTCTTATCTCTAGGAACTTTTTTTCCTAACAAGCCGCGGACTTGTGCCCTTTTCAAAATATATGGCAAGTGACAGATGACCATATCTCTACTGGAGTAGTGCTGTTTTCGGTGAAAACGTGCGGGGACCATAGATAGACACTTCCTCATACTTAACTTGGTTTTGGTAATTTGTGTGACTTATGCCCTTTTCAAAATAACCCATTCAATTATCACTCGGGCCGATTTTTAAGGAAAATTCTAAAGCCAGCGTATAGAGTATAGTCCTAATACGGCATCTCGCCGGCTTAAACAGTTAACAATAGGGTACCAAAGTACCGCTTAGGTCAGGTCTTAGCCTAGTACTCCCGGCGTCATACTTTGCCAGCTGGTTAGTAGGACTTACTTGTTTGAGGAGACAAAACACTCCGACGAAACTCTCTCGTCTGCGTCTCTGGCTCAGGTGGCTGCTACTGCGGATAACGTCCTGTTACAAATATTTTTTGTTTTGATTTTTGTATGAATTTCTTCAATTTGGTGTTAACTCCTACAACATCCAGGAGTTCAAAAATAAGGTCCATCCGTTAGCACCCTCCAGACTTCTATTAACCTATTCTGTTCTCTATTCTTTCCTTCGAACTAATCTTAATACTATACATAGCACCATGACAAATACGACATGATGGACTGGTAGTACAAAAGGTGGCTTCTAAGATTATACTTTGGTCAATTCTAAGCTTGGAAGGATGACTTCAAAGCTTGGATAAAAAAAACGTTTAACCAACCTTTTTTCAGCCTTTCAGAAAAGTCTAGGCTTTAACTTTTACAATCAACATTTTAAGGTGTCAGTAATATCATCCAAAAGTAGGAATTTCTGATAACTAAAGGTCAATAAGCGCAAACTCTAATGTGTACAACATCATTATAATTTGAAAGACGGGACGTAGAAGATATTGCTATTGTTTTCTGTAAGCTGTTAACGCTGTGTCGAGCTACCGCGCGAAATTTGAGCACCATCTGGCATTCAGTGTGTTCACAACAATTGTTTATGTTAACTAAACTTTTAAATGGTTCACTATTTTTACAATGGAAAGATTAGTTGAGTAAAGGGTTTGCCTTAAATTTTGTGTATCAAACAAAATCGTAAGCTGAAAATTTTAGAAGCGTCCAAAGGTAAATCATGAATGTCAAAAATAGAGTGGTAGTTGATTTGCATCCTTTTAATCGCACGAATGAAAGACAAAAATATTGGGGAAATCAAGAAGATGGTGCTAGAAAATGAACGTTGAGTCATACAGCTTTGGCGGAAGGGTTGATCATATCTCTCATATATTCTAGAACCTCATGCATCCAACAACTTACGATTACGACTTTTCTTTTTCTTGATGGTCTACCAATGAAAATCCGCGGAGCATTATTCTTCCGAGGTTGGTACAATATATTCGAACCATCTTAGTTCGCCCAGTTTTATGAGCATAACTATATTTATTTCGTCTAGGGGACTTATCTATGTGTTACATGCTTAGTGCCAATACTTTTCTAAGGATTTCCTGTCAAAGGTTTTGAGCTGGTGGTCTATTTACTTGGTTAATGTGCAAGCTCCAAACTCGTCCCATAGAACTATGTTTTGTATGCTCAATGCTCTCACTTTGTATCACCTTAAGATTTCTTGGTTCTTTAGTATTAGAACTAGTGCAGAAAAGATTTTATCTGGGGATACCTTTTGAATGTCGTTCTTTATTTGATTTTCTGCCATAAGCGAGTTCGGACTCGAAATAACATCCTCAGACTTATTGGCGATGAGCATTTTACTCCATTGGCACATTTGAATCAGCGTACGAATATAGTAATCCTAGCAGCGCTCCATCACTTCCCCAACATCTGATCACTCCAAGCTGATCATACGCTCCACTTACAATATTAATCGATATTTCTTAAAGTCTACGAGTTTAAACATAGGCATCTAGTGCTATTTGAGGTCTACAGTTGAAATAATAAAAAAAGCATTTATTTGCTTTCCTTCCACTACAGGTTAAACTTTTCGGCCTAATCCGATAGTCGGATACGATAGTAGGTTCCTATATTCGGTTCCAATAGTCGGATCAGAGTAAAAAAATAGCCTAAAACATGCCGAAGAAAATACTGAATCTTCCAGTGAAAGTACCATAGCAATCGGATCAGCCGTTTCCGGGATTACCGCGGTCAAACAGACAGATATACAGCCAGACAAAAATTTTCCAAATACTTTAGTTTGTTTTAATATCATGTAAATAACCATACTAACTAACTAACTAATTGCTCCTTTAATCCCTCATGGGACATAGGGCGGAAACAGTTGCCCTCCAGCGGACTCTGTTTTGCGCGACAGCTCTCAGCTCTGACCAGGATCTCCCGGTTGTTGCGGCCTCTGATAATAGGGTTCTCCTCCACGTTGTTCTAGGTCTTCCGACTCGACGGGATCCTTGCGGATTCCAGTCAAGGGCCTGTTTGGCTAGATTATCGTCTTCGCGTCGCAAGGTGTGGCCAATCCAATTCCATTTCCTTCGCCTGATTTGGTCGTCTATCCTTTCTTGGCCGGCACGGCGCCATAGTTCTTCATTTGAAATTCTATCTTGCCAGCGGATTTTTAGGATACGACGTAGGCATCTGTTGATGAAAACTTGTAGGCGCCCTGTGATGAATTGGGTGACTTTCCATGTTTCGCAACCGTACAAAAGAACTGCCTTAACGTTGGAGTTGAACAGCCGCAATTTGGTGTTAATTGAGATCTCTGTTGATCTCCATATGTGAAACAGGCATGCATATGCGCTTCTTGCTTTATTTATTCTGGAACTGACATCTTCTTCTGTACCGCCGTTTTCGGTAATAATACTACCGAGGTAACAGAATTTGTCTACCAGTTCCACGTCACGGTTATTTAGCGCTGTCCGTTCAAGGGTGTTTGCATTTATCCGCATTTCTTTTGTTTTAGTCGGATTTAACCTTAAGCCCGCCGAGCTACTTTCTGTTGCCAATTTGTTTAACATCTTTTTGAGGTCCTGGTGTCTGTGGGCCAGCAAACAGATATCATCCGCGTAGTCGAGATCCTTAAGGCGGTCTAGCAATCCCCATTGTATGCCACCTGTTCTTCTATCTAGAGCGCTGACAAGAATGTCGTTTATTACTATAAGAAATAGTAATGGTGAAAGTAGACATCCTTGTCGTACTCCTGAGCTCACCTCAAAGCTGTCGGATAATTTTCCATTATGGAGAACTCTGCATTTGGAATTGTTGTATAGAGCTTTTATCAATTCTATTATCTTGTCCGGCAGTCCACGTTTCCGTAGAGCTCGCCATATAAAGCTCCTATTGACCGAGTCGAACGCTTTCTCATAGTCTACGAAAGCAAGGTAAAGGGGGGATCGAAATTCAGTAGACTGCTCACTATGATTCTCAAGGTGTTAATATGGTCTATGCAGGAGCGGCCCTTTCTGAATCCAGCCTGCTGTCTTCTAAGCGTTCGATCTACTGCCTCTCTTATCCTAGATAGTAATATATGGGACAAGATTTTTCCCACCGTAGATAATAAACAGATGCCTCTCCAGTTGTCACATATTGTTAGGTCCCCCTTTTTTGGTATTTTGACTATGATACCTTCCGTCCAATCCTCCGGAAAGGTACAGGTGTTCCATGCTATTTCCAGGATTGGCTGTAGCGCATCTGCTATGAGGCTTGAGTCGGCTTTCAACAATTCTGGCGGGATGCCATCTTTTCCAGCTGCTTTACCATTGGCCATTGCATGAATTGCGGTTACTATTTCTGTCTTGGATGGTGCACGAGTGGCGATTCTTATTGGCTGTGCATTGTTGTTATTTTCTTCAGGTTCCTGCGAAAAGGAACCATTCAGGGCGGCGAAGAAGTAGTCTCTCCATCTTTGGAGTTGCTCCTCGTCGCTGCACAGCAGCCTTCCATCCGCACTCTTTACGGCATGCTTTTTAGTAGAGTGCTTTCCCGAGAGCTGCTTAGTAATTTGGTACAGCACTTACTGTTGCCTGTGTTTGCCGCGTTTTCCGCTTTCTCTGCGAGCTCATTTATCTGCCGCCTTTTATCACGCCGGACACTTCTCTTTACCTCCCGGTGTAATTGGGAGTATTCCCGTTCAAGTTGTTGGCGTCTTTCCGGGTCGCTTGTAGAGTTCACGTTATTTTTGAGGGCCCTTCTGCGTTCTATTTTTTGCCAGGTTGTGTCCGAGATCCAGTGTTGCTGGTTTCTTTGGACATAACCGATGCTTGTTTCCGCTGCTGTTATTATAGCGCCCTTTGTTGTGCTCCACAGCTCTTCAATATTCGTGTCGTCAGAAACGGTTTGCTGGTTTAAGATTTGTTGCAGATTTCCAGCAAATTCTCTCCTTTTAGTGCTCTCCCGCAGAAGGTCTACGTTAAACCGTCTACGGTTTATGGCATCGCGTTGAACGTTTCTGATTGCGGCGATTTTTAGGCGGATAGTTGCTACTACCAAATGGTGGTCACTTCCAGTGTCTGCTCCCCTAAAGCTCCTGACATCCTCCAGAATAGTTCTCCATCTGCGGCTGACGGCCACGTGATCTATCTGATTTTTCGTTCTACCATCGGGCGATACCCAGGTCTCGTTGTGTATCTTCTTGTGACAAAAGTAGGTTCCACCTACCATGAGTTGATGGGAACTACAGAAGTCAACGAAAAGCTTGTTATTGGTAACTTGGCTTAGGCCTTGATTTCCAATAGTGTGCTCAAGGCCGGTGTTGTTGGGGCCGATCTGTGCGTTTAAATCACCCATCAAAACAATGATGTCTCCCCTTGGAATAGAGCGAAAAACGTCATTCAGTCGCATGTAGAACTCGTCTTTGATGTCATCTTCTGCGTCTTCAGTCGGAGCGTAGCATTGGACTATCGTAGTACTTCTTAGCCTGGTACGTAGGCGCACGGTAATAATCCTCTCAGAAACTGGTGACCAGCTAATGAGACTGGACCTGGCTTCCTTGGTGAGTATTACGCCAACGCCATTCCTACGATTTTCAGTTTCGTTTCTCCCAGAATATAAGAAGGACTCACCGTTTGGGCAGATATGTTCCCCCGCATCGGTCCATCTGGTCTCGCTGAGTCCCATGACCTTGATTTTATAGCGGTTCATCTCGTTGAGGACTTCATTCAGCCGTCCATCAGCAAGCAGCGTTCTCACATTCCATGATCCGATTCGTGTCCTGGTTCGAAAAGCAAAGGTCGTCGTCGTGTTGTCCATCCGGTTCCGAGGCATTGTTTGCCGATTCGTAGCAATTATGTGTTTTATATTAGCGGGTTGCTAACCCTCAGACTTAGAACTCTGTTTTGTGGCGCAGAGAACTCGCCATTCGACCGTCTCCCGTTAGCTCCTTCCGAAGAAGTACCCCAGGGGGCACCGCGGGGAGGTGGGATTAGGACTTGCTAACAGAGCTGCTAACTAACCATAGGAGCTTAGAAAATGACAACTATTTTGAAATCAGAGACAGACCCTCCAATTATATTATTTTTGATATTTAGTTCTACTTACAATTTCAAGCCAATAAATGGCATTTCTCTCCTTTCTATTAAAAATGCCGCTTAAAACACAGACAGTTGATTTGATTAAGTATTCGGATTTTAATCATTGACAATCAGTTTGATGGAAAAGCACCAATTACCACGCTTAAATCAACCCATCGCCCGCTTGCAATTGAGACACCATAAAAAATGCCGAATTGACGTTTCCCACGTGAATTCGGAATTTTTCGTCTAAAAAGCTTCAGACGATAACCCCTAAAAATTTAAACGATAGAGTGTGGATGCAGGGGGAATTGTTTTCTTATACTATATGTTAAGGAAAAAAAATTCCGAATAAATTTGTTTACAACACCCTGTCTGCTGATAAAACACCAAGCTATTGGCATCGACCTAAAAGATCAGATTTTTAACGATGTTTACTCTCAAAACCCATTGAGTTGAAATGATCATGAACCAGAACATGATTTTTTAAACGAAATTATTCTGAGTGATAAGGCTCATATTTTCATGTCTGCGTACGTAAATAAGCAAAACTGTGGCATCTGGGGCTCCGAAAATCTAAGAAAAACTAGTTAGGTTTTAGGTTTGATCCTTTCGGTCCACACTCATCAACTTCCCAGTATGATGAATGCTGAATAAAGGGCTCGACCGAATGTTATGAAATTTTTTTCAGAGTATGTTTTCGTTAATATGCTTCGATTGGCATATCAAAGAAGACGATATCATTTTTGTTTTGCGCAATATCGTGCAGGTACAAAATTCGCGTAAGTCGTTTAAACAAAAAAACGGCTCGACCGAATTTTATGAAAATCTTTTCAGATCATATTTCCATTAATAAGGCTCGAGCGATACCGCAACGAAATCGATATCTGTTTTGGTCGAACTACCCTTCCAACCATAACGAGTTTGTGCGGTTTTTGGACTGGATGGGGCGGTGCGAATAGGCAATACTTTTTTGAAAATACTGTTGGTTCGACAGTTACAGTGAATGGATTGCGCTACCGAACGATGCTGACTGATTTTTTTGTCCTGATGCTATGGATCTGGACCACGTTTATTTTCAGCAAGCCGGCCACGCCACACATCTCATGAACAAATGACTTGCTCTTTTTGATTTAAAATTACACCTCTTATTGAAAGACCCTTTATATATTGCACCATGATATGAAAGACATGACAAACTCAATCAAAGTCTTTCGTTTAAAAAATTCTCTTTATAGAACAAATATGGTAATTTGTGAATTTATTGCTTCAAATCACAATATAATTTTCTTGAAAACGTTTTACTATTTTTGGTAAAGCTCCATTGCAGCAGGCCGAAATCCCATACTAAACCTATATTAATGGGGTTCTTTTTATGAAATATAGTTTGCGAGTTTTTCCTCCTTCTTCTCTTATCTACCAATTTTCTCGAGCGGATGTACTAGTTGCAGTATTTGTGTAACTTTAGGTTATTTACTATGCAACTAGTTACAATTAACAAAAGTTCACTCCTTTACTAAAATATTTCCATCGCCTCCAAAACATATAAAGCAGAGATGCAGCAGTATCCTATAAAATGTTAATGAATCTGAACTCAATATTCAGTCCCATACACTTTCGAAAGTAAAAGGGAATGGCAGAACCGTGACTAGAATTTTAAAGCAAGGACGAGGGCACCTCCCGTAGTTAATTCATGATCTAACTTTGGAGTTTGGATAATTTAAACGTCTCCAGTTTTAAGCTGCAAGAAGTATTTACGTATACCAAAATGCTTGATTCCATGAAATATATTTTGTTGGCGAGAGGTTTCGCCTGGTCATATTTTTTGATAAACTAAGATTAATATCTAAAGTTTTATGTGATGGATAGACGCACGGTAGAAGACTTCCGTGTGTTCCCAGTTCGGGATAATGTTACAATTCGCCAAATTTTATGAAAAGCTAATGTAGTTTATTAAAGAAGTACTCTAATACTCACTATAACAGGGATCAGGTCGTGACTCGTGACCTCTCGTGACTAATTTTTCCAGCGCTGTCAATTTCGAGCCGATGGATCCACTTTGGCAGTGCTGATAGCCTTATGACACTGGCTTTATCGTAGGCTGAAAATGCTGCTTTGGCTAAGCTGAAATCTGAAAGAAAAAAATCAAAGGAGATTTTTCCATATGTAAGAGTGAGAGGAATATACTCAAACTTTTCTTGGCTGGATTTTAATTGTTATAGAAGGAGCGTTTTTAGAAGAACGCCTTTTTTTACAAAAAGTGAAATTTCAAGGAAAGTGTTCAATATTTCGCAACAAAAATAAAATTTTTTTTTCAGCTAGCAAGAAGCAATATTTTTGCCAAATAACAAATATCTAAGTTGCATTAAACAAAAGTTATTAACAAATTAAAAAAACGTGAATTTTAACAGTTTTTTGCTTTTATCTCTATGTTTTGTGCTCTAACCTATAACTTTATATATATATCAATCGAAAGATAATTTCAATACTTTATAATTTGATTTTTTTCAATCCGAGCTCAAGTTTTTTTGTTATTTGCAAAAAAAGCGTTTTTTTCACTTTCCGGAATTTTTTAGGTTAGGTTCGCCATTCCATATTAAAAAAAAAACGCTTTTTTAGAATTTTTTTTCTTATATAACCATATTTTTTTTCCTGATGCCAATTATTAGATGGATTTGTGTAGATTGATTGGACTAGTAAGAGTATTATCCTTTGAATTGGAAAACTATTTAACTGAATTTCTGAAAAGACTTATTTACATATTTATCCAGCGCATAGTAACACTCTTTCGTAGCGCAGCGAGTTAAGTACCTACCTATCGTCCGGAGCTTCCGAGTTCGATTCTTCGGGCTATTGCATTTTTTTTCAATCGACTTTATATTCTCACAATAAATATTTGTTTTTTAATTTCCTTCGGGGAATTTTGTTTCATATTAAATAAGTTTTTTTTAAATTACTCCGAAAATACTCAAATACATTACTGCAAAAACTATTTAGCTACTGCCTCGATTCTTATCGACGGCGGCGTGTCATACTTATCGTAATAAATAATTTTTTTTAAATTGCCCCCGAAAAAAAATGAACGGACTAAAAAGTACGAAATAAAATAAATTTTTAAAAACCAACTTCAAAACAATCAAGTGATGCACAAAAAAGGATGACGTATTTGTTGGTAGTTCTTTACAATACTAATCCAATCAGAATGGATTTAGAAAGAAAAGCCACTTTTGAAGAAATATTTGTGTAATTCTTTACAGCATTAATCCAATCAGAATGGATCTAGAAAGAAGAATCACTTTTGAAGACGGTGCTAACATCTGTTTTCGGGGCGATGTATTAAGTGCATAAGGCTAACAAAGAAATGAAACAATTTTCGAAGCAACAGTTAAGTCAACCTGGTACTAGGGATGGGCGATATTAGAAAAACATCGATATTGACATCGATGTCAACATCGGTAAGTAAACATCGATGTCCGATAAACATCAATAAAAAATATCGATGTTTGAAAACATCGAAGTTTTGGTGCTAAAATCAAACATTTTTAAAATTCTCTATGGAGTGGACCCAGTTTCAACTCGACCCCCGTTTATGACTGGGTTGAACCTGGGTTGGGCCTAGTCATAAACGGGGTAAGTATGAATAAAAAAAACCTATTTAACCATAGACTACAGATAAACAGAACGGTAGCAAGTTTGTTTTCTTTTATAACCTTGAATCAAAAATATATATTAGTGACATCTGGCATAAAAATTAAGAACTACTTCGCCAAGTTCGAAATGTGCATTGATAGGTTAAGCCAAGCACGGTGATCGGGCAAAATTTTGCTCGTCATTTTTATCATTTTTCAAGCAAAATTTTGCCCAAGTGTAGAGTGGTGGAGAATAGTGGAAAGTTTTTTCTTTACCTAATTTGTCTTTTCATTATAAAACAAATAAATATTCCTTTTCCATTTTAAACAAATTTTAACTGCTGCATTCGACTTTTTAATCCAACTGGCCAACTTTTTGCCAACAAAAAATGACCAGATAATTTCTGGAGGCAAAATTTGACAAGTAAAAGTCTCCACAATTAGAAAATCCATCTACTAGAAAATCTTGAAAATATGCTTATTCTAGCAAAATTTCGGCGTACTTCTGCGCTGTCAAAATTTTGCCGTGCTTGAGGCAAAATTTTGCCAAGGTTTTTTACATGCATTTTAAAGGGATGGCAAAATTTTGCCTGATCACCGTACTAAGCTTTAACATTTTAAAAGTCGTTTGGAAATTTTACTTTAATGAAGGCTTGCATAAGCTCAATTTAATTTTTACAACAAACAAATGTGGAAACATCGATTTTCGATGTTCTCGTTCCCATCATCGATGGATCGATGTTTTAGAGGACTTAATATCGATGTTAAAATATCGGTTTTCACGGTCAACATCGATGTTTCGATAACATCGTTGAATATTGACCATCCCTACCTGGTACCGTCAACGGGTCAACCTAAGTCAACCTGGTACCGTCTTCAAAAGTGATTCTTCTTTCTAGATCTAAATTGTGTTCCGATTCCAATGATCAATGTTAGCGGGGGTTTTTAAGGTAACAAATAACGAATTTATGATCATAAATTGTAAATTCAAAATGGCCGTGCCAATATGGCGGACGAATTTTTTTAATTTTGTTCCGATTCCACTAAAACCGGGTACCTCGGGGTTTATAAGGTCACAGATAACGAATTTTTGGCCAAAACTTATAAATTCAAAATTGTGGGACGTGATAAGTATCATTTCACGGTTAGCTGTATATAGGTTGTTCAAGGGTTGGAAAATCGGAAACTCGAAAGATTTTTTAAATTCTAGCTACAAATCGAAAAACTTCGAACATAGTGTATCCTGAAGCTCTCTAAGCAATCGGTTCTGAATTGATGAACAAGGAGAAGCGGAAATGTGGGATTTATACGGGTTCCACCTATATAATATAAAAAAGGAGTGAACAAATGCAATGGCTATTTTCACAAACAAACAAGCCGCAGCTTACTCTGAATTCATATGTGGTTATAGTATTTAAATTTATCAAAAGAAAATACCATTTTCATTTTAAACTCATTTCATTTTCGTGTTAAACTTCCGAATTTTTTTTTGCTGTAATTAAAACATTTACCTATCTTTAATTTTTATTAAAAGTGCATTCATTTTCATTAAATGACCCATTTTAATTCATGTTTATTTCTGTTGATGGAAATTTCTTGAAAAAAAAAATGCATATCATGGACCTGCATTAATGAGCAACACGGCTGTATGTATTTTGCCACAATTAAACAGAAATTTAATTGCATTCAATGCATTTTTATTGACAGTTATTTAATTTATTTAATTTGCAGCTGATAATCAATTGGAACCAAATTTCCGATGAATTGCGAACATATTTCGCAATTTTTTTGTTAAATGGTTTTGTTAATGAATGACTGATGTCATTTTATTCTAATAAAGGTATCTACCAATTAAATTATTTCGTTAATGGAAGAAATAATCGTTGTAATAATGTTTTATATCAAAGGTAAAAAAATTAAATATTCGTACAAGTTTTACAAGTGAGGGGATATGTTTTCTCTTGTAGGTTTATTATATAATAATAGAGTTTATCTTCTAGCTCAGAAGGTACACTTCTCAGCTGGGCTGAGAAACGGGCCACGCCTATGTGCAGGGACCGAACCGGCCGAAAGCACCAAAAAAGGTATAAGAAGAGAAAACACCACATAACGAGCATGCGATCGAAAATGCAGGCTCCTTCTCGACCCTCCCCGGCACTCCGGTACCGAGCCGGTCCGGTCCCTGCACACAAACGCGGTCACATTTACCACTGCACAGTGGCTCAGCTAAGACATGCAAACAAAAAAAGTGTTAAAAACATATAACTTAAAACAATAATAAATGCAATACACAAAGAAGCGTGCAAGGAAAGTCAGTCAAGTGAGATTGAAAAGGCTCCTTTTAAGGACGTCCTTACTAATGCTCACGCTAAAAACATCGATATTTCTATTCACATTAATGAACATGCGATTAACAGGCTCGAATCTGCCGTAATTCGTGTTAGAGGAGTTGGTGTGTAAGAGAGGTGGCCCTCTCAAATTGTATCTACTCTCTCTAAACGACGCACGGCGACTCAGAAAACCTGAGTCAACCTTTCCATTAAGGAGCTGATGAACAAATACAACATCGGCAACCTCACGACGCCTGCAAAGAGAGCTTAAGTTGAGTAACTTAAGCCGAGATTCATATGGTGGAAGAGCTATTGGGTCATCCCAAGGAAGATGATTCAGTGCGAATCGAACGAACCTCCTTTGAACTGACTCAATTCTTCCGACGTGCGAAGAGTAGTGAGGAGACCAAACCTGGGACCCATACTCGAGTAATGGTCTGACAAGAGAGATATAAAGGTGTTTAGTAATCAAGGGGTTATTGAGTTCTTTAGACCACCTTTTTATAAAACCCAGGACTAAACTACCTTTGGAAGCCATATAGTTAATGTGGGCAGAAAAATCGAGTTTACTATCAAATCTAATCCCGAGATCTTTTACAAAATTAACACGACGGACACTCTCATTAGAAAAGGTGTAGTTGAAAATTATAGGACTACGACCTCTCCCAAAAGTCATGGTTTCACATTTACTAATATTGAGAACCAGGTTGTTGTTCACACACCAAGAGTAAAAGGTGTCAAGGTCAGCTTGCAAAAGTTTGCAATCCTCGATACTTTTTATGTGACGATACAATTTGATGTCATCAGCGTAAATCAATATTCTACAGTGTCTTAGCAAGGGAACAATATCATCAATTGATAGAATAAAGAGCAAGGGACCAAGATGACTTCCTTGAGGAACACCGGATGACGCTTCAATGGTTACCGATTTGGATCCACGAAAAAGAACTTGGTAGGTCCTGTCAGCTAAGTAAGACTGGAACCATACTAGAAGGGCTCGCGGAAAGCCCAACATCCTTAATTTGAGAAGTATAATGGAGTGAGAGAGCTTGTCAAATGCCTTACTAAAATCAGTGTAAACACAATCAGTCTGGCAACCGGAAACGAAGCCCTCGACAGTATGAGAAGTGAACTCAAGAAGATTGGTGGTAGTGGAACGGGCTGCAAGAAAGCCATGTTGGTTCGTTGATACCAACCTCCTGCAGATAGGCGCGATTGCAAAATAGATAATCGATTCAAAGAGTTTCGGAATGACAGACAGCTTCGCAACTGGTCTATAATTCGATATTTCATTCTTGCTACCACTCTTGTGAATAGGTATTATAAACGAATTCTTCCAAAGAGTAGGGAAGTACCCTTTATCAAGGGATTTTTGGAAGAGGGTTTTCAGGGGAGACTGTAGAACCTCTGCACAGGACTTAAGGACAGCAGGAGGAATACCATCGGGGCCAGAGGTGAAGTCGAATGGGAGTTCGTTAATATGTTTCGCGATATCAGCACTGGTAATTGAGAGGGGTAAAATATTAGCCTCACGGTTAGTAAATATGTGACGAAAATTATTGTCATTAGGCTGAAAGTCAGAAGGTGAGAAAGATTGACGAAAAAATGACGCAAACATGTTGCAAATCGCAGGCGACTCACTACTAGACAAGTTCGTGTGCTGCATGGCATTAGGGTAGTTATCAACCTTTTTCTTAGAGTTGACGAACTTAAAGAAATTTCTAGGATCAGTAAACACTTTATCGCTCATACAGCTAAGATATTCTCGATACAGAGCAGAAGAGAGTGAACGAAATCGGTTATAGCAATTTATAAATAAATTGAGACTCGGAGTGTCCTTTCTCTTTAAATAGGTTTTCCATAGTCTATTCTTCTGATTTTTCAGATGCTTGAGCTCATTATTGAACCAAGGTGGAGATGAACTGGGTAATTTTTGGGGCTCATAAGGTACACAAGAAACCAGGGCTTCGTATAGTACGCCATAAAATCGTGCCAAGTCGTCATCCAAGTCATTAGCAGAAAGTAGGCTGTTGAAATTAATCAAGGCAAGCTTAGATGACAGCTCACTAAAATTAGCCTTTCTGAAGTTAAAGGCATGGGATACCACCTCCGGACAAGGATTATTCTCGGAATTGAAGCAGTAATTGAGCAAGAGAGGAGGATGGTATTTGTCAACAGACGACATGACTATAGGACTGGGTTCAACAGTAATGTTGACTGAGTCCGTAAAAAATACAAGATCTAACTGCCTCCCCAACTCATTAGTCACCCCACTCATTTGATTCAAGGCGAGTGAGAATAGGGAATTGAGAAAACAGGATTCTTTAAGATTAAGGTTCCCTTCAGGGAGGTAGTTATCGTCATCTTCGACATATACCCACTGAATATTGGGTAAATTGAAATCGCCTAGAAGCAATAGCTCATCGCCGGTGTTCATCATATTCTGGATATGATCAATACAAGAGATGAGAATATCATAGAGGTTTTTGCCTCCATCGTCAAGTCTGCTTATCATATCTGGTGGGATATAGCAGCACAGTAGGAAGAGATTAGATTTTGAAAAGGAAATTTTGAGAGCGACAAGCTCAATGTCAAGGTGGTTAGAGAAACTAGGAAGCGAAATTGGGTTACAATTAAGATGACTACTGCAAGCTAGCAGTACGCCACCCCCACGAGCTTCCGAGTCAGTAAAACGATCCCTCCGAAATACTTGGTAGGAGGAATCGAAGAGCTCAGCATTAAGAATGCCTTCATGGAGCCAGGTTTCCGTGAATGCAATGACATCGAACCCGCTAGCCGTCGATGCCTGACGGATGTCGTTAATTTTAGACCTGGTCCCCCTTACGTTCTGGTAGTAGAGGGAAAGCGTGTCGAGTTTTTTGGCAGCTGCGGAGCGCTCGGTGTGGAAGCGTTTGAATGATGGGTTCGAGTACGTGTACGCGGAACAAAAAGCTTGGTAAGTGCACCTGCAGGCCAGAAACCAGGGTCTAAGAGAGTCTCGGCAATATCAGGCGGTGCAGACAAAACAAATGAAGCAACAGGCTTGGAAACCTTGCTGACTTTTCTGCACAAAACCGTTCCGGGGTCTATAGATTTCATCCTTAAAAATTCACCGATAGTCTCCGTCTTAGTTTCAGGAGAGAATCGCGAGATAAAGATATTTAAAGGTCTCGGTATCGTCACCAGAGGGGTGCACGGTTCCAGAGGAACCGTAACTTCAGGGACAGGGGGATTGACCACAATTAGAGGCGAAGAGATTGATACCGAGCCCGGCCTAGAGATCGACTCTGTCTCTGGAACACGGGGCAGGGAACTCAAGGTGACACCATCCCCAATGGTGGCTTGAAGATTTCGATTCTTCCTGCGACTTTTATGACGCGCATTAATACTAGGCGCAATAGGATTAGCGGCCTTCTGTTGCAAGAGAGCATTGTCAGTGAGAGAAGCAGCCATGGGGCAGGTTGAAGACAGAAGCTGCTCACCATCCTGCGAGGCGCTTTCAGATGTTGCCGCCACTGAGGAGGTGTTTGAGGAGGTGTTTTTCACATCCAAGACGCTCTCCAATCTTAAGGACAGAGCGCTCAGGGCATTGTGATTTTGCGCAGCTGCTGAAGACAGCGATTCAATATCAGCCCTAACGCGCTTGGTATTCCTTTTTATGTCGTCCAATAAAGGATGGATAGAGGTCGAGGAGTTAAAAGTGCAGGCAGAAGAAGAAGTAGCGGCTTGATTAAGGATCGCCGAATGTAAGTCGTCTAACGACTCTAATGCTGTTGCGACTCTAGAAGAAATTTCCTGGAATTTATTGATCAAGCAACCCGAATTGGTCACAACAGAAGCCAGGGTGTCAGAGAACGTATCAAGCCGGACGTTTATAGACTGGACGTCATCGGCCAACATTTGGAAATGAGGGATGTTGCCGGAGAAGGAGTTAAGACGATCCATGACTTTCTCATTACCAACGAGAAAAACGTCAGAGATGTCCTTCATCAGTCTCAGGACATGACAAGGTTTAATGTCAGAGCACTCTCTACACGTAGACCCTATATGGGCAGAAGATTTGCCACTGACTTTAGTATTGAGGCAGGAAGGGTGAAAAACCTCTCCACAAACCCCATCACAGGAAATCCCATCACGAACGATTTCCAAAGAACATACCTTGCAAAACTGATAACCCGGCATTGTATAAAGATAGTTATAATAATCACTATCAAAATAATTATTTCAAGGAAAGCGAACGATTAACCCCTGAATAAACAGCAATAACAAATTCCCAACTGATATTGCAAGCTTTGCAGTTTGAGAACAAGTTACTGGGTCAAAACCGTTGCATATCCAAATATTTGTGATGTACAACCATTCCAAGTGCATTCGAAATTCGTAATTCGACACCCACGGGGAACGTAGACCCAAATGCAAACAACCCAATTACATGTGCAGTAACCTAATTAAGTGATATTTATACTTTATTGGCATAAGGAAAATTGACTCCATACCCAATATTTGCATAATTACAGTGCACTTTGGCTTGTGTATTTTATGGCATTTGATACATATTAACTTCGTGCTAATAGTTGAACAAAAATATATTGCGAAGCACATTATGCCATCATACCTTCTCTAGGTGAAGGCCTTAAGGAAAAATTGACTTATCACAACCAAAAGAAAATTTAAGGAGTGTGTAAAGGAACCCTCAAAAAAACATAGTAAAAGGATGAAAAGCTCAGCTTCTTTCGTCTGAGTTACACATTTCTCCTTCGCCGAATGGGTTTATGAATATAATAGTAACACAAAAAGGTCCTTAGGATTTCTTCGAATAGATTTCAAAACCATTTGCAAATATAGACTTTTATTCACAAATGCAGATTTATATTCAGTTAAATGTGGAAGGTATTCCAGATATGCTCATATGACAGATCCTTTAAGAAGAAAAGGTGATTGCTAAAGGTATATATGGTTTACAGAATCACCTTAAATGACCATTCCTGAAAATCCTTGCTTAACGTCCTTCGAACTGTGTTCGTGTTTGGAATTTATATGTGGTTAAATTGCCTTAGATAGATTTTTCCCATCTTATTGCAAAACTTTAACATCATTTTCACACGTGGTTAACGAAGTAATTTTCTTTTGCTCACTTGGAAACGTGAATCTTCTTGATTTTCTTATAGATATTGACCGCCATTTATACCAGTCTTCATTGACAGTGACAAATGTCAATTAAACTATTTGCGATTGGCTTGATCTACATGAAATGAATGTCCATCGAAGCATATTTATTGTATAAACTGAGGAAAGTTTATCTGCAACTACAACAAGATGTCATACACATTTCTTTTTCTTTTTATATGTAAGGGCAAAGTTAAGACTCACCTTCTGCACTATCAGTCCGCAATGTCGTTTCGGTCTATGTTAGGGGGTTGGGGAGTGTCTGAGAAGATAGCGGCAAGCCTTACCGTTTAAACTTTAGATGATGAGCAATTTCGGAAATACAGCCAGTGAAAAATTTGTCCACGGTCGAACTGTACTAAACAGGCTGAGAATGTTCAGATCGAAAAAATAACCTGGCTGATTTTTCAACGGGATAATATTGGTAAAAGTACTAGTTTTAAAAAATTAATACTTTGGAAAAAATCGGTTCGTAGGAAGTTATCGCAAAAAAATCGGAAAGGTGGGGAAACCGATATATCGGAAAAAACAGGGAAACAAAATTTTAATGGAAAAACCAAAAATAGGAGGCTGTAGTGTGAGAAAAAACGAAGAAAATGATAGTCGTTGAAGTCAAATCCGTTAGAAACTTTACAAGAAAACACGCTTTTATCTCAAAAAAATCGCGATTTTTCGCCCTTAATTTTCTCAGCTTGTGTGACTCGCAGGAAATCCGTTCGGGGCTTAAATTATAGCTTTTAATGCTGTTTTTATGTAAAAAAAATTTCGTCCCAAAATAACATTAAGCACAATTTTCGAAAATGTAAAAATGGGTGCATCGAGAGATTTTTTCCGCGAAATTACATTTTTTTGTTGTTTTTAATTTAAAAAAAGCTACATTTAAACTTTATAAACAGATTCCGGTATATGTTTACTAGAAAGTACATAAAAAACCTACATTTAGGAAAAAAAATTCACGCTAGGACCATCTCTCATTAAGTTACAATAGACTACAAGCCCACGGCAATTTTTGGGGGGTCATATGAAATATCATTAAGATCATTGAATTTGATGTTGGTTCAAATGACCACCTGTAACTACCTAAGAAGAGCGGGTTGAGTCGGGGTTTTCTCATCTTTTAACCAGCAAATATGTACGGCATAGCCACGCAATGACTCTATGAAAGCACAGAAATCGAAATGTACAAATGCCGTACAGGAATAAATCACCTTTGTGGGGGAGATATATTTGCAGAAATTGAAAAATTCTTCTGGTTTCAAGTACCATTATTTTTGTACGGCAGTAGGTTCTAGGAGCTTATTTTTTTTATAATATATCAATATGAGAATTGCCGTACAAGAATATTTGGCCGGAAAAGCAACCCTCCGGATGGAATATTCAACTTACCTCTGTGGTCACATGTACCGCGCAAAAGTGACGGCATAGTGCCTGAAGTTTACGTCTCATTTAGGAGTATCGATCTGCATATAATTCGTGCTGTTTCACATGACCCCCCAAAAATTGCCGTGGGCTTGTAGTCTACAAGGGTTTTAATATTTTTCGAAAATGATCAGCTTTGGCCGTAAAAATGAAATTTTATTTTTGAAAATTTAATAGCATATTTATAACATTAAAATACATGTTTCCTCCAATTTTTATGAAAATCCACCGATTTGTTCATTATTTAATGCATTTTTAGTTAAAAAATAAACAAAATGAGAAATTTGGATTTTTTGAGGTTAGGAAATATTTTTAACGTAATCTCAGCTTTTACTTTTGGAATTATATGCAATTTTAATGCTAAAATTGGCTCTATTTCTTACATTTTTAGAACTTTTTCACCTAAGCTTTGCTAAAAAGTATCTACCAAATAAGCACAAAATAAGGCCAATTTCAACATCAAACTTGCTAATAACTTCAAAAGTAAGGGCCTTAGCATAATAACTGTCCAGACATTATTCATTGGAAATTGTCCAAGCTTTCCAATTTTGCATAAAAAAATATCAGTTAACTACGTATTTAATTATATGTTGCATGCTTTAGTTGAGCCTATCTCAGTGCTACTTCTGCTGAGCTGGTAAATTTTTCTTATTCATGAAATTTGGTCACAGGGTTACAAAAATACAGGGTGATATGTAAAACTCTAAAAAAAATCTTCAAAACGCCCTAGGGTCTAAACCGTTACGATTCCCCCCCCCCCCATATGATTTTTTGTTCGTCTATCCATAACCTATCCACAACCGACCGATTTGTCACTGTTCGTGATGCACCCTGCATATTTATCTACTTAAAACTATCAATAAAAATTTCATTTTGATTAAAAAACAGATGAGTACAGAAATTTGCAGCCGGATCTTAGACTAATACTGGTAGTACAAAAGGTGACTCCTCAACTTAGACTGCCGCATACAAGAGAAAAATAATGAAGGCGAATACCTAATTTAGTTTTAAATAATATTCTACAAAACAATGTTCTCTCACTTAATCGCGCAGATATCCAGATTTTCGCGGATAATGTGTAATATGTTTATATATTTATGTGATAACATCACAACTTTTGTTATTGGAAACTACGCCTAAATGTAAATGAAAACTTTAAAAGTACGAGCAAAACAAAAAAAACAAAAATTTTCCAGGAAAAATTCGCTAGCTAAGCCCTATGACAATTTCAGTGGAAATTTAAATTTTTTATAATAAAATCTGGGAAATGAAAACTTTGGGCGAGCGTAAAATTCCATGCAAATTTCATATTAAATTTTTATTTTAACCAAATATGTAATGTGTGAATTTTCATCAGTGAAATTCGAGGTATTTTTAAAGATCCCCTCCCAAATCCTTAATTAAATCACATTCAACGAATTAATGTTGATGTTTTAAGAGAGCACTTTGTACTTTGCACGGCCATTAGCGTAATTCGTGTTTATCTAGGTTTTGACCTAAAAATCAAAAAACAAATAGAGAGATTATTTCCGTTGAAAATATCCCCATCCGCTATATCGTTCTGAGTTAATATAATCAAAACATGCCATACAACATAAATTGTACCTGGGTGAACATGCTGGCACTTTGTTAAGGTAAAAATTCAAATTTGAGCAAATTTGTTTATGAATTCGGTGCCATTTTGGCAATTGAAGCCCCAGATTTTTGCCCCCAGTACGAGCCTCCGATGTCATTTGCATTTGGTACTATGCATTTCACGTTGCAAACAACATTTCTCTGCCTATTTGTTTGTGCCCCTGCACTCAAATGCAATAACTTTGTATACAAAGTGCACCAGGAAATGACACCTGGCAACCGTCCAATTTCTACTAAATAAATATCATTTTGGTTATTGTCGTTGTATACATTTTATTCTTACATTGTTGAAAATGAATTAATTCAATTACATATCCTTATCATTATCCAAATTTAGCTCATATTATAGGATATCATTTGCATAAGACCCATGGCTGATGGTAGTTTTTGTGCTGTGGATGGTGGGCATTTAAATTCCGGAAATGGAAATTTATGCAAGAGTTAACAGCAATAATGAAAGCATTTTATTGTATTTTGTTGAACAAGTTAAATATTATAAGTTGCCATTAAAGTCACACTTAAAATTCATACTACATATTTTCCAAAATTTCTTTTAAAAGGGCAATGGACCATGCTCGAAGCAACTTCCACAAATGTGATTTGAAAGCTTTTTTTAGCGGCTCAAAACTAAACTAATTTTCAGAGACAAGACCTACTACGCTCGTGCATCGGAAACCAACCCCAACACTAGAGGAGTATGTGCAAAAAAAATTGGCGGGGTGAATCTTTATTTAGGCCGTCAAAAAATAATTGGTGGGTGTAATTTCCGATTCATCGAAAGGGTTGATTTTGGTTTTAAAAAATATCTTAAATTAGGGCCTATTTGTACACAAAAAATATACGAGGTTTTCAAGAAAGACCGAAATACTCAATTTCTGTAATAAGGGTTGTCTGGGAGTAGTTTCCGATCAAGTTGAAGGGTTATTTTTTATTGAATTCACCAAAACCAAATTATGTAGTAAAAAGTGATGTTATCAGCAGGGTGTAGCAGCTCTTTCCCAATTAAAATTTAATTTTTTATAATTTATTCATTGAACTTTCAGTTTTTAAGTAGGTACCATAGAATGTCATGCTCAGTCTGAATGTCATCCGAATTAATCAAATGGAATAAAGAAGACAACATCAACACTGTCTACAGATACTGTGATGAAAACGGATATTGAATCAACTTTAGTGATACTTTGTGTACGGCTTTAGTGCAATGCGGGATTTGAGCGATGTTTTATTATTATAAACGACATTCGTTTTTGCAATGGACGAAGAACGAATTTTTTTATGTGCTGATTATTATCTTCTGAAAGCCCTGCGCTCTTGCAAAAACAGCTCTAGAACTATCTCTGAATGTCGCAGATCTCTTAACGAGATGGTGCAGCAGTTCAGGACCCTCCTCGTATTGGTACCCGGTCACCGAAACATAGAGGGAAATTTCAAAGTTGACGAACTGGATAGAAAAGCACGACCGCCACTCTCCTTCCAAGAAAGGAAAGGGTTGGTATGCCTTGGGCCACTTTCAAACTATCATGCAAACAGCACACAATGCAACAAGCGCAGAAGCATTGGAGGGATCTTAATAAATGCAGCTTGGCCAAATTAACCTGGCCCTCTTATGATCGCATTCGGACCACTTCACTAATGAGGCTCGGGAGGCAAGACCTCTCAGCTATAGTGGGAGTGCTGACCGGACACTGTCTGATAGGGACGCATGCGACCGCTTAGGTCTTGAGACCAACGATTTTTGCGGAAGCTGTAAAAATCCGGACGATGAGGAAAGTGTACTACATCTCTTCTGTCACTGCCTATAGTCCAGTCAAAATAGACGAAAAACAGCAAAAATTGATTGATAACTGGAAAGTTGCTGAAAATTGGTACACACCTTAAAAACGTCATTATACATAAATTGTCGAGACTGACACGCGATCGGTTAGGAGGACATTTTTTTATTCAAGGTCAAAAGGTCAAAATGTCAGTTTTTTGCAAATCTCTCTTAAACGGTAAGTCTTATCATAAAACAGTGTTCACAAAGTTTGTAGATTAAGCGATTATCTACAAAAAAAGATATTACACATTTTCCCTACGAATTTCCATTCATGAGATATCGCCGTTTTAAAGATTTAAAGTACTCATATGCACTCATTCGCGACGTGCAGAGGTCATCAGACGTTTAATAAATCTTTTCTTGGCCTACGTGACTAATATTTTCAGGGGTGATTCCTGGATATATTTGGAGAAAAAGAATTTCTAGAGAGGGGCTATCCCCACTATCTATCTACTAACATACAGGGTGTTTACGAAAAAAAATTTAATGTTTTTAAAATTTACTTAAACATCAATTACTCCTAGACTAATTATCGTAAAGCAACAAAATTAGGCTCATCTTTTAGGTAAATGTGTATTCTTTAATTTGATATGAAGATCAAAAATTTGAGTGACTCCGTTTAGAAAATATGTAGGTAATACACATTTATGTTCAATATGACCTACGTCAAAGTATAAAGGCTACATTTTTTCATGACTGCCCCAAAAAAAGGAGGTTTACGTTTCACGTGGGTATGTGCGTTGTTTTGTCCCACCATAACTTCTAAACGCCTGAACGGATTTATATGGCTGGGGTGGTGTTAGAATCGTTTAATGAGTCTGAGTAACATAGGCAAGGTTAATTTTTGAAAAAACAATATGGCGGCCGTCAGACGCAATTTACGTCACACTCAATTTTTTTTCTGATTGGGTCAATATGGGTATCAAACGAAAGGTGAAATGGGCTGGGGTACCGGTAGTATCGTTTAATAAGTCCGAGTAACATAGGCAAGATTAATTTTTAAAATAACGATATGGCGGCCGTCAGACGCAATTTTCGTCAGACTCGATTTTTTTCTGATTGGGCTAGATAGAGCTGTTCTAGATCTAGGCTCTGAAATGTTTGCCAAGCTATTAGCTATTTGGATCCTTGTAAGGTTATTCGCGAGCCCCATGATAAAAAATCACTCAAAGAGTTAGATCGGCTCAGAAAGCTCGACCAATGGATTTTTCGCTCACTTGATCCATGCACTATTTTTGCCTAATCTATCGGCGTGGACATTGCCAAAATTTGCCCCAAGAAGTACAAACATAAATTTAATGCAATAAATTTAAATAAAAAAATGAGGATTTTTGAAAAACTATTTATACCTTATAGCAGTGGAGAGGAGAAATAATCATAATAAAGAAAAACCCAAAGGAACAACTGAAAAATCTAATAAATGGGTAATTTTGGGAATTTTCACTGTAGATTAGTTTCAATAGCTTCATGGCCTACCAATTGTTTGACATCTGCGTAAATGTGAAATTGTCATTAAAATTAGGGTTTTTGAGAAGTGAGAGAAGTTCACATTTTCACAGCTGTCAAACAATAGGTAGGCCATTGAGCTATGTGAACTTTTTAAATTGGTTTATATAAGATCTGTACTATTTAATGACATAGATTTTATATCTGTACATTCTGGGGCACAAGCCCATACAATTTTTGGCAATCTCTATTTAGCTGGAATAAATCAAACTTCGATAACTTTACTTTTGCATGAAAACTGTATCACAATAGTTGTAAGTCCAATAATAATGAGAAGTAAAATAAAATCACTTAATAAAAACTACATTGATTTACGAGTTATAATCACTAAAATAGTATAAAAAAAAACAAAATAATTAAAAAATTTAAAACACGACGCCTCTGTGACAAAAAATGAACTAAAAAGTCAAAAACAAGCTTTAGGTACTAATGTAAGACAGAAACAAGATATTAAGACATTTTTCTATATAAGATATTGTCTAGCTACTGTAGAAAATATTAACTTTAAAAAGTCATTTGGTTAAGTATCACACAACTATCCTATATTAGTAGAGGGAAATTGTCATGCGATAGTGATGTAGTTTGGAATTTAGTTTTTTTTCTTTACATATGTTAAGATAAAGCGAAAAAAAATTTCTGCAAAAATGTCCATTTTTGATGCATTTAGAGTGCATTGCTATGCTACACCATTTTTTTAATTTCTCCAGTTCTGTTTGTCGTAGAAAAATAAAACAAATTGAAAAATACTCGTGAATGAATAGACTAAGAACTGATTCGGTAGAAATACTTTAAAAATGAATCCCAACCTCAAAAAACCAAAATGTATGAAATTTTGTGTTATTTTTACTAAAAATGTCATAAATAACGGGAAAATAGTCGGATTTTCATAAAAATTAGAGAAAATGTGTATTTTGATGCTATAAATACGTGAAGCTTGATGTTTACGGCAACAATTGGTACTTTTCGAAAAACATGAAAATCATCGTGGGGTAAATTTTTTTTTAAGTTGTAGGTTTTTTTATGTATTGTGAGCATACGCAATACTTCGTTACTTTATTTAAAATTCCCATTTTAGGATTTTGAAAAACATAAAAAAATTCAATTTTCAATATTTTGCTTTTTTATCATAGTTGGCAAAAGGCTTTATCATAGTTTCGACTTTATTTATAAAAGCCCAGGCTATACTGCCATGCACCTGTAAAAACTTAAGAAGGGTCCTAACAAGTAAATGTTTATCACATCTGACAGCTAAGCTGCAACCGGAGCTATAAAGATCGTAGGACTAAGCAGAAATTAGTTTGGAGCAGAGAATTACTGAGACTCAGCAAAGATACTAGGTGACTTGGTCACGGTCACTGCACCTCAAATTACCCCCGTGCATGATTGGAAGGGGAAGGATCTGTGCTTCGAGGAGGACGAGCCTGCCCCCTGTGTTTCGTATACAGAATATGTCAATTCATATGCCTTACTGGTGGTATCTGATATTTACACACCTATGTACACGAGTAGAATAATATATAAACTATTTTCCAAATTGCCTTTCTTTAGTGAATGTTCTCAAAACTCCAAAAAATCATGTTATATCCCTATTAAACTCTTGCATCATTCTGTTGGTTGGTTACTATACGACCCATAACCATCTCCTTTTTTCCAAACGTAATTACATCCGTTTCCATAGTCATCGTACGATATATCCTCAACAATAACCCAAGCAAAACTTTTCTCCCATGACTAGAACAAAAACCTAAAAAACTTTCAAATATTGCGACACTGAAGCGAAGTATGATAGCAGCTCCGGGTATAATAGTTTGTCACCATTTGAAGTCGAGTACCCTTTTATGGTCCGTATATGCACAACAAAACTTCGAACTCTTGTCAGAATGTCAAAAAAAATATATTTAAGATTTTTGTTATTGTAAGTGCTGCTGGAAAGAAATTGAATGTATATGTGAAAATGGACATTGAATTCTTAATTAAATTTTAAAGTGTTTGTATCATCAAAATAATGCTTTGTTACCAATCAGCAAAGACAGAACTCTTGAAATTTATTTTAATATCATTGAAATTCATTCAGAAGCACTTCCAGCTGGATTTCAATTCGTTTCCAATTAATCTAGTTTTCCACAATTTCAGACTTATCCAGAAACCTTGACCAACCTCAGAGTCACCGTACAAACCCTGAAGACTTGAAACGGTTCGAATTCAATTTCCTATCATCGACTTAAAAGATCATCATGGGAGCTTGTGAACGATGATTCTAAGTGATGGAAACCTTTCCATTAGGAAACCTATTACTAATTACAATCACTCCATTTGTGGCTGGTGTTATGGAGTATACTCTGCCAACCATCGCTTTCCATATTCAACTGCACTTCGGATGGTGCAATGCAATGAATTTCTAATGGCCTCTTGTCTCCTTAGGGAAATTTCGGTTGTTTTTTAAATCGATAAGCTCAAAAACGTTCGTGGAATTGCTCGTTACCTGGTCCGCATGACCAGAGTTCTCCTATTCTGCAAATGGATCGACATTTATGAAATTGCTATAGAGCCACCAGAAGGGGCACAAATTAAGCAATTGTCCTTGGTCCTTCTAGTGCGAGAAACAATGTTAACCAAATGAAATTTATTATTTCACCACAAAATTTAAACAGGAATATCGACAATAATTAATCGAGTTTTGTTACGGTATTGCTATTTTGCTATCAATTTCCGATTAAATTTCAAGCTACTAAATATTTCAATTTGTATTGAACTTAATTAAAAAAAATTGCATTCAAATCTGATCGAAATCACCAAAATGAAATAGCACAAAAATGTATAGAGTCATTTAAGTGACGACCTAGATAGGAAGAGTTCGCTAGGGATGATGAGTTTGATAATGATGCTTGAGTTTAATTTGTATATGCTAATATTGTCAACTGGTCAGTTTAATTATCGTCTAACCATTGTTAAATAGGATGTTTTCAAATACTACCAGGGCAGATAACCCAAAGTGATTTGACGATATACATAGAATTCGCATAACTAACTCATCTAATTCCCAATTTCGTTTAAATTACAATTACTAGTGGCTTACCACTTCATTTGGAATACGCCACTTCAATACCTGTAATCCAAAAACGTTATTTTGGTGATAATTTGTGTTTTTATTATCTCGATGAAAATGAAAATAAACACGCTCATTTTACTCAAATGACCATTCTATATTATAAATGAGGGATAAATTAAGTGCAGGTGTTACCCAGCGGGGAAGAAGAGCGCTTCCACACTGCAGTTAACGCGCTTCTTTGGAAGCATGGAGTGCTTGCCTGTTCCATTCCACTTCATTGCCATTTTACATGGGGATGTCATCAGAAAGATGCGATCCCCCTTTCTTTGTGAAATGGAGCACCTTTTGTGAGTTTGTGAAATGGATGCAGCGGGAAGCACTTGGGATTATTGTTCTCTCTGGATATGCGAAGCTTTTAAGCTTTTGCTTTAAGTGAACCCAGCGGGAAATGGAATCATACCAAGAAGCATGACGGTAGCCTTTTTTGGAAGGCGAAAATGCCTTCCTTTTCGCATTCCGCTCCGTATCTTTTTTGTGCAGCCATGTCATTAGAAGGAATAAGTCGAAAAGCTCGAAAAGCTCATTCACCTTCCTCACGCATTCCCGGCAAGGTGTTTGTCATCTTTTATTTCTTCCAAGAAAGTACAATTTCTCAATTTCGGAAGCATATGCCCTATTAGCATGAAAATTTTATTAAAACGCAAAAACATACTTATCCATATTTCGTCCTTCCATCCTACTCTTGTGGAACTACGAATACGAACTCCTTGCTATAAGCTTCTTGAGGAAGGCCTTCAAACAAAGTTGAGAATGACTTATTTGTAGCCATAGGCACAGGAAAATCTTCCAAAATGCTTCTGAAGCGCGACCAGGAAGCACTTCCAATTTGATTCCAGAGGAAGCTGCTTCCACTTTTCCCGCTGGGAAGGGCAAAGGAAAAGAGCTAGGGAGAGAAAATATTTCATACCTAAACAGAAAGTGTCCTTCATAATCACTTGCGCAGACCGACGAAAACTGATCCAAATCCACAGCGAATTGCCACGTATACAGAGAAAAAAGATGAATTCGCAGCTTGCACCAAACCTACTTCCGATTGGTAATGCTCTGGAAGCGCATCACTAAAGCTTCCAGTGGAAGCACTTGCTTTATTTCCCGCTGGGTTGTGATTGCTCAGCCATAATTTCCTAAGATGTTATTTAACACGGCAATGGAAAGAGAATAGTCGATTTTGCCTTGACGTTAACGATTTCAATGAATCTCTTTATCTGGCGTAGTCCCTGTAGGCTGTAGGTTGACCCAGTACTTGAAGACTATTTCGTTCTCCGAAATGTGCAGAGCCGATCTTACGTGTCACATTGAGATACCACAAATCGCTTTTGGTTTAGTGATGTGCGATTCTGTATCGATTATAGCAAAAATCGATATTTCCGTCTTAAAAACTCGTGATTCTCCGATTTTTCCCCAGTCGATACGATTTTAGATAATCGATTCTTTGTTCAAGAATCGTAATCATCAATCGCAGCTTATTTTTGACCATATATCCGTCATCCTATACTGAACCAACAATGGTATCATATTACAAACCGCATTTATGTGCAGGACCGAACCGGCCCAAAGTACTAAAAACAAACAAAAAAAATCAGAATAAACGAGGACGTGACCGGCCCATTTCCGGTCTTTTTGTCTTGATTTTGGGGTGGGTTATAGCGGACTAAAACATTTCGGTGCAGCCATATAAACTGTCCATCCCATTTCCTCTCTCACCCTCTAATCTACAAACGAACGTTTTCAGCAGATTTTTGTTAGTTGGTTGTCGACCCGAGTGAAACTGGCCTTAAGCCGGCTCTACACGATGCTGTGAACACCCTTCAACGTGGGCGCTTGGTAAGACGTATCTTGTGGCAGATGCTCGAGCTACGAGCGACCAATGTCAAGCGTCCGACTTTCGGGTTTAGACACGTTCGGGCTATGATGGGTATCACTCCAACGTTCGAACCCAACATTCGAATCAAACGTTCACCGCAGACTACTGAGCGGGAATTTCGCAAGACTGTTAAAGCCCAAACAGATTGGCGCGGCGGAGATGGCGGCGTCCGCCCGTCAGAGAGTTTCCCATACATTTAATTTCTCCGCGCCGCCTGCCAACTCCGCCGTGCCAATATGTTTGGGCCTTGACTGTGATTTGGATGCCTTTATTTTTTGTAATTGTGAATTAAAAGTGATATATCTTTCTTTGTATTAATTTAATATTTTTGTAAATACTGTACTCGATTTTTATAAAATCGATTTTTAAGACAATTTTATCGAAAAATCGATTTCATTAAAACGGAAATTGATTCTGAGAATCGATTTTATATTTTGAAAATCGCACATCACTATTAAAGTTCAATTAATACTAAGCGCGCTCTTTTATACCTAGACAATTCGCTATATTGTTACGTTGCTGCCCTTAATGTCGTAATATTTCTTTCAGAATAACAGCGTTATTCCTAGCGAAGAAGTTAAGCACACGAATATAATATGAGACTGTTAAAGTTAGTTTGTTTGAAGGTAGCTAAACGCAGTTAGCGGTAAGGAATGGATGCGGCTTCAGCGATGGTTCGCTGAATCTATACAGAAGTGATTTTTAGACCATTTGTTGACATACGGCTCTGGCATATTGCGGCCCACTTTTACTAAAGAATACAACAAATTCAGCCTTTACCAAGACCAAAAAATGACCTGTCTCGGAGTAACAAGTGCTCTTTGTACAACCCGCACAGAAGCAATGAATTCTAGATCTGATCTATACATTATAGCCCTGCAGATCATCCCCATTTTATCGGCGAAGTGATGGAAATGAGATAACCGGTTGAAACTAATTGCAATCGATAGGTGATTGGAACATGCATCTACAGTTGATTTTGGCCGAAGTTGGGGCATTGCCAACATATAAAAAAATTATAAAAATGTATTTTTTTCGAATGCACTGTTTGAACGAAATTTACACTTTATCTCGCCATATCTCAGTTAATATTGCAGATATCGATTTCAAATTTTAACATAATCTCATAATCACATAATCACATCAACGTAGGTAATCTAACCACGATGGTATAGAACCATGGTATAGGTTTTTGCAGCATATTGTGGCTTTAATTTAGGAGTCTGCAGTCTTTTTCTCGTTAGTCAGATGAGAATTCCAAATGAGCTTACTAACTTTGATTATCGCCTGCCATTTAGCGATTCATTAGAAGATCCTAAGGTTGCAGTAAGATTCAGCTTTCCTTGCCTTGGAAAAAGTAGAAAAATCCTTATATAGTTTTTATGTGTCGTTCGAAAAATGCTACATTGCCTAGTAAGCTTAGTTTTGGAAAATAGAAGTGGGTAGGATACACTATAAAAAATTTCTGTGGTAATTTTACAAAAATAATACTGGAAGTTTTATTCACAAGCAGTTTTGTAAATTTGCAATATATATTATTAGGAATATTCCAATTCTACTTTACGTATTTTTACCAACTGTGTAGTAAAATATACATTATTTGTGCGATGTAAAAATACAATCAGTATTGGAACTTTCACTTCATAGTTTTGTAAATTTCCAAAACTTCTGTATATGCCCGCCCTCTCCCTATACATAAAATAGCATTTTGCTCACCATTCAAGACCGATTCGCAATTAAAGCTTCAAGCTACAAGCGTCAATCTACAAGCGTCAAGCTGCAAGCTACAAGTTTCAAACTACTAGTGTGAATCGGCCCTAAGCATAAAAAATTATCAAAAATTTTTTGGCAGTTACAAGAACTGCCCAGACCCTAACCGAAGTCAAAGGTCTGACCTTAACTTAAGAACAATCGGGTATTATATGCTTAGTATTCCATTGTTACCTGTGAATTATATCTATGAGAGGGAAAATTTACTGCAAATATAAGTTCTAAAATTACGCCTCTTACTGTAAAATTACAGTACAAAGTTCAGTACATATCATTGATAAATAATACTAAGAAATATTGTAATTTTCCTACACAAACGATTTAGAAAAATACACAACATTGTGTAAAATATACGTCACATTCATGTAATCAACATTTAAGTCATGCAGTATTGGAGATTCTCAATTTCTTTATGTGAAATTACAAAATTTATAGGAAAATTACAATAATTGTGTAGTAAATTAGTATTTCATACCGCGATTTGTAATTTTAGTATACATTTGGACTGTCAATTTACATATTTTTTTTACAGTGTAGGTTTAAGTGGAAGTTTAAACTCGCCCAGTCGTACGTTGTACTGCCATCTGCTACGTGGTTCATATCCTGGAGCGATGTCAGGTAGTAAGCTTAACCCAAAAGAGAGGAAAAGATTAGTGAGTTAGGTGGGATCAGGTGGGTGCTGTTAAAGGTCGCGGTTAGGTGGGGTTTGGGGATTGCTCGCCTAGATATCGCCGAACCTTACATTTGAAATCAAGGATGTTGTACGAGTTCCGAAATGCTGACTGAACTGAATCGAACTAGTGCGTGGGAGTGAGCTGATTCGGCTGGTCTTGTAATGCGGCATTGTAACCGTGCATGCGGCGCAACGGCGCTAATTTCAGTGGAACAGTTGCCAAGAAATAGCGAAACAATTTTGTCAAGGAGGCTACAATACTATGGAGATTCAATGAGTTTATGAGGAGCAAAACCTACCATTACCGATGAATTTGATGGCAGGGCTTTGTACATTGTCACGCAAAAATGAATTTTTAAAGGATAGCCCAGATAAACACATAATATTCGATACGGGGTCGAATGTAGGACCTGTCAAATCTGGCGGAGCAACTTTAATTTCGTAAGAAATCTCGTTCCTTTCGATGCTTGTTTGGACTCTTGGAATATGTAGTTTTTCCATCACAGTAATGTATAACTTTAAGGACCAAAAACATCAAAAAGTTAACCATTATTTGTAATTTTATCACAAATATCAACCAAGATTATTCCAGAAAAAATCTAGGTTTGAAGTTGAGATAATGTTTTACACCTCGTTTTGCAAGTGCCAAATTTCGAAATCTAAAGTATTCTAATATCAAACCTCACAACACTACCACCACTACTACTATTAACCGCGAACAATTAAAACGGGCAAAATGTTAATCAAATCATTTTTCAAAATGTTGTAAAAGCATTGCCAAGCGTAAAAATATTCATATTTTACAAGATTTGGTGTTGAAGTATTTTAAACATACCAACGAATGCGGGCAAAGGTAATGCTTGACTCTTGGTTAAAGGTAAACCTCGAACCTTGACTATCGGTTAAAGGTAAACTTCGGTTCTTGCAGCTTCAATTAAAAATGATGTTCCTGCCGATAGAGTTGGATAACAACTCGCTAAATAAAAGGCAAAGCCTGGCGTGTTCGTATCTAATATTGCCGAGAGCGTAAGGCCGGCCGCACTTTGGATACGAATTTGTATCGTACGTAAACGTACGTTATTGGACGTCCGAACTGAGCGCCCAAACTAGTCGCGTTTTTTTCCGTTGAAATGGCAGTAGTGACTGTGACCTGTGGCCTGTGACATCATCATAATGAATAATTTATATCTGCTTGATAATTCTTCGCTGATTCGAAGACTGCGGCGGTGGCGCAATAGCCATTGTAGAACCGAATGGGTCCGTGCAATTTATTTAAAAAGAGATGAATATGGCATACTCTCACCTTATCCTCCAAAGTGAAATTTCTAAGTCTAATACTAGATCCTAAACTCAACTGGAAGTCGAACATCGACGAAAGGGTAAAGAAAGCCTTTATAGATACGTTTGGCAAAAGATGGGGTCTTAAGCCAAAGATGGCCCTGTGGATGTAGACAGCTGTGGTACGCCCAATTCTCACGTATGGGTCGCTAGTATGGTAGCGAGCGCTGATCAGGACCTATAACGTCATAAAGTTTGGAAGGGTCCAGAGAACGGCAACAGTAGGAGCAACAGGGGCCATGAGAACATGCCTTACGAAAGCCCTCGACACGTTCGCACCTACTCCATCACCTAAAACATCTTGCCTCAAGAAGCGCCCTTAGACTGAGGGAATCCGTGGCCTAGACCTCAACACCCTACACAGACTACCTTCCCCCTACATTGACCTTTAGGAAGGACTTCTCCGTCGAACTACCCTCGAGAAGAGTGTGAAGAAACGGAGAAGTCCTGCGAAAGTTCGATACGATTATTCACCGTCGGCTCCAAGACGTCAGAGGGCGTCAAAGCAAGGGTTTATCTAGAGACCACTAACTTTTCTGAAGGCCTGCCAGACAATGAACTCAGAACCTACACAAGGATGTAGTATTGGAATTTTCATATACAGTCAAGCCTCTAAAAAACTCTGGATTCAGGAATGATGCGCTCGACGCAAGTGGAACGATGTAGAGCTGAGACATGGTACAACAATACAAGGTAAGCTCATAATGAAAAGCTCTGCGTTTACCCTTTTTACATTAGAAAACATCTGAGTGGCGTCACGGGAAAGCTTTTTTCCCTTGTGAGCTAAGACCTGAGTAAAGTCACGCGACCTTTATGAGTTAACCTTGTAATTATTAGCTGCGTTCCAAAATTCGAGCAAAGTTCTCGCAAGCAGTTGGCTTCTCTCTCTACTCATGCCTTTGTTGAGAAGTAGGAACGGGTAGGCCATTGCTTGCGAGAACTTTGCTCGAATTTTGGAACGCAGCTATTGTACCATGAGCTGAGCTAGATAGGCTTGGTAGAAAGCACAACGTGACTCTAGTGTGGGTTCACGGTCAAAGGAACATAGATGGGAACGAGAAAGCCGATTATCTAGCCAAGCAAGGAGTTTCTCTCCGGTGCTCGGATGAGATTGTCGGCAGCCCAGTAGGCGTAGTCAAAAACGCTATTTTTGACTACAACCTGCTGCTATCCAACCAAAAGTGGCGAGCCCTGGAGACCTGCAATATCTCTAGGGCGACTTGGCCGACTTATAACAAAGAAAATAACAATGGGCCCCTTAAACAGACCCTGATCCGATATTGCCAGAATGACCGCAATCATCACAGGACATTGTCCCACAGGGAGACCACGTGACCAAGTTGCGCATCCCTTTCAACGTCTGTTGTCGTAACTGCGGGGAGACGAACGAGAGAGAAACACTTGTTCACTTCCTGTGTAAATCGCCGGCTTTGGCTAAAGCCAGGCAGCGCACACTAGGCAGTTAAGGTTTGGAAGACTTAAAAGAGATCTCCAGACTAGAGATCAGGTCACTTCCTAAATTCCACAGGATGGCTTTAGGCATCCGTCACCCGACCAAACAACCACTGAACACCAGGTACGCGAGTTGTGGGAAAAAAACGGCGCGCCAAGCCCTAATTGGGCCTTCGGTCGCACTGGAGGCAGCCCTTCACCGACCTACATGGGCTAAGCATGAACTAAGTTTCTAGGAGTCTGGATAAACTCTGGAACAGTATGTCAGGGCAAAAAGTTTGCGTATATTTTTATCCAAAAGTTAAGCAGATTTTTTCCGGAGCATACAGGTAAAAGGTTATTGACTTTGAGACACCTCTACAGTTCTAGAGTGCTGTAGAAAACTCGGTCTGATAAGTGGTGACGGGAGAACCAAATAAGTGATAAAACTAAAGAAGAATTCTTGGCTAACAGATGTGCTAGCAAATCCGCTTTTCGTTTGCTTTCTGTTATTACATCCCCGTTCCCCAAATTTCCCATTAATCCATCTATTCGGCCTAGGCTTTGTGGATTTGGTAGAATGAGGAATGAATTAACATGAGCATGAGCTTATGCATGAGCTTCGTAGCGTGTTATTGGCCTTGGCTTCCTATAACGACGTCCTCTTCCAGAATTTCCGCTCTTTGGCTTGGTGTATCCAATTTTTAAATCTTGAATGTATTTTCAACAATATTGGAGTGTACAAGCAAGTTACGCTGCTCAAATTTAAATATAGCGAGGATTGCATCTTGATGTAGTATGTTACAGAGTTGAGTTGAGTTTATTTGAAAACTAAAAGTAAACAGATGATACTATTTTAAGTGAACTATGAGAATGCTTTCTTAAAATTGGCGATTTAATTTATGAAGGTTTCCTAGCAACCCTTACAAAATTTTACATAGGGTTAAACAAGCCTTCAGAATGTTAATCTCTTCCAGGCCGTTGTTTACGTTTACGTTGTTTAGGGAGGCTTACAATCCTTGCTGTTAGTAGAGAGTGTGTTTGTTGGGCCTAAGAATTAATTTCACGGCAAACTTAATATAAAACAATTATGATGTAGTAAAAAGGTCTTCGCTACTTGGTCGTCGGACAATATTTCAAAAGACCATCCGCTATACGAAAAGATTCGATCCTTTTTCCTGGAAACAATGGAATTATTTTGTGAAAATATAACATTTTCTCATTACCCCACTCCCAGAAACTTGGGAGTATTATATTCTTCTGGAATTAAATTTTTCCTTCTGTAGCCTTCAATTCGTAGACATTAATTTTGATTCGACTTTAAGCAGGAAAAAATGCTAACGGAAACGAACAGGACTCCCAAGCACAAATGCCTGGAGGAGCAGGAAGAGAGCACCGTTTCCACTTATCTTCGGACGTAGTTCGTCCCTCGATGCCCGGAAAAGCTTCGTAAATGGTTCGTTATGAGCTTCATTCAGGCGAATCGGGCTTGCCCTCGTGTATGAAGGATCAACTGGACCTAACGGTGGTGGAAAAAATGAAGTTAAAGATATCCTGAATTCTGGCACATTTTACCCCTGTGATTTCTGCCCTCGGATTAAGGAGCAAATGTGTGGGACTTAACTAAGACGGCTGTTATTGGCCCTTGGGAGTAGTTGTGAATGTATTATTGAGGGCTGAGATGGCCATTTTGGAGGGCAATAAATTTTCAGTCATAATGAAAATTGGCCTTTCGTTAAATGATGGCAGATGGTGGATTTCATGATAGATTTGAAAATTACATAAGTTTCCTTCAAGTCATAAATAATTTGTTTATTTTCCAAAATAATTCAAAGTTTCCGCTTTTATGGTCGGTCATATTTTTTTCGAATATTGATAATTTCTTATTGTGTCAATGTGGCATATTCCTGCGTTCAGTACCTTTAAGGTTTTTGGCTTGACATTAACGAAATTAGTGTAATTATTTAAATTCATTTACACGTGTACGCGATGATGGCGTGATGTGTTTCACTTAAGGGTTTACACCATCCTGAGCCATTAAAGAAATCGTTTTTTGTTGTGTATGTGTGGGTGTATGCCAAGAATCACGAAAAAATTTCAATTCAATCTGATAAGACATACGAAGTAAGGAGCGGCACGTAGCAAACGCCACCTTGACGGGTTAAAAAAATCGATTTTCTTTTTTTGATTTTTTTTCTTTGTATAAATTGATTCCTTGAAATGACAAGAATCGCGGAAGAAGTTTCAATTCAATCTGATGAGAAATGTGGTATTTTGTGAGTGGGGGAGGTTACAGAACCTTGATAGATTAATGCAATTGACGGATTTGAAGAAAAAAAACGATGACTTTCATTGAAGTTAAATAACTTTTGTGAAGAAGCATGAATTAAACATAAATTCTGTGTTTTTGGGACACAAAAATCAATGATGACTAAATATATTTCGCCGAAACATTTCAATCATTTCAATTTATAAAGAATCAATCAGAAGAAGGGCATTTTGCAAGAATTTTATTAAGGACTTTAAACTTTTATTTGCAAAATTTAAAACTAACGACAGAACAACTACTACTACAACTACTAAGTTGCAGGAACTCATTCTCTTTGGGGGTCCAAGAAATCCCCATTGCTTTACCGACTCACTCACCAAGTTGGCACTATTATCGCTGAAGTTTTCCTCCAAAATAGTCGCAGGGTGCTTTGACATGACATACTCCAGAGCTTGGCCAGGAAAAATAGGGTCTCGCTCTGTTGGGTCCCCGGACACTGGGGTATCGAGAAATGGGTCCCCGGACACTGGGGGACGAGAATGCGGACAAGCTCACGAGGAGGGGTCTGAGACGGTACTCCAGGACCCAAAATCGTTCTGTGACATCTCATGGTCCACCTTGGTGGTATATAGAGAACTGGGTTAAGGGTCTGAATCTAACTTATTGGATATCGGTCCCAGCTGATAAGACCCTTTGCCTTAAGAGGCGTTATCACTCTAAACAGGGCGGGCTTTAGGCTGTTGGTGGGATATCTGACTGACCACTGCCTGCTTGACGTTCAGAAAGCGGGCGGCTTTAACTTTTTGGGTTTGAATCTATTTTCGCGGCACCCTCTGACCTGGGGCCCGGGCAATTTGTTGGTGTTCACCATATGGTTTGCTCCATACTCACTTAAAAATAATTATAATAATAAAGTCGTTTGCCATCTGCTACAACATGCGCCTCCATTTTTGCAGTATGTCTATTTGCTTTACTTTTTGTGAAATAGCTTTTCGTTTAAGCCTTTTAAAAACTTACTAAACATATCGTCGGGTCAATGCAATAGTCACGAAACTGAAATTTTGCTATTTTGAACTAACATAGTACAAAAATTCGAAAAAAAATAATACAATTAAAATAACTTTTAGTTATTTCCTAAAAAAATTCAAATTGAATCCCGTAGATTCCCATAAAAATTTAGATCCGTAACTTTGGCAGAAAATAATATGACTTTTTTGCATTTTTGCAAATTCAGTTTCGTGACTATTGCATTGACACGACGATATAGTACAGCGTCCAGAGTACAAAACTCATTAAAGCTGCAAAAAAAATTGTAAGTTAATGAAATTTGGAATGGTGGGAGTTTAGCAATAGGAGAAAAGGTAACCGTTGGGTTCCGGGCCGTACTTTGTGAAAATCAAGAGAAAACTCGATTGAACGGATTTTCCGACGGTTTCCGGCAGTAACTCGGGACAAAAGTCAAAATTTTAAAAATGTCAAGAGAACAAAAATAAGCTATGGAAATTTTCGACAAAAAAGGTCCTATAAGCTGAAAATGGAGGATAAAGAAAAAAATTATGAAAAATTATTTCCAACTAGTTGGGACCTGGCGCACCTAGCTGTACCCATAAGCCAATAGTCCTAACTATAATAGCCTTAAGACGTCTTAAGATTTCTCGTCAAATTCTCTTAAGGCTGGCTAATTTTTTTGTCAAAATGTAATGAATCTTAGGCTCAGCTATAATTGCATTAAGACGTTTTTGACATTTGTAAAAAGTAATCAAAATTCAAGGACCAAATATTCCATTATTCAATATCTTTTTAACACAGATTTTAATTTCAAATAATATTTTTTATTATGTTCTCACTAATACTTTAATTTTCGTAAAACACCAAATTAAATAGTAATCGCTAAGGTCAATTTCTTGAAGATTCTTTAAGATTCTACGGTCCTGATCGTAGCCTTAAGACTTAACGAAAGTTTGTAAAAGAGAACGAAAGATCGTCTTAAGGCCATTGTAGTTGGTAGTTCTAGTCCCCATAGAAGCGTACACTACCTTAAGCTGCCTTAAGACAACGTAAGACGATTATAGTTAGGGCTAATAGTAGCTTCCGTTTATTTTGCAGTTGAGGTGATATAAATTTTAATATTTAGTAGGAGATTTTAAAAACGACAATTTTTTCGAATTTTTGATTTCAAATAACAAAATAGTAGAGGGAAATTAAACAAAAAAAAGCGAAGTTATGATGTAGTTGGGAAGTTGGATTTTTTTGTTTTTTTCTTTACATATATGTTAAGATAAAGCGAAAAAAAAAATTTCTGCAAAATCGGTCCTGTGCTGCACGAGAAAATTGCATAAATGTCCATTTTTGATGCATTTTGAGTGCATTGCTACGCTATTTTTTTAATTTCTCCAGTTCTGTTGGTCGTAGAACAATAAAACAAATTGGAAAATACTCGTAAATGAATAGACTATCGAACTGATTCGGTATAAATACTTTAAAAATGAATCCTAACCTCAAAAAACCAAAATGTATGAAATTTTGTTATATTTTACTAAAAATGGGAAAAATGTCGGATTTTGATAAAAATTGGAGAAAACATGTACTTTGATGCTATAAATACGTGGGTGAAATTTCAAAAAAAAATTTCGCTTTTTACGACAAAAATTGGTTCTTTTCGAAAAAATTTAAAATTGCCGCCATTTTATGCCAAATCAACGTACGGCAAAATATTTTTTTTTAATTTGTAGGTTTTTTATGTACTTTCTTGTGAGCATACGCAATACTTCGTTACTTTGTTTGAAATGCCCATTTTAGGCCTTTGAAAACACTAAAAAAATTCAATTTTCAATTTTTTGCCTTTTGCTTATAGTTAGAGAGACGGCGACAAAAAAGGCTCATAACTACAAAATGGACGTTGAGCATATTTTTCTATAGTTCGAGCCCCCCTCTCAAAATCCGTCTTGTCGAGTAGGGGTCTGGCGCGGTGCGGTGAGCGACTACGGCGTTTTTTCCAGATTTGCCCTAGCGATTTCAAAAAATTTCTACCATTTGGGTGAAAATGACTGGAGGGCATCTGGGACACCCCCAGATTACGGGAAAAATATTTTCCTCCAAATTGCTCGGTGCAAAGACCCCTTCCAGAAGCTCCAAAAAATGGCGAAAAAAATTAAAATAAAAAAATTAAAAAAATTTGAAAATTTGAAGTTGAAACCCAATAGGGGGGATCAAGTTTGTTGCAAAGAATACAGAAAAAAAAATTTTTGCTCCATGTGTCAGCATTGCCATATAAAAAATTTTCAAATTTTAAATTTTCAAAAATTCAAAAAATAATTACAAAATGGATGAAAATTTGCCTGTGGGTTCTTTACTACCTATAGAATGTGGAAAAATTATTTTCCTCCAAATTTCTTACTGCCAGAGCGCAATCATCCAAAAAATCCTCAGAATGGTCACGAACGCTGAAAAGTTTCGGATCAGCGGGTTTTATCTGGAAAGTGGAAAGTGTCATTGCAACCGAAGTTGAGATTATTATTTTTAATGTTGAAAAGCAGTTTCTCCTTCGATTTGTTGCCTGTAAAGTGACAACTCTGCCTTTGGCAGCAGTGGAAGGCGCTGAGCTCAACACCCTTCAATCCGATCGCTGGTATTGAAATACGTCACCATTCTGTATCTAAAAATCGACAGAGCCAATTGCAACCAAACTTTGCATTATTGTTGTTGCCATCAATAAGCGTTCTTCCCCGATTCAGTGACTATAATACGAAACCAGTGACCTGGGTAGCAGGAAAATACGCCGAGTACAAGTCTGGTCAGTACGATCGTTCGGATTTCGTGATCGCCATTCTGTATCTCATAAAACAGGGAGTCGATTGCAACCAAACTTGAGATTATTACGCTCAATGTTGCAAAGTAGATTTCTCCTTCAATTTGGTGCCTATACTGTGGCAACTCTGTCTTTGGCGAGGGGTCTTGCACTTGCAAGTCAGCGATGATTATCAGGGATTACCAGTGAATATCAATTGATTTATCATTGTTGTTAGTCGTGGTGGACTGACTCCGAAACATCATGGCAGGTTCTTCTCCGATTCTCAGCAATACGAGCGCTGGAAAGTGCATGATCCTCATTCCCGATCCGAAACCTGAATCAACTGAATTCAACCGAATTTTAATCCAACATTTCGGGAGGTAATAACCAGATGCTCTTCATATTAAAAGCACTGTCAATTCGAAACTTTAAAAGACAAGTCGGAGAATAACACCCAAGTGCTTTTTTTAAAAAAAGAGATAATTTCTTGTCCACCGACACGTGCACATGGCCTGCCTTTCAATTTTCTCCTCTGTTTTAAATATTAAACATATAAAAATGTATACTTACCAGTAGTTATTCATAAAATTTTTCCATGGGTTCGGGACCACTTCAGTCCATTTTTACATCAATTAAGAATAAATATTGTTTTTTTTTAATTTTTAAAATAGAGACCAAGAAGTTCATAAAACTTGCAACTATGTAATTCTCTTGTCAAAAAAGCGGGAGAACTCTGGGATCAAGCGCCAATGCAATAACGGGGTTTTTTGTTATTTAACATATTTTAGCAAGACGCATTTTGGAGGAAAACTTTATTTTTGGATAAAATACATTGTAACGAATCATTTGACACCGGTTTTTTGTATGTGGCTGAAATTTTTTGAAATTTCGGAGTTTCGGGCGGATTTATTGAACCGCGGGTGAAGGCACCGAGCAATTTGGAGGAAAATATTTTTCCCGTAATCTGGGGGTGTCCCAGATGCCCTCCAGTCATTTTCACCCAAATGGTAGAAATTTTTTGAAATCGCTAGGGCAAATCTGGAAAAAACGCCGTAGTCGCTCACCGCACCGCGCCAGACCCCTACTCGACAAGACGGATTTTGAGAGGGGGACTCGAACTATAGAAAAATATGCTCAACGTCCATTTTGTAGTTATGAGCCTTTTTTGTCGCCGTCTCTCTAACTATTACTATGAAAAACTACTTGCCAACTATGAAAAAAAAGGCAAAAAATTGAAAAATTGAAATTTTTTAGTGTTTTCAAAGGCCTAAAATGGGCATTTCAAATAAAGTAACGAAGTATTGCGTATGCTCACAAGAAAGTACATAAAAAACCTACAAATTAAAAAAAAATATTTTGCCATACGTTGATTTGGCATAAAATGGCGGCAATTTTAATTTTTTTTCGAAAACTGCCAGTTTTTGCCGTAAATTTTTTTTTTAAATTTCAACCACGTATTTATAGCATCAAAGTACACCTTTTCTCCAATTTTTATCAAAATCCAACTTTTTCCCGTTATTTATTGCATTTTTAGTAAAATAAAACAAAATTTCATACACTTTGGTTTTTTGAGGTTAGGATTCATTTTTAAAGTATTTATACCGAATCAGTTCGATAGTCTATTCATTTACGAGTATTTTCCAATTTTTTTTATCGTTCTACAACCAACAGAACTGGAGAAATTAAAAAAATATCGTAGCAATGCACTCAAAATGCATCAAAAATGTACATTTATGCAATTTTCTCGTGCAGCACAGGACCGATTTTGCAGAAATTTTTTTTTTCGCTTTATCTTAACATACGTAAAGAAAAAAACCAAAAAATTCAACTTCCCAACTACATCATAACTTCGCTTTTTTTTGTTTAATTTCCCTCTACTATGTATGACATTGTAATTTCTACCAAGCAATCGTTTGAGAACTTTGTAATACTTCGACAAGATAGCTTTGTTTCGATATGTTGGAAATGTGTTAGGTCAAGCGGCAATTTCAAAGTTGCATGTGCACTTCGACCACCTCTAGCAATATAGCCGCGATTCCCTAAAAGGCTACCTACAGCTAAGTCAATGATGTGGCTGCTCCTCACACATTCGCCAAGATCAAGTAATAAGTTACGTGCCACCCAAAGCGTATAAAAAGAAAAGTCTTCCTGCCTTTGTCGGTTATTTTACTATACTTAGGGCCTGTTTCACCACTTGCTGATTAAGTTCCTGATAGCCTATTCAGAACTTATCTGCAAGATAAACTACAAATTTTGGTTTCACAGGTCTTGGATAGAAATATCTTGCAGATAAAGTTGCTGGTAACTTATCAGCCGATTCTACTGCCTGTTAAAAGTTTTATCTGGAAGATAATAAAAAAATGTTGCAAGTAGCGGGCATAGAGATAGTTTTAGAAAATTTTTTGGTATAATAATACTCCATAATAATACTGCATTTTTACGTTAAAAATCGTAGACTGCGGTCACAAAAGGGTTCCAGATGGATTTATTTGAATTCTTAGAAGACGAATTTGATGAATATTACGAACATATTACGCGACCTCGCAGGAACCGAGTTTTGCCCAAATTATTTTTAATCACTCCATTTTAGGATTTGATTCCCCTTACCAATTTGCCGGGGGTGAGTTTTCGAAATGACAACTTCAGCTATGGTTAGCTTGGGGAGGGTGCAAATGTTCAAAAATGTCTGCCACTAGTATTTAACGGTTATTAGATTAGTAGAACCTATATACGCAGCGACGGAATTTTTTTTCAATTTTAACCCCTTTTTTACCCCCCAACCCCTCTATCTACAAAAGGGTCCATTCTCCGGGCTAGCGAGTGTGCCTACGTTCTTAACTGCGTATCACACTATGTATATACGAAATATCAGATTTAAGAAAATTACGAAGGTCTGGCGGGCCTGGGCTCTCGCGAACTATTACTATACGACTATAGTGGAAATATTTGTTACTCCAACAATTTTTTCTGCTCATGAGAAGCATTTTTTTTAATAACGACAACTAAATATATTTATTTGATGCCGTATTTAACTAAAAATTTTAGTAATATTTTGGTTGTGGTAACTAAAAATGTCTTTCAGTGATTTGATTTTCAGTAACTTTGCAAATCCACCTATGCAACGATTGCTTATAACTCTCCGATATTTTTTAATTGGGACTCCAAATTAAATCGTGGACGTAGTTGCCAGATTGCCTTGATCATGTCATAAACAAACAATTTTTAATAACTCCCGTATTAAGCAAAGATTGAGTGACCCTGCTAAATTAAGTGGCAGATATATTTATCTGCCAGTTAGTTTATCAGGGAGTTCGATGGTGAAACTGAAAAAACATATGAGCAATCTTTATCTGTTAGATACTGTTATAAGGCAGATAACTATCTGAAACTTTATCAGCAAGCGGTGAAACAGGCCCTTACTTTTGTTATGCGGTTAATGTACTCTTATTTTCAGTCACGAACTTCTCTAAAGCCTGAATAGCATAATTGAGGAGCAAGCATGCAAAACGCGTTAAATCCATTTTTGACACTTTGAGAGTCTGATGCAGTTTTTATATATTCGGACTGAGATAAATCCAATGGCGATGTCAGAATCGAGCTAAACGCATTAAAACCTAGTGAAATTCTCGTTTAAAAACTCGCAAATGAAGCATAATGGGTTAAATCTAAAAGAAAAATCGAACTCGAGCAAAACGTGATAAACCCTTAGCTTACTAGATGGCAGCGATTTTTTCTACTTGTAAGTACTATCGAGCAGGCCCGCCACATAGGGAAGCCAACAGGGACGAATTGCCCCGGGCCCCAAGCCAGAGGGGGCCCCGAGAATAGAATAGATTTAAACCCAAAAAATGAAAACCCCATAATCCCTACTATATACTAATCGTCTAGGGGCCGCGAATTTAGCATGAAACCCAACTAGTTGGGTTGTGGGTTTGTCCCTTTTGGTCCACACGATAAACTTCCCAGTATGATGAATGCTTAATAAAGGGCTCAACCGAATGTTATGAAATTTTTTTCAGAGCATGTTTTCGTTAATATGCTTCGCTCGGCACCTCAAAGAAGACGATATCATTTTTGGTTTGTGCGATAGTATGCAGATACAAAAATCACGTACCTCGTTTAAACAGAAAAAAACGGCTCCATCGGGTTTTATGAAAATCTTTTCAGATCATATTTCTGTTAATACGCTTCGAACGATACTTTAACGAAGTCATTACACATACGTACGCACGCTTACACACTCATACTCATTACGTTAAAAATTATGATTTCGATTTTCTGACCGATAACAATAACTTCCCTATAAACTGGGAAGTGAAAAAGGTCAAAACCACCATGTCTCTGCGTTCTAATTGTTACAGTAACCTAGAGCCTGAAACCCTAGCATGCAGCACTCTAAAATATATGTTATGTTTGTATGGATATTGATTCTTCTACTTTAAATAGTAAACACTATTTTTCTTGCTTTCATTTCCGCAAAGTTGTCGATGACATCATCATAGTCTATATTTTTTGCCAGCTCTCGTTCCATTGATAATATCATGCAATGACTTAAAGGTCTTAAATAATTTTTTATCATTTTTAATTTATTGAAACCGCATTCACCGATTGCAATACCAATAGGTATCATAATAAAAAGACGTATAAGCAAATCCATAATTGAGGAAAAATAGATTGAAGACCTTCATCATCGATTACATTGGGACATTTGGCTTGTTCTTAGGTAGTGCGAGTTCGGAAACGCAGGACTGGAGTCATTCTGCAGTATTCAGCAATTGAAAGTCTGTAGCTGAATATTGCACAATGGCTCTTTACTACTACAAGCTCGAATCGTTCGGTATCTAATATTTAATGCTCTGGCTGAACTTATTCTTACCACAATTTTTAATCAAATATTTTTTTGGGATTTCAATATCTTTAAAGAGACCCCAAAAATACTGTAGCCCCTGGCCCGCAAGGTTATGTGGCGGGCCTGCTTGCGAGTACTTCACAAATGGAACACGATTTTTGACAATTACCAGTAAAATATAACATGCAATCGCGAAATCCCACGTTCTACACGTGGTCCGAAGACCAAGCTGGACGAGCGTCTGTACAGATAGGCTCAGCACTTTTAAACCACTTAGGTTCTTTGGATCTAGATGGTACATAAAAGGTACGATTATTTTGCGATGGCTGTGGAGGCCAAAACAAAAATTTCCATATAATTCACGAAACTTTTATTATGATTGCCTTGATGAAATCCATTTCAATCAATCAAAACGGGATAAATCCAAAACAAATGTGCGTCAAAACGGCCCACACTTTTTTTTCAAAAATTAGTAGTAATATAACCTCAACACCTTCTACAACATTGGTTTACAAAAATATTTCTATTTGATACGGACCTGTAGTTTTTACATTTTTGCGATTTACTCAAAACTAGTTTAAGTGGATTTATCGCGTTTTGCATGCTTGCTCCTCAGTTCGCCTCCTTAAGGTACAGTGTTTTCCCTAAATCTTGTAGTCTGTTTACCTATGGCTAGCCATACTCCTTGATAGCACGTCTACCTAACGCCATGGCAGCTTCCACAATGACATATAAACATTTATTGAAACCTCTCTCTTGTGTTTGAGTTGGTAACTCCTGGTCTAACTGTTAGTTTTAATAAGATGAAGATATGGACGATTTGGGTCTTTTTAATCCTTTTATTGTTATTTTCCTGTTAATAACAAACTTTGGCCTATTTGAAGTTGTAAATTTCAGAAGAGGTTACTTTTTATGAAACATAAGCATGCATCGAAATGACCACTCGAAAGATTTTCTGTGAGCCTAAGTCTTTTTACAGATCAATCCTCAGTACGTTTTTTTTACGAAAGGCGCACCATTTCGACAGATTTCGAAAGAAAACTGATATATTTGCCCAGCAGTCTCTAATATCCTCGACACACGGCAATCAAAATATGACGAAAATTCCTAATTTATGACGAACGCCCTTACGGGGTGACACACTTTAAAATACCTCATTATATTACGACAGTTGTGTTGTAGTGAAAATGTCAGAGAACGAAAAATAGAAAAAAATTATATCTTTGGTACGTTGTTGCCCCAATGGAAGGGAAACAAGTAATATTTAATTTTTTAATATGGAAAAAAATTGAAATAAAACGCCTAAAAGCGGGCTTTTTAACATGATCTATCGTTCGAAAGATGGCTCTCTTTTGAGATTTCGTACTAGATTAACCAAAATTTGCCTAATCGGTTTTCCTAATTGATGAGGTTGATATTGCTAATTAATGATGAATTTTCGTCATAAATGCGTGCGTGTGTCGAGGCTATAACTCATACAAACTTCCAAATGGTAAAGTTTTCATCATAGCGTCATAATAATCATTTGATGTGGAATGGTTATCTCCCCTTTCATGACACGGCATGATAGAATCCGTCCACGCGCGTCATTACGTTCCTGGGTGCCGTACTTCAAAAAAGATAAAGCTCCATCTCCTACAATAGGAACAACAGATAATTTTAATAGAACACACTTCTGGCTGTCGCTCACTTTACCATCAGGCAGAAACAGAAACATCCACTTTTCAGTGGCAAGAGAACGGATATAGTTGACGCCATTGTTCTTGCACACAGAGATCGCCACAAAAAGAGACGCCAAAAAAGGCGCAGAGAATACGATTTTCCACACAAACGTATTGTAGTGTCCTAATTTAACTCCTTAATGATGGAATTTAAAAACAGCTGTCCGTGCCGTTATAGGAATGCACTGTCGAAATTTCACCCCTTTAGGTCAAGCGGTCTGGTAGTCAGTCATGGAACTGTTTTATTGTACGTATGTATAGATGTGATGCTGCTATATATAAAATAGGTACTGTATACACGAAACCATTGCGATAAACTTAATGTGATATTGTGCGAATTTCACTGAAGCTTCAACAAAATTCGTCATCAGGCGGGTTTTTATTGAGGGCAAAATTGGAGATGGACTTACTATGCGACATTAAATACAGACAATGTCGATTGTTTCAATAAAAACATTAATTTTATTCTGTTGAAAATGTTTACAATGTTCGCTCTTAATAAACAATAACTTTAAAATCTGAAAGCTTCCTAGGAAGACGGATTCTTCCTTTTAGTCATAATCGTTAAATGAGATTTACTACTATTGAATGTTTTCACGACCACTGAATCTCATTTTTAGTACGAACGCCGTACTTCTTAATTATATAAACCCCTTTCTCATGGTTGGCAATTTCAATTTAATATTCAAATCAAAAGGGATGAATTGCAACATATGCATGAGTAAGGTCCCATGTAAGCTCAAATGAGAGGCTTTGTTCTATACGGAAATGCCATTTAGTTCTGCACTAGTGACGACAATAAAAGCAGAAGGATTAATAGTTTCAAAGATTCAACAAAGATTAATAATCGTGTGATTCCTTACAAATAGAATTTGTGCAATATACACCTATTCACTGAAATCAGTTTGGCCACCATGGCAGCACATAATAACTAATCCGAAATGGCTTCATGAAGCTGGTTATCACGTTGTGCAAGAACAATGATGGCATGAGAAAATCCCATTTCCCTTGGATTTTAATATGCGAAACAAAAGTGGTCATTAAAATTCATCCTTGCACCCCGTTTGCATCTGGCAATGTGTTTTCAGCACGGAGTACATAGGTCATGTTAGACCTTCATAGGCGCAATAAAAATGCAACAAACTATATGTATGTCCATTGCGATTCACTTACAGATAGCCGAAAGCCGTTATAGAGTAGCTGGAGTAGCAGTGTCATATCCTCGATAACTACTTTGTGCTGCAGAGCATATTCAGTATGAAAAATACTTCCACTGTCATGGAAGCTGTCTTGTCTTTATGACCAGTAAAAGGATAAGAGCTTCATGATGACCTATAAATGTTGATATATGGACATTGCTGGACCCTAAAATATTGCCAGATGAAGCTAGTCGTCCTCTGTACGATGACCGTTTTATCATTTTCCAATGGACACATGTCCTGTGAAATTGCTCTTTTCACTTCGGCAGGTGTTTTTCTTTTTGTTGTAGATCCTGAAAAAACAGAGAAGCTATACCGAACCCAAGGGACCCTTTTACATTTTTATCGATGTCGAATCGTTCAAGTTTAGAATGGGAAAGATAAATATTAGGCGATGTCGATGCTTTGTTATGGACTTTTTTGAGTGTGTTGACTGGGATCGGAAAAAGGTTTTTTAATGTTTATGTTAAAAATTTTATGTTTGCTGAGATATCAGCGGTTGGCAGTTGGTCAGGTTAAAAAACATTAGTTCCTTCAGTGATATCAGCACAATTATGAAGTGTTTTTTTACTTACATCTCAGGGTTTTTCTTTATCATAGTGGCTGTGTATCATATATTCATTGGACTCAATAATGTTTGTCCAACTAAACGAAAAAGACGAAGTGGTTTAGTTTTTCATGAAAATAATATTAAAGAGCGTTGCACGAAGATCCGAAAATTTAATTTTGACTCCATTTCTGATGATGGTTTGACAGTCAACCCATTATTCCAAGAGTCGGGGCTGAGACAGCGTAGCGTATTCATGGGATTCACTTCGTTTCAGAAGGCATAACATTCTATCGAAGCGCCGATGGTTATGACACTGGCTAAGGCTTACAATTTTATTTGAAGATAGAATACAAACATTTTTGTGAGCCTCAAGTGAATTTCTGTTCTGTGATGTGCCAAATTTTTTAATATTCTTCCCCAAATTCTCGCACCAAGTGACAACTAAGATCGATATCACGTATCTGGGTATACTTTAGTAAACGGTCTCTCCGCTTATAGGGAAGTTGCCATATTTATTAAGAAAGAATAGCGTTTTATAAGATAGAAAACAGTAGATCAGTGAAATCATTGTTGCGGAAGATTCCAACGTTCACAATGTAAATTGGCTGAATTACTCGAATGGCACCAGTGTTTCTGGCAAAGACGCCTAGCTTTTGGGAGAGATTAATTGCCAAATTATTATTCTGTAGACCAGAGGTCCCACCTCCTCGATCTCTTCTGTACTTCTCACCCAACGCGGTACTACGTCAAAATTGATTAACCTCTTCGCAAGTCGAACCACTGACAAGTCAGAACTAATTTACCATACAATTCTTCTACCCCAACCAACCCTACTCTTGAGGAGAACTATCTGGCATTATTCGTTCGGCCTTTTTCGTTTCTTTGGAGCTGCTAATTGAGATGCGTGCTACCGGAGCAGTAACTTTGCCGTAAACCGAAAACCGTTTCACTTAATCGCTAATTTACCTCATCTTTGGCTAAACCTCTACATAAACTCTTTGTCTTTTTATACTTCTCCAGAATTCACCCAGACTGTAGAAAACTGCCTCAGTTTTCACATTAACACTCTGGCCTGGTAACTAAATTCTAAAATATTGGAATCGCCTCTATTGTAAAGAACTGGATTGAGAGATTTTTATCTGGCGGTTCAGTCAAGGAACTGTTGGATGATGTCGAAAATGAACCCCAAACAACCTCTGCCGGTTTCCGCAGGTGTCAATTCGAACACCCTTTCTTCTTCTTCTTTTCCTAATTTTTATAATTGGCGTGCTCTCAATCCCCAATACCCTACTTCACATCTTTGCTCTGTTGACATTGCTCTGCGCTACTCCTATAGCTTCGGTAATGTAACATTAGGGCGTTCCAGGCTTTGCCTTCATAATTGCCCAATTCAAACAACTAGGAAGCTGTACCTACTCATTCTTGATTGGGGCTACAAGGATCGTTTTGAACTACCCTTACTTCTCAGTGGACGGTCTAGAACAGTGGTTCCCAACCAGTAGTGGTCCGAGGACCACCAGTGGTCCGCAAGAGCTAAAATATGGTCCGCAAAAGAACTTATCTGTATGGGTGGCGTTCCAGTGATGTTAGGATCACGTTTCGATCTAGCGACGTTAATCAAACAGAGGAATCCGTCAGCATTAACATCACATTAAATCCTTCATCGCCAGGTGTTAGCTTCCCAGACTCTTCCTTAATGCCTCAATAATACAATGCTATTGGCTATAAAAGAAGTAAAATGTTATCAAAAGTAGTGTCTTAAATTCACGACTTTTTGAAAATCTGTGCATTGAAATGGAATCCGGCCATGGGAACCTTCTCTTTCACATAGAGAGGTTTGGTGATTGTCGAAGTTGTTTTTAGGCAAGAAATAAATAAAGGACTTACTGGAGCATTTTTCTGATCTAACATCTCAGACGCATTTGGCTTATCTTGTGGATATTTTCACACACTTGTACCCCGGCTTCACCGGCCGAACTCCGCAAGTTCGAGCAAATTGGTGAACTGAACTTTAAAATAACCTCAGTTCGCATTAGTGTCCGACCTAAGGTTCGGCTTCGGCCAACTTCGGCCAAAAAAACACCTTCGGGCGCACATTCGGCTTCGGCCAAAGGAGCCGAAGGTTAGCCGAACCCGAAGTTTTTATATCCAGCCAGGCCAGTCGCTGAAAACGAAACGAATTGAGAGTGTGATGTGAATGTGACATTGAAACGTATGGTATTCCTCAAATAAAAATTAACAAATCTTAGTTTATTATTTTTGGAAAGCCGCAACTTAGTTATTTAAAATTCATATTGCAATCATTTTCAGCACTATGACTATAAAACAAAATAACAGTGAAGAATTTTCATTATTATGTATATTTTTCCAGTATACCAAGATTTCTGTGTATGATTGAACCTTAGGCTTCGGCTTCGGTTTCGGCCGAAGGTTATGGCAAAAGCCGAACATTCGGCATCGGCTTCGGCTTCGGCCTAAAACTGACCTTCGGTCGGACACTAGTTCGCATACAATTTGAAGTTATTCAACTGAGGATAAAACAGATCTCAGTTCGCCCTGCTGGACTAACTGAAGTTAAAAGTAAAAGCTGTCACAAAAGAGAGTAATGAACTGGAATAATGGAATGCCATTCTAGTGAGCTTATGCACTTTCTAACTACTGGCGAAAAAGCAATAACAATTTCAAGCACGAACTGAACATGAACTGGACTTTAGCCGGTGAAGCCACTTATGTGGATTAAACTGAACATTATTCAACTGAGGTGAAGCCGGGGCGGGGCATTAAATAAATTGAACTTTCATTTGCAAAGTTCCGGAAACAGATATTTAGAAGGTGTTGCAAATATATTTATTTTTGAAGATAAACTTCGGGGTTTTATTTGCAAACTTCAATTATGGATGAGTCACCTTAGCGAGGCAACGTTAAAGGCACTCCTTGACGTCAAAAAGTATGACGGTATGGGAAAGCATACAAGAAAACATCAAATGTCATCTACAAATGTTTGCTGATGAATTCAATCGTTACTTCCCAGAATATAGCAATACAGAAGCTTAAGTTGACCAGAAACTGATACGCAACCCTTTTGGCACTAATGTTAGAGAAGCTGCAGAAAAAATCCAAGAAGAACTTATTGAATTGCGAAACGATAGGAACCGTAAGAACGCATTTGAATCTGGTTCTTTGGAGCAGTTTTGGTGTAAAAAAGCAATTTCATACACTAAAATTCGAGATATCGCTTTGCGCTATCTTATCCTTTTCTCCCTAACTTATTTATGCAAACAAGGATTTTATGCTTTACTAATAATTAGAAACAAGTCCGGGAATCGATTGAAAGTGCATAGGTGATGAGCAAAACGATTACCCCAAGAACTTTTACAGAAGATACAAGCCCAAAAATCTGATTGGTGCAAACTGAATTATATATTAAAAATTTTCAATTGTACACTGTTAAATTAATGTTACTTTTGGATTTTGCGATTACTTATGTTTATTACGTTTTGATTATCTAAGGTTTATTTTTAGATTGATACAGTTTATTTTTTAACCTTGTGGTCCCTGCTAATAATTATGAAATCAAAGTCTTCCCTGGTCAAAAAAAGGTTGGGAACCACGTGTCTAGAACTAACAGCTCAACCATCTCTTAATAAGATAATATAAAGTTAATATTAAATTAACATGGCTCCAAATACCGGGTTTAGTTTACCATTCAGCTTGAGTACCATTTTTGCGCGAGGAAGTGGTGAGAATATTTCATCAGTCGAGCAGGAGCGGGATGTGTGCTCGACCACTTGTAAAGGTCACGATCAAACAGGAGACACCGTCGGCGGTCCGTACTCAGACGATAATATCAGATTCCTACTGACTTAATTCACCAACCCTTTTACATGACGTTTGAGGTCAGACGGGCACAAACCATAAAGGCATTGCTTCGGCCTGGAATCATCAACTTGACCCTTAGAAGGGTCCCTCGAAGAGCTGCTCACCAGAGCCGTAGGAGCAAACGGATTAACGACATTCCGTTTATGCTTTATTTGTGAGAAAGACCCAAGGTGGGCAGCAATGTACCGAAAAGCTCCTCAATATAGGTTTTGTGCTTCTCTAACCAGGGACGGATTAACCACTAGGCAGTATAGGCGGCTGCCTAGGGCCGCAGCGCCCAGGGGGCCGCAAGCCGGGGTCCTACAGATATATTCGGGGCGATTTTTCCTGAAAAATACATAATATTTTAGCAATCTCATGAAATTCCACGTGGTCATCGACTCTCTTCCAAATAAGAGTTAGGAGATGGAGTTTCTGGACGGGCAAGAGAGCGTTACATATATTTAGATATTCCATTTCTCGCACCTACAGGCATGATTTTGGCCATAAAGCCAGTATCGTGACTGCCTTCGTTCGATCCGGATGACTGAAAACTCTCTTCCTTTCTTGATCATACAAAGTTTTATAAGTTCATATAAAAATTTCGTTAAGCTGCTGAAATCATATTTCGATCTCTGCTATAAGTGAAGTCGGTAAAAGCGCAGTGTGACTTACGGGGCTGTTTGGTTTTCTTGTTTTTCTTCCAAACACTAACGTTCACCTTACCTCTTTTGGAAGACTGATTTCTGGTACATTTATACTCTCCGTTCCATTTGCAAAAAATGCAAAGTTTACACACCGCAAGTGGCTCTTACAAGAAAGAGAAAGTTGAAAGAAAAGAAGGATCATGCTCTTGCTGAGGAGTTGAAGATGACCCCACGCCACGACCATTTTTTCTGTGAGCATATTTCTAAAGGACCTCGGCCTACTTCACCTCTGGAAAAGTCTTCGAGTGGTCAAAAAGAAAGTGAAAATTCGGCAACCGGTCAGAAAAATTTAAACAATACTGCGCCTAATGAACCGCGTGATTCATTAGAAAATAATTCGGCACTGCCTAGGGCCGCAGGAGACCCAGATCCAGCACTGTTCTAACCCGCCCTAAAAACCATCTCCATCTTGTCTTCCATTCTCCCCGCAACGCGAGCTTACGGCATTGCGTCATGGAGCTGGATCAGCTATCTAGCTGCTATCTTCAACCTTTCTCCACACATCCTTCAACCTCGTTATATATTCCAGGATTACCTCCGGTGTTAGTATGCACTGGAGCTTTGTGCTCCATAAAACTCGGGCATTTAAAGAGGATCCGGACATCGTGGGCATAACGGTGAATCGTCGAAGCGTTGAAGGTGTGCCTTATAACGTCCATGCCCGCTCAGAAACTGCGTGACGTTGTAACTTACTTTCCCTCATAAGCCATTTCTTCACATTTGGTAAGAGTTTATGGGTCCATCGAGCCATTCGTCCGACCTCCTTTCCCATGCTGCGATAGACTGGCGGCACACTAGAATCCATCGCACTGCTTTGGGCTCCCTCCTGTTTATTTCGCGTGGTACAAGCTAATCCGGGGTCATTGGTGCTATCACACATGCTGCTTCATTGAACGTAATACGGTATGAATAGCAAGCTCGAATAGAACTTAGCTGATAAACGGAGTAAATTTTCCTCCTATTGTCCGTTCTGTCCTTTATCCAGCTTTATCAACGCCTTCACGATCTTGCAGTGTTGAAAGTATTTTTCACGTCAAGGGTTATCAGTGCTCAACTCTTATTCACTTCCACTGCGGGCTTTGCCAGGCTAGTCACCACATTGACAGCAAACGTTGTTGATTTAGCTTTCGTGAAGGCAAATTATTTCTCCGACAAGCCGAATTCCCTATCGGCGGCGCTTGGGACTAATCTACTACATTTCGCTGGTTTGCGAGAATAGTGACGCAACTCAAAATGATTGATTTTAGAGAATGGCGTTTTTTAATTTTTTTATAAATTAGTCGAGAATGTTTTGTCTCAAATGAATAATGACGATATACCTTTCTAACGATAGTTGACGCAAAATCGGCGTTGCGTCTCTGTTTACTATAACTTATCAAAGATTGTTGGTCATTTGGCATATTTAGTTTAATTTTACAGAATTTTGAATTGCGTCGTTATTCTCGCAAACCAGGGATATATATAAACCATTCGAAAAGTTTGCCCATAGTGTTTAGGATACATATCGGTCTGTAGGCCGACGAGTCTGCTGGGAACTTACCCGGCTTCTGCATGCCCACAAACCTTCGACGCTTCCATTGCTCAAGGGATATTCCTTTGTTTAGGCTACGTTCCCACTGATAGGCGGCTGGCTTAGCTTGCTGGTTACTTGCTATAATACACGGTGGCCGTACTGGGAGGTGGTTTGCATGTTAAGTCGATCGATTACCATTTCAACAGGACGTGGATTCTACTATACTATAAGTAACCTTAAGGCGTGAATACCCAATACGAATTGTTGACCAGACAGTGGACAGCTACTGCACCTGTGTATTTGCATGACAGTGGCTTGACTCGCCTCGCCCGGTCACACAAGTGCGAGTTGCTGGCCTTACAGTGGACAGCTACTGCACTTGTGTACTAGCATGTCTGTTCTTATAGGTAATTAGGATCCGAACAATTCCATAAGTTTGTTTGGTCCTTGTATAACTCCCCAAACTTTATATTTTGTTCTATCTGCCATTTTTTGATTTTATAATCACTACTCGAAACACCAAAAACACATGTAGTAACGAAGAATGCCATGCAGAATGGCGTAGTCCCTGGTTTACGAGCTACTGTCATTTCCCAATACCGTGCTAGTTGACGTCCGAGTCACATGCGAGGTGCTGCTTGTGGCGTGCTGGGAACGCCAGAGGCGAGTAAAAACAAAAAAAATGTTGTAGTAACTCGCATGCGACGTGCTGACCCACATACACAATGACAGTAACTCGTATGATGCGGACACACGATGCGAGTAGCTGCACTGCAGTAACTAACTAGGCCAGCTCGCATGCGTACTCGCACTGTGTAACCCCAGCATTAGGCACGTTGAGAATGCTCGGTCGAACTCATCTGGTGCCACAATGGTTGCCAACTTCCGTCCGGTATACCGTCCAGCCCAGGGGGTTTTCCAATCCTTTTCGCTGCTTCCACAAAGCTTGAGTTGGACGTTGGTAGGGTAGAACCAGAGATAACGTAATGTATAAAGATGCGACAGCTAGAACAAAAAACCCAAACGCATTTCGCATCTGCAGACTTCTGAGATTGCCTCCACCTTAGCAACATGCAACAAATTAAAGTTTCCAGCTACACTACGATGCGAACGTATTCTTCTCAGCCATGGTCCGCAACACAAGAGATGCGGTGAGTTTGTGGATAGGGAAGCTGGCAGTTTAGGGGGGCAAGGAAAGGAACTGCCAACAGAATATTTTTCGCAACATTGTGATATTTCGGACTTTTGCCTCTAGTGCTGCATTGAAGAATTGTGCTGGAGTTTTGTATTTTAATCATTTGTTAGAACATTCAGTGCATTTTTGGGGGCGTCTATTAATTACGCGAGGCGATTTTTAGACCCCCTTCACCTTGGTGAGATGTCTATACGCCGTCAGAATTAATGATTTTAGGTCGATTTTTGAGATAATTCTTGTCCATCAGATTTTTTTCGATAGAATGATAGTCTAGGCGTAAATACATAACTATAAAATCATAGTGCGTAAGCACAGTTTTGGCTCTCGGATAGTTTTTCAAATAAAATCGTTTAAAAATAATTAATATTGACAAGCATTTTTTTATTTTACTATCACATAAACTTTATTGTGCATATAGAGTCGTTTCTGAGCCTCCAGGTGCACTTTTAGCCCTTGATTGCATCCAAAAGTGCATTTTATGAATGCTAGACCATTCAGAACGCGGAGAGGAGGGGGTCAAAACATAACTTCGTTTTCTATATGCTTTTTAGATCGCTGATTACGAAAATCGGGGTCCCGCAGTCCTAAAGTATGGGCATCACCCTAAAAAATGCAAAAAACAACCCTTTTTAAGAGTTTTTCGCGATAATTTCAATAACAATCAAAAATGATTCAATGAAATACACTATTTTCAACATTTATTTGTGAAGGTGGTTGATTAATACCAAATCAAGCCAAATTTTATGATAAGCGATAATCCTAAAGGGTTAAAACCAACCCTAAATCGACTGAAAATAAGAAAAATTTGTAAAAAATCATACATTTCTTTTAGGTAGATTACACTGGTCAATCCTCCTTCAATCAAATCAAATTGAATATGAAGGTTTTAACGGGTTGAATCTAAATCTGGTTTCCATTTTTGCTGGCACGTCTAGATTTATACCTAGTTAATTAGTTTTTTTTTGTAAATTTCTCAAAATTCAGAATATTTTGTGTTTCGATTTTGCGTTTACGCTACTTTCGTCTATTTAAATAGTGAGCATGGACGAGTTCTTAATGATAGAAAAAGACAAATACTGGCTGCCGAAAAACTGTTGCAGAAGTTGCTCAAGTATGTGCTTTAATGGGTTGGCTCGCAGGAAATCATAAGACCATGCCATTTGCAACGACCATAACAAAACCATAGAAATTATTGTTACTTTTGTATGACTATGACGCTAGGATTCATGAAGACCAGTTCCTCAACAGAGTCATTCGCACAACTGGTTTGTAAGCACTGCTTCAAGCCTATGAAAAGAACCTCATCTCCTTAGACATTGATTTGAATGATCTTGTTCGAAATTTTGGTCTCTCAAAATCGAAGGTTTTAGTTCTTATATTGCTTCAGAATGGTAATATATGCCCTTTCAATCCCGACAAAAGTCATGGTATTCGTGGAACATTTGTGCTGGTTCAAAAGTTTCGTTGACTAGAATGCTGCAGATATACTAAGTTTTGTTGTTTGTTATGTGAATGGGACATTCGCGCAAGAGATAAACCCTACGTAGTAAAAACTGGCCAAGAAGTGGAATGAACTCCTGGAGTCAAATATATATCTGAAGAGTCTTTAGTGAAAAATGAAAAAAAAACTTTAAAATTCAAAATCTTGGTGCAATATCAGATGGGCATGGTGAAAGGTTTCATCAAGACATATTGCACATAGAGAGACGATAAAACGGAAAATGGTCAGAAGAAATGCTTTCAGATTTTTGTTGGTCGATTCGCCGCGAAACTCCAATGGAAAATATGAAAAGAAAGTATTTCATATCACGATTTGTAATTTTACTGCGCGAATTTACCTTGCGAATTTACATTTTTTTACAGTGTCTCAAACACGTTACGTTTCTCAAACACAAGCTTTGTTTATCTCGTATGCACGTTCGGAATTGTGTCTTGTATTCTAGAGGAGTTATCATTTAATATCTAAATAAATGAACACATTACTGGATCTCGACGGTAGTGGCGGCGCCCTCTTGGACCTGGCGCCCTAGGGAGGTAGACCGGGTTCGCACAACCCCCCCCCCCCCCGATTTCGAATCTGACATGAAAATTGGAACATTCAAAATGGCTCACCGTAAATGGCCCAAAATTTAAATAAAAAAGAGCTTTTTTCGGGTTCTTTTTTTCACTTAAGGGGACATAGCACCTACAAATTTTCAAAAAATCTAAAATTTTGTTTTGATAAAATTTGTTAGAATAAACCTTTACGAAATATTTTTTAATAATATAAATAAAAGTGAAAGGCATCGTAGATTGAATTTTGGTAATGTTTTTTTAAAAAAAAATGTTGTATTTTAACTTGAACGCGATTTTCTTAAAACAACGTGTTTCAAGTTGGTGGGCAAGATTAAAAAAAAATATTTATTCGATCGTTCTAAAATTTTAACACGTTAATCTACACATGTTAATGTACAAAATGAACTACGGATGAAAAAATCGGCGTACAATTTTTTGAGTTACAGGATGTTCTCGATGGCAAAAAATTTTGATTTTTGAAAAAATGCCGCCATTTTGTTATTTTTCAACCAACTTTTTTCTTTTTAGTTCATTTTATAGCGGCTTTGATGCTGATTAAAACCGCTTTGTTGTTTTTGTGTCTGACTTTTCTAAGAGCGGAAATCCTGCCCACTGTGATTTTTTGGGGTTCTTTTGAAAAAATTCCAGCAGACGACGCGGGACCAAAAAAAATTAAAAAAATATTTTTTTGTATAGTTAAATACTAGTAAAACATATGTGCAAAGTTTCATTAAGATATGTCTATGTTTTCATTTAAAAATTTACATTAAAAAACAAAAAAAAATTGAAATTTGAAGGTGCTATGTCCCCGAAAACCATGAAAATTGCATCCGAGAATTTCCTATTAGGCTGCCCTTCCCGCACACTGCATCAGAATTTTTACGAATTTGTGCGAATTCTGATGAAATTGTATCGATTTCATCCGAATTGGCACAAATTCGTACAAAGTCTGATCCAGTGTGCGAGCAGCGTTATACAATTTTGTACGTGAAGACAGCAGTGAGTCTTCAGATGGTGAAGGTCCATCAAAAAAAATAAATTTTAATAAATAATATGTACTTAAAGTGGCCCTTATATATATGGGCGATTTTTGTTTACATTTTTGGTGGTGCTAACCCCTAAAATGGTTCACTATACCAAAAAAATACTATAAAAATTTTAGCTGAATTGGTACAGTCTTACCCGTGGCGAAATCGCGGAGAAAATAATTTTTTTCCAAATAATAAATTGAAAATTTTTTTACAACTATTAATATATAAATAAAGATCTCTTCATTACCTTTAAAATTATACCTCATTTAACTCGACACGATAAATAGAACCGGAGTAAAGCTGGTGACATATACAAGCGTACATGCATTGCATTCAGCGGCTCCCTGATATGCGGAGATTTTCCACTGACACATAATTGCACGGTTGCGTTCCGTCCCGGCTCTCACAGATAGCCCAAAAATCTGAGTAACGAGTCGCATGTGTTTGTTGTGTATGCTTGTGTGTCCTATGTCGAGTGCGGCAATGCAGAAAAAGTTGAAAGTAGCCCGACATTTGCGTGGCATGCGGAACATTCACGGAATATTTCGTCAGGTCGCATTTGAATACACACACTTCTATATTATCTGTCAACGAATGCAACGCATGTACGCTTGGATATGTCACCAGCTTAATAGCGATTTGAAAAAGGGCATAATCGGCGAGTGACGTAAACTTTACCCCCACCCCCTTTTTTTGAAAATATTAACCGAAAAAGAGGAAAAAATACGTGTCCGCTTATTTTGTATAGAGACTCCGTAAAAAAATTTTAATCAAATCAAAAATGTTGATTAATAAAAGTTTTCTCATAAAATAACAAACTTTACCGCGTTTTCGGGACGAATTAACTTCAAACAATTGAGATGAAATTTTTTGGAGAATTATTTTTTCATAGTAGAGAACCATTTCAGCATGTAGGAATTTCCGACTTTTAAAAATAAGGCCCACCCTAATGCACATGCATTGTAAATATAATAAATTTTATCCTTAACAAATAATAAAACATTTCTGTTCCATTTTTTATTTATAAAATACTAATTTTTTTTGTTTATAACATACTTTGCTTCTTATTTGATATCCTATAATTATTTACTTTTTTTATATTACTATATTTTATATTTTTTTTTTGCATTTAAATTTTATTTATATTAGTTATATTTATTTAATTTTATCTAGGGGTAGTTTAACCCCTTAAGGGTTGAAAATAATTGATTTTTGGCTGTTAAAAGGCATTCAATCGAATTTGAAGCATATAGTGGGAAAAACAATTTTAGAATTATCCCTTATTATAAAATTTGGCTTGATTTGGTATTAATCAACCACCTTCACAAATAAATGTTAAAAAAAGTGTATTTCATTGGATTATTTTTGATTGTTATTGAAATTATCGCGAAAAACTCTTAAAAAGGGTTTTTTTTGCATTTTTTAAGTTGATGCCTATACTTTAGGACTGCGGGACCCCGATTTTCGTAATCAGCGATTTAAAAAGCATATAGAAAACGAAGTTATGTTTTGACCCCCTCCTCTCCGCGTTCTGAATGGTCTAGCATTCATAAAATGCACTTTTGGATGCAATCAAGGGCTAAAAGTGCACCTGGAGGGTCAGAAACGACTCTATATGCACAATAAAGTTTATGTGATAGTAAAATAAAAAAATGCTTGTCAATATTAATTATTTTTAAACGATTTTATTTGAAAAACTATCCGAGAGCCAAAACTGTGCTTACGCACTATGATTTTATAGTTATGTATTTACGCCTAGACTATCATTCTATCGAAAAAAATCTGATGGACAAGAATTATCTCAAAAATCGACCTAAAATCATTAATTCTGACGGCGTATAGACATCTCACCAAGGTGAAGGGGGTCTAAAAATCGCCTCGCGTAATTAATAGACGCCCCCAAAAATGCACTGAATGTTCTAACAAATGATTAAAATACAAAACTCCAGCACAATTCTTCAATGCAGCACTAGAGGCAAAAGTCCGAAAGATCACAATGTTGCGAAAAATATTCTGTTGGCAGTTCCTTTCCTTGCCCCCCTAAACTGCCAGCTTCCCTATCCACAAACTCACCGCATCTCTTGTGTTGCGGACCATGGCTGAGAAGAAAACGTTCGCATCGTAGTGTAGCTGGAAACTTTAATTTGTTGCATGTTGCTAAGGTGGAGGCAATCTCAGAAGTCTGCAGATGCGAAATGCGTTTGGGTTTTTTGTTCTAGCTGTCGCATCTTTATACATTACGTTATCTCTGGTAGAACCTTTACTTTTACAGTTTTAGGTAGATGGGAGTATTCTGCGTATATTGCTACCTTCTTCATGAAAATAGTCAAAGGGTTACAAAAATACAGGGTGATATGCAAAACTCTAAAAAGAAAAACTTCAAAACGCCCTAGTGGCTAAACCGTTAAGATTCCCCCGTCCCATACAATTTTTTGTTCGTCTAACCAAGACCTATCAACAGCCGGTCGCTTTGTAAACTTAGCAAATACACCCTGTATATTTAAATGATCCGCATACAAGGAGACCTCAAAACCCAAGGTGAAATTCCATGCAACGGTTGCTGTCAAATTCCTTTTGCATAAATGCTAGCTAAGTTATTCTGATACACAAAAACATTTCACACCGAGGAACCAAATATTTTTAAAATTCAACCCAACTAAAAAAGGATAAACTACACCTGCACACATTTCTGGAATTTCTGGAACTTTGCCTTTGCACAACTGAAAAAGAGAATATGTTAACCATAATGCAGACTTCACTGAAACTCTCCTGTATCAGAACGTGAACAGGAATTGAACTGTATCCAAGTGAATATTCTAACTTTTGATATGAGTCTGAAAGTGCAATCAGGCACAATTCCGCACAAGACCCGAAGACGACATATACCAGACGACCATTTTCCAAATACTTGAGATTGAGAGACGTATACAGGATTCTGAACATTTTCCTGATTTTCATGAAATAACTCAAACTGAACAGAAAATCCCTGTTTCGAGAATCTGTTCGATTTAAATAAATAAAAGTTTGCAAAAGCTAATTTTAATGGAAACTTTTTTTCACTTTAATTCAATCAAAATTAATTTTCTCAACTCAATACCCTACAGACAGGTCCTTTCCTGTTTGGGCAAAAAAACTGGTAAAATTAAATCCAAGTCCAAACTTTCTTCATCCGAAAAATATAAGAAGAAAAATAATTTTTATTTATTTTTTTACTTTAGTGTTTGTGCTCTCATCAAACCAGGATTTTTCATTAAAGTTGTAAGTAATCTTGTAATTTGAAGAATTTTGGTTTGAAAAAAACCTTAAAATTCGGAGTTTTTAGAAAGTTAATCTTATTACATCGGTTTCTTTTCATCCCCTCCGTCAGCTGCAATACTGCCGGAGAAATGCTCATCAATTCGCAGGGTATAATCCCTACCGAAGCAATTAGTGAATTGATACTCAGCTTTCGTATTGTGTACCCTTCGAAGTTGAGACAATTAATGTAAGGTACCAACAACCTAATTATTGTTAGTGGCATGCTTTTGAGGAGCAGCCATTATTCACCTAAGGAAGAGTCTATAAAGGGAGTCCAATTGGAAACTTAATCTCTTCTAGGGCAGAAGATTTACCTCGGTATCTTATATAATTACCACATTCGTCAGATAAGAGGCGGGAGACGCCCAGTTAATTACTGTGCTACAATAGAAACATTATCGTGAATTCTGATGGCAGAAGTTTCATCCTCTCTATACCAAGAAGGGGAAGACTTCAAAAATTCCTGCTGGATGACACACAAAAAGTCCTTTTATCCTTGCTTACTGGAGGGAGTTTCACAACAGCAGCATTTGGCTTCTGCATCGATGGGTTTTGGAGTTCCTGGGGACAAAATTCTCTGTTTTGCTTTTATATGGTGTAGAATAAGGACTTTTAGGTGTGTGTCTTTTTTTTGCAAGTTCATTCAATATTGAAAGTTCAAATCCGATAACAAAAAGTTTTTATATCCTTTTTTTTATATTTTGCAGGTGTCTGTAGATGAATGGTGCAATATGTGGGATGCATATGCCAAAGATCCTAGTACAGCGCTTGACTGGCAACAAAGGTTGGTATTAGAAGAAACTCGAATTGCATCGACAAAATTTAATTAAGTTTTGTGTTTTGCTTAAGGTGATACTCATCCTTGTTTTAGCAATCATACATATATCACTAGAGAAAATTAATTTCAGGATTAATTCTTAATTACTCTTAGAATTTAATCAAACTTTTGAACTGGAAGGTTACTAATATTTCATGTTCCTGCAAGTATGCAATTTTCGAAAAACTAAAGTACATTCCAAAAATAAATTCCAGAAAGCACAAAACTTCATAATAAAAACTTATTTAGCTTCTCCACAAGCAGAAATATAATATGAAATATACACGATAATTAAGTGTTCTCTAAAGGCGGTAATTAGATGCTTCAGTTGAAAATTAGATACTTTATATTTTCCATGGAAACGTAATTTTAAAGTTTGTCTAGCTTTGGCTTAAATTACGTTCCAGAATGCCACAAGAAATAGCTTTTAGGGAGTATAACGAATGAATGGGCTATAAATTAGTTGCTCTTCGCTCTATATACCAAGAAATTCATATTAAAATCTTGTTGTAAATTTTATTTTTAGATAGCAAACTATTTCTTGTGGCAATGATACTTGTTAAGTGGCCTTATGCTGGTGCTAAGTGGCGTTACGATTTTTTGTTTGAAAGTACGAAGAGAAGTTAGTACATTGTTGTGCTTCGTTATCCACCATTAGTTCTGTTTTGCCCAAGAATTACCATTTGACTACTAGTCCGTCATGTCGTTAGGTTACAAAATTGAAAAAAGTGTAGGGATGAACTTTGCTTTTGAACTGTATAAGATATTGTAAGAGTTCCGAAATACTGAAGTTGGCAGTTGGAATGAGCCAATGGAAATAATGTTGGTCTAGTGTTGCGAAAAAGCAGGGGCAGCGGAATTTATTTTGATGGCAGTCATTATAGTTGTAGCGGTAAAGTTTTACCCCCGCAGCTACATTCCAATTCAATAATTGTATGGCGAAACAAAGATAGCCATTCTTAGTTGTAGGCGTGTTACTGCAGCCACATTAGAGCGGGTTTCTAAGCTCAAGCTCAAGTAATCAGTATGGCGTTGAAACGTCTTCCTCGAAGTGGTAACTTAAGCTTCGTGAACAAAAAATAATTCACACAGGTCATATAAGTTGAGTATGGTGCTTAGCCGCTGATATTTGTCGAGTTTTTGGCCCCAAATCTTGCCCTTTTCCACTTGCGAAAGTAAAAGGGAATGGCAGAACCGTGACTAGAATTTTAAAGCAAGGACGAGGCCACCTCCAGTAGTTAATTCATGATTTAACTTTGGAGTTTGGATAATTTAAACGGCGGATATACGATCCATAACGTTCAAATATTAGTCCTCATTTACTCTTTGTTGCTTTAGTAGGAATTCGGATAGCACCTCACCAAGTTAATCAAAAAAACTGTCAGCATGTCAGGTCAAATTTAACTCGTTCTGTTGGAGGTTTCGGTTGCTTTTGGAGGCCCCATTCTGAAGCATGTTAGCTGGTTTCAATATTACTCTCCTACACCCGTGTCTCTTCGCCAATTATGACAGCTTTCATAAAAGTTAAGTGCACAATAGGAAATCATGACTTCGGCGACCTGTGTTCGATGCTATTTTTACAAAAAAATTTACCGCAAAAATGTTTTGAACCGACCGTTTATACAAAGCTGAATACAAATAGAATATCTGTGAATGGGTCCCTCAAAAGTTTATCGTGAAAAATATGATAGCAGTCACTTGCGAGCTCTTGTATCGACCAGTGCCTTCATATTGAGAGTTTCCAGTTTCAATTTTTTTTTTTTTGATAGTGCGTCAGTGCCAATTTGCCTTTTGTTTATTTTTCTTTCGCTTTTTTCTGATTGTGCGTAAGTGCATACAGTGAGTCATTTCACCGACATTTGAACTTTTCCCGCCGCTTCTCTTCGGTACATTTTTGGGCACATTGTTAAGAATCCGATCTTAACGGCTGAGAGCAACCATTACCGGCATAGCGCCCGCGCCAGGGCCCAGTAATAATCCTTTTGCGCTGCTGGATGACAGCAAGCCTAAGAAACATAGGAAACGGAAAAACAATGACATGAACAACTAGATGTGGAACCCGACACCAGCAGAGGCGCAAAACTTCTTCTCACTAGGACAGGATCCAAAGTATATCACCGTGGAGCTAATTAATACAGAGAAGAGGATAACAGAATTAAACCCTTTTCTAATACAGAAAACGCTGCAAATATATTCAGGGAAAATTAAAAGCTGCAGAGCCCTGCGAGATGGCAAATACCTACTGTTACTTCCAAATGAACAGGAAGCCTGTAAAATTACAAAAAACATAAAGAAAATAGGAGAGTACGATGCACTTGCTTCCTTCTCCGATAAGCTGAATGAGTCAAAAGCCACCATCCGAATGCCAAACCTACGGAGAGTTAGCGAAGAGGACATCCTAGAAGGGATTAAACAAGATAATCCGACTGTCAAGGCCGTTAAACACTACACGAGGATGATAGACAATCAAAAAGTTAACTTCGGCACTTTACTCGTTACATTCACAACCAACCAACCGCCCAAACATGTCCTCATTCTGTATGAGAAAATCAGCACGCAAAGGTGGTATCCGGCTCCCTCAAGATGTCGTCGATGTTTTCAATTTAGACATCATGAAAGCAGATGTAACAATACACCCAGATGCCCGACTTGCAATGAGGTGAAAGCGGAAGGAGAAGAGCATACCTGCACCAAAATTTATTGCATAAGCTGCCAACAAGAAGGCAAACACTCCACCCTGGACAGAAATTACCCGATCTTTCAGAGAGAGAAAGAAATTGTGGTCATTCAAATCAATCGGCATATCAGCCGATTTGAAGCCAGGAAGCAGTGGTACGAAGAGCATCCGCAAATTAGCACACCTGTACAGGACTCACACCCAGGAAAGGAAAACGGTACAGGCCAAACTAACACACTAATCCCTAATACTGTGAGCAATTACAGCACTACTAATACTACTAACAATATAAAGTTAGGTAGAAACAATTTAAATAATGACAAATCTTGGGCTAATGTAGTTAGCGACAACACTTAAAAAATTACAAAAACGACAGAAGCATACACTAAAGACAACACAGACAATAAAATAAAAATAACAAATCAACAACAACAGAAAATCGTGACAATAGAGTCTCCTTATCCTAATACACAAAAAACACAAATCCAGTTCACAGCAGAAAACAAACCGAAAAACAGATCACAAATAAACGCACTTCTATCCCTCTCACCGAATACTCTCAAAAACACTATCGCAGCAGCAAACAATGAACTCTCACCTATAAGTACACCAAACAGGAAAAAAACATATCGCACAGACTCGGATTCAGACATGGAAACATCATCCACTCATGCCATAACATTACACGACAGTAAATAATAATTTTTCCATCATGAATAACCAAGGGCAACAAACACCCACGAACCCTTCGAACAACAATTAACTCACAATAGTACAGTGGAACATCTCAGGGTTTTACATAAACTCTGCCTCACTGGACATAATAATAGCACGACACAACCCGGACATCATAGCACTTCAAGAAACGCACATTCCACACATGAACCATATATACGCACCTAGGAAATATCGACATTACGACTTACATACACATAACACGCACTCCACAAGAGTCAGTGGTGCTGGTATAATGGTTAAAAGAGGCCTTGCGGTAGAAACACTACCCATAATCAATCAGAACACACCAATGCTAGCTTTAAGAGTGCATGCTGGACTAACACTCGACATTGCTTGTATATACGTAGAGCAAGACTTGAACAACAAAACAGACGAACTAGACAAACTCGCATTACCATTAAGAAGACCAGCATTAATCCTTGGGGACTTTAATGCCCACCATCAACTATGGGGATCGCAGTACAACACACAGAGAGGTTACGACATAAGCAACTGGCTAGACAACACAGAATTTATTCTATTAAACGACGGTTCTCCAACATTATTTACAACACGAAACACATTAACTAACATAGACCTCTCACTTGCGACCTCAGACATAGCCCCAAGACTAAACTGGACAACGACTAAGCACCCAAAACAAACTGACCACTTTCCAATTATTTTGAGCATTAACCAAGCCTCAGAACATTCTAAACATGTTCCACAATTTGTTGAACGACACGCGGATTGGAAGAAATTCCAATTAAAAGTTGAGGAATACCTCCTACAAAAAGAGCTGAGCCCCGACGTCAATAGGGAAGTAGCGATCTTAACGAGAGCTATCCGGTATGCTGCCAACTACAGCATGCCCTCAACTCAAAGCGTCAGAGAAAACACCCCTAGATTGTTCAACAAAGAAATTCACCAGCTGGTTCGACAGAAGAACCAAGCATGGAAGCGCTTCAAAAGATCCCCTTCTGCAGATAATGCAATCTCTTATCGCTCCCTCAATGCGCGTATGCGCAGGACGATAAGAGAAGAAAAGCGCAAGGCTGGGGAAAACTTCCTCGATGCTATTAACCCCAACAATTCAGTTCAAGAAAACTGGCGCAGCATCAAAGCGGTGTTCGGAAACAGAAAAGGCACGACGGTTTCCGCACTTAAATATGAAAACAGGACAATCGTCGACCCCTACAAAATCGCAAACCTTATAGGCAAACAGCTCACGAGTTATGCAGACATTGATCTAAGCCTACACGGCGAAGATGACAGAGCCATAGAGGCAGAGCTGGAGACTCTCCAGAACCTCCCCCCATCCCTCCTAGACAAGCACATAGCCTTAAGAGAAGTCCAAGATGTATTGGACTCTTATAAAGGTTCAACACCGGGCCTAGATAAAATATCATATGGAATGATGAAAAATGCCCCATTAGGATACCTAATAAGGTTAACTAGGCTTTACAATATGGTGCTAACCTCTGGCTCATTTCCACATGCTTGGAAATTGGCAGAGATCCGCCCTATTCCTAAAATACCCAGCCAAATCCTCCTCCCCAACAAAATCAGACCAATATCCCTCCTACCAACAGCATCCAAAGTCCTAGAAAAAATCCTAAGCAATAGACTATGTTGACTCCTAGAACGAAGGCTTACAGACGGGGTTGTGGGCTACAGACCTGGAAGAGGCACACTGTCCCTCTTACAGGAAGCTGAACACAACCTGGCTTGTGCCATCGGACGGAGAGAACATAGTGTATTGCTCTCAGCAGACCTGGAGAAAGCATATGACAGACTTCAAAGAAAAGTCGTCGTGCACCAGCTCATAGAATGGAATGCAGGTTACAACTTTGTAAAGACAGTCAACTCATTCCTCTCAAACCGTAAAATCACGGTCAGGAACAAAGGTTTTGCTTCCAATGTCCTACCCCTAGCAAGTGGAACACCGCAAGGGTCGCCATTATCGGTAGCCCTGTTTAATACCTACATACATAAGCTCTCGTCGGCACTAACTCAAGTGCCCAACCTCAACTTCCACATATATGCAGACAATATAGTTCTTTACTCTTCTAGCAACACCCTCTCGGTAGAAAACACACTTCGTACAGCACTCAACGTGCTAAAATCATGGTGCCAAACAGTCGGGGCAATTATTTCAGAAGACAAGCTAGAAGCGTTACACGTCTGCAGGAGAACAAGTTGTACTGCAACCAGTTTAAACTGGGAAAACCACAGAATCCCCCTCCAGAAAGAACTGAAAGTGCTAGGTTTACATCTAAACAAAACACTACGGTGGAATAAGCATGCAAACGAAGTCGCTGCAGATTTAAAAAAGCGAAACAACTTGCTTAAAGTAATCTGTCAAAAAAAGCACGGTCCACCAGTAAACCTAGCAATTAAAATAGCAAAACAAATAATAATTGGCAAGGTGGATTACGGACTGACGATATATGGACATGGTACTAAGACGGCACTCGAAAAGGTCCAAAAAACAATTAACAATTCTGCGCGCATTGCTCTCGGAGCATTATGCACGACACCTATCGAAGCTCTCTTAATAGAGGCCGGTTTACCAACTATGACGGAACGAACAGATGAGCTTACAACAAACGTAATCCTGAAGAGCATGCATCATTTCCAAGCCCCACTGCACCACAACATAACGAACATACTCCAAACCGACTTGAATAAATACAGAAAACCTTCGGCCCTCGTGCAAGGGTTGAAGAAACTTCCAACGGACCTACTTTACATCCCTAACCTGGTAAAGATTCAGACGAACTTAACGCCCCCTTGGTTATTTAAGGAACATCGAATAAACACAGAAATGACAAAATACATCAATTACAGTAACACTCTTAAAAGACAGCATTTCAATAGACTAATTGAAGAACAAGCAGTACCCCAACAATACTACACAGACGCATCTAAAAGCACAGATCAGGTGTCCTACGCGGTAGTGAATAGAGGGGGAAGGCTGGTGAGTCTAGAGAAAATGCCAGGTTGGACTTCAATATATACCGCGGAAACATCTGCTATATATAAAGCCTGCTTGTATGCAGAAAATTCAGAACCTGCATTAGTCATAACTGACTCGCTATCTGCACTACAATCAATAAGGAACCTGAAAAACAGACATCCAACAATACAACAAATAAGACAGATTCTTAGTAACAAGGAAATACGGCTCATTTGGTGCCCCGCGCATGTTGGCATAAGTGGGAACGAACATGCAGACAGGGAAGCAAAAGAAGCACATAGAGAACCCTTACAGAAGTACGAACACCTGACTTTATATCGGTACGGAGAAAAGCACGACAAACGATGAACCACGAAAAACAATACAACTGGAATAGTAGTAGCACTTTCCTAGCCTCACACTGGAAGAAAATTACAACCCCCCAGGGACGTAATCTCGCCAGAGCGTTAGGCGTTCTACATACAAGAGTAAGACTTGGACATTTCCTCGCCGTCAAAAGACACATTTTCCAGAGAGAACACCCACCTTTATGTCCCCACTGCCCCATGTAAAACCTAACAGCACGACACCTCTTCATGGACTGTCCTACCACTGTTTACATCCTACGGCAACATATCGAATATGATAACAATACACCAATACTGAATACGAACGACGAACAGACAGACTTATTACACTTTTAAACAGACTGATACAGGAACCATTCCCTAAAATTTAAGAAAACAAATTATATATGTACATTATATTAATAATCTAAGATCTTTGAACTGTATACAGCCCTCTAGGATTAAGCTCCATGGGCTTAGACCCACTTTATTAGTATAAGTTATATTAGACTAATAAAGTTTATAAAAAAAAAAAAAAATATGAATTCAGCTCCACGGTATGGTCCGGGTTTAGCACTGTACCCCGTGTTTTTTTAATGAACTGGGTTTTGAGAGCTTTTGAGGAGCTTTTGAGTTCCCATACAAAATCGAAGAACCAGAAGACCCAGATAAAACCTGGGTTTTCGATTTTGTATGGGAACTCAAAAGCTCTCAAAAGCTCTCAAAACCCAGTTCATTAAAAAAACACGGGGTATGACTATCACTTGTTCCTATCTCTGCAGAACTCAGCTGGCTTCAGCATACTTCAAAGTATGATTAACAAGAACAACTATTGTGAAAACACTGAGTGATGGAGCTCAAATTACATATGGTAGCTCCAATTCCACAAAATCAATGTATTTTCAATAATAAATACTAATACGGGTAATTGTTACAGTGAACATATTCGAAGACGAAAAGTCGAATCTCTATTGCAACTAAGAGCAGGTTGGAGTTACTAACCAAACATATTCGGAGAAGCGCTCTGTATCTAAGTTCTTTTTCCGGGTCTTTGCGGAGCAAACAACACTCAGAAGAGTCGCTTAAGTGCTGAAAAGAGCGGTAAAATTGAAAACAGGAGAATTTAACTGATCTTATCATGCAATAGAGTTAACCCTTCTAATTCAGAAGGTACACTTCTTAGCTGGGCCAAGAAAAATTTACCAGCTCAGCACAAGTAGTATATTGTGCGCTGCGCGGACCAAGGATAGCTGTTTTCTTTCTACTAAGTCCCACAGAGGTTTGAGGAGTTTCTTGCTAGACTGCCATAGACCGAGTTTCGTTCCTTATAAGCTATCTGTATACTGGATTCATGCTTAACACAGATATTGATATTCGGCATATTTGTCCATTTTAGGGGTTTAAAAAAATTGAGGTAAATCAAAAACCGATCGATCACTTGAATGTTCAATACTTGGTAACTGTATGCGGCTGTCAACCAGTTGTAGCCACTTTATAGACTTGGGTGCTAAGCAATAAGTACCTTGACTTCTTTGTCGTATTCTTGAGAATATTTGGACTCGTATGTGCAAGAGGACCATTCCGGAGACCCCACAATGGAGAAAATTATGAACACGATCCTTGAGATGCAAACTGTATGCCATCAGCTCGGAATCAGGACCGCTGGAAGTTGCAGCTACGAGAGAGCAGGGCCGGGTCCCAATTGTATAGCTGAACATAATAAAGTAATTAACGCGCTTAACTTGACATTGATCTGCAACGATCAACATTGTCGATAGCAAGAGCTCCGTGGATCAAGCGACTATTGTATGGCATTTAAGCATGGGCGTAACTAGAGAATTTTTCTGGGGGGGGCAGGCCCCCTAACAAATCAAATTCAACATTGGCGAAATTGCGCGATATTGTGTTAACACACGAAATATGGTTGTAGTGGTAACATCAGGCGGCATTAGGCGGTAGTTCGTAAAAGCAAGTAGAAATAGTTTTGATTCTATTTTTCCCATCTATAGAATAATTTATCTATGGTAACTATATGTAATACATATATGTATATTTGATATATTTTAATACTTGTAGGTAGTAAGTTAAGTTAAGTTAGTTAATATAATCATGTACAATAAATGTATAAAAAAGTTAAAAAATCATAACATTCCTACAGACGTTCTGCGATGTAATGGTCACATATTCCAAATCGCCAAACAAGCCTCCCAATGCCTTGGATTCCTCAAGAGATGCAAGTTCCTCCTCCTCCCAGCCGCACTGGCTACAATCTACAAATCCTACATTCGGCCCCGCCTTGAATACAATTCGTATATCTGGGCGGGCGCCCCAAAAATCACATTGGCTTGGTTGGACAAGGTGCAAATAATTCAATTTTTACCATTTATTTATCAACAGGAATTAACGAAGAACATTAACAATTAATTCAATCAACCAAAACAATTCTTTTAAATTCTATTAATTGCCTATCTATAGGGGTTAGTTTTCTATGATGGTCGTAAAATATATATTTTTGTTTTGCCTATCGATAGGCAATTAATAGAATTTCGTGAGCAAATAATCGAATTTTGTGGGCAAGATTGTTTTTATCGTTTTTCCGGCCATCTTTTCGCATGTTTCCAATGAAGTAGCAATGTGCGCACAAAACACAACTATTAGCACAACTCTTCCAGAACATTTTGAGCGCAAAAACATTTCTGTAGTTGTTGATGGCTATGAGCTAATCGAATTCGACAACAAAGGTCTTTTTTTCGAAAAACCCGTATTTTGCAAAAATTATTTATTATTTTGCAAATTTACAAAAACGTTTTATTGCACTCCCCAAGGGCTACACTTTGCACGAGTTTCATTACAAAATCGTTTTTTTGGTAAAAGATATGAGCATTTAAAAAAAACGTGTTTTTTAGCGGTTTTTTTGCAATAACTCCTTTATTTGTTTATGTATTGACATCGAACTGGTATCATTTTATTAGTATGAAAAATATCTACAAACTTTATTTAAACCTTTTTTTTTGTACAATGTGTAGTTTTTTTTCTAAACGCGAAAATCTGTTTTTGGCCCTCTTTTGACGCCATTTTGGAAACTTCCCAAAGGCCTAGGAGTGCCAAAAGTAGTTCATCAAATTCTACGTAATTTTTCCTATTTTACTTTTCAGATTGCTCGGGTGGCAAAAAATCGAGGTTTTTTCGATAATTTGACTGGCCTAACAGGACTACGTGAGATTTTGCGTCGATTTTCAGTATAGTCAGCAAAAACTTGTACTAGGAAACCCAATAGTTGCGGCCATTTATGGAAGTTTCCGAGGTGTGCAAAATTTGATCCTATATTTATGCATAAGAACGCTTAGCTTTTCCCTTTTAATACAGCGTTTGATTTGTCGAAGTCCGTTCAGTAGAGCCTGAAGGGGCCTATCCACTAGCGAGCATGCATGACATGCAAAAACGAGCTTTAAGATGAACGGGGTACAGAAGATGAGGCCCCTCATCATCTCCACTTCCATACTAAATTTCATTACCATACAATTTTTTCCAGAAGAAATCTGTGAGGGCTGTACTAATATGTACTATTAACTAGACAATATCTGGTTTAAAACCCTAGAAAATTCGGCAAAAGCAGTGACAAATTTTGACTTATAGATCACTCAAATTAGTCAAAAAATCGCTGCTTTTTGGAAATTTTTCCCACAGTTATGTGACCGGTGTAGGTGAAGGATATGGGTTGTCTAAACATGATTTTCACAACCCGCAGTTCGAAAAAACGGTGGTTTTTGAGAAATATGTGAATTTTAGTTTTTTTTTTGAATTTTGAGAATGAACTATGCATTTTGGTCAAAATATCAAAAAAGCAACGTTGTAGAGCATAAAATTTCCTAAAATTCACTGTTTTTTCGAATTCCACATTGTTTCGCCGCTGGAGGCGATTCTGTTAACAATCAAAGCGCCCAAAGGAAGGCCCCTGAAAAACTGCAACTACTTCCTTGATCTCATTTAATACAAATGCATAATTTAGGCTCAAAATCTAAAAAAGGCGGAAAACGGCCTCTAGCGGCGAAATTATGCGGAATTCGAAAAAATAGTAAAAGCAAAATTTATAGGTAATGTTATGCTCTACAACCCCCTTTCTTGATATTTTTACCAAAATGCATAGTTTCTCCTCAAAATAGAGAAAAAGGCGAAAAAACTCTAAAATTCACATATTTCTCAAAAACCACCTTTTTTCGAACTGCTTGTTGTGAAAATCGTGTTTAGACAACCCAAATCCTTCACCTACACCGTTTTCATAGCTATGGGAACAATTTCTTTCATTTTTCCTAATTTGAGCGGACTAATAACTAATTTGGTTTCTATAACTTTTCGGCGAAGCCTGGAACTAGAGCTAGATAATCATACCAACTTGCAGATATCCAAATGAACCAAAGAGCCTCAAAATGTTTTATATTATACTCCTTTTTCACAAAACTTTTGATCTTTTTGTTTGAACCACTTTTGTTGTGTTAAATATTTCCACTATCATTTTTCTTTACATAAAAATATCATCAATTCCCTTCCATTGCACAATGAGCCTACTATTTACTACTTACTATTAAGAGCTTGAGAATCTATTAAGTACAGGGAGTAAATCGAAGGTACTGTCCCAACCCCTGTCTGAAAGAAATATGCCTCAAGAAAGGAACCAAAAAAAACCTGTATGCTTTCAATAAAGAACCCACACCCACACAGCAATACAGGATCACAATAGAAGGGCAACCTCTTTTCTTGGAGAGTTATAAATTGATTTGAGTTTGGCATAAGATTGGCGAATAAATTTTCACAATGCCATAAAGAAGCAATCAACTTAATGAATTCTAACTGTGGCCTGGGATATACGAGATTAAATAATATTTCACCGTTTTACTTAATTTTTTTGGTATAAAACTTTTTTTGATAGGATTAAAGAAGCACTTTTGAATATCATTTCTAAAGACATTCAAAAATATCTCTCTTTGTACATTTCTATTCAGTTTCTGGATATTTTCATCAGGAAAATTAACATTTTTAATCAAATTAAATTAATCCTTACTTTACACTCGGAAGATTTTCTTGCAAGACCTACCAGCAACTCGCAACAAATTTTACAAAAATGTTATTCTATTCGAAGATTAGACTTTTAAAAATTGAATTGAATCGAAAGTTAGTTTACCGCTGTCGAATTTAATATTAATAAATAAAATTAAAGGTTTTGTGTTGTTTAAATGTTTCAAGCAAGTACATTTTTCAAGTGGACGTCCTGATCTCAGAGGTAAAACTTGCCTGCCGACGGTTGTTATGTAGGGTGCAATGTCGTAAAAAGTAAGTTCTAGCAGGAATGATAGTGCAGGGAATAATGAAAGAAATTTTTAAAACACACGTGAATATACTTCACTGCCTTCCATTCAATACCATGCCATTGCGAGGACCAAAACTTAAAGGGCAAGGAAGGCTTTCTATACCAGACCAGCAGACCTTTACGACGTGGTAAAAGATAAGGCAGATGATGCAGAACCCGCAGTGCATGCTACAGAGATATATATATCCATGTACTTTCTCTCAGTAGTTAGCTCCAGATGGAGGAGCCTATCATCATGCGTCAAAGCTGGGAAGACTTGGCCTTGTTATAGCAACCACAGATCGCGTAAACCTCTTAGGGTTGCCACGTCAGGGTACCGCCATAATCGGTCGCAAATAATCTATGGGACACTGGCCAATTGGCTAACATGTAGCCAGATTAAAAATTCAGTACAACACCCAACGCCGGCAGTAGCTGTGGAGAGGTACAGGCCGGTGAGACAACTGAACCCTTTCTTTGCGGATGTCCCACCATCTGGACAACATGATACCTCGTGTACTTGGAAACCATTTCCTAAAGAATATGTGGAAGTTTAAAAGCCCAAAATACGACGACTAATAACGAGTATGTATTATGGGGCCTCGGTAGTCTAGGGATTAAGGCGCCTGGCTGCCATCCCAGAGGTCCCGGGTTCGAATCCCGGTAGCACCACGGTCCTTCGCATTTCCCACCCTCTTTCTTCTTCCCTCCTCATTCGTCCTGTCATAGCCTTCCGCTAGCTCTGCTTATAGCTTAAAATTTGATTTAGGATTCATATCCTAAATCTCCCTGAGAACAGCGAAGCTGCGATAGAGGAGACTCAATCTCCTCCTCGCTGTAGGGTGACAATCGCTTAGCTAGTGCTCGGCTTTTTCGGAAGTTGCTTCACATAACCATCAACTACAATCAACTACCACCCGTATTCTGGTTAAATATATCCTTTTTTGTGGATCTACCGGCCGGTAGGCAAAAATTGTAAGCAGCGGATTGGGTTGGGTGTAAGGCCCACCTAATATGCTTGACTGAAATGTTCTTCACGCTGATGGGTCCATTGGATTATGCTTCCTTGTATAATATTATCCCCGAACAGCTTAGCCTCTCACTTCAGAATACGGATCGATATTGACCTCACCAATTGCGCGAGAAAGGACGGTCACACATGGCAGAACTCCTCAGCACCATTCATCGTTTCAGCACGATTGTTCACACCATCGGGTTGCGGGTTTTATCGAGTTAGTCCTCTCTAGATCCGCCGTAATCAGTCTGTTTCAGGAGGAGCAGCTTGATGACCTTCACCTGTCCACGCAACAGTGCAGGGTCACCATGACCTGGATGTGGCATGACAACATAGTGCTGGTTTCTGCATAGGCTCCAACAGGAAACGCCTCACCAAGCGTTTACTGCAAATGTGGTCTGTATACATTCACAATGGATTAAGATTATCATAACGAGCAACCAATTTATCCCTATTCCTATTAAGCGTCCGTTTCTACTGTTATAATATTATTATTATCCTCTTCAACATTTGAAAGCATCGCTGAATCCTTATGTTCCCACCGGGATTGTGAAATTGTTGCTGCTTGTTCCAACGTGTTTCTAGTAAGGACGATAGGCTCACTGCATACACTAGTTTATCCAGACTCTTGGAAACCAGCTCATGCTCAGCACCTGTACAGTAAAAAGGCGAATTGAACAACTCCTCTAACCACAGCGCGGTCGCCCGGTCTTACAGAACATCTCAACCAAAGTTTGCATCTATTCCGGTTTACTTGTTCCGTTTATATTTAATGCTTTTGATAGAGTATGGTGCTCAGCTTTGGTAATTAAAGTCCAAGCTAGACGGTTGAACCAAGATAGTATTGGAATCCTTCAAATCCAAAAACCACACCATATCTCCCGATGCTCCCCAGGGGTTAATTTTATCACCCTCTCTGCATCTAATCTTTATATTCTCTTTATACTCTCTCTTTATCTCTACTCTCGAAATTCCGTTGAAATACCTAGGATGTATAGTTTTTATTGTTGAATACGGCTATTGGCCTTTTTAACCCACTTCACAGCTATGCTGGGTTTACTCTTAGTTTTTCAATAGTGCACGACAAGCACAAACCAGGCCTTGTATTTATGATCGCGAACTTATGTTTAACACAATCAACAGGAAATTGTCAAATGGCCCCACAATGAAGTACGGTCGTATTTCCAACTAGCAACAGCCCGCGTGCGCTGCAACGCCTTTTAATAAAAAAAACTTATGTGTGCACAGTCCGGGAAATAAAAAACGCAAAATGAAAAAAATAACAAATCTCAAAAACACAATTTTGGGCACATAATTCGACTGTAGAATAATCTCTCGCAGTCAGTATTTCCGAACTCCTACAACATGCAAGAGTTCAAACGAAGGGTTCAGCGCCACCTTCTTCAACACCCCCCGATAACCCTTAACCTATTCCCCCTTACTAAGCTCACTGCTAGACATTGCACCATGACGTGACAAACGACATAACGGACTGGTAGTACAAAAGGTGATTCCTGAGCTTAGCACTGCCACATAAAAAAAAATAAAACAATTTAGAGTGACTTATAAAAAATGTGTTACAACTTTTTTAAAATTCCATGTTGAGCGCCACCTATCGGAAAAATTTTGTGCTACATGCCCAACAATCATATTCAGAATACGTCCCTCACCGTGTGCACAACTTGCCCCATGGCGTCCTCAATATTTTGTTCCCCCTTGTTCATTGGTTTCGATATATTCTCTGTTTAAATTATCATCATATTTCGATGTGCTCTTTCCGAATTTCAACGTTGCCACCTCGTATTTTCGCCGCTCGCGCCGCCATGTTGGAAAATGGCGCCTAAAAGCAGTTTTTTGACAATATCTTCTTTCCGACTCATTTTACGATAAAAACACTTATATACAAAATGAAACTAGAGAAAATTTCCTACAATTTATTGATTGGTAAAAATCAAACATGCCCAAGAACACTTAGGCCAGGCAACGAAAAGGTATAGAGGGAAATGCTTGGAACACAATTTTTGACTTCGTAACTTTGTTTGGACTAGTTAGGAGGTGAACATATCAAAAGTCCCCGCCCGTACCCCTTGAGCCGCTGGGGAGGGGGGGGGGGGTTTGAAGGTCCATTTTTCGGTTTTTCGCTTATATCTCGGAAAGTATACGTCCTAGCGACATGACCATTACCACAAAATGAAAGCTGATGAAATTTGCTACAATTTTTACTCAGTCAAGTTTTTCAATATCTTGTATAGTTTTCGAGATATCTGCTTTTGAAAGTCTGTAATTTTGGAAAAAAACATTTTTGCCTCACATTTTTTTTCTTTTTGATCGGATAACTCTTCAACGATGCACCCAAAAAATAAATGCCGGCAAGTAAAGTTTTTTGAAGAGCTGTATATTATATTTTTTTCTGATAGTCTTTGGTCCATAAATCAAGACTCTACAGTTATTTATTTTTTACTTCTTACCGTCCTTCTAAAAACATTTTTTATGACTGTTATGACAGTTCTCTGGGCTTTACGGCACTAAAAGCGTTACCTTAACTAAATAGCATTATAAAAATAAAAAATAAAAAAAAGTAATATAGACAGCTCTTTGTTTGTTGTCAAACTTTTCAAGTGTGTTATTACGACTTCTGCTCCAGACCCTTGGATTTACTCCTCTTCAAAAAACAATATACGTGAGTGTTGTGTCGTCAAAATGAGCAGCAAGTGTTTTGTTTGTGATGAGGAAGTGACTGCATCGAGTCCTGATGTCTCTAAAGTGAGTGAAAAAGGGGTAGTTTCACTTAAAAAAGCCAGTAAACAGAGGGGTGACGGCAAAATCAGCCAACTAGCCAATGCGACTTCACTTCTCGTCCACACGCTGTGTAGAAAAAATTACACGAGGATCCAGTCGATCGTGGCTTTCAAGAAACAAGAGGCATCAACATCTGCTCAGTCTAAAACATCAGTGCTGCGATCTGCATTACCCAAGTTCGATTTCAATAAGAATTGTTTCATTTGCGGAGAGTTCATTCAACATGAAACTAAGAAGAGTCTAGACAAAAGAAGGAAGGTACATTCAGTCCGCACTCTTGATTTCCTTAAAGTATGTATGTCTGCAGCCACCGTAAGGAATGATATTTGGGGTGAAGAAGTGATCCTTCGCCTTGCCGGTGTTAATGACCTCGTTGCAAAAGAGGGAGTTTATCACAATGACTGTCGTTTGAAATTCATTAAGCCCTTATATGCTCATGACAAATCAGGAAGTTCCTCATCCGAGTACGTAGCAAAAGCTATGGATGATATTAATGCCTTCATTGATAGTAGTACAGACTGCCAGTTCTCACAGACTGAAATTGTCCATGCAATTACTGGGGAGAAACCTGTATGGAAAACTATAAAAGCTCAACTTCAAGCCAAGTATGGGTCTCGTTTGATAGTTTCTGAAGGTTCTAATAGATTCGATGTTCCAGTGCTGTGTTTTATGGATACCGGCAAACAAATCCTACACGATGCTTGGTATGAAGAAAAAAAGAAAAAGGAAAGTGACGAAAGACTCAGGATTGTGCAAAAAGCCGCCGAAATCATTAGAAATGATATTCAGAGTAAAGTTTGCAATCACAAGGAATACCCCTCAACCGATGACTTCTTCAAAGATGCAGAAGATCTCCCAGAATCCTTACTGACTTTTCTCGAAAGCTGATGAACAAAACGAAGAGAATCCAAGAAACCAAGAGAAAGTGTGTTACGGTCGGCCATGCCATAACCTCGGTAATCAGACCCCGTACTTTTACTTCTTCAGTATTGAGTGGCCTTTCCCTTTTCCTCCACAGGAAGTACGGCTCAAGACGATTAATTGATATTTTGGCAAACATGGGGTTTTGCGCATCATACCAAGAAGCAAGAGGTTGGAAATGTCTGCTCTTCTAAATGCTCAACCAAGTGTCAAACCGAATTCATTCTGTCAATTCGTGTTTGACAACGCCGACTTTAATGCATGTACCATAGACGGAGTCAACTCTTTCCATGCCATGGGTGGCATCAAGTGTATCACACCTGCCACTTATGTGGAGCGTTCAGGATCAGGCTTCCCTAGACTGACCAAGATGCCTACGTCCCTGGAGACTGGAAAACTCGGAATTATTCCACTTGAAACACTACAGGTCAAGGAAGTGGGATTGCAGTCCGTCATTGTGCAAGAATTAATGATCCCAAATGAACCTACTTATCCTGATCCTCATGAAATCCTGTGGTACATTGCTAAACAGCAAGGTTTACAACTGCCCGGGTGGAAAGGGTACATGCAGTCCATAACCACAGGACAATTCAGCGAAAAGACGAGAGTTATAACGCTTCCCTTCATAAACGCTCCTCCGTCCAGCTACGATACTATATATACAGCGCTACAATACGCAGGAAATTTATGTGGTGATGTCCTCACGCAAAAGTCGTTGATAGTAACGTTCGACCAGCCGCTTTACTGGAAAGCGAGAGAGATAGTCGCAGGTGCTCCTGCTGGTTCATTACTCTCAAAATCCGTCATTCGCTTAGGTGGCTTCCACCTACTAATGTCCTACTTGGGGGCCATAGGATATCTCATGTCAGGAAGTGGCCTAAAAGAACTTTTGAGCACAATATATGCCCCTCTGTCAGTGGAAAAAATGATGCAAGGCCATGCTTTTGCGAGGGCAGTAAGAGGCCACCTGCTTGCAACAGGTTCACTGGCTAAAGTGATTTTGGAGGGCGTCCAGTTGACTGAAGATGAAGTGGATTGCATCAAAAACATGACGATGAGTTTTATGGAAGAGCCCCCCTCTCTGCTTACATTAAACCAAAACACTCACCTCAAAGCACTGTCTGAGAAATTTGGAGCCGCCATGGAGCTACTGAGCAGCAAAGGACCTACCGCACAGCTGTGGGTACAGTACTTCAAAATGGTAAGCCTCATGAAGGAATATATACATGCAGAGAGATCTGGGGACTTCAATTCCCACCTTCAATGTGTCAGACGCATGATCCCGTACTTCCATGCGGCGGGACACTTCCCATATGCAAAGTCTTGTCACCTCTACATACAAGACATGGAGAAGCTAAACGAAAAACTATCACCCGAAGAATACCACAAATTTGTTAATGACAGCTACTTCACGATGCGCCGATCAGACCGATTTTGGGCCGGAGTCTGGTCGGATATGACAATTGAGACCACCTTAATGCGTTCTTTTTCCAGCCAAGGTGGCATGACTCGTGGTAGGGGAGTGACAAACAGCACTCTTAGCAAATGGGTTGTAGGGATGAGTGCAACTCATGATATCTGCACCTCTTTAGAAGAATTTGGTGGAGTTATATTTTCCACCAGTGAGCAGCATGCAGATTTCGGACAAGCCCGCCAAAACAAGGATGCAGCTGACATTGCTAAGCTCACCAATTGGTTTGAGAAATTTCCTCCCTTCCCAGAGACCAGTGACATCATATCTATCGCGACAGGAATTGTTGGAGATACAACCATCACCTGCTACAATGCTGTTGCAGTTGGAAAACGAGCAATGGCCAAAATGGTCAATGCGGCATTTTCGAGGATCAAATTGGCTCGAAAAGATCGAGCTCTTCCCCTTTCGACAGTGAGCTCATCGATCAAAATCAACGGCGAAAAGATTCCTGTGGACCCATTCTTGCTATTCCGACGTATATCCATCAGCAAAAAAACAGACGAAGATTTAAAGCTGTACATGGAATACGAATTAGCCCCGTTCCCATTAGCCCTATTCAGTGAGAGTGGGATGAAGAAATCGACTAAGTCAGCGCTGTACAAACTACTCAACACCACGACCAAGGATGTACTTGTCGCACAGCTAGAAATCGTGTTTGACGGAGGGCTCCTCCTCCATAAAGTAATTTGGCAAAGAGGTGCCATGATATCGACAATCTGCGAGAGCTACATCTACTTTATCACGAAAAACTACCACGGAAGCAGATGTACTGTAGTCTTTGACGGCTATTCCTCATCAACCTCAAGCACGAAAGTAGCAGAGCATCAAAGGCGCTATCGACTCAGCAAGTCTGTTGACATCCATTTTACCGAGGACACCGAGATAAACGTCAAACAAGAAGATTTTCTGTCGAACAAGTTCAACAAAAGCAGGCTCATCAACATGCTTAAGGTGAAGCTTGAAGACAATGGGATCAGGACCCTTCAAGCAGAAAGTGATGCGGACGTACTGATCGTAGATACGGCTGTGGAAATGTCGGACACAACAGCTGTCGGCATTGTGGGTGAAGATGTCGACCTCATAGTCCTCTTGATGGCTAAAGCTGATGAGCATAAGGACATTACTTTCATCAAGCCTGGACGTGGGAAGATAAGGGATTCTTTCTTCTCGTCCCAAGAGCTTCAACAAAAAGGTTTCAAGGACGTGCTGTTTTTGCACGCCTTTACTGGATGCGACACAACGTCTTCCGCATTTCAAAAGAGCAAGGTTGCATTTGCGAAATTGTACCTGAAATCGCCAGAGCTCCAGAAAGCAGCAGCGGTCTTTTCAGACCCTTCCTCCACCACCGCCCAAGTGCAAAAGCCAGGTGAAACCTGCATCTTGAGGTGGTATGGGGCTCCAGCGAAAGAGGTCTCCCTCAATGCCTACAGGTACAAAGCATTCTTGAAATCTGTGGCCACCATCAAGCCTGATATCTCTTGTCTTCCTCCCACCGAGGGAGCAGTAAAACAGCATTCCCTCCGAACATTCCACCAAGTTCAGCTGTGGCTGGGAAATGACCTGCCTCCTCACATGTATGGGTGGAAGATTGAGAACAACTGCCTGGTCCCAGTGCACAGTGAGTTAGCAGCTGCACCGGAGGATATCCTGAAAATGATTTTCTGCCGATGCAAGAAAGACTGTGCCAGCGCGAAGTGTAGCTGCAAAAAAGCAAGCCTCAAATGTTCTCCAGCATGCCAAAATTGCCAAGGGAACTGCCTGAATGGGGTCCCTCAAATTGACTCTGAAGATGAGGAAGAACAGGAGGATCCTCTGACCGTTTCCCTACAGGGGTTCGAAGATGAAAATGAAGACGAGGATGAAGGTCCTTCCCACCCCAAGAGAGCAAGAAATTGACTCAATGGTGCCTTGTTGTAATGTTTTATTTATGTTATTTCACTTTTCTATCTCAATAAATTTCGTTTTCATTTAATGGTTTTGCTTTATAAAACTATCCCAATGCCTTATAGGCACTCATATATACCCAAACATGGTCATAGCAAATAGTAAAGTAATATATATTATTGAAGGGAATTTAATGCCCTACAACCCTTTTGCCGGCATTTATTTTTTTGGGGGCATCGTTGAAGAGTTATCCGGTCAAAAAGAAAAAAAAATGTGAGGCAAAAATGTTTTTTTTCCAAAATTACAGACTTTCAAAAGCAAATATCTCGAAAACTATACAAGATATTGAAAAACTTGACTGAGTAAAACTTGTAGTAAATTTCATCAGCTTTCATTTTGTGGTAATGGTCATATCGCTAGGATGCATAGTTTCCGAGATATAAGCGAAAAACAAACGAGATATAAGCGAGAAACGGAAAGTGGGACCTTCAAACCCCCCTTCCCACCCGGCTCAAGGACTACGGGCGGGGACTTTTGATATGTTCACCTCCTAACTAGTCCAAACAAAGTTACGAAGTCAAAAATTGTGTTCCAAACATTTCCCTCTATACCTTTTCGTTACCTGGCCACAGTTGTCGCTAAACTTAAGATTTCACGCTCAACACTGAAATTGCTTTAACATTTGAAGGAAAATAGATAAAATAGTAAAGTAATATATATTATTGAAGGGAATTTAGTGCCCTACAACCCTTTTGCCGGCATTTATTTTTTGGGTACTTTGTTGAAGAGTTATCCGATCAAAAAGAAAAAAAATGTGAGGCAAAAATGTTTTTTTCCAAAATTACAGACTTTCAAAAGCAGATATCTCGAAAACTATACAAGATATTGAAAAACTTGACTGAGTAAAAATTGTAGCAAATTTCATCAGCTTTCATTTTGTGGTAATGGTCATGTCGCTAGGACGCATACTTTCCGAGATATAAGCGAAAAACCGAAAAATGGGACCTTCAAACCCCCCCCCCCTCCCCACCGGCTCAAGGGGTACGGGCGGGGACTTTTGATATGTTCACCTCCTAACTAGTCCAAACAAAGTTACGAAGTCAAAAATTGTGTTCCAAGCATTTCCCTCTATACCTTTTTTTGAGCATTCGTTGCCTGGACTAACTCCCTTATTTGAAGGAGGATTTAAAAATCACCTTGACGGGTCCAGCCACGCTCATGGCAATCTTATAACCGCAACACCAGGTTAGCCCCCTGCTCATTCCATAGAAATATAAACTAACATGGAACGGCTGTGTCGTGTAAAAATCCTGTACGTTAGCGACCACACTAAAGGTAGCTTGTTTAAAAGGACAGCAAATGTTGTATAAGCGAGACAAAAATTGCCGAACTGTCAGGGGTAGCTTCTTGAGTAAATGGTGGCGTAACGGGGGTATCCGGGGGGCATAGATTTTATGCCAGGAATTTTAATCGCCCCGCTTTTAAAACGTCCCTCTTATTATTTCTGCATATTTTCGCCTGCACTGCTTGACTAGTACTACCGAATGACCTTAAACAAATCAGGAATTGTTGTACGCTTAATCTGGCTTACAGCCATTCCGTGTTTAGTTTATATTTCTATTTCTCATTCGCTCTGCCTACAGCCAGAAGGATTCGTTCATACATAGAACAACTCGGCTGTGGAGCAGCCTCCTCCAGTCAATATTTCCGAACTCGTACAACATTCTAAAGCTCAAACTTCGACTAAAGGCCCTCGTACCGCCTCGGAGCGAGTATTTTAGGTGATTTTTAAAGAAGGATTATGAGAAAATAGTAACAGATATTGAGATAAAACTTTTTTTATTTGTTTAGAAGATTAATAAATTGTACAATAAATTTTTTTTCTATTTTTTTTATTGCATCATTTCCACCTTCCATATAAAATGCTAGAACACTGCAAATATATGAAAAAATTGGCGGCCGTGATATCTCGACTTTGGAGCAACTAAAAAAAACAAAAAATTCACTGTAAATAAGACACTTGAAATTTGCGAATGACGAGTTGTTTTTTAAAAAAATTTTTTTTTGAGAAAATGGCAGATAGTTAACGTTAAAGTCCGAAAAAAGTCTACATTTTTCAGTCTAAAGAACGATGTAGATTTTTCTTCAGACACTTTATCAGCAAAATGGCTCGATGTTCCCTAAAAAATAGTTAGAAAAACCCAAACAAAAAATATAGGGTAAATTCGGCGATTATATATTGAGTTATCATGCCGGCCAATTTCAAAAATCATTTTTCGAGTTAAATAAGTTTAAAGTTTCAAAATAAGTTTTTTCTTATATAAAACTTAAAAAGTTATAAAATTATCTTGTTAATATTTACTAGAACTAATAACAAGTAAAAAGAAAAAAAAACAACATTCTTGAGAACTAAATGAAGACATTTATGAAAAAAAAATTTTTCGAGACGGTACGAGGGCCTTAATGGAAAATAATTGTAGTGCAGGGTATGTTGTATAGTTTTCAGCAAAGAAGCTCGCTTATATAATATATTTTATTGATTATTTCATAGAGATATTGTATTTTTTTCTTATATTAAAATTATCTTTATGGTGGTGATAGTGTAGGAAATCCCGGATCTGACGTCACCATTCCGTCGAAGTAAGACTACCAAGAGTCAAAGTTGATCAGAAATTACATCAGACTTTGTTATAAATGATAACGTAGGCTTCACAAAAAAACCAATTTTTACTATACTTCAAACAATTCTCAACAATAAATTTGTGTATCTTGTTTTATGCCATCCTGCTCTATCTACCTTGCGTATCTAACAAATTCATCTTCTGGTCCCAAGCGAAACTGCGTATAAATCTTCTTAATAAATAGTTTTAAGAAATTCTACATCTCTAACTATATTTACGAGTTGTCATCTTGCTACTTTTTTGAGTTGATCCAGTGACAATCTCATCTCGAAATCACGTAAGATTTACACTTCAGATGAACATAACATATCTGTTGTGAACTGGTTTAAACTCCAGGTAGATACTACACAAAAAAAACATAATTAAAAGCTCGACGTAGTTTTGCATATAATCTCTGCTTGAAACTGTAACTTTTTTATATCTAAGACTCTCTTCAATAAATCAACAATGAAGTATCTTTTGTCCAGCATTTTTGCCTTAGACTCTAAGGCTTACATGGTTTCAATTTTTTTGGAGTAAAAGAGAAGAGAATTACACGCGCTGAAGGGGCGTTATTGTTTCTTGCTTTTAATGGACAACAGGTCGTTAATTTTGTACCTTAATAATTATAAATTTCACACATCTTCACACATGGCCGGATTTAATTGAAATTCTTACGTGGAACTATTTTGCGATTCTTCTGTGGCGCACATTTTTACAGAAGAACATTTTACCCTGTTGCGAGGTTTTCTGTGGCTGTCGTCAATCGATGGCGTAAATAATTACTATCACTAGCACGTGGTAGAAGGTGTGAAATTGTAAAAGGAATATAATATAAAAAATTAATATTAATACTTAAATTAAGCATTAATTAAACCTTAAGCAAAAACTGGCAATACAATTATTAGACGCAATTGCATTTCTTTAGAATTAACTTTTATAGAGGCATAGTAACAGGCGCAATTCTGTGACTTTGGCTGTAACTCAGGACAAGAAAATAGAAGCAAAAAAACTTCTAGGTAATATGTATTACGTGTGAGGTGATGGAATCGTTAGACGTAGTTCACAAATCAATTACTTGAAGACTTGTAACTGCTGATCTACATATATGTTCCGGTCAGGTGACCGTCATCGTCACTGTCATTAATGGAAACTGGTATAGCTTTTAGGAGCTAGATAAATGTCTCAAAACATCTTATCTTAACTATTCCAATTCAAGAAGATTACGCATCAATCTTGGTGACCCTTTAGTCGTATATTATAACTAGAGGCTTACCAAGATTTTATAGTAAAAGAACCATGAAACTGAATTGGTAAAAATCTAACTAAGCAGTAAATACTAGCAGCCACTTTTTTATGTGAAAGCCTCAGGTGAGGAGACAATATTTCGTATCATTAGTCTGTCGTGTGCGACAAAGCCATATCTAGAAGTAAGCCTAATCTTACCAAAAAACATTGTGTAAATTTGAATTTCGTGGGCACGAAGATTGTTTATTCGAAAAGCACGCTTATAGCAAAAAGAAGTTATATGGATCAGTCAAGCTGAATTGTAAATAGCACGAAATAATTAATCATGTGCATTTATGAACGAATTCAGTGTGGCTCAGTCTATAGTGTTTCTAATGAAATTTGTTCTAGGATTCATGCTATTCAACGAACTCAACAGCAAACTTTTTCACACCGTAACACCGTAGTTCTCAGCACGAGTGGAGACTTAATATTTCCGTTACTTGGGGGATGGGTGGCTTTAAGGCCAAGGGATGATTGGACAAGAGAGTAAAGTGGGGGCAGGGGCTCATCTGACATGATCAAACTTCATGCATTTCACAGTCTGTAAAGTTTGTTATTACTTCAAAGTTTACTACAAAACTACCTTAAAACTATCATTACTTTTGTTTTTGCTTCTTAATGCAGCTAATATTGACTTCTACCCAGGACCGCCACTTGGAGGGGGGGCCACTGGGACGAATTTCCCCGGGCCCCAGGCCAGAGGGGGCCCCGAAACTATCTTGAAACCCAAAAAGTCAAAACCGCCATATCCCTGGGTTCTAATTGTCAAGCAACCACTAATCTAGGGCCTGAAACCCAAGCATGCAGCACTCTAAAATATATTTTATGTTTGTAAGGATATGGATTCTTCTACTCATCATATTTAAATAGTAAACACTATTTCTCTTGCTTTAATTTCCGCCAAGTCGTCGATGACATCGTCATATTCTATATTTTTTTCCAGCTCTCGTTCTATTGCAATGATTTAAACGTGACTGGTCCATATATGATCTTAGATAATTTTATCTCATTTTTAGTTTACTGAAGCAGCGTTCACCAGTTGCAACACCAATAGTTATCACAATAAAAAGACGTAAACAAATCCGTAACTGAGGAAACACAGATTGAAGATCTTTATCAGGAATTAGATTGGGAAATAGTATAAGCTCGACTTCAGTATTAAGAAATAGAAATGAAGTTAGAACACTATTTAAAAGCTTGGGGCGTTCCCCTTCCCTTCCCAGTTCTACATCTTTTTTAACATTCGCAGTGGGAGCATTCCTTTTACTGCTGCTTTTTTTAGAAGCGTTTTTGAAGCAGTTACAAAAATAGAAAAAATTTTGTGGATATGAGAAACAACTGCAGTGTCGAAAAGCTTTATATTTTTGTTCACCTTGTTCAATTGCCTTTTCGTCCTTCCAAACGCAAGTGTCGACAGCGGTCCCCCAACTAAGTACCAACCGCGTTCAATATGCTGTTTGACCAATGCATCGAACGAGAACGGGTCTCTGTTTGCCGTTTTCTTCGTTCCATACAATTCCTTAAACATCCAATCGGAGCATATTAACAGCATTCCGAATTTGCTTCCCTTAGTAGTTCTTGGAATTTTTCCCTCTGGAATAGCTTCTGGATTGATTCTGCCAAAACAAAGATGAGTGCTGAGCCCCAGAGCTAAGCACAAGGGCCTGTCTACATAAACCTGTTCCATTCTAGGTTAAACTATGTAACTTTAGGTTCATCCGCGAATAAAGCTGGGTTTTCACTTAGCAGGCTACCAGCGTTGGTGGTACTGGTGGTGTGTTGTAGCTGGCAGCCATCCGGAATTTGGAAATTTTTGATTATTCTCGAGCTGGTTGAGCCACTATGTTCGGCGAGTCAGCGGAAGATACCACCAGCGCTGGTAGTCAGCTAAGTGGAAGCCCCGCTTTATAACCGACTGTTCGGTATCTATATTTAATGCCCTGAATGAACTTATTCTTAAGTTACCACAATTTTTTTTTAGTCAAAGATTTTTTGGAATTTCAAAATCCTTAAAGGGCCCCCAAACATATTTTAGCCCCGGGACCCCCAAGGTGATGTGGCGAGCCTGCTTCTACCTACCATACTCTGCATAGCAGTTTTCCGGTGGCGGAGATGGAACCAGCGCCGGCCCTGGTGTAGAGCGAGAGGAGCGGTCGATCTTGGCGCCAAGTATCATGGGGCGCAAAAATGAATGCGAAAAACAATTTCGAGCGAAAAATACAATTTTTGTAGCGCCTTTTGGGAGAAGAGTGATATCATGTTTTCTTTTTTACTTATTTTATTACAATACCTACTTGCAATGAAAGTTGTTTTTTGAAAAAGACCCGGCGCGCCTATGCTGCTCCCATAAGCCAATAGTAGTAATCAGGTGATAGGAATTTTAATATACAGTAGGAGAGTTTGAAAAAGGCAATTTTTTGGTATTTGGATCTGTGAAATCTGTGAAATGTGAAACTATTAGGGATCTGACATTTTGATCGAGACAATAAAAACCATCCATTGACATGGCATTTTTCGAGATATGAACTTCCATACACAGATGAAGTGTCTCAATGAACCGCTTATTTTCTGTATTTTGGATAGCTGGGACCCGGTGCGCCTCGCTGCACCCAACGTTTAAACATTTAAAATCAATCCAAACCTTCAAAATTCAACTCTCTTCCGTTAAAAACGTACGTCGAGCTACGTCTATTATAGTTTAGGCTTAATTCATACGTTGTCACTCGTAAGAATCGGAGTGTTTTTTTAAAGCTAACGGTTTTTTATATGTAGTATACATGACAATTAAAATTAAACATTTTTTCGCCCCGCCAACTTAAATGTAATCAGTGAAACATTGAAATTCTTTATATTTCGACAACAGCTTCTATGGACCAAAATTATCCTATCTTTCAATCTGGAACCAACGCTGCACATTGCAAAATTTTAATTTAAATCTGTTGTGCGGTTTCGGAGATTAGCGTGTACAAACATTGACACGTAGTTTTTATATATTAAGATAAGCTGCAATACAATTTATGTGATGTGAAAGTGTCGACTAAAAAGCGCCGAAAGACAATCTTGCTCTACCCTGATCAAGGGCTAGGGCCGGCGCTGGATGGAACGTGGAGACCCTCCCCAGGTGTATTTTCTCCGCGAAAACATTGTGCCCATCAAAGACTACACCACTCCAAATATCGGCTAAAAGTCCAGCAGCATGAGCAAACTTCTGAACCTCAAGTTGTAAGTCTACAGCTTTTACGTTGATGTTTAGGTGAGACCCAAAATGTTGGTGACCCAAAATGTTGGTGAGACCCAAAATGTTGGTGACACTCTCCGTCCACATGATTGTAAGCACTTCTCACGTGGGCATTTGTAAAAATAAACAAAGCATTTAGATTGTGTTTCTGGAAGTGGTCACTGCCTGCAGGGCCGGCGCTTGGGTTTTTTGCGGCCCGGTGCTGTATGCCATATTGCGCCCGGTGGCGTTCGAATTGCATAGATTACCTTATTAAGATTTATAATCTCTCGGGTGACAAAGGTCTTCAGCAGGCTACCTGACCCCGAGCTCGAGCATGCGTTGTCGTAAAACTTGTCGCACCTACTCAGGACAACGCAAAATGTGCCCGATGGAATTCAAATTTTTAACGCATGTGCAGGAGCAGGTAAAATGTGCTCGGTGGAATGCAAAGTTTTAACGAATGGTAAAATGTGCGCGGTAGAATTCGTTGTGCATATTCAAAAGAAAGTCCCAGCTGCTGTATTTTTCTGTACCAAGTCTGTGTTAAACAAAATATGCATAATATTATTTTTGTATTAGGCCATTCAGACATAGGAAACGGAAAGACGAAAACATGAAATGCATCGCATGGAATTTGTTAAATTAATTTCAAATTTTTATATACATAATAAAAAATGCTGTAATTAATGTTAAAACTTTTTATAGTATTATTTTAATCCATTTCTTGACAAAAGCCCTCCGCCAGAAGTATTCCTTTTTACAGAGATATGTGTTCGAAAATTATCCGAAAATAAAATCCTTCTGGCTACTTTTGGAAAAATCAAGATCAAAATAATATAGTAGATAATATGTACAAATAAATATCTTAAAACTTGCTCTAAAATACTGCGCAAGTTACTCTGCGCATGCTAAAAACATTTTTGTTCAACGCGCACATTCTAAGTTCTCCTGCACAATTATAAATTTCAGTTCTACCGCTCACATTTTATCTGCTCCTGCACATGCGTTAAAAATTTGAATTCCATCGGGCACATTTTGCGTTGTCCTGATTAGGTGCGACAAGTTTTACGACAACGCTCGAGCTCGGGGTCAGGTAGCCTGCTGAAGACCCTTGTCACCCGAGAGATCATAAATCTTAATAAGGAAATCTGTGCAATTCGAGGCCACCCATTGCGCCCCACCAACTGTTCATTTTTTGATCTCAGTGAATAACAATGAACAAGCACACGAACACTTAAATATTTATTTTGGGGTTTCCTATTAGATATCCTACGTAAATGCTCTGATAAAACTATATCAAATTTGCTTTTGAAATTTGTTTCCATTAATTCCTTCGTACCGCCCTCTATTATAAGTCGCCTTAAAACCTTTCGCGTGACTTCCTTAGACATTAACTTATTAAATCTCTATCTTAATTTTAGTTCCTTCCAACATTTAAAATATTTTTGGATCATTTGTAGGCGTGGGAAATATTTTGAGTATTCACCTGACTTTCATTCACCTATACATCCTGATAAATAAATTTAATAATGGCGAAATACATTTTATATTAAAATTATCTAAAAGCTGATTCTGCTACTGCTGAAGAAGTACTAGTGTAGATTGGGCCATTCTCGAAGTCGAGGGTCTGCTCCTTCACTTTGTCAGTAAAATCTTTTCTACTAGAAACTTACATGGGCAGAAATTTTATGAAAATCTCGAACCTAAAATCTCGGGTAAGTTCCTGCACGAGGGGAAGTAAAATGTCCCCGCTTTTTCTTGCAGGACAGAAATTGGTTAAAGTGTAAATTCTTTTGCCCGCGCGATCAACATAAGTTCGGAGACAGACGTACAGAATAGTTTATCGAGAAAATAAACTAGAAAAATAAATTGTGGTAATAAAAATGAATTCCTTTAATATATGAAAATGAAGTCACGGGAACATTTTTTTAATTTTTAAGTTTTCAAATTTTTTTAGAATCTTAATTTCTGTAATTGCGTTGCACCCGGTGCAAGTGCACCATTTGCCCCTATGAAAGCGTCGCCCCTGACTGCTTGCGCCTTGGGGCATCTAGGATTTTTTTTCAGGTTTACCGACGACAGATAGAATGACAACTGGCTTAATCATTCCCTCTTCGTATGTCATTAGAGTCATTAGAAAGGATTGCACACCAAGGATCCTTTGAAAATCGACAGCATGTGACGACACTATCGGATGGGATTTCCACTTTTTATTGCACTATAATGTATGTTGGAATAGAATAGGAAACTGCCTATGGCTGGGCCATAGAATTCGACTTGATAACAATATACGCATTGATAGAGGCTTGTGCTGCTCTGCTACCACCCAATCGTGATCGGTTAGTTTAATCTAAAACAAAGAAGATGAATGTCACCACATATCTCGTAACTTTTCAAGCTAAAACATGGTAGAGAACTGCAAATTTCTTTACCAAAACCTACCCACACCTGCACCTAATTTGTGTATCTATCGAACCATCCACGGATTCAGGGGCCGGGGTCACGGGGGTCATGACCCCCCAAAAGCGCTCGCTGTTTAAAAAACAAAATCGACCCAACTAAAAAAACAAAAACAAAAAATAACCAAACGAACAAAACCGACTCAACATTTTTGCAAATTAAAAAACGACCTTAAAAAATGACCTTCAAGGTCAACAACAGATTGATCTATCTATACTCTTTCTATAGGTTTTGATTTGCAAACTCTGAAATTAGCTGCACTCACAAGAAAAGACGCGTCTTCATCAAAAACACATAAAGGCACGTTTTGTAGGATACGTTTGTTTATAATCCACCAGGAAATTCGGTTAGTTTTGTTCGTTTTGTTAATTTAGTTTTTGTTAGCTTCCCAGTTTATAGGGAAGGAATTGTAATCGGTCCAAAAATCGAAATCGTAATTTTCAACGTATTTTCATTTTTCAAGGTCTCAATAGGCAAAAACTTGAGATTTCCCTGCACGATCTCGCGCGAACCAAAAAAGATATCGACTTCGTTAAGGTGTGCCGATCGAAGCGTATTTACCGAAATATGATCTGAAAAGATTTTCATAAAATTCGGTCGCGCCGTTTTTTCGTTTAAACGACGTAAGTCATTTTTGCACCTGCACGATTTGTACCGAACCAACAATGTACCGAACCAACGACTTCGTTGAGGTGCCCATCGTACTACCGAAGTTACAACCTGAAAAGATTTTCATAAAATTCGGTCCAACGGTTTCTTTGTTTAGACGACGTAAATAATTTTTGTACCTGTACGATATCGCGCGAATCAAAAATGATATTGATTTCATTGAGTTGCCGATCGACGTGTGTCACCGAAATTATAATCTGAAAAGATTTTCATAAAAATCGGTCAAGCCGTTTTTTTGTTTGAACGAAGTTTGTGATTTTGGTACATGCCCAATATCGCGCGAACCAAATACGATACCGTCTTCGTGGAGACGCGTATTAACAAAAACATGCTCTGAAAAAAAATTCATAACATTCGGTCAAACCGTTTTTTGTTTAAATGAAAAGACTTCGGCTAAGGGTCACAAGCACCTTAAATTGATTAGTTTTTCTTATATTTAATAAATTCGTTGAAATGAAACCCGTTCTAAATGAAGTTACCTTTTCTGGATTCAGCAGATCGAAAGATTCCCTTGTCAAAATCCGAGAACGCTTTAAAAACTGTGCAAAAATTACGTTACCCAAACGCCACAAACACCACGAATTTTTCACTTCATAGATCAGAACCTTTTGGACGGTCAATTGTTTTCGTGTCCCACAGTTTCTGGAAATTGAAGTTCATCACCGAATTTCCAGTAGTTACCGATAAATTTGGACTGCCAAGCCCTCGAATTTCCAAATTACGTAATTTGCTTCCAAGTTTATCAGCGGGAGCTTCATCACACTCAATACGAATTCGGCCACGCGCTCAAAGTACGAATGGTTCGAATGGAAAAACATTCTCTAGAAAAATCTTGTGCATTATTATTGTGTTATTTGAACTAGCTTCTCTCAGGATTACTTTGGCACCAGTTCTGGTACTAGTCAACTTCCCACTAGTACTGAAACTATTACTATTTTCGAAGTAGTCAGTTTATTAATATTATATTATTTAATATTACGAAATTTCTGGTATTGGGTATAGGAGTTGTGTTAGTTTCAATAGCCGTGTATGAATTTTCTTGTTATTATCATTGTTCATTTATCATTAAAATATCTATTCGTAATAATGAACATTCATTATACTGGCAAGTTGATCGTGTGAACCGAAAGGGTCAAACCCACAGTTTTTTAGGAGTAGAAATTGTTTTCCGCCACTTTTAATTCCGTGACCTACCAAAACAAAATTCTAGATCCGCGCCTATATCGAACCAGTAATCGTTACATAACGCTGACCCGCACTTACCTCTACGTAACAGGACCGTAACGCCAGGCTGGACTACTCCTTCTCCCCAAATTTCGTTACGTAATTTATAGACAGTGCTTATAGCTTAATTAATTTACATCTCCCTTAAAAATGTCATTTTCTTTAAAGTATTCTTCTTCTTCTTCTGCTCCTTAAATCCCTCGTGGGACATAGGACGGATTAAAGTACTATATGACGTAAATTTCAAAATATTAAGTGCTGAACAATATAAAACAACGAATTTATTTATTTCCGTCGTCCTTTTATTTCCTCCCGAATTGTCGCTGCCTCCTTAATTCCTGTTAGCTTCAACTATAACGATACCAAAAAAAATCTACATCCTGAGCTTCGGTTTCATTTAAAATTTTGCTACCGATAAAAACTACTCTAATAAAACTGTAAAGCACTTACAGTAAACAGCTGCAAGCTGCTTGAACGATCCTGGCTACCTTAAAGTTTGACTGTTAAATATCCTTGCTCGTGATGCTTATTTTAACGTCCATAAACAAATGTTATAGGTGTTCTAAGAGAATGCATTATGCATGCAAGTTAAACAGGATGTGGATTACCTGCATGCTGCATTTTATAGCTTCCTTGACAGGGTTAATAGGGAAATTTTAAAAAGTTTATTGGCATCTAATAAGTTCAAACAATCCTTTAAGGATCCGTTGTGAGAAATTTAAAATTTATATTCACATGGCAGGCGAACTTAACAGAATTTCCTAAATTTACTACCAATAAACCCGCTTCACCAGCTATAAATTATCATTTGTTCATCGTCATGCTGCATATCCATGATCTTTCCACAAGGAAGGAGGGGAGGAGCTCGCAGCCGGGACGACCCTGCCCGAACGTTCATTACGGAGCGATTTTCACCCATAAACTTGTCCAAAGGCAAATCCGGGGTAAATTTTTTTTTCACCTTTCAGCTGGAACACGTGCACAAGACCCGAAAGGTAGTGAAAACTCGTGTCTGTTATAATGGAGTCTTTCATCATGTAAAAGGCTCCTGAACCACAACGTCATGTGCAAATGGCATTGTCCTTTCGGTATTACCCAGAATGTAGTCCTTCGTTATATCCTTTTGTGCTTAGAAGGTAGTTTGCATCCTTAAAATTTTTATATTCACTTTATCCCTTTGGGGCACATCTTAGACCCGGAAATAGGAGCATTTCCGACACAATCAGCACAGAAACTCTACACAGAATTTTGCTCGGTCGTGAAGTTTGCTCCTGTTTTATATTATTTTTTTTTTAGCCAACAAGCAGCTAATTATGCAGAATGCTTTGTTTAATATCCGTTCTCTCTTCATTCTCGTTTCAGGTACATGAACTTCATGTTTGATTTGGAAGATGCATCCAACGATGGAGCCATTGATGCCCGAGAATTTGCTATCGTATGCTCCAGCTATGGACTAGACAAAAAGGAATGCGAAGAAGCTTTCAATAAGATGTCACAGGTATGGAACATTAAGCTGTGTCCTTTATTTGCTTTTAGTTGTATATCAGTTTGAGGATGAACTATTCGACAAATTGTACTATTTCAGGGAGGAATTTGTTATGCAGCGTGTAGTGTAGCTAGAGCTTTATGAGCAATTCGGAGCACGTCGATGAAACTCATTCTCTAAGATAATTCTAAACTTTGTCTTATGGCTTCTTGGGACATTTAATAAAGTCATAAAAACCTTCATCAAATACTCGCATATGGTACTTTTCCAGTGAAAATGCTATAATATTTTGGTATTCAACAAAGAGTTAAGTTTGTATAGAACATATCTCTGGAGGACAAGGACACTTAATGAAATAAATAATTTTAGAATTTAGCGGACATGTGTTCGGGAATAATAGTTAAATACTACTAAATAATTTAGCAAAAGTTTTCTTTAAATAAAAAACAATTGTACTACAAAATATAGCAACTAGGAAATGCGTCAACAATACATATGTAAACATAACAAAATACAATTATGTAAAAAGCACTTTTATGAAAGGAATGTATTGGGTCTGGAAAATGTTCGTGGCGTTTTCCTGACAGATGTTGTCAATTACAAATAAGCCACGAACCACTGATCGCAGCGACACCATTAAACGCTCGTTCGAAAGGTAACAATGTTCTATTGCTACTATTGTTTTCATCGAAATTGGTGCAGAGCTTGTTTTGCGTTTAAAAATAGAGAAAAATAATGACAACTTGTATTTTGTAATATTAATCCGACCAAAGGAAGAACTCTGCATAGACTTGTGATAAAATTTTGTGCTGTGTACAGTGTTTAAAGTGATAACTCCCCCTTATATTAAGGCAAAGGGTCTTATTTGTTCTTTAACGTGTCTAAATCCCAATAGGTTAGGTTCAGTTCTTTAACGCAGTCCTCTATGAGAGACTTGGGAGTGGACCATGACATGCCACAGAAGGGTTCTGGGCCCTGGACCAAAATCTCAGACCCCACTCTCGCGAGCTTGTATGCAGCCTTATTGTCCTCTTATACACTAGTGTCCGGAGCGGAGCCAGTCCGTTTTTTTCTCTGGGCAGGCTCTGGAGCACCCTGCAACTATTTCGGAAGAAAACTTCCACATTGAGAGTGTCTTGATGGCAGCTTGACTGTACGAAAATATTTTAATGTTGGCGCCTTTTAAACTTTTCTCCAGGTTGAGACTACCACAGGACTCAATGGCATCTATTTCAGTCTGAAAAACGGGGGGCCACCTACTCAATGCAGTCGAGATCTTGGAGTTGGAAACTGCGACACCAGTCCCTACACCGCTGCGACACCAGTTTACACCATTGCATCAAATAATTAAATTAATGCACACTACACACGGTGAGCTTGAAGTAAGTTTTTATGAGCTCGAAAGGTAACCCGGGTTTTTCTGTTTGACTATATTCTTTGACCTAAAAAAAGACATTTTGAGTCAAAACTAAAATCATGTAAGCGCCGCTTTTCGATTTTTGGCCCCCCAAAAACCCACCCCCTAAAAAAATTCCGTTTTTGTCTAATACCTCTTAAACAGTAAGTGTTATCATAAAATAGTATTTACAAAGTTTGTAGATTATGCGATTATCTACAAAAAAATATATTACACATTTTCCCGTATGATTTGCCATTCATGAGATATCGCCGTTTTAAAGATTTAAAATACTCATTCGCGACGAGTATAAGGTCATCAGACGCTCAATAAATCTTTTGTTGGACTACGTGGCTAATATTTTCAGGGGTGATTCCTGGATTTATTTGGAGAAAAAAATTGTTCTAGAGAGGTGGTCTATCCCCACTATCCACTAAAATACAGGGTGTTTACGAAAAAAAATTTAATGTTTTAAAATTTACTTAAACCTCAATTACTCCCTAGACTAATTGAGGAGTGGGCGAACAAAACGGCACATGTCCATGGTTGACCGTTTTAAGTTTTTTGACTGAACCGTGTTCATTACACTAAACTACAACTAATTTCAATTTCAGACACTTCAAAAAGCACATGCATGTCATACTTGTTTGATAGCAAAATGAAGGTTTCCTTGCAAAAAGGCAAACGTCCTACGAATATTTATATTTTTTAACCATTCGTCAATGAGGATTTTCAAAAGGGAATTTTTTCTCTTAGTTTATTAAACATTTTTAAAATATTTTTTTTGGTTCTGAATGAGTTCAAATAGTAGCACAACCTGACATAATCATAAATAGTTGATGTGATCAGTTCAGAGACAGTTTTTTGCGTTTTCTGAACAATTTTCAAAATTGGACATGTGCCGTTTTGTTCGCGCACTCCTCAATTATCGTAAAGCAACAAAATTAAATCAAATAAATCATTTAAATGTGTATTCTTTAATTTAATATAATGATCAAAAAGTTGAGTGACTCCGTTTAGAAAATATGTAGGTTTAAAGTTAGGTGCAAAATGTTGAAAAACGAAGAATATTGGGATTTTGCTCACCCTTTAAACCTGCATATCTTCTAAACGGAGTCACTCAACTTTTTGATCTTTATATCAAATTAAAGAATACACATTTACCTAAAAAGATGAGCCTAATTTTGTTGCTTTACGTTTATTAGTCTAGGAGTAATTGAGGTTTAAGTAAATTTTAAAAACATTAATTTTAGTATTAGTGAAATACTAAATAGTAAAACATTGATTTTAGTATTTTAGTGGATAGTGGGGATAGACCACCTCTCTAGAACAATTTTTTTCTCCAAATACATCCAGGAATCACCCCTGAAAATATTAGCCACGTAGTCCAACAAAAGATTTATTGAGCGTCTGATGACCTTATACTCGTCGCGAATGAATATTTTAAATCTTTAAAACGGCGATATCTCATGAATGGCAAATCGTACGCGAAAATGTGTACATCTTTTTTTGTAGATCATTATCTACAAACTTTGTAAATACTATTTTATGATAACACTTACTGTTTAAGAGGTATTAGTCAAAAACGGAAAGTTTTTTTAGGGGGTGGTTTTTTGGGGGGCCAAAAATTGAAAAGGGGCGCCTACATGATTTTAGTTTTGACTCAAAATGTCTTCTTTTAGGTCAAAGAACATAGTCCAACAGAAAAACCCGGGTTACCTTTCAAGCTCATAAAAACTTACTTCAAGCTCACCGTGTACATTTAAGCCCTGTTGTTTACACCGTATGTAATGAGCTGTCACTTTTAGTTTGGCGATTAAAAAATGAATGAAATTTCATGCAAATCTTCGAAATTGTCAGCTCTTTCTCCATTGGCTCCGCTTTTTTTTTGATTCTAGAAGCTCTTTTCAATATTTCTGCTTCATATTCCTATATTTAATTTTAATTTGGGAATAATAAATCACAATTTGATGCATTCGAATGTTTACACCGCAAGCTGCATCAAATAAGCTCTGCATCAATTAATTAACTAAATTAGTGCAGGCGAGTGAGTTTACACCGCTGCATCAAATAATTAAATTTAATTTGATTCAGTCGTGTAAACTCACTCTATTTTCTATCTTTGACCCGTCCAAAACAGTGGATTTTTTTCGGACCCCCTCCATAGGATAACTTCCTCCACTCAGGGCCATCCATAATAATCGCATTGAATTTCATCTGGAACCACAGTTCACCAATCTTATGGTCCTAATGCTAAAATTGGCTCTTTTTTTAGTACTCTTTGCTTTGCCAAAAAGTACCAAATAAGCACCAAATAAGGCAAATTTTAACATCAAATTTGCTAATAACTTCAAAAGTAAAGGCCGTAGCGTAAAAATTGTCCAGATATTATTGATAGGAAATTGTACAAGCTTTCCAATTTTGTAAAAAATTATTAGTTAATTACGTATTTTTTTTGGAGAAAAGGGTGGTTTTATTTGAAATTTTAGTGAAATAAACCTAAGTTTTGACTCTAACGACTCATTGCTCTGGATAGAATAGGGTAGGGTAGGGTAGGGTAGAACCTTGATTTTGACAGTTTTAGATAGGTGGGAGTATTCTGCGTACACTGATATTGTATTCATGAAAACAGTTCGAAGGGTTACAAAAATACAGGGTGATATGTAAACCTCTACCAAAATAACTTCAAAACGCCCTAGCTGCTAAACCGTTAAGATTTTTTAAAGAAGACATTTTTCAGATGACAGACGAAATTCATATCAACTCATTCATACTTATTCTGTTATTAGATTATTATATATACTAAACGTTAAAAGTGGCAGACCGAGGAATTTTTGTTAATTTCCCCGGCAGACCCAATTGAATAGTTTTGTATATCACCTACATTATCACACTACGATTTTCGAACCAGAGCACAAATTACCTGAATGGCCAGTCTACTCTCTGAATTTAGGTTTAATAGTTTTAAATTATACTAAAAAATATAAATTCGATGGCAGACTGGAAGATTTGCGCAATTGTGCTCCCAATTGTGATTTTTTGCAATTGTGCTCCCAGACCCCCGACATGGGTATCAAGTGAAAGGGCATGACAGGTAAAATACAATTGGCGGTGTACCGTCATTCGGAATGGCGGCCAACACAAAATGGCGGCAGACATGTAATAGGCTGAAAAGCAGATATTTAAGTATTCGATTAGGTTAATTGAATACACGTGGTACACCGCCAATTGTATTCTACCTGTCATGCCCTTTCATTTGACACCCATGTCGGGGGTCGGGGAGGACAATTGCAAAATTCGCCCGCCATCTTGGAACCGACGCACAGTGGTCACTTTTGTCGATCTGAGCGAGCGAAATTATTTTATCTGATAAAACATATAATTAACGCTTGGAAAACATTACGAAAAGATAGAAGACTAATTTAAGTGAATAGTTTGTAAATATTGAAGGATATATTGCTGAAAAATAACTAAAATAAAATGAAATTAAAGTGCAAAATATAAATAAACGAAAGAATGTTTTGAGGCAATGGATTTTAATATATTTACACAAAATCAAACAATAGCAGTTCATAAAGTATATTGAGAAGTAAATGAAAAAAGAAAGAAAAAAGCGTTTTTTATTTTTTAATTATAGTCGACGTCACTATTACAAGATCTACTTTCACTTAAGCTATTAGTATTGACACATTTGATCATTTTCTGAACCTCTGATGGCAAAGTGTTACATTTCTTAGGCTGTGATGGTCGCAAACTGCTAATTAATGGATCGGATGATACGAGTAGCATGTGCATCATATCCTCAAGTGTCTGCTGCCGAGTGAATTTCCGTGAGAAAAATTCCCTGTATTGCTTTGAGTCTTTATTCCGTGATTCTTGTACCTCTTCGGACATTTGTCCGATGGGTAGAACCGATTTATTAATTAGATCTGCACCATGAATTAATATTTTATGCAAACTTTGTGGCATGTAATACCAAGGATACAAGTTAACATAGATCTTTGCAGTATCTGTACAATAAGATTTAAATAGTACGCTATCCACTTTGAAGCCACAGGAAATAGTAATTAAGATGGTACTTATTCGTTTTATTAATTCTTTATTCACTCCTGTGATTTCAGAAGCTAATTCAGGATTTCTGAAAAAACGTCTGGCTGTGTTGCCGTCATTGGTTGTCCCAAAACCTGGCTTAGGGATATCAACGAGAAGGCCCATGTTCCGACGAAATTTTTCTTGTATTTCCTTCTTTCTTGTTTCCACCTTTCCTTTATCTTCTTTCCTGATTTGCCATTTACATATCTCTAATCTGTAGGCAATATGTAAAATGCACTCGAACGTTTTTATCCATGCATGAAGACTTGAAATCCCATATTCTAAATTACATTCCGTGATCAATCTTGTTAATACTGCATCTATGTCGTTCATTTGCTTCGCTCTCTAAATCTGAATCAGTGAATAGCCTTTATTTGAATCAGTGAAATGTCGACAACTGGAAATCAGTGAATATCCTATAATTGAATCAGTGACTTTGGCCTCACTGAAACAACCAGTGATTCTCAAGTTACCCCGCGAACCAGTGATTTTGCTATTACTGATGTATCCAGTGATTTTAATGTAGAGTATGCATGAAATTTCTCACCGAAGAGTTTGTAATTCTTTACAACATTAATCCAATCAGAATGGATTTTTAGAAAGAAGAGAAAAAAAGAAAAAAAGTCGAAGTGCCCGTCCGGGGTTTGAACCCGGAATTTTTAGTTGTAGGTCAAAACCTTTACTGATTCATCCACACGCCTCTTATCTATCGCTCGACAATAAAATAATTTGTTCGCTACGAGTCCCACAGACTGTTCTCACTGGAGCACTCAGTATTTTTCATTGAAAATGCACTGAAACCCCAGTTCAATCGTCAATCACGGGATGATCAGTTTTTTCAACTGAATGAGTCAGGGTCTGCAACTGGAACCCAGTGAAATTCTTAATCGCTGGGCAAATCAGTGAAATATTCACTGATTCAGATTTAGAGAGCGGAGAAGCTCCACAAAGATGACAGTTTTGACTGGACGTATCGGATAACCAGCTACAAATTTTACCATCAATCATGGTTAAAGAAAAAAAGGAATAACATGATATTGGATTTCCTTGAAATTCTGTAGTCATTGGAGAGAGTTCATCTATTTGTTTTTTAATATTCTTAATTTACTTTTTGACAAATTCTTTTGTTTCCTTGTGGAAAATTATTTTTACTGGTCGACAGTATTTTATTGACGAAGTAGATTCGTTTTGCCAAATAACAAATTCCTGTTTATTTTCAAATACAGCTATAATTCGTAATGTCACTATAGAAATTGAAAACAAAAATGAGTCATCATTTTCTTCGTGTTCAAAAATCTGCTTATAACAACTTTGTCCCGCGGCACCATCACAACCCCACTTGAAATAAAAGTTCACTTTTGTAATAGTACTACCGCTATTGGTGATATGTTCAAGCACTTCATTCTGAACGGAAAGTAATCTTCGGATTCTATGTTCCACTAACGATTGAAGTTTGACCTCGGCTGAAATTTCACTAATTGTTATCTCATTTGGATAACATTGTTTTTTTGCAAGCAACAATGCATTATAATTTGGATAAATGTTTGCATTATGACATTTGCTCATTTGTTGTACAGCAATATATTGTTTTTTTGTCATTTTTGTGTTTACGTGCAAAGTAAGAGCCTTTTCAGCTGTAATTTTTGTGGGTAGTCGTTGTGAAGGAGAATCTGTGTCACACATTTTTTTTATTTTTCTGACTCTCTTAGGAGATAAACTAGATACTTGTTTAATTATATAAGCTGCATCTCTTTTTCCACTTCGCCTAAGACTCGCTATTGATGCGTACGTCAGTTCATTTTGTGTGAACGTCTGCAGGATTGGACCAACTTTTCTTCGTTTGACCGAATCACTACAAGTAGCGAACGATTTTTCTGGTCTCCCAGGTCGTAATATAGTTTCGTTGGATGGAAGTCCTTTAAAAACAATTTTCTCGCCGAGCCATTTCTCATTCTTTGAGATAAATCAATTCTTAATACGATGGCATTTTTTCCATTTTAACATTAATTGACTGCAAAAGTTTTCACTCGTTTTTTTAATTGAATGTTGAAAATCCTCCTCATATTCCAAATAGTCGCTTTTTTGCATCAAAAAACTCAATACTGAGTTAGTTTTGCTATCCACTTTTGTTTCATTGTGCCAAACGTTAAATAAGGCTTATCGCTGTACACCGCATTTCAAATCTAAAAACGTACAAAACATCTAAAGTTGCGAAAAGTTGCAGCTAAATTTAATCTAAAACAATTATTAAAAAGTTATTTGATAACTTTATCTAAATAACTCGACCAATACACGCCAATCCGAAAAGTTCTACTCTATTAAAGTTAACATAACATTAAAAAAATAATAATTTGTAAAAGCAGTTTTTAAAGCTATAATTCTTTACTAAAATTAAACAAATTCTTATTATTTTTTAACTATAAATTGCTTACTTACTTATTTTTATGGGATCCATAGCGAGAACAGGAAAAAAAGCGAAGTGAGGATAACATCGAGCCGTGGTAGGTGCGAGGGCATGAAGACTTTCCCGATCATGTTTATTGCAGCCTTGCCTGACTCCCCGTTTGATGTTAAAATGTTTTAATTTTTAGATTTAATACTCCCAAGTATTCAGGCTTATTTTTATGTTATAAAAAGTTTAAAATTGTCCAATCGGATTTTTTACTTTTGCTCACTCAGTTTGGCAAAAGTGACCACTGTGCGACGTCTTGATTTTTTTATAAAATGGTCAGATTGCATTGTCACGCGAACTATACATATGAGCAAAATTTCAGCTCATTCGGAAACCGGAAAGTGGGTCAAATTTAACTTCCAAGATTGTTTTACATAGTTAGTTACAGGTGAAGCTAATAAAAAGGGTGTAAAAAATACCAATTAGCGCAAATCTTCCAGTCTGCCATCGAATTTATATTTTTTGGTATAATTTAAAACTATTAAACCTAAATTCAGAGAGTAGACTGGCCATTCAGGTAATTTGTGCTCTGGTTCGAAAACCGTAGTGTGATAATGTAGGTGATATACAAAACTATTCAATTGGGTCTGCCGGGGAAATTAACAAAAATTCCTCGGTCTGCCACTTTTAAGGTTTAGTATACATATATAATAATCTAATAACGGAATAAGTATGAATGAGTTGATATGAATTTCGTCTGTCATCTGGAAAATGTCTTCTTTAAAAATTACTAAAAAATACCAATTAACGTAAATCTTCCAGTCCTCCATCGAATTTAACTTAAACCTATTAAACCTAAATTCAGGGAGTAGACCAGATGCTCAGATAATTTGTCATTATGGGCTCTCGGTCTATATGTACATTGTTCAAGAGTTGGAAACTCGGAAAATCTTAATGTTCTAGCTACAAATGGAAAAACTTTGAACATAGTGTATCCTGAAGCTCTCTAAGCAATCGGTTCGGAATTGATCAGCAAGGTTTTTTGATAAGATTTTAAGGAGAAGCGGAAATGTGGGATTTATACGGGTTCCAGCTAGTGTACATATATAGCCAGTTCAATGATATCTGAAGTCTCAAAGCACTTATGGCGGCCAGACTATAACGCCATAAGTCGCAACAGGTTTAGCGAACCAGAGTCGTGTAGTTTGTCAAAATTTCATCCACAACCAGTGTCCAGAGTAACGGAGCCAGAACTCCACCTTGCGGGGAAATCTCTTCATAGCCTTGACAGTGTCAAGTTGACACTAATGGGGGAGACACCTAGGAAGAAATGCAAGCCACTCAATTGTGTATGGATCCAGGTTTCTGAGACACAGTGCTCTTGAAATAGAATAGCAAGTGTTATTGAAAGCACTCTCAATGTCCAGCAACGCACATAAGGCGAGGAGGGCTTTCTCGATTATGCTGACTGGTGGTGTGAAGCAAACTCTTTTGATTTACCCTTTGAGTAAGCGAACTGAGAGATATGTGTGATATGGGAGAGCTCTAGGTTGTACCTGATGTGAATGTCCCGTAGCCGTACTATCGTTTTCAAAAGAAAAAAGGTAAAGAACTGTACCCACCATCTATAGTATAAGTGGTCTGTAGGATTGACCCTGGCAAGTGCTCTCTGACGTAGAGGTTGCTTCATGGTTAAAGGTGTACCTTTCTGAGAAGGCGCGCTCGTTTAAAGGAGTTTTTGGAGAGGAGCTTTTGGTGTCTACTTGCTGGTAGAGTCTGTAGCCTCTCATAATGCTTCTTCCAGGCAATCCTTTGGAGCGTCTCAACTCAGCAATGCAGTGACAAAGGTGGGTTTGTATCCCCTATTTGCAAGATCTATGTTATTCATAACAAGATATTCTAATACACTTACCTCTCTCGTTTACATCGGTACCGTACCCGCAAAATAGTGTGGTGAGAATTTGCATCACAACAGCCGACGAACTGTGGTTTCGTTTTATGGCAAAACTCCAACAGCTCTTGAACTAGTGATGTGCGATTCTGTATCGATGTTAGAAAAAATCGAATTTTTCGTCTAAGAAAGATTCTTTTCCAGCCGATACGATTTTAGATAGTCGATTGTTTTTTCGAGAATCGCAATCATCAATCGCAGCTTACTTTTCACCACATAGCCGTCATTCGATTGACCCAACAATGCTATAGTATTACAAACTATAGTACCTATTATAGTTTATGTGTAGGACCCAATCGGGCCAAAGCATCAAACATGTACAAAATAACCTCATAAACGAGGAAGTTACCAGTCCATTTTCGCTCGTTTTGGTATTAAAGTTGGGGTGGACTTTGCGTACTGAACCATTTCGGTACAGACGCATAAACTGTTTAGGCCTGTTTTAAAATCTGCCCATCCCATCATTCTTTCTCATTTTCTCTCATTTTTGATGGTTGGTTGTCGTTCCGGTGAAACTTGTGATTTAAGTAGATGCCTTTAGTGAATGAAAATTGAAATATTTTTTTTATTTATTAATGAAACTTACTGTTCTTTGTTTTTTATATTTAATAAATTTTTATTCAATATTTTTTTATATATTGTACTCGAATTTTATAAAATCGATTTTTTAAAACAATTTTATCGAAAAACCGAATTCATTAAAATCACAAATCGATTCTAAAATTCGATTTTAAATTTTGAAAATCGCCCATCACTAGCTTGAACCTCCTGGGTTGGTACTATTGCATCCGGTCCATTTTAACTAATTGCGCTAAATTTTTTGGTTGTGTTATCCGCTGCTAAGTCAGTTAAATTAACTTTTGCATAAATTCAGTCATTGCCGATAATATTGGAGTATATTTGGTTTAAATAAATTCATTTTCACACTATAAGAAAACCAGTTGAACTAAAAAATCTTACCTAGAAAATATATTGGTCACGTGCTGTGCTTCTAAATTTTAAGAAATTAAATCCCTGACATAATCAGTTTCTATTTTAAAACGAAAAAGGAAAGAGAGCAACAACTCAAGAGGAAAGAATGTCATTTAAGGTTCATCAAATGAAAAGTACTTAATCATTCTTTGTGAAACTGTTAGGTCCTAAATTAATATTTCATTTACAAGACTTTTTTTTATTTTTAACGAAGTTATTTATGAGATAAAGTTTGTGTAAAGACTTTTAGGATCCAGGCTACACGACAAGAGCGGAAGGCTCATAAAAAGCAATTCATTGTATTTTTCTCCTATTTTAAAGTTAATTACATGATTTCGTTATTGAAATAATTTAATAGTGAACCATTTCATAATATTCTTCTATTTACAAGATAGTCAATGCGAGTGATGAAAACCATTTCACTCCACTGTTACAGATTGCATATTGGATTCTTTTTTTAAGAGTAACGTGTCTATTTGTGGGGTAAGTCCTTCGCATAGAGACACCACAAATTTAAGTAATCATATAACAACTATGTTGTACCAGCATGGACGCATTCTGTCTGACCGACGATCAAGCGAAAACTTAAACCTATTTTTACAATGACCCTTAAAGGAAAATGTAAATTTTCCTTATGTATGCTAAGTAATTATTGTGGAACTCGGTGTGTTAAGTGTACAGTGATGTGAAGCATGCAGCGCCGGCCCTAGGGTAGAGCGAGTGGAGCGGTCGCTCTAGGCGCCAGGTGGCAAGGGGCGCCAAAATGAACAATTTCTAGGGAAAAAATAAAATTTTGATGGTGCCTTTTGCAATAAAAGTTGATTTTTGAAAAATTTGGTTATTATTATTTATATTTGATTTTGACGTGGCAGGAAAATTTGGCGTCTGCGCAGAACTTCGGCCATAACATTTTCCCGTTTTTCCCAAAAATGCGCCAAAAAGGGTAATTAATTTTGCAAAATTTGGCGCCCACTGTGCAGTGCAGGTCAAAAATTCATACTTTGGGGCACCTAAAAAAATTGAATAAATACATTCTGGCTTGAGACGAACATCGGCATCATTAAAAATGTATGTGTTATGTTTTTATCAACGCGCACTACTAACAGATCCTCAAAAGGGCCGCTGCTGTTTCTCCTTTTCGAATTTCGTCGTTTCGTTTTGACGCTCTGTTCAGCATGCACAAATACCGCCCGCACGGCACTGGAAATATTAAAATGTGCATAATAGGTATACAGGGTGTTTAGACTTAAATGCTAATGCGTTAAGGGGTGATTCCTGGGTATATTTGGAGAAAAATATTGTTCTAGGGAAGGGACCTACCGGCACTATCTACCGAGATACAGGGTGTTTACGAAAATACGTTCAAAAAATGCATTATTAACCATATTTTTTTTCTTTCGTTTCTGATACACCAAACAATTACCTAAAAAGTTACATACACAAGAATGACCTAGGTTGTACACTTTTCCAGATAGTGAGTTTTTATACTTTATTTCCCATGGTACATTCAACTCAAACAACGAACATGCAGTACTGTAAAACTTTAGCTTTATGACTATTTTTACATATGTTGCACGCAGGATTTTCCATATTATCTTCTTCGATTGGCAACGTTTTTCCTTCAGGGAGTAATGTTGCAGCAATCCAGTTCTAGTTATCTGCACGTATTTTGGCTAATACAAGATTGATTTAGAAAGCCTTGCCAGTGCCGCGTGGTGCGTCTAAAATATATACAACACTTACACCCGTATTGACACTGTTGATGATGCCGAAGCGTTGGTTGGTTTAACTTAGGTTCATATTTTCTGTTTAAATTATTATCGATGAGTCTGATTATTTGCGGAGATGGCAAACCATAATGATCAATAGTATTCCCGCCTATTGAAATAACAATATCTTGCAGTGGCAGCAGTGCACGATTATTTCTATAAAATTTGTCTACTACACAATCCTTCAGTATTAGGCGATATAGAACCCTTTGCGGCTTGTCAATCTCTGTCAAAAAAATATCTTTTTGAATGAGTGAAAAAGAAATCTAAAATATGTCTAAGAAAATACTGTCGGTCAAAATCGCAGACAGACAGAATGAAAACGTATATTTTACAACCAATAAAAACCGTTTATAGCCGGAGCGGCGGCCGTCAAAAAATGGAGGTAGGTCTGCATTTCGAAAACCTAATCGGAAAAAGTATTTTTTTTGATAGTGTAAACCTTTTTTTTATCATTCCAATTGAAGTCCTCAAAGAACACTATTTAAATCCGTAAGTAAATATTCAGGTAACGCTATCCCCGAAAATCTGACCAAAAAGAAAAGGGTTGCCTATAGTACGATCACGGTTGCCTTAGTCAAACTTAGATATTTAGGCCTACAATTAGACTGACAAAATAAAGTTTTTACTCTATCAGGTTCTCCTTCGATTATCGGTTCAAGTTTTCGGTCTGACCCATTAGTCCGATCAGACTGAAAAAATTGCCTAAGCAATCGAGCTTTGAGGTCTACAATTACCCCCGGTCTACACCAGACATAAATTCTCTCTTGACATGTGCCCCTTCTCTTTCGCTCGCATGCAAAGTTAGAAAGAGAGTCCCCTAAGTTGGCCATGAAAATATCTATCAAGCGATGGCGATGGCAAGACACCGATTAAGAAAGATTTTTGACATTTGGTAAAAGAGAAATGGCGGTTTGTCGATTTGAAGTGTTTTTTGCGAATGGATGTTTACAATACCTAACCAAATTATTTCAGGACGAGAATAATGAATCAACTGCAAAGATTACGAACGATTTTGTTCACTTTGCCATTTTTTCCCGATGATTTTGGCGCTTTTAAAACAATGTTGCTTCGTTGAAAATTATTTTCAACTGAAATGTCATGACAGAATTGGCCCACAAAAAATGTTCCGTCATATGTCAAAAGGGATATCATACCAGAAGATATATCTCGTGTAGACCCGGGGTTAGAATGATAAAAAAAAGTTTCTACTCACTTTCCTACGGTTAGTCGAGGCAATGAAGCAAAAAAGTTCCTAATTGGTTGGGCGCGGACGGATCGGAATGCGGTTTTTTGCATTCGCTTCCAAAAATTATTTGTAAAAAATGGCTCATTTTTTTTTTCTGAACAAACCGGAAATTGCACCTGTTCACCTGTATGTATGTTTGTATGTATGTAGACAAATCTTGCAACTTGATTTTGACCAACTTCCATATAACCGATCAACTTGAAATTTTGCATATATGTATAGTTCGCGTGGCAATGCAATCTGACCATTTTGTAAAAAAATCAAGATGGCGGTTCCAAGATGGCGGCCGAATTTTGCAATTTTGCTCCTCGACCCCCGACATGGGTATCAAATGAAAGGGTATGACAAGTACAATACAATTACCTAAGTGGTGTCATTGTAAATTCAAAATGGCGGCCAACACAAAATGGCGGACTACCTTTTTCTTTACAACACCCTCGGTGTGGGTATCAAATGAAAGGAAATGATGATGATTTAAATCACACCCTTTCATTTGATACCCATACCGAGCGCGTTGTAAAGACAAAGGTAATCCGCCATTTTGTGTTGGCCGCCATTCTGAATTTGGAATGACGCCACATAGGTAATAGTATTCTACTTGTCATTTCCTTTCATTTGACCCATATCGAGCGCGTTGTAAAGAAAAAGGTAATACGCCATTTTGAGTTGGCCGCCATTTTGAATTTGAAATGACGCCACATAGGTAATTGTATTGTACTTGTCATACCCTTTCATTTGATACCCACGTCGGGGGTCGAGGAGCAAAATTGCAAAATTCGGCCGCCATCTTGGAACCGCCATCTTGATTTTTTTACAAAATGGTCAGATTGCATTGTCACGCGAACTATACATATATGCAAAATTTCAAGTTGATCGGTTATATGGAAGTGGGTCAAAATCAAGTTGCAAGATTTGTCTACATACATACAAACATACATACAGGTGAACAGGTGCAATTTCCGGTTTGTTCAGAAAAAAAAAATGAGCCCTTTTTTTACAAATAATTTCTGGAAGCGAATGCAAAAAACCGCATTCCGATCCGTCCGCGCCCAACCAATTAGGAACTTTTGGCCTTTTTAGTGCTTCATTGCCTCGACTAGGTGATCGGGTCAAGTTTTCGGTCTGAGCCGATAGTCCGAAAAGTAGCCTAAAGCTAAAACATACCCATTACTACTGAATCTTCCCGTGAAAGTCCCATCGCAATCGGATTAGGGTGGTTTCACACTGTAGCCGATTCGGCCGAATTTTTCAAACAATTATTTTGCTAGTCTCATTCGCACATTACAGCCGTTGTTTTCGGCCGTTGACGTCCCTAGGTTTACTCCGATCAGATTTGTTTGATTATTCGGCCAAATACGGCCGTAAAAAATTCGGCCGAATCTGCTGCAGTGTGAGACCACCCTTAGCCATTTCTGAGATTAGCCCGGACAAACAGACAGACAAAAAAAATAAAAATACTTGAATTTGATTTAATAACATGTATATAGCCATAAGGGATTAGAAAATGACAATTATTTTGAAATAGATTTCTTATTCTTATTCTATAAAATAAAATACAATTTATTTGATGTGAAAGCGTTGACCAAAGGGCGGTCTACCCTGAACAAAGGCTAGGGCCGGCGCTGGGAGCATGGTTGCTGGTCTGTTCAAGTGCCGTCTCTCAAAACGATCAGAGAATTGTTGGGACTCATTAGGAAAGATGGCAGGATCCTAGTTCGTTTTATTACCGAGCATTAAGCTCGAAATTGCTACCGATGGATGATCGGAAGAACGGAGGACCACCTGTAGGCTTTGTCTCCAAGAGACGTTTCTGCCGCCTGAAAACCTGTAGTAACGAAAATTTAGCTCAGACAAAACCCAAAAATCTGTGTCGTGTGAACCCACCATACCATTGCCACAAATAACGTTTTCCGTGGGGCAAGCGAGGCAATAATTAGTCGAATATCCGAGGATATAAGATATACATACATACACCCTTCAGATTCTACAGATACTCTTCGAGCACTGCTTTGCACATTGCAGGCCGCATCATATTCTTTACAGTGAATACCAAAATCAACTGCAAAAACGACGCTTGAATGCCGAGGATATTCTCGTTTTTGCAAGTATGAAATTTCTAATCATTGCTTAGGACTAGATGTTGCGTAAAGTCAGCGTTACGCCATGGTATGGACGTTTCTTTAATAAAGCTGAAACTTTTGCAAAAGAAGAGTATGTGATGCGTATTTGGAATAGTGCGGTAAAACCCGAATTTAATTCCCAGCGGCATCCCAGTGTGACGCCATTAAGAACGGACACTTCGGCAGCATTTGCCGCCATGTAACGGATGATGCATTTCTGACTTAATGGCTATTCTGACTCAATAAGCAAAATTGACGTATTTCGGCTTAAGAGCAACCCTCCGAGGTTCAAGAGCTTCCGTTACAGCCAGACAATACCTACAACGGTTTGTGGAATCTTCCGTCCATATTTCTTCCCAAAGAGACCTGCCGGAGCGTTCGTGTGAAGGGCGTCCTTCTAGGGCGCGTATGCTAACGGAGTCTGCTGCCTATAGCATTAGGTTCCAACAAGACGGCGCTTCTTGCCGCTCAGCCCGTGGAGCCATGGCTTTATTGCGAGAACAATTCGGTAAGCAATTAATTTCAAGCTTCGGACCGGTGAATTGGCCGTCTAGATCGTGCGATATCACACCTCTAGAATTTATCTTTTGGGGCTACTAAAAGTCGAAAGTCTACAAGTCTACATGGATAAGCCGGCTAGGATTGAGGAATCGGAAAAACATATTTCGCACCATTGGCCAAATACCACGCACCATTGGCCAAATCGAACGCGTCATCGAACATTGAAACTTCAGAATTTAGTCCAAGCAACGAAGACAAAAAATGCCCAATAAGAAAAAAATACATACATATGTATGTACCTACCCAAATTCTGGCACAGTTGTAGAGGAAGAAAAAAAAGGCAATGAATGGAAATGTGCTCGTTTAGTTTATTTTAGGTCGAACCTTTCTGGAAGGAGCCAATGTCTCAGAGGAAGAGAAGAGCGTGATCTTGACTATGTTGACAAAAGTGGAGGAACTTACCCCAGGCAAAGTTGAAGAGAATGCTTCCTTGGTGTCAACTTTGACAAAATTCCAGAATCATTTAGAATCCCTCAAGAACAATGGGCCTACCGTTGCTTTGTAGGTGCAGTACTTCAATATGGTTACCCTGATGAAGAAGTTCATTGTTTCTTGATTCTGAGCGTCGCGTCGTGGTGATTGGGATGGCCACTTGGGATGTGTACAGCAGATGATCCCATTCTTCCATGCAGGAAGGCACTTCCAGTACCCAAAATGCGCCCATCTGCACGTGCAAGACATGATACAACTGGAAAATAGCAATCCGCAGGCGTACAAGGAGTTTGCAGAAAAGGGGTTCTTCATCATTATTCGCACAGGTTACACCTTGGGCAAGAGTTTGGCCGGATATGGTCATAGAACAAACTGTTATGCGCTCCATGAAAAGCTCAGGTGGTCTGACGTGAGGAAGAGGAATTACTAATTCTGTACTCGCCAAGTGGGTTTGAGGATCACAGGTAGGACCGTCATCTGCACATCATTGGAGGAGCTCGCTGGAGTGGTTTTTGCAAGTGGAAAGCAGCACGTTGTTTCCTTGGTATCACAGCAAAAGAGAGTTTCACGAGATCAAGCTAACATTTACGAATGCTTCAATGACCAAGTTTCGTGAAGCAGTCTAACAAAGAATTTGGTTTTTTCACTAGCGAGTATGAGTAGTACCATTAAAATCAATGGTGAGGCAGTTAGTGTCAACCTTCTGGCAATTTTCAAAACGAAAAACTGAAAAAAGGGACCCTTAGAGCGCTCCTTTCAGTTAGCTCCACGCCCACCACCCGATATTTTCAGTGTGTTGTTAAGGACACCTTCCTCTACAACTGTGCCAAAATTTGGGTAGGTATGTATTTTTTCCTCTATTTTTCCTTCGTTGCCTGCAGTTGCGGCTAACCATTGAAAGAAGTAATCTTTCAAAAATAAATGTACAGAATGGTTCTTTTGTATGGTAATACAGATTACGTAATAAAATTGAGCTTTTTATTTTTTTTCTATTTTTGTAAAAAATACCTCTAAATGGATCACTCAATAAAAGGCTGCATTACAACACGCTCTAGAGCAAGAACGGAGGCCGAAATTCAAGCTAATTAGGAATATTTAGAAAGAGTATAGGAACCCATAAAGTTCTACGTTAAGGGATCTGTTATAATATTTTAGTTTTCATTAATAAAATTTTGTTCAATCTGTCCGAATTTTGATGAAACGTCCTGTACAAGTCAGTTTTGGAAAGAATAAATGTGATTATAAAACTGCTATAACAAATTTCTCTTTACCTTGACTATAATTTCTGATTGCTTTTATCATTAATCACTATAATGCTAAACTAAACTAATTTTATACATTCACAGGGTCAAGAAGAAGTAACTAGGGAGCAGTTTGCTTGCCTCTGGCAGGAGTATTTCTCAGCTGAAGATACAAATGCTCCAGGAAATTTCATTTTTGGAAAGACATCATTTTAACGAAATTACACAAAAACAACAATTTAAACAGAACGAAACTTCAAATAAATTATAATTGGAAAATTTTGCAAACACAACAAAACAAACAAAAAAAAAGGAAATCTGTAAATGTTAAAAAAACTGGAATGTAAAAGATTTTAAATCGAAAACTATAAAACAAATTAATAAAAAAAAAACACAGAACAAAAAATCTTAAATGTATATTCTAGAAAAACAAAAAAAAAACGAAACCAAAGAAATGGAAAATATATTTGAATAGTAGTTAAATGTTGGAAAATTATAAAACAAAAAATTATATAAGGCATGCGAATTAGCAAATATATATGTACGGTTGGAAAATGAGAATTTCTAGAAAATGATTCGATGTTAAACCTAAGTGTTAAATGTTTATCAGAACTCTCTTCACTAACTAACCAAAGAATTTTTCAAAAACACATAAAATAAATGAATAAATACAAAAAAAATTTAAAAAAAAATTCTTCATATTATTTAAATAAAATACTTTCAAATAAAATTCTCTAAAACCATCGAATTCTTCTAAATCTAGGTACAATTTCAATGAATTTTCGTATTTTAGTTGCATGAATTTCAAATATTTATTGGAAGAGCGTTCAATAAATATTTGTAATTTTTAGTACGACAAGTAAACAAATGGTTTTTTGGATCAGTATCAAATTATAGTGGTAAGATTTTTGTATGTTATTAACTTTGACACTTTTAACTTAGAGAATAAAGTAAATTTATACATTAGATTTGAAAAAAAAAATAAAATTAATTTAAACTAATGGCCATCACTAACTAGGTTAGATTGAAATGAAATTTTAATATTTAAAAAAAAACAATGTACGGAAACAAAATGCTAAAGATTTATTATTAAAATGCAACTTTTTTTTTTATGTTTTAACAATTGTATCGATCGAATAGAAATATGTTTTTGATGAAAGTTGCAAATGAAAATTAAAAAAGTTTATTGAACAGCTTTCACATAAAAAGACACAAAAATATTTAAAGCCCACTAATTGTTATGTTTCCTTGCAAGAATAATATTTGCATTAATTTTGTTGGACATAAAAAACACACTCTTACATTAAAATAGCTCTTCAAAAGTCAACGTTGCCAATATCTTCAAAGCCTAATCAAGATTTCTGTAAATGGATAAAATTCAATAAAAATAAAAATAAAACTTTATTGTGTTTTATTTATTTTTTATTTAGTGTTTTTATTATTTATCGTCAATACTTGCGAAAACTCTACCCACACAGCGTATAAGATATCCTGCCAATTAAAGCGGGGCAGGGAAAACCTTTTCCCCGTGGTGGAAAGAAGATCTCTCGAAACTCAGGAAATTGGCAAGAGAGATCTTCAATCATTGCTACAAAAAAGGCTTTTGGAAGCCTTAAAAAGATTGCCTAAAACTGCACAAGAAAGCCATTGTCTCAGCCAAGAGAGATACCTGGAAAGGTTCTAAAGGCGATTAATAGCTCCTCCCCCGTCCTCCGTTGTCAAAACACCCGGCCTGGACGGCATTCAACCAATCGTGTTGCAGAAACTATAGAAAAGATCTTATATTGCAAAGAATTGGGAAACAAGGTCATCAGATAAACCAAAAGAGGTTGACCACCAGTAGGCGTGATCTCTCCTTTAATGTAGATAAATAAAACTAGACAGAAGCGGAGCTAAGGTAAGTAGCATACGCAGATGACCCAGTGATAATGGGTTAGGAATGTTTCCAATCGTGATTAGTGAAATTGTGCAAGTCGCCTAAATAAGGCTGCGGTCTGCCAGTCAATCCGGGCAAAACTGAGCTGATGCTATTTACAGAGAAAACGAAAATTCCTACCTTGAACGCCTCTCCAGGTTGGAGGGTATACCCTCACTTTATCATCCAGGGTATAATTTCTAATATTGGTCTAATATTGGACCCAAAACCCAAATGGAAGTCAAATATTGAGGAAAGGGTAAAGAAAGCCTACCTTCTACGCCTGTCAAAAGACCTTCGGCAAGACATCAAGAACGCCCTTGATGTTTACTTGCCCCGAGGGAATCCGAGGTTTCGACCTCAAAACCCTACGGACATGGCAACATTTTCAGCCTGCTACCCGATGGTATGGGCGCTAAACCACGAGCTACCTTCGCCCTAGATTAACCTTTACGTCGAAATACCCTCAAAAAGAGATTGGAGAAACAGAGGTGCCCTGAGGAAGTTGGTTATACATGTATTCACCGGCAGCTCCAAGGCATCAAAGCTAAGCAGATTCCACAGGATGGCTTTAGAGATCCGTCACGGCTAAACAAACAACCACTAAACCTAAAGGCCCCATCCACTATCAAGCATGCATGACATTCACGGCTGACTGACGTGCTTGCGGGATAGTGAATGGGCTTGCAGGATGGAGCCAAAGTCTAGATATAACAAGTCTTTCATCTTCATACAAAATTTTCCCCCCGCTAGTTGTGTGCGTGCATATATGAACATCATTGCTGAGCACAACTCAACGCATACATCGTGAACTCGGCGAGACAAAGCCAGATTCTCTCTCTTCGATAAAGTATGCAGAAGTGAAAAGGAAGGAAAATTTAATCTGCCGTTTTTTTTCATAAATAGTAAATATGCACCAATACATCAAGTTTTTCCCCATATAAAAGCATAAAATCTTCTGCTGGCTAGTTGTGTGAGAGCGGGTATAAAATTGTTGCATTCTCTCTCTGGTACCCTGACATCGTCATTTGAAGAATGTGTGCATATAGCTGTTCGCCTTTCACTCACTAACCATATGAAGATGAAAGACTTGTTAATATCTAGACTTTGGATGGAGCATGTATGACAAAACTCAAAAATTTTTGAAATCCTGTGGGCGGAGCTAAATGAATGACAGCGTGTGGAACAGTGCATCCTGTTGCTGTCAATCATTTCGTCATTCCGACTGTGAATTTCGGAGTGAGTAGGTCAAATCACACATATTGTAACACTCATATTTGTAGCACTCATACTACAGAAACTTTTCACTACCGTTTCTTCCTTAAAAGTGAGGATTGACTGCATGCATGGTAATGGATGGGAAAATAACCTTCTTGCATGACATTTTTGCATGACACGCAAAACTGATAGTGGATATTGGTCTTTAGGGTCACGAGTTGTCTCAACAAAACGTCGCTCTAAAGAGCTAATGGGGCCTCCGGTCGCACTAAAGGCAGCCCTACACATAACCTACCCTAAGGAAGACATTGCTGTCTGGCATTGCAGTCCCAATGATAAGAACTTTCGACAGTACCAAGGGGATTTAAAACTGTGCGCTCGCCTTACACATACAAAATGCAAAGTCCGAACAACGAGAACCTGTTCTTAGCTATCGCGGAACAATGAATATATGAAGGGCTGACTCGTCCTCTTTCTCCGCCCTTTTGATCCTCTGCAGTTGGTAATTTAGGGCTCAGTGTCCGTTGACCAAACCAACTAGTGTCGTGGCATTCTTTCTACTGCACCCGAATAATTCCCTGTCCTAGTTTCAAGGCTCTCCAAGAATAAACCACTTGGTTCACGAGTGTGGCCCTCAGTGTTCGGTGCATTTTAAGTTTCGACCATTTAGGGCCCTTTTCGCCAACATAGTGACTGCCCGATTCTAGATTGATGAAAACAGTGCCAGGGCCTTGTACAGCCAAAACGTCCACCTTTTCATTGCACGCGGTATTTTGATGACACAAGTCCCACATAAGGGCGACCCACCTAAGTATACCTAGCTCATTAAGGACGTAAAAGTAGCAATCGAAAATAGGTCGCTGAAGAGAAACGCATCATACCATTTTTCTGAATGGCTTTTCGAAAACTAACCAAAGCCCAAAATCTGCTCAAAATTCACTCCAATATCAAAGTCATAATTACTACGTATACATGATGAGTTGAACCCAGGTTGAATCCAAGTTCAAATGCATGTAGACGCGAGTCGAGTTGAGATAGGGTCGACTGAACTCGACTCAGCTCTGCTACCTGGGTTGAGTTGGAATTATGTATATAGACGAAAGTTCAGTAGTTGAGTGGTTGAATTTAGTTGACAGCAGCATCTCTGTGTTTTGTCTGTGATTTTTGTCGAATTTTGTCTATTGTCGGAAATTCAACTAAACCTCAACTCAACTATTCAACTCATCATGTATACGTAGTAAATGAGAGTTTATTTCTGATTGTGATTTTCGTAGTTTAGTGCACGCGATTTCTTTCCAAAGCGACTAGAGTCCAGTAAAATAGTATTTTAAACAGGAAAGTTTTGGGGTAGTTTTGATTTCTTTGGTTTTTTATGTATTTTGGGGTGCTGAATCCGAATCTGAGGTTTGCTGACAAAATTTCGTGACGGAACATTGAGAAAAATGCAAAAATATGAAAAAGTTCGGACTTTTTCGCGGGCTTTCGCTTATAACTCGGAAACTATCAACTTTTCGTCGATAACATTCATATACTAAATGAAAGAGAACAAAATTTCGTACAAATCTCACTACCCAAGTATTTCTATCCGACTCCCCGTTTTGGTTCTAGCGCTAGTTGAAAATTTCCATATTTTTCTTAGTCAGCAAAAACCCGATTTTCCAATTGACAACGTTATTATACAGGGTGTATCCGTTAAGTTTACAAAGCGGCCGGCTGTTGATGGTTGATGGTGGAAATCGTAACGGTTTAGCCGCTAGGGCATTTTGAATTTTTTTCTTTAGAGTTTTACATATCACCCTGTATTTTTGTAACGCTATGACCTATTTTCATGAGTAAGGTATCAGAGTACGCAGAATACTCCCATCTCTACAAACTGTAAAAGTCAAAGTTCCACCCTATCAACTTCCAGAGTAATGAGTCATCAAAGTCAAATTTTCGGTTTTTTTAAACCGAAATACACATTTAATAGAATTTGAAGCTTAAAGTTGGAAAAACAATTTCAGTAGATTTAGGGATAGTTTTACCCCTTTAAGAGTACCCCTTATCAAAAAATTTGGCTTGATTTGGTATAAATCAACCACCCTAGCAAATAAATATTGAAAAAATTGTATTTCATTGGATTATTTTTGATTATTATTGAAATTATCGCGAAAAACCCTTAAAAAGAGGTATTTTTGCATTTTTAAAGGTACGTATCCACCAAGGCAAACGAACATTTGCTGAGGCCATATTTTAGTAATGCGGGACCCTGATTTTCGTAATCAGCGACCCACAAAACTTGTAGGGAACGAATTTCAAAGCGGGGTGTTACGTTTCGACGTGAACTATTAACGTAAGTTCAATACAATTTTTTAAACTTTAAAGGCGTCTGGCGGGGGGCTTCCACTATGCAAAAACCGTCTGGTACTGGAGGTCGTGACTTCTAATAGTAGAGGAAATATCAAAAAATCAGAGTTTATAAAATTACGTAAGGAGACATCAATTTTCTGCACATTTGCTACCTCCTTCCTGCCAAAGCCACTGCGGCTCAAGGTTCTTAGTAGCCAAACGTTGTTACCTGCTGTATTGTCCTTATGCAGAAAAATTTTCAACGTTTATACTATGACGTAAGTCTGGCGTTCACGGGCTTTTGCTCTATCAATAATACAGAGTATTTTATGAAGAAAAAGGTGTTTTTAGTTGAAATTTTAGTTTAAAAAAAACAACAATTTGATTTTGATGACTCATTACTCTGGAAGTTGATAGGGTGGAACTTTGACTTTTACAGTTTGTAGAGATGGGAGTATTCTGCGTACTCTGATACCTTACTCATGAAAATAGGTCATAGGGTTACAAAATACAGGGTGATATGTACATTAAGAATCTGTGAGAATTTCTTGCGGAATTTCTTTGCATTGAGAAGCTATCAGAATTTCTTGTGTATACTAATCAGAAACTAAAATAAAGTGGATTCAAGGCAGTTAGCAGTTATTTTTGGGGAATTGCATATGATTTATTAATTTATAATGTAGTTGCGAAAGCTATTAAATATACGAATCGTAGACAGTGCTGGGTCCTGGGTCCTTCCGATGTTTCAAAATCGAGAATCTTTTGGAGATGGTCAAAATTTAGTGCCTCAAATGCTTTTAAGTGATGAAGAAAGTTTTTTCAATTACACGAGAATGTCTTATGAACAATTTGAAAACTTCTCGGAAATTGGTCCAAAAATTAAAAAAAAACGTTTTAAGGAAGCCACTTACCGAAAGGAAAGGCTTCTAGTTATTCTGAGGTGAGTACTTCAAATTAAGCGATTCATATTTGTTTAATTTTGCTGTTTGATATAGATTTCTTGCCACCGGAAACAATTATGAATCCTTATCTTTTGCTTTTCGCATTGGCAAATCGACGGTACATAAATATAATAAAGGAAACCACGGAAGAAATATGGCTGTCGCTTTTCGATGAATACATTGGAACTCCCGATAAAAATAAATTAAGGGAAATAGCTGGGCAACTAACAGGCCCACTTTCTAAGGCGACTAAAGCTGCCTGGGCAGAAGCAAACGCCGTGTTTAATCACGAAGCAATTAGGGAGGCGATTAGATCGTTCAAACCATACAAGTCCCCTGAAGCAGACCGGATCTATCCCATTATGTTACAGGAGGGCTGCGACCTAGTCAATCCCTTATTATGCAAAATATTCAGGGCTTCCTTCGCGCATGGTTATATCCTATCTGTCTGGAGGAACGTCAACATAACATTTATACCCAAGCCAGGGCGTTCGGATTACATCTCGGCTAAGGCTTTCAGGCCGATAAGTCTCTCGTCTTTTGCCTTGAAGACAATGGAGAAAATTGTCGAAAGGGTGATAAGGGAAACTTATCTTCAATGCCAACCACTAAGCTCCTATCAGCATGCGTACCAGGCGGGCAAGTCCACTGAGACAGCACTGCACAATCTGGTGCTCAGGCTAGAAGGCGCAGCACTAAACGAAAGAGTTGCGCTGGCGGCCTTCGTCGATATCGAAGGAGCCTTCGACAATACATCCTTTGATACTATAGCTAGGGCTCTAAGTAGACGAAGTCTAAGTAGCACTTTTTGTGACTGGATCGACTCTATGCTGAGAACTCGCAAACTAATAGTTTCACATGTTGAGGGGTCTCTGGAGGGCACTTTAGCAAAAGGCAGGGTGGAATTTTATCCCCACTTCTGTAGTGCCTTGTTGTAGATGAACTCCTGGAACTATTCAACGGCTGCAACTTTTTCGCCCAAGGCTACGCAGACGATGTCGTCATCGTAGTAACGGACGAATCTGAAGGAAAAATGTCAAGACGTCTGCAGCAGGCACTAGATCTAGTATCTAGTTGGTGCGACAGCGTAGGACTAAAAGTCAATCCCGACAAAACGATTCTGGTGCCATTTACCAGGAAACGAACATTACCGGGGCTTTCGGAAACGACACTCTCAGGTAAAACTATAGGCTTCTCACAACAAGCCAAATATTTAGGAGTGACGGAACCAGCACATGGATACTCTGATGAGCAGAACGCGCAGATCCCTGTGGGCTTGCCGCAGAGCTTGTGGTTTCACATGGGGTTTGCAGCCGAAAACCATATACTGGATATACACCACCATCGGTAGGCCCATGCTAACTTATGGAGCTTTAGTTTGGTGGCACAGAACGGCGCTTAAGGGTTTCATAACCAATTTGTGCAAAGTTCAAAGAATGCCTGCCTTTCCATCACTGGAGCCAACCGCACTTCGCCGACGGCAGCACTGGAGGCTCTCCTCAATCTGGTACCACTCCAGCTTGAGGTAGAGAAGTCTGCGTTAAAAGCGACGCTGCGGCTGAAAGCGAATAGCTATCTAGGCGCTGGTCTCGGGCGAGGACATTCTATAATTATCAACACTATAGAAGGGATTTCGGAAGCGGAATCTCAAAATTTAAGCAACCCTCTGTGCACATACAAGACAGGCTAACCTGGACCTTTCCTAAGGTATCGCCGGGTGGACTAGTATGGTACACGGATGGCTCCAAACCAGAGACAGGTGTGGGCGCCGGAATCTGGAGCGAAAGCCCAAGATTCAGCAGAGCGATAAGTTTAGGCACCCTGGCAACTGTCTTCCAAGCAGAGGTGTACGCTTTTAGTACGCTATATTGGCATGTACTCATGAGAACTTAAGAAGGGCCTCCCAAAACAAACGGATTTTTATCTTCTCTGATAGCCAAGTGGCAATTTGGGCGATAAGGTCCTGTAGGACCAAGTCTAAATTAGTTTGGGACTGCCAACGTGCTGGGTGTGAGCTGGGCGTTCTCAATCAAGTTACCCTTGTCTGGGTCCCGGGTCATCGGGGCTTCAAAGGCAATGAAAAAGCGGATGCCCTAGCTAAACAGGACTCTGACATTACATTCATTGGTCCGGAGCCGGCTATCGGAGCACCTACCAGCTTGCTGCGAAGGGCCTTAGCCGATCGGACTTTGATGAAACATACTGAACGCTGGAGGTCCGCCAACTCTGAGCGGTTCCTTCCTGGGCCGTCTCTTAACACGGCCAAGGAACTGTTAGGGCGCAGTATAAATGATGTCAGGACACTTGTTGGATTGATTACCGGACACTGCGCCCTAAATTACCACCTACGGAGGATAGGAAAGGCGGAGGACCCCACCTGCAGGCTTTGCCTGGAGGAGGTTGAGTCTGCTCTCCACGTCCTCTGTGAATGCCCCGCAATAGCGGGGAGCAGGGTTTCTTTATTCGAGGAGTGCCTGCTAGATTATTCAAGTCTAAGCGACAAGCCACTAGGCAGACTGCTGAACTTGTTTAAGCGGTCTGGCCTAAATATATGAGGTATAGGGGTGTAGTACAATAGGCCAAATGAATGGCCGCAGTACCTATGGACCCAGTACCTTACACAAGAAAAAAAAGAAAGGGAGAGCAGACAAATTCTTCAGAAAGGGCAATATGGCAAACTGTGTTGGTGCAATAGATGGGAAACATTGCTTTATTCAAGCTCCTCCACAAACTCGCAAACTTTATTATAATTACAAGAAGCAGTTTTCAGTGGTACTTCTGGCAGTACTTGATGCTGATTGTAACTTCACCTTACGTTAATATTGCAGTCTGTGTCTCGGAATCTGATGGAAAGTTAATATAAAGTAGAAAGAAATTGTAAAAATTAATGAAGAAGTATGTATAAAAATTTCAGGGGGGATTCTGAGAAAAACTGAATTTGGAAAAAATTTACTGGCAAATAATTTAGGCTTTCCTGAAGAAAGCTTTCTACCGAACTCAACAATTAAGTATCCGTACTTCAGCGTTGGTGACGAGGCATTTCCTTTTAAAAAAAATTCTCTTCGACCATATGGGGGCAAGAACTTACCTGAAAGTTTAACAAACACTTGTCTTTAGCAAGAAAGTTAATAGAAAATAGTGAGCAAATTTAGAATTTATCGTACAACAATTGTTGCGCACCCAGAACTCGCAAATTCTATAATTAAATGCATGGTGGTTCTGCACAATTTTATAAGATGCACTGCATGTTGGTAGTGTCACCATAGATATCAGAGCACACCCTGTTCTGTACGACCCTTTCATTCTTGCCGGGTGAGACTTACCCACCTTTTAATTGTCCCCTACTAGATATTATGTATATAACCAACATTTCGACTACTATCAATCTGAAGACTTAAAAAAATAAAATAAATTTTATAGTTGAAAAATACTATAAATACGCGAAATTAACTAAAACTATAAAATAATTTTGAATGTAAACTTTTTATAGTTTCAGCCACTATACGTCCCATTACTGGACACATTGGATCTTTCGCAATCCATCCAAAAATGCAAATAAAGTAATTGACAGAATAACACCCCACGATTGTTTACATTTTTATTAATAGACAACTTCTTTTCCATTTTTGGCTTGATTGCAAAGCGTACGCTATGCCCATTAGTGGGTCGTATAGTGGCTGAAACAATAAAAATATTTCATTCAAAATTTTTTTATAGTTTTAGTTAATTTTAAAAGAAAGGCGTATTTTTTAGTATTTTTAAAACAATAAATTTTTATTACTTAAAAGTATAAAAATTGTTGCCTGTTATCTCCAATTACATGGATTTTTCTACTAAAACATCATATTGAACATGGAATTAACCCCGAAGTCTGAAAAGAGTCAAAACGGGCAATTACTTTATATTTCCTAAACCACACTTATCCAAAGTGCTGCAAACTTAACCATAAAATTGATTTTGATCGAAGTTTTCACAATAAACCTTGAAAGAGGCGAAGGAAAAGAAAAGTAAAGAAAAGAAAAAGACAAATTCTTTATCAAAGTTCAAAGTTGCAAGCAATTTCCATTATGATCCAGCAAAGAATTTGTGCATTAAAACCCGTTTTTAGTATAGCCTTCATGCATCTATTCGTACTCAACTCACTCAGGCACAAGCACAGGCTCCACCGATGGTAAATTAACAGCATTTTCCTATATCATAAACTTCAATCAAGTCATGCTATTTAGGTGCACTTTTGATACCTGGGTAGCACCTGGTATACGTAACAAGTTCAAAGATCTCACCCTCTCGCCCGCACAATGCCACGGTAAAGGTAGCAAAAACGGAAAAAAGGTAATGAAACTTTCTCCTGCCCCGGGGAGCTCCAGTCATTGTTCTTCGGGCGCCTCAAGATGTCTTTAGCCCGCGAGTGGTTGAAGCTTGGAAGCTGCAGACTGTAGCCAGATCATTTACATCCGAAAGTGAAATTTTTCCAATTTTTCCCGTCGCATATCGCCTTACATCTCTGGAGTTCAGTCACTCGTGAGCAATAAATTCCATAGAAAAATTCACGCTTTTCGCGATTTGCCTGGAACTAACGACCTGGGCCTAGGGGGACTCTTGGGGGCCAATTTCGAGGCCAAATCGGACAAACCAAATGAATGGCCCGCCATCATTCGTCTTAGAACCATTTTCCGCTTCAACTAAGTCTATGAGAGCGTCGTCGTCAAGAGACAGTTCCGCCGGTGTTTACTGTGAGCGGAGAAAACGGTGGGATTTCCCGATACTATCAAAGCAGGCACCTGCTTAATTCGAAAGCAAAACGAGGGTAAACAGCTCATTTAGATAAAAGCCAGCTCCGAGATCTCGACTTAATTTGTCGCCATTTAAAGGTTGCTTTGCATTTCCGAAGCGATTCTTTCGTGTAATTTGCGCACAGCAATTGCCCAGGAGCCTTTTAAACGTATCAAAGTCTTACTTTCTTCGTAAATAATTTAAAATCTCGCAATGCTGGAGCAAGGCTTATCCCAGTCGGGTCCATATTTCAAATTAAAGCGAAAATTATTCTGTTGGATATTGCCAAGGCTGCGAGTTTGCGAGCTTTATGCGAAAATTGAGATTACACTGTTAAGGAATGACTTTTAAACCGCTTAATGCCATAGTTTCCTGGAATGTGTGCCGCCGAGATGCCCAAGGGTCCTTCATGAATAATTTATACAATTATTTATATAACAAAAAAATTCTTTAGAAGAAAAATTCAAGTGCTTAGCTTTAGGCTGGAGAGATAGATAAATCATAATCATTGCGTGGTGAATATTTGTAACAGGACTGCGCACAGGTTGATACCTAATGAAGGTTGAAATATGTCCTCATATAACATGCTTAGTATAGTATTGTTTTTTTTGCATTTTTTAAAATAATTGACTTTCTTGACAAACTAGTTGCGTTGTGGGTTTGACCCTTTTGGTCCACACTTGAATATTATGAATGGATATTTTAATAATAAATGAACAATAATAACAACAAATTGTAAGAAAAATTCATACTAACTACTTCGAAAATAGTATCTAATAGTTCCAACTAGTAAGAAATTGACTAGTAACAGAACTGGTGCCAAAGTAATCCTGAGAGAAGCTAGTTCAAATAAGGATGAAAGTGGTAAATGAAAATCCACAATATTTTTCTAGAACATTTGTTTTTCCTGAACGTTAGCAAACGAACATTTCCTTCGTGCTTCGTAACGCGCTCTAAAGGACTTGTCGGCCTTGATCGCAAAGACCAAAGGTAACTACTGGAAATTGTGGGATTAACTTCAATTTTCAGAACCTGTGGGACGTGGAAAACAATTCCCTGTCCAAAAAGTGCTGAACTGAAGTTTGAAAAACTTGTGATGTTTGTAAAGGGTAACATAATTTTTGCACGGATTTTAAAGAGTGCTCAGATTTTGACAAGCGACGCCTCTGATGCTAAGATTCCGCCCCACAATAATAGGTCCATACAGCTTACATGACGAAAGTAATGGTAATGGGCGGGGGCGGCGCTTTCATAGGTGCGGATGGTGCATTTGCACAGGGCGCTATTTGACAGGGGCCCAATTTCAACAAAAATTAAGATTTTAAAAAAAATTTGAAAACTTTGAAAAAAAAACTTTCAAAACCGTTATCGTGACTTCATTTTTATCTATTAAAGAAATTCATTTTTATTACCAGGACTTATTTTTCCATCTTATTTTCTCAATAAAATATTATGTACGTCTGTCCCTGAACTTATGCGGATCCCGCGGGCGCAATAAGTTACACAAATTTGCCCAATTTCTATGCCTGTTATTTTTCATGCAAGAAAAAGCGTGGAAATTTTACTTCCTCTTCTACAGGAACTTACCCGAGATTTTAGCCTAGTGATGTGCGATTCTGTAGCGATTTTAGAAAAAATCGATTTTTTTGTCTAATAAAATCGGGATTTTCCGATTCTTTTCCAGTCTATACGATTTTCGTAATCATCAATCGCAGCTTACTTTTCACCCCATAGCCGTCATTTGATTGAACCAACAATGATATAGTATTAAAAACTAAAGCATTATAGTGTATGAGCAGGACCGAACCGGTCCCAAGTATCAAACAAGTACAAAAAACGCATAAACGAGGACGATACTGATCCATTTTCGGTCGTTTTGGTCTTGATTTTGGGGTGGACTTTGCGGACTGAACCATTTCGGTACAAACACCAGTTTCAAAATCTGCCCATCCCATCATCCTTTCTCATCCTCTTCTCCACAAACGAACGTTTTCAGCATATTTTTGATGCTTATGGTTGTCGCTCCGGGTGAAACTTGAGATTTATGTATAGATGCCTTTAGTGAATTAAAATTGAATTATTTTTATTGATTTATTAATGAAACATACTTGTCTTTGTTTTTTATATTTAATAAAATTTTTGTTTGAATTAATTCAATATTTCTTCTGAAGATCGATTTAAAATTTAAAATCACTCCGCTGGAATTTTCTTACATTGATAGCATACGATTGTATGAAAATTCCAAAGGAATCGATTCCAGCGGAGTTCAGAATAGGCCTGATGAATATTCTACGGTGCAAAAAGAAATGTCTAAAGGGCCCATACACGGTCGAACAATTTGCGCAACGCAGCTCGTTGTGCAAACATTTTCCCCGTGTATGGGGCGGTTTGATGTGTTGCGCAACTGTTTGATGATAATCAAAAACGTTTGAAATGTTTTGTGCAACGGACAGCGTCCATGTTGGTGGATTCTAAAGTCACTTTCTGAAAAACTTGCAATTATAATTGCCAAACACGCTAAAAGACATGTTTTCTTCACGAAAACTTAAATGCAACTCGTTGCGTAGTGTATGGACAATCACATATTTTTTGGCAAACACAAATTTGCGCAAATTGTTTGCTCGTGTATGGGCCCCTTAAGGAAGTTCAGAACTGGCGAGAGGTTTTAAGCCAACTTGGATTATGCCTACAGTTTCTTGCAGAGCTTTTAGAGGGCGGTCTGATATTTTATATTGGCAAATTTGAGTTTTATCGGAGCATTTACGAAGAATATCTAATAGGGAAAGCCAAAATAAATATTTAAGTAGTGTTTGTGTCTTTCTCCATTGTCTTTCACCGCCATCAAAAAATGAACCGCCGCCGGTGGGTCGCATTATGGCATACTGCACCGGGCGCAAAGAAACCAAGCGCCTCCCCTGGTAATGGGGTAAGACTTATAAACTTCGCAGCAACCGCAAACAAGATCGTAAAAGCACCTATTTTTAACACAACAGAATACATGGGATGACATCGATCATGTTCTCATTGACGGTAGGCATAGTTCGAGCATATTACAATGTAAGAACGCACAGAGGGACCAATATTTACTCAGACCACTTCATGGTCAAATGCAGGATCAGAGCAAGACTTTCCAATGTCAAAAAAGAAAGATTAACATGCACACCAAAACTTAACATAGCAAGTTTAACAGATGAGGTAAAAAGTAGCGAATTTGAAACTAAATTAAACGAAGCATTTAATTAAATTAACAACCATGATCCGCACAATATTGAAAACATCAATGAGAAGTGGCCCAGGTGTAAGGAAGCGATAGAGCAAACATCATATCGAGCTCTAGATGAAGCATGCAGACCTGCCGGTAGTGAGTGGTTTGACGACTAATGCACGATAGCAACAGAACAGAAAAACAAGGCGTATACAAGAAAACTTAATAGAATTAACACTCGAAACGCAGAAGAACAGAGTTAGACGAAGAGAGGAAAAAAGAGAACATAAAAGAAAGAAAAGAGAATACGAAAAGCGCAAGATGGAAGAACTAGAATCCCTTCATAGGGAGGGAGAAATAAGGCAGTTCTACAAGAAGGTAAGAGAGGGTAGAAAAGAAATTTAAACCTAAGACATCAGCCTGCAGAAACATGCACGGAAATACTCTAAGCGTGACAAGACAAGTACTAAATCGATGGATGGAGTATTTCAGTACACTCTTGGATAGTGACCGACCGAAGATTCGGTTTCGGTTTCGTCCAGTTTCGGCCAAAAAATCTAGTTTCGGCCATAGGTTCGGTTTCGGCCAAAAATTAGCCGAACCTTCGTCCGCGCCGAAACTCAGTGTTCGTGAATTGTCGCGCTTCGTTCGGGTGAGTTCGTGCTGTTTAGTGCCGCTGGAGAAATATACGTAGATCGCCGGAGTAACCTGCTTGGTAAAAACGTAGGAAAACTGGTTTTATTAAGCTGGCTTCCACGGTGCGCGATTTTGTCCAGGGACGACCTCGGAACGCACCGCACAAGCTCGCACCGCACCTTTCAAGTTACCGACTCCCGGCGGATCCTACGCACCGCTACAGACTTGCCTGCGCCTTCATGGACGACAATCTTCCCATGGTGCGTCTTCCGCGTCTGTCCGCAATATTGCGCACCGTGGGAAGCCAGGTTTAGCGTACAATATAAGACTTTTTAATTACGAATACTAAAATTACGAATACTAATCTATATTATAATTGGTAGTCGATGGTAGACTGGGTAAGAATATATGCTACCAATAATTTTAATTGTTCAATGCATTCAACAGATATAATGGTGTTTAATGAACTGATATTAAGTGACAATCTTCTTTAATTTGGTTTTACAATGGTTTTGTTTATTTGAAATAACATTTAAATTTTTGTTCTAAAATAAATGCGGCTTCGGAAAGATAACTTCTTGCATTTTGCAGGAACTGCAATATTTTTTGAAACTTTAAAAATGATTTCTTTTATTCATTGTACTATCCCCATTACTATTTTTGGAAACTATTCTCTAATTGTTTTATTTTTTCCTTGATGGCTTTACCAAACCAGATTTGGATAATTCGTTTACCTACGACCAAAAATTCGAGCTATCCCTGGTCCTAGCGTATTTAACTTACTTAGGCATTTAATAATATATCCAGCTAAATTGGGAGTGGAATTCATTGATGCTTTAACTATTTCCTCCAAAATATTTAAATTTTCCAAAAAATTTAATTCACTCACGGATTTCATATGGTCAAAACGTAACAGCAAAAAAGCCGACTACGAGTGACGTCACAACAAGAAAACATAGAAAATAAAAAAAAAGGTTGCATAGTTTTGTTACTACGAAACCTTTCTGTTAAGAATGGTTTGTGTAATGGAACCAGATTAGCTATTCGGGACTTTCGGGCGAATGTAATCCAAGGCAAATCTGTTACAGGAACTCAAAGAGTAAGGTGACCAATCGTCCTCCTTTAGGGAGGACAGTCCTTCTTTTGTAGGTTCTGTCCTCCCTCGAAAAGTGTCCTCCTACCTGTCCTCCTTTTCGATATTTTAAAACTAATCTGTTTCAGTACACATACAAAATGAAGCCGGATTCAACCCAGCTTGGATCTTAAAAAAATCCACGCAGATCGAATTCAAATAGGATCGACCGGAATTCGATGAAATAGCGAAACAGCAGTAAAACGATACGAAAACTACAAAAACAAATTTTAGGTAGGTTATGTTCATTGCTTTTCGATTACGTTTGAATCCATTTAAACTTCAATTGCTTGATTCGACGATGTCAAATACGCAGATTCTCACTTTCAATCTTTCAATCTCTGGATCGTTCGATTTGGTCATGTATACGTGCACTGATAAAAAAATTGTCTTGATTCCAGCAATTCGATAGTCTTCGTTTCGTTGTCTTGAGTAGAAAAATTGTTCAGTCTTAACATGAGAATGCTGCCTCAGAGTAAGACACTGGAAATTCTTGAGCCAAGCAAAAGTATTTCTTCGCTCAATACTTATATTTTTCGACCAAGATATTTCTTTCTCGAACTAAGATTGTTTAATTTTTTACTCAAGAAACTAAATTCTTAATTCATCGGACTTTTTTCGTTTACCGGTCTTTCACGCTCTAAAAATGTATCACAACTATTGGGCTGGCGTACACGGATCATAATGTCAACACTAAAAAACCGGTTTTCAGGACAGAGGGGCAAAAGGAAGAGAGAAAGTTGTTGTAACTTTTTAAACAGAAATTTTTGGCGTGAAAACTAACACATGCACAAATGTATCCGCTTATCTTCTTCTTTTCTGGGTCTGATGCTGACAAATCTGCTTATTATTCGCGTTCGAGGTGTGCACACATTGATATTCCGTGTAGGGATAATAAAGTTACTATCGGTGAAGGGAATACCCATGTACGCCGAGGGCATCATAAAAAACCGGTTTTTTAGTGTTGACATTATGATCCGTGTACGCCAGCCCATTGAGACCGATTTTAGAACTTGAATTTTTTTCAATTATAATATCATCGGTTTCGTAATTTTTTTTAACTTCAAGTCAGCTTTTGTCTTCATCCAGGACAATAAAACCAAGGCTATGAGTATTCTTATCCCGAGACAATTTTGTTTTCGTTATATCCAAAACATGAGTTGCTGGGTTCAAGAAAAAGTGCTTTAAGCCAAGAATTTTTTTTTATCAGTGTGGTATTAATCTCTGTATTCAGAGATACCATGCCGAACTGTTACGCGTCATGTAACGGTACAGTTTGGAAAGATGCGATTATGTGCCTGTTTAGACGGTTTAAGCCTGAACCAGATATGACGTGCCGAACCGTAAGAAAACTGAACAAATTTGAGCTCAGCTAAGGCACTTTGAGAGATAGCCCTAAATGAAAGTGTAAAGTGACCAGTGACACCGCAGTGAAAAATGAAAATGCAGAGAATAAATAAAGATTTAAGTGATTTAATTGATTTATTTAAGTTGTGGACGGAGTACAAAAAACTTAGAAGTGCTCGGGAAAAAACAAGAAAAAAAAATCGCGAAATAAACAAAATGTGAAGCAGCCACGGATATTACCGTGTTACATTTGTAAAAATAAAGAAATTGGATTCAGCGCAATTTTTTATTCACACGAGAATGAAAAAAAATAACTTTGAATTTTTGTTGTGCATATGTCATAGTTTCTTGGCTAAACAAACAATCTAGAAGGCCTTTAATATCTCCTTTATCTGTTTTATGTCATTTACTACTCCAAATTTATTAAAAAATTGTTAAAATGTGAACAGATTTTTTAAATAGCCAACGGATGATAAGGGTTTGTGCTATTCTTACGGCACCCGTACGTACGGTACGTACCATTCGAGAATTTAACGAACATTCGGAAAGTTCATTAAGTCAATTTAGGCCGGTGCCATATAAACACTCATGTTCGTACGTTACGGTACGTACGGCTACAGTACGGCACGTCATATCTGGGTCAGGCTTTAGGTTGCGGGACTTTCAACATGAAATTTTTAGACGCGGAGAGGGTTTCAGGTGGAAAAGAAGTGTGTCTAAATAAATCATGATTTGAAAAAAAATTTATTCCTTTAATAATAAAAAGAAAATTGCCAAACTTAGAGGAATCAAATCTATGCATAACGGGAGTTTTTATCGAAAGAAATGCCTGATATTAAAATCGATCACAATTGTCTGTTTGAAGAAATTAGAAGACCGAATGTATATTTAAATTCTGATAAATTAGAACAATGGGAAAATCACCATGTTGAAATTGATAAATGAAATGAAATTGGTCCAGTTCAATTTAGAGCAGGCTCATTAAACACGAATTGCTCATGAAACACATTTTGCTGGAATATATCAACCTAGAGCATAAACACAACTATTGATATATTGACAAAAAATATTCATTCAATGTGTCATTTATTTACGTTGAAATTTTTTCGTCCTCCTTTTCATTGTGAAAAAATTGGTCATCTTACAAAGAGGCAAGATTCACTTTATCCCACGAACTTCCTTGGATACATCAAACGACCCCGCTCTTTCATTTAATTTCAAGCGTCATCAATTTCCCCTGCGCTTAATGTATGCAATGACAATAAACAAGTCACAAGGTCAAACATTCGAAAAAGCTGGTATTTTTCTTCCGGGACCATGTTTTACGAATGGTCAGTTGTATACAGCGATGTCGCGCGATGTTTCAAGGGGTCTAAAACAGGGAGTTACCACTAAGAAATTGTCACTGCGAACTTGGTTTATAAAGAAGTTTTAATGTAATTAAAAAAATAAACCAGGAGAGGACTCTTCCTTTTTGATTGTAAAATTCAAATTCGAAGTGAGCCAAAGCAAGTAGTTACGGCTTGAGGAATTATCACTGTGGGCTTTGGGATAATTAAAATAATATATACTCTGCACAATTGTGCAGGGGCCCGACTAGTATTAGTTAAATAAATAACTATTTTCTTTTACATACTTTAACTGTTGCTTTTTATTTCATTTAACACGAATTAAGTATATAAAATGCAGGGACGGATTGGCCCCCCTTAGCGGCCCGAGCATTTCGGTAGTGACCGGCCCAAATTTTATATAATAAATATAATTGTGCATAATTTTGAGTTTTCGCATAGGTTGCATAATTTTCATTGTGTACTTCGAACTCCGCGGAGGAGAGCACGAACTGCGAGGAACTTGACTACCTCCCCCCCATTTTTCCGCCCTACAGTACACCTTCAGTCCTTCAGTAGAGAAAAAGTAGGAGGAATTCAAGGTACATAAAATATAAGGTATGATTCTCCGGGATACGAGAATTCGTTCGGTTCTGCGCATCTATAGAGATATTATAATCCCATACAAATGGTGGGCACCACAATCAACCATATTGCGATCTCGGAAAAAAATATCGATATAGATATACCTACTATCGATATGGATTGTGGTGCCCACCATGATATTGATGGATTCTCTTGTGTGCAAGATCATACCTTAAATTTTATGTACCTTGGGAGAAATTAGCATGTTTCACGCCGGGCGCCTATTGTACGGGCCGATACAGGGTCCATAGGAAATATAAATTTCGAGCAAATACTGCACAGTCCGTGCAACAATCTCACTGCGTCCGCCGTGCGTCTATATTATGCTATGGACACACATGTGGTTTCGATACCATGGTATCGATACCAAGCTTGTTTTATACTACATAGTATACTAACCCCTAACACATATCTTTTTGTGGTATACATTTGACAGCTCTCAACTGACTGTTATTTGTAAAGCTTTTAAAAATGGAAAACGAATCAGTTTGTGCTCTTTTACGTCAATAAATATGCTTGAAATCGAAAGTAAAACTTTTCACTTAAAAAATTTTCTTTTTTTTTCAACAAAAACACAGCTAAATTTTTATTTACTCAAAAATTTAATTTTTAAAATGGAAAAATTAGGTGTTTTTATTTTCCGCTTCTATATAATGGCGTTGTTAGCAGTTAAAAGGCCACTATACCAGGTTTGTGCATAAGGAAACCAATAAAAATTGGCTCATTTCGATACCACGTCGAATGATAGTATACCAAGTTTTTGGAATGGTATTGACCTGGTATTAGGTGACACACATCTGGTATACTACGTGGTATTTGAATACCATGGTATCGAAACCACATGTGTGTCTATAGCATTAGTGAAGTACGATTCTGACAAAATCGATTTTTTTCGTGTAAAAAAATCGGGTTTTTCCGATTCTCTTCCAGCCGATACGATTTTCGATAATCGATTCTTATTTAAAGAATCGTAATCATGAATTGCACCTTACTTCTCACTATACAGGGTGCTCTCGACTAAGATGATAATCCGTTACGGGATGATTCCTGGGTATATTTGGAGAAAAAAATTGTTCTACAGAATGGGGCTATCGGACTTATCCACTGAGACACCATAGTAAAAATGCATTTGTTCGCTATGCATGCTCGCTGTGGCGCTGTGGGTGCTAGTGCGTATCTGATGCATGCTAGCTGCGGGCGAGTTTTATTTTTACTCGGGCACAGGTTGTTTAAGAAAAGACGTTTGAAGCATTTTTTAATTTACTTAAACTTTAATTACTCCTCAACTATTTATCGTAGAGCAACGTAATTAGGCTCATTTTTTATGTATGATATCAATATCATAAACCTCAGTCGAATATGTTAGTTCAAAGTCAAAATTTTATGTTTTTTTTAACTAAAATTTCAACTAAAACCACCTTTTTCTCCAAAAAAGGCGTAGTTAACCTATAATTTTTTTCCAAAATTAGAAAGCTTGGAGTATTTCCTATGAATAATATTAAAACAATTTTTGCTACAGCCTTTGCTTTTGAAGTTATAAGCAATTTGGATGTTAAAATTGGCTCTATTTCGAACCTTTTTAGTACCTTTTCACCTATGCTTTGTCGAAAAGCACCAAATAAGCACCAAACCTGCCTGGATGCCTTTATTTTTCATAACAATGAATTATTTATTTATTTATTTTAATTTGGCAATGAAACCCGTTTTTTTTGTTTTGTTAAATTTAATAAAAATTTTATCAATTAAAATGTAATTTTTCTTTAAATATTGTACTAGATTTTTATGAAATCGATTTTTAAGGCCAATTTAAAGAAAAATCGATTTTATTAAAACAAAAATCGTTTTCCAAAATCGATTTGATTTTTTGAAAATCGCACATCACTAGTCTATATCACGGTCTGGGCAGTACTTTCTCGAGTCGATGCTAATTTCGCATGGACCCTGGGGCCGTATTTGGTTTCTCGAGTCGATATCGACTTCTGTCGATAAATAAAAATTGGCATTTGGAAACACGACATCGACAACTTTCTCGTCTCGATAAAGACGTTTGACGTTTATTAAAAGGCTCAGTTTATGCATATAATAAACTTTTAACAATTTCTATTTTAATTAAATATACGTGATTTGCTGCACTTGGAGTAATATCACACAATTTGATGGTTTTGTATGGCAGCTTTTATCTGTCGATTTGGTCGAAATGCCAAATATGAAACTTAGAGAAAATCGAGAAGCTTTTTTTGTCGAGTCGATCCATCGACTCGAGAAACCAAATATGGCCCCTGGACCGGCCCGTGCAATAGGCGCACGGGGTGCACCGTGCTAATTTCTCCTCTACCTTTTAGCTAGATTTAGGACCAGCTCTGAGAAATACTTCTCTCAGGCGGCGAGGGCGGTCGGCCGAAGGCGAGCTCAAGGCGAGGAAGAGGAAAGGCCAAATTCGAGCCGATCTTCGTAAGCGTAGTCACAATTATTACGAAACTTTAAGTTTATTCACAAAAAAATCCTGAACACTCAACCTCCGGCCCGTCGTCCTGATAACATGTAAAACGTACACCAGATTTCAGCATACAATAGAAATTTTAACATGTCTAAATAAGCTTCGGTTTCGGCCGAAACTGCGACCGAAGACGAAGTTTCGGTTTCGGCTGCAAACCCTGTTTAGGTCGGTCACTACTCTTGGATCAACATGAAGAAGGACATAGTGGACACACATTTGATAACAACGAAAGAACCAAGAATGCTCAAGCAGTACCAGAACCTACCATACAGGAGGTAGAAGAAGCAATAACTAAGCTTAAAATAAGAAGTCTCCAGGTGCAGATAACATACCAGACGAAATATTTAGAAAATTTAGTAATACATTAAAAACACATATGCACAAGATTGCACAATATATTTGGAGGCATAAAGAATTACCTGACGAATGGAACATAATACTGTCCTCTACACAAAAAAGGGGACCAGCTTGAATGTTCAAACAGCAGAGGAATTACGTTATTGAACGTAGCTTATAAAATATTCTCGTATATTCTGTATAATCGCTTATGCCGGGTTTTCACTGGTAGAATTAGTGGTAGAGTAACTGGCCTACTTTTAAGCGGTAGAGTAACTTTACCACGGTGCTATCCCACTCTACTCTACTATAACCGAGTTTTCATTAGGGGAGTTCACAGGATAGTTAGCACTCGACCAGTATACTCGACCACTAATTCTACTAGTGAAAACCCGGCATTATTGTACCAGTAGGAAGGGTAATTGGCATCTACCAGTGCGAAATCAGGAAGCAAAAGTCCACAACCGATCACATATTCGCATTACCACAGACAATTCAGAAGACGAAAGAATTTAATATAGAGACCCACCAGACTTTAAAACGCAAATGATCTCGCCCTACGACTAAAAACCTACGAAGCAATGGTGGAGTTGAATTTTCCAGATCAATTAATTCAGCTCACTAAAACCTCATTGAGTCTAGTGAAAAACAGAGTAAGAATTCAGAACAACGTATCGGCGCCTTTTGAAAAGAACAGAGGCCTAAGACAAGGAGACTCTCTATTCTGCTTACTATTTAACATCTTATTAGAAAAAGCGGTCCAAAAGGCACTCATTGAAACCAGAGGGACAATTCTAAACAAGTCAACAGCTAATGGCATATGCAGATGATATAGTCTTCTTAGGCAGGAAAAGAAGCCTATGTAGCGCTAGAAAAACCAGCATCGAAATCTGGACTTGTCATCAATGAAAATAAAACGAAATATGTGCGGATCCCTAATAGTCCAGCTCGCAAACGATATCACCTCTACTTTTTTTCGGCGGCGACCGATTTACTTGAAATTTAACAGTAGATAAGGAATGACTCAAATATCAAAGTCTACCATATGTTAATGTGCGCTTTTTCTTTGGGGGTGGCTCCCACCCCAACTCGGGGGTGGAAATATTTTTAGTCAAAGTAACCCCATTAATCGATAGGGAGGCTAACTGCCGGGGCCCAATGATTCCGTCAACGTGATTTTCCCCTACCACTGTCGGTGAGAGCTCGCCCAATGAAACCGGCACGGTCAGCGTACCTTTACGTTGACAAATGTCATTTTCTGTAGTGATTGCATTGACTGTTTGCTTATTTTGTGTTTGTTTTGATTTTAATGAAAAAAAAGTAATTTCCGCACTTTCTGTTCAAGAAAATTGTGGACGGGTTGCTAGTACGACATAAATGTAAAAGCTTTCTTGTTTAATTCATCAAAAAATGAGCGAAAAAATGAGAGAGCTTTTGTTCGTGGAGGGGTAGACCGGCAAAATTAAAATTAAATCCAAGTCTCCGGCACCAGCAAAAGCAACAACAATTTATATGGAAAATCACGTTGCCGGATTCATTGGGCCCCCGGCAGTAATTTTAAGCAAAAAAATGTAGTACAAACTTTTTTTGCGTTTGAAAAGTTGCAATTTTCATTTAAAAAACCCACGTTTTCGAAAAGTTTTTGGTCAATAAATCCAAAATCGTATTATCAACATTTTTGTTAGGACTAAAAATAAAGCGTATAAAAAAACTAAGAAAATGGTTTTTGAATGAATGCTCTAGATATAAAACAAAGCGAGTAATGATTGATCGAAGGGGACCTATTTCAAACCAAATACTCAAAACGTTGTATTTAACGTCGAATAACGGAAAATTGATGCTTTATTGGAGGATAACTTATATTACATTTTTTTAAATGCTTGAAAAGACCTTTAAAATAAACACTAATAAAAGTCATTTACATGTAAAATGAATGAGTTATGACAAAAAGAAGGTGTACCGTTCAATTTTTTTTAAAAAAAATGATCAATAAAACTAATACCACTTCCACCCAAATTCAAATTTATCATGTTCCACGTAGGATTCACTTTATTTTAGAGTTATCTATTGGATCTATATAGTTTGAGCGATTTTCAGGGTGTATTTTTCGAAATGGGTACGATCAAAATGAAAAGGGGATTTTACGAATTTTACAGATTTCGGCGTTTATTTAAAAAAAACTAAAAAACTATTGAAGATACGTAAAAAACTGTTGAGTAACAAAATTAAGATTTTTCTTCAGCAAAAATTTTGATTTTTTATGTATTGCTGTAGCTTAAAAACTGACGGAGATATAGCGGTTTGAAGTTTGCTTTATAGTGTAAGTACTACCTTTGCTTAGCCCTTTGGCCCTTCACGTTTTGAAAATTAAGTTTTTTAATATAATACAATTAACACAGTTTTATAGCCAGTGAAATTACCTACAAAATGGTTTTTGAATGGATACTGTAGCTTGAAAATTGACCCCGCTACAGTAAAAAAAAACGAACGACTTTTTTTTATTTTTCGGAGCAAATGATCTTCGAAGCTCTTGTGAGCACATTACGGTATTTCACGTATACAGGTTTAATGCACATTTTACAAGAGTACCTCCAAAATAGAAGATATTCTAGAAGCTGGAAGGTATTGCGCAATACTTTTGTACGCAGCTGCTCAAGATGTGCAATTAAATAAAACGAAAAAAATTGTCGGTTTGCAATCTTTTTTAGAGCTTAGGTGAATCGAGTGTTCGGAAGTCGGTACCCCGCCAGTATATATACATCCACGCACACGCACACACACACTAAAAAATTTACTAAAATACGTTCTGAACTTATAACTAAATTTGTGTATCTCAAAAAGCGTAGACTTTGAAAAGTGTGTGTAGAGCCTAAATCCAAAATTTCATCAAAATCGGTGGCCGCCGAAAAAAAGTAGAGGAAATACCCCATTTTACGGTTGGGGACTGGACTATAATAGAAATAATAGAGGAAGAACAGGACAAACTAGTTACTTACTTAGGAACTCTAATTAACAAAGACAACAACATTACGGCGGAAATTAAAAGAAGAATACTGCTAGCGAACAAAACATACTACAGTAAGTTAAAATATTTCAAGTTAAAAATAATAAGCAGGAGTATAAAATTCAAGTTATACAAAACCGTAACAAAAGCAGTAGTCATATACGGATCGGAAGCATGGACGCTTACTAGGCCGGACGAACAGTTTCTCGAATGCTGTGAAAGCAAAATTCTCCTCAGGATGCCTCTTGTTGGAAAGCTATCATTCTGCTGAATCCAGAAAATATAACTTCAGGTTTCATTCTAACAAGTTTTTAAGATATAGCAAAAAACCCGCGTGCGTTGCAACGCCTTTCAATAAAAAAAGATTATGTGGGGACAGTCCGCGCGGTAGGAAATGGGTATAATGAAAAAAAGACCACATCTGCAAAAACTGATTTTGGATACTTAAAAAAATTTAGAGTATGTTACAACTTGTTTAAGATTCGATGATGAAAAATTGTGTACTACGTGCATAGATTTTGCTATGCCGAGGGATTAAACTTGTAGACGTGCGAAACTTCACTCATGGCGCCCTTCTCTCCTTCAAACTGTTTTTCCCCAAAAAAGCGCCAAAAAAAGGATTCAATTTTCCAAATTGGTGTTTGTCGTTATTTTGCATTTGGAATGTCGCCGCACAGCTAATAGTATTTTACTTGTATTAGCTATTAGAAGAACTAATCAATTTAATGTGCTTATGTCCTCTTTTCCTTTAAACAAAAAAGGGCTCAACCGAATGTTATGAATTTTTTTCAGAGCATGTTTTTGTTAATATGCTTCCATCGGTACCTCAAAGAAATCGAAATCATTTTTGGTTTGCGCGATATCGTGCAGGTACAATAATCACGTACGTCGTTTAAACAAAAAAAACGGCTCAACCGAATTTTATGAAAATATGTTCAGATCATACTTTCGTTAATACGCTTCGAACGGAATCCCAACGAAGTTGATATTATTTTTGGTTCGCGCGATATCGTGCAGGAAAAAATGACCACGTATACGTACGCCAACACACACATAGTTCTTCTCAAAATTTTCTTTAAAATGCTATTGGGACCTTGAAAAATGAAAATACGTTGAAAATTATTATTTCGATTTTCAGACCGGTACAAGAACTTCCCTATAAACTGGGAAGTTAATAAGTCTAACAATATTGTTACAGTTTCGAGTAGAATTTAGTCAGTTTTATAATAGAGAATATAATTTTGGCAGTTTTTTTTAGAAATTTTCACAATATTGTAATAGAGAATAAGCACCCAGTTTAGGTACTATGAGACAAATCCATAAAATATATACCTATCAAAAGAAATTTTTTACGACTAAAAATAGGTCAAAAACTTTAATTCAGCAGCAATTAAAACCCGAAAAAACTGTACGATACTATGTAACTCAAGCCTCACCAAGGAAACCAGCAAATTCTTGTGTGGAATTTTAAATGCGACATATGTATATGTCTGTAGAATGACATGTTATAATCCAGAAAAAAAATTGCCAGTCCTGCCTTCCTCAAATTACCATATGAAAACCGTCAAATTATGAAGGGTCATTGATGTCCCTTCGCATTATCATATTCATACAACAATCTGACAGTTATATGTTTTATTATGCAAAACCATGTCCTGAAAAAAAATAAGAAATAATATTGGTGCTTTAGGCTGAGTGAAAAAGTGTGAAAAATTGACGAAGGAAAAAATGTTGTGGAATAGCTTTATCTTTGAGTATAATATATGTAAATAAATAAAAAGTTGTGTGTATTTTAAGTCTAGGTAGTATGGTGAGAAAGTTAAGCTGAAAGTTACAGATCAACTACATGACCTTAATTACTACAACAGTTTCTTTGATCGATTGATGAATGACGGCGTATTGGAACAGTTTTTTCGTATATTTTTTAGCCCCTCAGCCTAGTCATGCCTGTAAAGATGCAATAGATTATCCCACTGCTCCTTTGCTTCGATCGACTAGCTATCACAAGGAGCTGTCTGAAGGGAACCTGTTTCATGTTCAAACTTCAAGAACTATCATTCTTTTCAGCTGGTAAGTGAATCTTTAGTGCTTTGTTGTAAGTACTACAAGCCATACAATTCAGCCCTGCTCATTGTCGAGGAATTCTCTTCTTGTTGTGACACTTTGCAGTCGTAGGTATTACCACCTTAGCCCGTCTACACGTGATCAATATACTCCATCGTGCCAGGTGTTTTTCGGCGACCCACTTCTTGGTGTGGTTGCTTACCAGCCTTCCACCAATGGCAGAGTATAGCTCCAGGCCCCAGAATTCAGCAATCGACCCCTTTTTAGCAGGTTGTCAGCTTTCTCGTTGCCATCGACACCTAATCTACATGCACTCATACCTGGTTTATTGTTTGGACTCACTCCAACGCCAATGAAGCATTAATCTCTGTCTGATTCATATGCCTTATCACTGTTTCAATGTAAAGCAGTATGAGAATACTCTTTTACTGCCCCTGACCCTAATTTAGGTGATCCAGCGCGCCCAGTAGAGAAAGCAACAGCTCTTAGTGAATGGAGTTAAATTCCCCAGATTAAGCAAACAGCAGGTTTAAATTATCAGATGAGACAAACTTGGAAGAACTTCTATGTTAGCTCTCTATTATCCTCATTTTCTGAATCCCCTTCATGATTATCATCAGCTTCCTGATCGTTATGTTGTGATCCAGGATTTTCCGTTGCCCATATTGTTTCAAATGGCATCCATGCCATACCAAAACCCGAAAAGCAGAAGCTGCCGCCGGCATTTTTACTATATAAAGGTCCCGCGCCGTCAATCAACAGCATTTCCTTTCCGCTTGTGACTTTGATGAAAAATTCGCCCTTTATACCTACCTATGACATTTTCTTCAGTTTAAGTGACGGGAACAACGAGGCATACATATGTATAGTAGTTCACAAGATGTCAGCAAACATGGGTGAGGGGCCATCCATAAATTACGTAACGCAAAAATCCGTCATTTTGAATCCCCCCCTACCCCTTGTAACGCTCCGTAACGCTTGGCTAGACGCCCCTTATAAATTACGTAACAAATTCATACACCCCCCCTTTATATTTAAGCAATTCAAAATAAGACGTATTTTATATATTTTCGATTTATAAAATTTTATTCAACGATCGTGATTTTTTTGAACGAAAATTTTAAGAATCTTTTTAAAAATACATATAAATTTTATTCCTGAAGTACTAAATTTATTTTAGAAAAGCGTTACGTAACGTCGTGAATTTATCCCTCCCCTCTAGGTCACACTTCATAACGCTAGAACGGGGGACCCCCCCTAAGTGCGTTACGTAATTTATGGATGGTCCCTGAGATGCCCATCAAAGTCGAACTCACCTTTAAACCAACGTACCTTTGAAGGGAGGAAAAAAGCTAATTATAGGTAAGCTGACAAATTTCTATCTCATTAAGTTAAGTGGTAAACTGCTTATATTTTAATGTTGATTCAAAAAAGTGGTTGGTTTTTAAAATTACTACAAAAAAAATTTATATCGTATTATAAGTATTAGTGCTAATTTTGGACATTTTTAAAAAATGATTTAATTTGCAGGCGTAAAGAACATAAAAAAAATTAAAACCCGGCAAAAGCAAAATGACTATCAGAACTGAGCGGTAAGTCATGAATATCGCTCTGCAATGACTTACAGTAATAGTCGCGACACATGGCAATCAAAATATGTCATTTATGAGGAACGCCTTTAGGGGTGACAGACGTTTAAATACGTCATTACATATTGACAGTCGCAACAAGTGGTAGTGGTGAAAAATGTCAGTGAAAGAAAAATAAAAAAATTGATTTCCTTGGTACGTTGTTGCTCACCTGCCAATCTTTCAATCGGCTAATATGGAAACAAGTAATATCTTTTTTCCACGCATAAGGAAAAAGTACTACTATGCCGCACGCCTTTGCGTTTGGAAATCGCTTCGCTCGTGCGTCTATTGCTGCCAGAGTGCGCAATCGGCTCCTTTCCGCCCTTGTTACACAATATACTATTATTAATTTTCACACAAAATTAAAATCAAAATCAGCTGATACCTTAAGGCTGACATTAGAAGTTGTTGGAGCTAAACCAACAGAGCGTGTCCTTGTAAAAATTCCGGGCTATAAATGGCGCTTGGAAACCGCGACAGGGATGTCCCAGTTTGGAAGATAAGAGTATGAGCACGGGGATAGCGTTCCCAAAATTATATTATGATTTGAAGCTGATGGACCTGTTCCTATTCATTTTTCCGAGGGAGCTTTGCAGGAGGATCGAACCATCAATTCGTTCCTATTGTACCTTCATGCAAAATGGAGTACCTTGCCACATCCAAGAATCCACTTACAACGCTGAGTAATGTAGTGGCCTTTCTTGGCTTGGCAATTGTTCTGACCTAAATCCTATAGACATTTGGAACTATCAAGCCCAAAGTAGATAGTGTACTGTGTACCAAATCCCACCATCCAAAGTCTGTTCCAATGACAAAATATTAAACCAAGCAATAAAAACATGTATTTTGTGCATGCCCACGTTTATTCCTCAAGTTTTTTAAACTAAAAAGGGAGTCCTATTTAAAAAAAGCGGCTAATACTTATTATAAAGAATGACCGCATTATTAAAATTAAATACTAGGGTCGTTCAATAAGTGCTGAGAAAAATGAAAAGATGGCGATCGTGGTGTTGAAAAAGGTTTGCACTTATAGTAACCGTCATCTGGCACTACACTGCTATTAAAGTTTTAGCTATTATCCATCACGTGGTTTCATTTTCAAGGTGTGTAACTGTTTTCATCGAAAAAATCCTCTGCAATATGGTATGGAGAATTAGCGTAATCATGTGGTCAATTCGCAGACTAGTAGGAAAAACGTGTGGATTTCTAAAGGCGATCCTGCTCCGAAGAAGGCGAGGTGCACTGTTTCAATGGCAAAAATTATCGAAATATAGTTCCAATTATTAGAACATCCACTATATTCACCAAATTTGGTTCCATTGACTTTTTTCTTTCTAAGATTAAAAAAATTGCTCAGCGGAAAAAGATTCATGCCGAACGAGTAGGCCATTCAAACTGATGCCCATTTTGAGAACACTCAAAATACTTCTTTTAGACAGCTTTAAAAAGACGAAAAACAGTTGATTAAATACCAGGTGAGTACCAGATGAGATTATGTTAAAAAATAAAAAAATCTACACGAAATAAATTGTTTGTTCATTTTTTTTTAATACCTATTGTAAAGACCCTCGCATTTCATAACCAAAATAAAACCCGTTTTGGTATCTTCTATTTAAAATTAAAAATGTATAAAATTACTATTTTGCTGAGTCTTAAATGTCTTCGATGTAGTGATGTGCGATTCTGTATCGATTTTAGAAAAAATCTTTTTTTTCGTCTAAGAAAATCGGGGTTTTCCGATTCTTTTCCAGTCGATACGATTTTAGATAATCGATTCTTTTTTCGAGAATCGTAATCATCAATGGCAGCTTACCTTTTTCACAACATAGTCGTCATTCGATTGAACCAACAATGGTATATTATAACAAACTATACTATTATAAGTTTATATGTAAGACCAAACCGGTTCAAAGTACCAAACAACTACAAAAGAACCTCATAAACGAGGACGTTACCGGTCCATTTTCGGTCGTTGTGGTCTTGATTCTTGGAGTGGACTTTGAGGACTGACCCATTCCGGTACAGACACATAAACTGTTTAGGCCAGTTTCAAAATCTGCCCGTCCATTCATTCTTTCTCAACCTCGTCTCCACAAACGAACGTTTTCATCATATTTTTTGGTTGGTTGCACTGCAAACCCCAGAATATTTTTTCCGTGTGAATTTAACACACTACACACTTCATAAGCGTGTAAATTCGGCCAATCGTGTTAAAATAAAGCATTTTAGGAATAAACCGTGTAAAAATAATGCGGATAAAAAGACATACGTGTAAAAATTACACACGTTCAGCGTATAATATTTTTTACACGCTAAAGAAATTGTAACGTTTTATCGTTTTACGTCTTAAAAGTGTGAAAATCACACATTATGTGTCATTTCACACACTTCACTAAATTAACATGCATGAGAGTATAACTTAAAGGACAGCTGTAATTCTTTATTTAAGTACTCAGTGACCAAAGAGCTCCACGACCTCTCTTTACAGTCAGTCGGTTACAGAAGAGACAAGTCGTTGCAGCTCACATCAAAAATTTTAAGTTTACTGAGACGATTTTTCTAAGTTTACTACCCGTAAAGCGACGCTAAAAAAGCTTCACTCAAAAGCCTCAAAGAAATACATATTTGGTGTGTTTTAAACACACGCATTAAGTGTGTTAAATTTACACACTTTTCGCGTATTAAAAATTAACACATTTTAAACGCGTCAAAAGTGACTACATGATTTTACACGCGAAATGCGTTTTAAAATCCCACACTTGGGTTTGCAGTGCAGCTACGGGTGAGACTTGGGATTTAAGTAGATGCCTTTAGTGTATTAAAATTGAATTATTTTTATTGATTTATTAATGAAACTTACTTTTCTTTGTTTTTTATATTTAATAAAATTTTTCTATTTTGTATTTTTTAAAATAAGATACTCGATATTTATAAAAACTATTTTTTAAGACAATTTTATCGAAAAATCGATTCCATTAAAATCACAAATCGATTCTGAAGATCGATTTTAAATTTTGAAAATCGCCCATCACCACTTCGATGTCCTCTTATACGTGGTTAGTGACAACTTTTACAACTCTCCCAGTTGTCGCTCTTCTTGGCTGCATTGAATAGCTTGCGCGTGGCGGATCTCAACTTGGAGTTTTCCCATTGCGAGTCCTTATCAGAACAGGTTAGTTATTGTTGTAAGCAGCAGTAACTGTCCGCGGATAGTTCCACATCCATCGTAGATTTATTTGAGTGTATCCTTCAATACCCATCTGGGATTCCTATATGGCCTCACTATTTCCAAGTATTCACCCACCAAAGTGGATGTGTTTGTGGTCTGAGCACGACGTGACGGCTTGTCGGAGACCGGTCAGTCGCTCACGTAATTAACAGCGTGATGTCTATAACGTCACTTCTTCAGAACGCTCTTGTTAGATAGGAATACTGAGCATAAAATAGTCCTGTTGGCACCCCGCTAATCTTTATCTTCACCACTACTAGGTCTCGACGTTTTTTTCTATGAGAGAAAAGCAGTTAGTGTTTTTATTGCAAACGACAGGACATGGTCGGCGCCCACATTACTGCGCTCAATGCTGTAGCCGGCAAGCCCTGTATAGTGCCATTACTTACCCATGGCTTCTTTACATTAGCCACATCGACAGCTTGGGTGGCCAGCATCCTGCAAATGAGCCAGGAGAAGTCTCCCTTTTCATGGAAATATCCATGTCCTTGATTCGGCCGAAGCCGTAAAACATGTCCCTCTTTTAGCTGCAACAGCAACATCTTGTCAATGCTTAGGCAGGGCAAGCGTTTGACCGCTCTGGACCACCTTTGCACCCATCACATGGCAAAAGGTCACGTCAATAGGCTGGTTTTGGATCGCCATCCTGCGGACTGCCCGTTCCGGTCCCTTAACACCAATAGAGACCCAGAAGCTGATCCTTTTGAATTTGGAAATGTCCTTTTCCTCGATTACTGTGTGAATGTAGCTTGGCCACAACCATCCTCAGCGATTGGCTGGTGGGTTTTTTGGCACAGGTGATTTTAATACCTCTCCCCAAAGAGCCTAATTACACGGCTTAACACTTTTCCTCTTAACAAACCGGTTTGTGTATGTTATAATAATTACACGATAAACTGACTGTTCTGCATTTTTTTGTGTAACGATACTATTGTCTCCGTAGCTGTGTAGAAAACAAAAAAAATTCTCATGATTTTGGCAGCTCCCGAGAACGAAGTTAGGGGGCATCCAAAAATTACGTTAGGTTATTTTGGTGATTTTTCGACCCCTCCCCCTCCCTTCGTGAGATATCGTGAGATTTGGCTCGACCCCCTCCCTCCCCCCACAATCTCACGTGAGATATTTCAAATTTTGAAAAATTTCTAGTACTTACACTACTATGCGTATTTCTAGTGTAAATACGTTAATCTGTGCTTGATTGCGTTGGATTTATTTAAAAAAAAAATCATTTGTGTTAAAGAACAGTACCTCAAAATCATCCCATACCAACACCGCATGCACCCAATATTAAACTACAATACCTGTGGATTACCATTTAGCAAGTGATTCTGCCTATCCTTTGGAAATCAATCTCATGATACCTTACAGGGACAATGGTTTCTAAACAGAAAAATTTCAATTCTAGTTTGAACTCAACTCGTGTATTTGTAGAGCAAGCATTTGGAATTTAAAAAAAAATTTAGAATTTTACATTATATTGACATACGAAGGTTGACTTTGGCAAGACATATAATTATGGCTTGCATAGTCATTCACAATATTATTGTAAAGATGAATATAAACAAACTTCGGAACATTCGGAGAGATGTCACCTTAGGGTAAAAAACTTGTGGCTGAATGACCCAGGCCTTAGAAAGGCGGGGTCTGAAGTCACAGCCAACTTCTCAAATTGGCGTTTGAGCCGCCTGTACACCAGGATATAGATTCAAGAGTGCGAATCTGTTAGACTTCCATTCTTCGCAGCTCTCGATATTCATAACTAGCTGGAACCGTATAAATCCCACATTTCAGCTTCTCCTTACCATCTTACCAAAAAACCGTGTTGATCAATTCTGAATCGATTGCTTGGAGAGCTTCAGTATACACTATGTTCAAAGTTTTCCCATTTGTAGTTAGAATGTCAAGATTTTCCGAATTTCCAACTCTTGAACAACATACACAGCTAACCGGGAAATTACACTTATTTGGCAAAATTCGTTCGCCTTATTGGTCCCACAATTTTGAATTTATAAGTTTTGATCATAAATTCGTTATTTGTTACCTTAAAAAATGCCAGATACCGATTTTCATTGGAATTGGAACACAATTTGCAAATTCGTCGGCCATTTTGATATTATAATTTTTGACTGCTAATTCAATATCTGCGACTTTGAAAACCTCTAGATACCCACTTTCATTGGAATCGAAATAAAATTGTCAAATTCAACCATATTTCTGCTTCCATTTTGAATTTCGGTCATACTTCATGTTAATCGCTGATAAAATAGAGCTTTCTATTGGAGAAAGAATTTTTAAAATCTGTTCGGTAGTTTTTGAGTTTATCCGGAACAAACAAACAATCAAATCTTTTCTCTTTATATAATAGTATAGTCAAAAGCTTTTCAAATTCTATCTTGGCTTCTAGTATGTCAGAGCAGATGGTCGTCGATTCAAAATTCGAATCCTGGAAGATTCTTAAGGTGCGTTTCCACTGCGGTCTGCGCGCACATAAAAATCAGTGCGCGCACATAAAAATCCACACAAATTGAGCAAAAAACGAAAAATCTCAAACTGTGCGGAGACACAGCTTTCATTTCGTATCCACTAAAATCTTGCAGGAAGCATATGAAAAGTCTCAAACTATGTTCTAAAGGACTGTGCGCGCACTCTACAGAGACAAGACTTTAGGTGGATACGACCTTGAATGATAAAATTATTGTGTGCGCGCAATGTTTTATGTTTTCCGATTTAAGTCTCTAAATATATTACCATAGTAGGGGAGCTGGCACTTGAAAAAATCGTGTCGTCCCTACCTTTGCCGTTTGGTATATAAGCTTTTCAAGTAATTTCAACCAATTTTTATAATATGACATTTTTGCGGGAAGTGGACCCATTTCGAGTTAGGGGGTTTGGGCGGTAAAAAAGGGGTTAAATTTGAAAAAAAAATTCTGCCGTTGCGTATGTAGGTTCTATTAGGGCTAAATAACTGTTAAATATTAATGGCATAAATTTTTTACCATTTGCTGGCGTGTTGGGGGTGAAATGGCAACTTCAGCTACGGGTGGCTTGGGGAGGTTGCAATTGGTCAAAAATTGCTATTTTTATTTTTATACTACTTTATTCGGCATCCCACCATAAATTATTTATTTTTTATTTGTCCATTCCATCGTAACAAAAATCTATCTGTTCAAAATAATACCCTTTTTTGTCCTAAGATGTTTTGTGTTTTCCATATTCACTGGAAAACAAAAGATAGGCCTCAACAAGCAACTTCAAGACTTTTCGAAGTCTTTTTTCAAGTATCCACTGTATTTACTTATCCGCGCACAGTCCCCGCAGAAGTTCTCCGCACCGACACAGAACATTTTTTAATGGATACGTTTTGTATCCACTGAAATATCGGTGTGCGTGTGTAGTCTCTGGAAATCTTATCTCCGCACATTTCTTATCTCCGCGCATTGATTTTGCTGGAGACACTTCGGCGGATAATGTAAGGAAATAGTGCGGAGACAAAACTCTTGGTGGATACCCACCTTTAGATGACTAATTATGTCGCCTGGTGTAAATGTCTGCTCTTGTATAGTGACAATGCACCGCAGATAGCTTATGTTCTGACCTATGTAGTAGGATTAGGTACATTATATACTTGAGATACTTAGGAGGGCATTAGGTTCCAGGTTTTTCAATTGGCCTTCTGGGCCTTTTTTTTGTTCCAGCTTAGGCCACCACACTAGTTCAGCGTAGGGTGGCAATCTGTCTAAAAATGGTCGTATAAGTCAATGCATACGTTACGTTCCCACTTTTTCGGAGGCCATTGTATGAAATGATACGAATTTTTCATCTGTACACTCTTCTTTCCCAGATATTTAAAATATTTTCATTACTTTTTTTTGGATATTCCAGTTGGATGATGTTTGAAACTGAACAACAGTGTAAACGGCAGTGGCTAAATTTTTACCCCCAATTGCTTTTGAGTCGAAGTATAGTAATAGTATCACGTATACTTTTTATGCAATGGATCCATTATTCCTTCTCTATGTGCAATATGTATTGATAAAACCTTTCACCAAGTTCATCTGAAACTGCACGAAGCTTTTCGTGAATGATAAGTGCGGATCCAAAAAGACGATTTTAAAGATTTTCTCATTTACAGATATTGTATACTTAGATAAAAAGATATTAAGAAGTATTGCAATAAAAATTGGAGAGAAATCGAAAGTACCTATTTTGAGGGATAAACCCCCTAAAAAGTGGGCTTCCCGGGGTAGAAAATCGGTAGTCTTTATAACCCCTTATTAAGAACCCTAAAAGAAAGCTCTCTGCTAATTTTCAGCCTGAGCCTAATTATTTCCGCTATATCGCCTTTTTCGGCTTAATTTACCCGTTCTATTAATTTAACTCAGTTTTCTCGCAATTTTACACTGTTTCTTGCGGAAAAAAATTACGTGATATTTGCCGAGACCCCCTCCCTCCCCCACGTGAGATTTGGTGAGATTCGGATCGATCCCCTCCCCCCCCCCCCTAAATGCCTCACGTAATTTATGGATGACCCCTTATGCTTGTGTTACTGTGCTACTCGCTGCAGTCGACAAATTTTTGGTATGCACAGGTGAGAGACTTCCATGCAACCCTTGCCCATAAAACCGGTTTATTGAAATTATTGAAAATGTTGATGGAGGAAGTGATGGGATATGTAATTTGGCTCATTAACTGCCAATGTGCCTTCTGGAATGGAAAGGCGGCCGGTACCACTACAATGTTGATACCAGACCGCTTATCCCGGTATGAGAGTCCTTGCGGTAACATTTTTTCTTCTTCTTCGTCCCTGCTCTCTAATCTCAATACTAAAACAGCTTATTTCTTAATATAGTCAATACCATAAAATTTGAAGATGAATGCATTTTTGCCTACCTCACGAACAAGAACATACAAATGTATGAAAAACTTCTCAAAACTTTCAACAGATTCTGGTATAAACTTAAAAGTGCATTTCTGTCTGCTTTTTGTTAATAAGAAAAATGTATGATCCAAAAATTTTACAAAACAATTTCTGCAACTTCACTGCTACATTCGAACAGGTAAAAAATCCCTCAGCAAGTTATTCGAAATTTTCCTATCTAATGAATTCGGTCAGGTCAAACTAATTAAACTAGATTTTACGGTTTGAACACAAAATATTTCAGCCCGAAACTTGCAAATATGTTTTTAACCCAAAAAGAGGATAAAATGTATGCAGCTTTTGCTCGAATGCAGAACTGTAGAGAAACTTTGTCAACAACTCTGCCAAAACTAATCTCACATAGATTCGTCAGTTGAAACTTTAAAGGGATGCCAAGTAGTTGACAGGTATTGTGATAGGTATCAGCTTCTCAACCAGCCCAAAAACTCGTTACAATAGAGCCACAATCAAGCGATTCTTTCAGTAAATATTGAACTATGATCTGCTATAATTATCCATCCCTGCTGGCGGTGTTTCGTAACCTGCTACTATGCTACTAGAGGTTGGGGAAATTTCCAAAAGTTTCATTTTAATTCGAACCGCCAATTAATCACTCATCGATTGCTGCAGTTAGGATTGATTGTGGTCTTTCGTAATGCGAAAAACAAGCATCGGCAAAGATCAAGCCTTTTCCTATAGATGTGTACCGGCTTCAGCGCAGTCAATTGCACCTGTCTAGTTTAGACTTTCACATGGAAAAGGTAGCGAACCTTAACGGACTTCAAAAGCCCCTAAGCGATTTACCGTCCGGATAAACAGGCGGACACTGTTTGGACTACCTAGGAAGTCTCTTAATTGTTCGCGCTTTACAACGTGTAATTAACAGACACGTGGGATGCTCGCTGTAACGCCAATCCGGCATGCAGTGAAAAATTATCCCAGGTGAAGTATTTCCCCCTGACTTGGAGCACCTTCACGTTTGGGGAAAGTGCTCAATCTTTCAAACGAAAATAAAAGTGCTCCGCTATGAATGAATGGTGGAGAGGTGGGTGCTATACCACCTCTAGCTTTCGATGGACGCCTCTAGGTCTTTGCCATTTCTCCTGGGCAACTGTAGGTATGGCGTGCATAAACAATGGATGGGATCAGAAGATTGTTTACAGATCTCCTCGGCTAAGTCAGTCCAGCAATGAAAACGGAGTCAAGTAGACGCAGCTATAGACGAGAGTGAAGGTTGCCGATCTAAGAAAATCTAGCGTTTCCCGTTTCGCATCAGCTGCAATCGCATTTGAATCAGATGCGCGCATTCTGTTGCTGCTGTTTGTGGCTGGACCGCAAGTCTCTTAGTAAACGGTGCGATTCGTGATTAATTTACATTCGCTAATCTTGGTTAGTTTGGCTGAAAGTGAAAACTCTTGCGCTTGTTATTCAGATGTTTTTATTCCTATTCCGAATGGTGATCAGCCGGTGAAAAGTGGTGAATAAGGTGGTTACTTTGTGAAACGTAATAAATGCTAATTTGATTTGTGAAATAATTATCTTATAAAGGATGTGGTCAGTGAAAGAAATGTAGAAATTATTAAATATTTTCGTTTTGTTTTTCGTTTTGAACGTATCTTACGAAGACTTGAGAAATTTTTCTTAAGTATTTTGTTAAAATCCAATCGAAAGCTAATATATAAATTACATTTTCCTGCTACTCACAGTAAGGATATTTACGATCTAAAAGTAGGGTTTCAAAAATTATATACTTATGTAAGATAGAAAACACATTTTCTATCTTACATGTTAACAAAACTTCCTTTAAGTGTCCTTTTTCAATTAATGCTGTCCATTTTTTGGGTATCTTAAGTGATCCAAAACAAATACTGTCCATGATTGATCTCCATTGTTACTTTGGCACTAAATTTAACTCCAAACATTTATTATCGATAGAATTAAACTTACTGAAAGTTTTTATGTACCTGAACAGTATTATATACATCATAAACACTCTAACCAGTTTATTACTATTATAAACATTATGCTTATCTCATCCAATTTATATCTTTAAAAAAATCTTCTGTGTTGATTTTAATCATTTTAAAGAGGCTATGCCATGCTATATTAACATAGTAAGTGTTAACCAAGAGCTTAAAAATATCAAATTAAAACAATTATAAGCCTTGTGTACTCATAGACCGATGTAAAAGTGTTGTAGGAAAATGCCTTTGTGCTATAACTACAAAATCAATCTAATCTTCGAATTTTACTCAAAATTCAGGTAAAAAAATAAATAATTAAAGAATCCAAAAAAATGTTTGTTTTAATTTGTGTAAAAAAAAAGTTGATTTTTTTGGGAGAAATTTTTTTATACATAAAAACGACTGAATAATTTATGCAATTTTATTCAAGTAGCTTCGATATTTTGCGCCAAAAAAAATATATTATTGGAAAGAGATATCCGCAAAATACATATAATATGTTTTCGTATCAAAAGTAATTTTTTCACCAATCAAAATAGTTTGTAGAAAAAAATGACACAAATGATACCGTTGGTCAAGCGTGTCTGGAGATGTGTTTTTTCTCGACAGACAGAGCAATCAGTGTTTCAATTGTTAAAAGTTGTATGTAAAAGCTCCACAATATTATATACATATTTTATTAAAAGCGTTAAATACATCTTTTCATTTTAAACACACTGAGTTGTCTTTTTTTGTAATATGTTGCCTTGTAAAGAAAGTAATTTTCTCTTTTTATCAGAGGAACGACTTTTTTTCAAGCATAAATAATTTATTCAACATATTCGACCAAAATATTTTGCCATATTTCTATTAATAGAATCATAGAAGCTCCGACCTTTATTTGCAAAAAAAATAATTCAGGTGATATTATGACATATTATGAACTAAATATTTTGTCATCCAAAGACACCTGTAAAAAATAGAACAAATAGTAATTAGAAGGTGTTATAGCCTCGACACACGGCAATCAAAATATGACGAAAATTCGTTATTTATGAAGAACGCCTTTAGGGGATGACACACATTAAAATACCTCATTATTTTGACAGTTGTAACGAGTGGTAGTGTAGTGAAGAATGTCGCTGAATGAAAAATAAAAAAAAATATTTTTCTTGATACGTTGTTGCTCATCTGCCGGTCTCTCAATTAGCTTATAGGGAAACAAGTAATATTATTTATTAATTTTCAAGTAAAATTAAAATCAAAACAGCTGATAACTTAAACCTAAAAGCGCGCTTTTTTACAACAATATATCGACCGACAGATGGCCCTCTTTAGAGTTTTCATAATCGATTAATCAAAATTTGCCTAATCCGTTTCCCTAATTAATGAAGTTCATATTCGTAATAAAAGATGAACTTTCGTCATAAATATGTGCGTGTGTCGAGGCTATTATACGTAGAGAATATTATGGGCGTATTATGGATTAAGGTTACCCTCTTTGTCCTTGCAGTATGTGCAACGTGGTGTGAATTGCGCTCTACCACAGACTCTTTGGTAGAACTCGTCCGCTTGTTCCGTCTTTTGGTCTCTTTACTGTTCTAGCTCACAAACGAGATTTTTCTCCCAGGCTCCCAGCAGTATTCTTACGTTCAGTTTCCAGCTTGCATTTATCATCGTACCAGTCGTTCCGATCTTTACGACTTTTGTGTAAGATAGAGGCAGCAGTACTAATGGCAGTATTTTTAAGGCGTGTCGTCTCGTTGACGCTCGGCATGAGGCCTTGGTTCTTAAATTTTCGCACACGAAGGATGCATAGCCTTTCATTTATTGCTTTAAAGTCGATAGTGAATCATGAAATTCAGGCTGTTCGCACTAATACCCTTGACACACTGCAAAAGCGAATGAACATTCATCCAACTTCATTGACTTTCAATGATAACTCGTTTAAGTAGTGACACACTGCATTTCTCAATGTTCTTTGGAACTGTCAAAATACAAGCTATAAATAAACTGCCAAATACATGAACTGAAAGTGATTACATAGTGATTTATACTTTTAAATTTAATAAAAATTATGAATTAAGGCCAACAAGAGTTATATACAATGGACCGCACTCTTTTTTTTAAAAAATTCTAAAATTTGAATGACAGTTTTACAGTTATGTATTTCAGTTGGAAATTTTACTGGAAAGTTCATGGAAAGTTGTTCGATAATTTCCCAATTTCACTTCCATATTCATTGAATGAAGTAATTTTTACTTCATTCGATTGAATGATCAATGAAGTTTTTAAATTAGCATTGGACATTACACACTGGGCGCAAATGAGTATTCATAGCCGAATGATACTTCAATGTTCATTCGATTCTGTAGTGTGTCAAGGGTATAATATGTTAAAAACAACTTCAAACAAAATTCGTCACCCTATTGATCAAAATACATGAAACATTAAACAACAACGGGCAAAGTATTATCGTCAGCTCAGCATGTTTCTTAAGAAAGGACATTAACAAAAAAATAAGACTATCTCCTAGCGGTAGAAACTGTAACCAATTAAAGCCGACATCCTCCAAGTAAACCAAATTCAAATCCTATCTGTCTAATAAAAGTGAAGGCCGTAACCTAAATAAAAATAAACGTAGATTGCCTTCAAGAATAGAATATATTGAAAAAATATCGGGCTAGTCTCACTGAAAGAAGGTTTAAATTAAAACATTAATAATTTTGATATAGTCTCTTAGAAGGGGCTACAATTGAAGGTAATACAAACAGAAGTGACAAAGGAAACTATAGGGTGGAAACAGAAAAGTAATCGCAGAAAATAATACGATGAAGAATTCAAAGGAGAAAAACGTAGAAGCCAGAAATAATAATAGAAAAATATACATAGAGAGTCACATGATGTTGAAATACGAGGAAATGAGAAGAGAAGCAAAAAATATATGTTGGAAGAAGAAAAGACAATTTTTTTCCCAGGACATACCTACTAATGGCAAAGGAAAGGCTCAAAACAAAACCCAAGAAACAATCAAGGAAGAATTTTTTGTTAAAAATAAAATTGCCAGATACTTGACAGAGCCCTAAGCTACAAGGTTAAAAATTCAACTGTGCAAAATACACAGGTATATAAACTCATGACAAACTAAACTAAGATACTAACTAACAAACCCTAGAATGGAATGGTTTTACTGTAGAAACAACTATTGATGAAAACCGACCTGGATTTAGAACAAATAAGAGGTCATCAATGTGACATATGTTTCCAGATCCTCTTAGTAGATTTTAAGGAAACATACGACCACATTCATAATTAAATACATGCGAATAATCACTTAAAAATAACGACATTAATGAAAATGACAATGAAAAATAAACGCCAACAGATAGAATACGTTGCCTCGGGCGCCTGACTATTACTCCAAAAGTGGTTCGATTCCACACACGGTCCTTTGTTTTTCTATCTGTCACACCTAGAGAACATTCCTTCTAGTATTCGATAACTGAAGTCAGCGTTCTGCCGCTGTGGTATAGAATGAAAGCTGGTGGTATAAAATGGTCCAATAAAGCGTGCTACCGTTGACAGTTCTCTACGATCTGATCTTTCTAAGTGGAGGTAGACACCCTACATTGCATTCAATGATAGAACCGTCGACAGTACTTATGGAGTTACGTCTGAGGTCTAGTATTTTACATAAAAAACGAAACACAACCGAAAGTGCTCAAAGATGGCCGATACAGCCTTAGGCTGATGCAGGAAAAATACTTAAAAAATAAACAGTAAGCGAAGCAAATAAATATATGAAGGGAGATGCTGGAACAAGCTAATGCTCGAAATGGACTACAAGACCATCGTAATAATAGCTTGATCGACCCACTTTTTTCAAACCCTGTTCGTTGGTCTAAACAGAAGGCCATTCACCTGGAATTCTCAAGGTGTCAAGTGTCGTATGATCGATTTGACCATTTTCGAAAATTTGTTGACTTTAAAGTTGTAAAAAGTTCCAGAGTGCGAAAAGACCGTCGGCCATCCAGACGAAGGGAAGAAGGTCTTTTATTGAAGAAGACCGAACCTAGGCCGGGCTCAAAATCTCTCTTCTTATTCCAAGCCAGATCAGAACAGCAAATTCACAGAGAAAATGTGTGAAAGTCTCGTCTCCTTCCATTCGCATTCTGTATCCTGAGATAATCCTAAATTGTGAGGAGGCAAGGCAAAATCCGCCCTGATTAGAGTGATAAGGCCCCTTAACGCAAAGAGTCTTATTACCCAACAGCCTAGGTTCAGTCCCTTTAATCCTTCCCTCTATCAGGGAATTGGAGGTGGACAATGAGATTCCACAGAAAGGTTCGAGGCGCTGGCAGTTGTGGCCATAATCGCACCATTTTGTCGTTTTTTTGTTTGGATGTAATGGCAGCTCTTAAACTTCTTCGGGTTGCTCTTCCGCCAAAAATACGGCAATTTTGCTTATTGACACAACCGTTAAGCCAGAAATGAGCCTCATCTTCAAATTTTCAAGACCCCAAACCCTGAAAAGGAATCGGTTCGAAAGATCGGCCAGCTTCAATTCCTGCACGAGTTCAAACTAAGATCCTTACGTAAAATAAGCCAAGTTGTTCCGTACGACAAGTCAAGCAATTGAGAACGGAATCGATTCATCACCATCATCGCGTACTCTCTCAGCTACCGCGGCTTTCTTTCCTTCACTACGTGCTGGATATGGTCTATTTAGTCGCGTTTTACCCAATAATGAAAATTGGGTTTCAAACCATAAGTTGCTCTGAGCGTACTAAACCCATTTCTCGTAGAACGCTAATTTTCGTAATACAACTGAATAATTTGAAGATGCTGTGCCCGGGTAAATCTTTCTTTGTCAAACAATACTCATCAAAAATACCATGACAATTTGCCACAACGTGATTTGTCATAACATCCCGAATACCTCTAAATGGATCACCCGTTATAAAATAGGGTTAATAAATACGGCAGCCCAATGGTTTACAAAAACTTTTAAAGAATTATAGAGCATTATGCTAGAACTAACTTTAGGTCCAGCTTACCATATTCAGGAAGCTTAGAAACCTCTCTTAAACTTTAAAAAAGGTTTCCATTGCACTGTACATAGAAAATGCCCGGTTGCTTCTTTGGCTTGTGACTCTCACACAGATATGAAAGTAGGTGTTGTACAGTATTCTCAACTTTGTCGCAGGTTCCACAATTGGCCATTGTTCTATGATGATGGTTATTATCCTGACTATGACTTTGCTGGGTATCATCAAAAGCTCGCTTTGTATCTTCTTTCTGCAGTAAGACTAAATACTTCAAGGCTTGGTGCGTACAGTTATTTTTCTTCATCTGAACCTGCTATTAAAAACTACTCTTTATCACAATTCGGCTTATTCTGTAAATTCTGCATTGTTGTGTTTACAAGTTTGGTTCCTAGTCTGGCCATTTACCTGTTTTTTTGTTTCCCAGAAAGATAGCTCCTCTTGACAGGTGTCGACCAGGTTAGACGTTATATTTTGTCACGGCTCCTGCTTTTATCAGAGCTTGGCTATCCGATAACAGGATTTATTTATCTTTTGGACTTAGGTTTGTTTGTATTGCTAAGAAGGCTTTAAAATTTGCTAGAACCTCCGCCTGGAAGACACTATGGCTAGAATTTTTGAGTGCTTAGCGATGGAAAGAAAACTCCAACGCTTGCTCTGCCTCTGATTTGGAGCCAACTGTGTAGAAACCTTTCATCATAGTTTTTGTCAGGCTGGAAGGCTTCCCATGCGTCTCTGGTGGGTATCTGGATATCGAAACTCCACTTCTCATAGGATCAACGCCTTTAAGTCAGCCTAGTACCTAATGTGTAGATCAGTTGACGTTTAGTCCTTCAGGTAGGGTTGTACACTCCTCCTTCTTTTACTCGGAGACAGATAATTCTTTGGAATTGGCCTAGGATCGCTTTGATATATTCTTTTGAAAGACCTGTTCATGACACGGCAGAGCCACATATCAGCACTGATCAAATCACTAATGTGTACAACCTGCATGCAACGTCTATTTTCAAGCCGCATCCCGGGTTTAAATAAGAAACTGAAAAAGGACTGAAAAGAGACTGAAAAAAGAATTTTAGACGGAATTCTGTCCGAAATAAAACGGAAATTATTATTTACACTGAAAACTGATATCAGTTACCCTTCATGAGTATCAAAAAAAGGCTGAAAAGAGGCCGAAACAAGTTGGATTTTTTTTTAATTTTTAGGCGTGGAATATTTTTAGGAGGACTCGGCATTTCTTTGACTTAGAAATATTTTGGAGATTTTTTAATAATTGTTACTCCATTCATCCAAATGTCTAAATGCGTCCTTCTAAATTCCGCCTGATTTCCGTTCACACTCTTCAATCGAAATTACCTATCAATTTCAATGCATTTTCAGTTCCGTCGTAAAAAAAGCTCTTCATTGGTATTTTTTTCTTTCTTTTTTTGATTTGCTTGTTTTTGTCATTTTGTCATTACAATAGCACCTCCCCTCATTTGAAGTATGACATTGTACTGGCTCAAAAGAAAAAAGAGGCACCTCTTACAAACTCAGTTTATAATCGTGTCCTACCCAACACTATAAACCTCAGCTTTGTACAAGACCCAAGTATTTTTCTGATTGAAATACGTTGAGTGCTGACTGCTGACCCCTTAATTTTAGGCAGGTTGAAATCATGCATTTTTGCTATTTTGCTGAAAAGCATCAGTTCATTCTTTTCTGATGGCAAAGTTATTGGTTTATTATACTTTTCGTTTCGTTTCTTGGAATAAAGATCACTTTAAACTTCCATCAGGAGTGAGGCATTGTGTTGTAAACAGTTCTTAATAATTAACATAATCCATGGATCGTTCACTGCCCAACTCACAATTTTTATATTGACGGTTTGGGCGGTTTTCTATCGTGATACTGATATCTCTGTCTGCAACTTTAGACACGTGTGCCCTTATCTCAGGACCTATATATATTAACAAAGCCAGGTGTTTTTTAGGGAAAATTAAAACCTATGTGCTAAAAAATATGTCCCCTATGAATTTATTTTGTGCACCGCTCTATTAGAACCAAACTTCTTCTTAACATGAAAATCTAAGTACCAAAAAAATCAATTTGCTAAAATTGATAGTACATATGTATAAATTTTTTCTATTCTAATCTATTAAAAGCAGATGCCTTCTTTTTTCTACTAAGATTTTATCTATTTAAAAAGGTAAAAAAACCTTTCAAGCGATTAATGAGATCAAGAGGCGGATTTTAGCACAATGCTCTCAGGTACTAATCAAGGTGGTGTAAAAAAACTCGCATGAATTAGTGAATAACTGCGGGAATTTCTCTCAAATATCTAGCAATTATCCACCAAAATGCGGCTCGGCGTAGAAATATGTTCCTCTTTCCGTCGCGCATTCTTCCCAAATATCCAAGACCTGTGATCTGACCAAATTTCTACATTTCAAATTAGCAGTCGGCAGCTTTTATTTACGAACTAATTTGCAAAAAAGCAGAAACATCAATCAGTGAGTGGGCTACACCTGAGCACCATCGCGCCTCGCAATTAAACCGAATTTTACAATCGTAATAAAAATGTTGCAAAAAGGCGCCGAGTGAGTGAGAAAGTGAAAAATTGAAAATATAAAAAAAAATTAAATATAAAAAAAATCAAACAAAAAACACTGACGAATCCCCCGATAATGAGGCCTAAGCCCGGCGCTAGCAGGCGCAGATGATTACCGTGCAAATAGTGCGGATTGTGGAGAGAACTCGAAGGCAATGTAAACAGAGGACGGAGTCGGATATGCGCGAAAATGAGTTACCTGCTGACATTCACGCTTATCATCACACTGGAAGGAGTCGCGCCGTCAGCCAAGTCAAGCACCAGCTCCCAACAGCCAGGTAAGTGCATGCACCCCGAGCAACTAACCTTAGCGGAGCCAATCTCCATTCGATGCACTTTCACTGATACAACTCGCATCAAGCTCCTCAGGTGAGCGCTGTGCGATCGCGGGCGCATTCAACTCGCTGTGTTACGTTCATAATTAAGTAATTTGACATTTGAGTCGTGGATTATTAATTTATTGCCGCTGCGTGCAGAGAGTTATTTAGAAAATTGCAGCAATTTTAATCGTTTAAGCTGAGAGCAGTTTAGTATTCAATTTACTTATCGTAGTTTTCAATTAATTTAATTAACCTTGAGATTAGACTTAATTAACTTGAATTACGCAAAAAATTTAATATATATATTTTAGGGGGGGGGAGGGGGGTTGACAAAAACTTCAAAAACTTAAAAACATTTAATCTAGCGCTATTTTATCGTTGCAGAACGAGTTTTACTATTAATCCGCAATTCTCATGTGACTGCTCTTTAGGAGTCAGATGACAGTAAAAAATATAACTGAAAACCTTGGCCAAACTATTCAATGGCACAAACAACCTAATTAATCAGCCTTGTGACCATCTCCGGTTCTACATTAATCTATAAGAGCAGTGAATGTGTTTAATAGATTCTTTGGATTACAGGCGTCATCAGCAGAAAATACTTATCTCTAGAATGTAGATTAGGACATAGAGATACCTGAACAGATGAGGCTATCCTTTTTTTTTATAATTGCAATTATTTGGCATGGTTTTTGTTTTTATGTTCAATCCAACGCTCTTTGAGAATTAGACATAAAGTATTGCTATCGATTGTTATTTTTAACCGACTTCCAAAAAAGGAGGAGGTTATCAATTCGACGCGTAGGTATTTTTTGGTCCTGTTCACGCATAACTTTGTAACGCAATAGCTTTTTTGCTCTTTTTTTTGTCTTTTGTTTGACAGGGTGGTTTCCCACGGTGGTCTCGTTTAATTTTTTTTAAATTCTGATAAAGGAGTTCGAAGGTAAGCATAAAAAACTTACACCTTGAACTGATAGAAGTATTTTCAAAGTCAGCGAACAAATTATTTTATTGTCGCGCGTTTGATAAGAGGCGCGTGGATGAATCCGTAAAGGCCTTGACCCAGTGGCGTAGATAGGGGGGGATCAAGGGGAAAAATCATCTAGATATGTTTTTGTGACTGTGGCTGTGGACTTTTGGCTGTGCATTTAAGTATTGTCTAATTTCCGCGCTTCGAGCAGGCCGACCAATCAAGAGCACGAAAAGGACGCTCACTATACCTAATTGTGGACACATCGAGCACGTGTAAAGTAAATACAATGAGCCAATAGTGGCACCTCGGTTCCTAAATACTCAAAATTTTAATGTTAATAAATCAAGAAATTTAATCGTTTTTCCAATTTTGGGTGAAATAACTAGTAGCTATGAGCATATTTTATTCAATATTTAATATTTCGAATATTTTTTAATGTAGTAGAGTATCAAAATATGAGCTTCCTAAAAAATAGGACTAACTTTTGGCTTTGATTGTCCATTTAATTCCTCCTTAATATTTTGAAGTTTATAAAAATTTCCGAGTCAGTAAAAATATTAAAGTTCAAGAAAAGATTATACGGGCAAAATTATGATAAACTTTAAGTTATAAGTTCGGGAAAGCTTTGCACTTCATAGATAGTTCTAACTCGATACAATTTTATCGAGCACAATACACAGTACAGTCATTGCCTCTGGCGAATCAACAATTCGAAGGCGTTCTTTGGAGCGTTAACATTAATTTACTCTAGTTTATAATTGAGGAGTGTCTGTTCAAAAGGGCTTATTTCCGTTTTCAACTTTTTTTTTATTTTGAAATTATTTTGAAAATCGAATGAGCCTAAAAACTTATTCAAATGGAGCGTACTTTCCATATAAAAAATTCCAAAAAATTAGGATTCCAATCAAAAGGGCGTATTTCTGCATCTTGTGAAGGAAGTGGTAATCCGCCATTTTTTTGGTGGCCATATTGAGTATACTATATTATATTGTCATCGAAACTGAAGTTGTGTGCAAAATTTCAGCATGATCGGATAACCGGAACCCCCTCAGCAAAAGAAGGTTTACTTCAAAATGCGATCTGAATTTTCGTTTCATATAATTGTGACTGTACGCGAAAGGAAGGCCCAACTTTAACACAGCATGACTGTTGCATGGAATATTTTACATCATTCTAAACTAATTTTTGACGCTGGTTTCAAATATATTATAATTTTTTTTTATATCAGCTTTAGTTAATGAATTATAAGGAAGTGTGTTTTTTTAAGAAAAATTCTCTCACCGTACTAAAATATTTTATTTAAAAAAACTACAAACTGCACTGCACGCAGAATACTCCCTCCTATCTAAAAATGTAAAAGTGAAGGTTCTACCCTACCACCTTTCAGAGTAATGAGTCAAAAAATTCAAAATTTTGTTTTTTTAACAAAACTATCAATTTCAACTACCTTTTTCCCCAAAAAAACGTAGTGAGTCAATATATTTTTTTTGAAAAATTGGAAAGCACGGACAATTTCCTATAAATAATGTCCAACAATTTTGGTGTTACGGCGTTTATTGTTGAAGATATTAGCAAATTTTGATGTTAAAGTTGGCTTTATTTGGTAGTTTGGTACTTTGGCACTTTGGTATTAGAGCCCTAACACAATAGAAAATTTAATTTTAGCTCAAAACTATACTAGGAGTGGATAGGTGGACCTAAACATCTTGCTTAAAGGATTTTTGCTTTTGACAGAACCCGAAAAAACTTCACTGCAAGTATTTCCAAAAATTCTATTCAAAAAGGCTTATTTCTTGAAGTGACTAATCAAAAGGTCGTATTTCTCACAATCCCGATCAAAAAGCCTATTTCTAAACAAATAATTAAAAAAAATATAGTTTTAATGTGTATTTTTTTAAATAAAAAACCCATATCATATTGTAGTTTTAACCTTCACATGAATGTGCGTTTAAATTTTAAATATATTTTAGCATTTTATTTATAGGCACTTTTTTTCGATTTCTGTAAAGTTTGTTTATGACGGAAATACGCCCTTTTGAACAGAAAATCCTCATTTCTACTGTTACTCCACTACGCAATAAATGAAAATTAAAAGTTCTATACGCGTAATCCTTATGTAGATGTTTAATAAAATATCTAATAGAGCCAATAATATATTTATGTATTTGATTTTGGAAATCTCCGATGTGTGTGGACATCGATGTTTTTATTTTACTACACCAAAGCACATTGATATATTAAGACCGATGTTGCTTCAATGTCGATATATCGATGTATTTACTATTTTTTCCACCTCTACCCATGAGGGATTAAAGGAGCAATTAGTTAGTATTACTTTGAATCTAAATGAGAAAGAAACACTATTTCAAAAATTACTCTTATTAGGTACCTCTGAAAATTTGGTTTAATTTTTCAAATAGATTATCATAACACAAGTGTATAAAACGCTTTCAATAACTCATGGAGCAAGTGAGCGTCCCGATAGTTTTGAAAGTGCTATATCAACATGACAATAACCCATCCAATTAAAATCACATTATGATATCAGAAAGTTATAGTTGAAATTGTAGATTGCAGTTTCGAGCGCCAGTAATTATCCATTACACGAGCATATCTCAAAAATTTGCATTGTTTTGAAAATGTTTCCAGCAATTAGCCATTTATGTTCTGTTTTCATAATTAAAGACTTTCTTTAGCATCCTCCCATACATAAATCTTCCATTTTGTTAATTGCCCTCTTGCTGCGCTGATAAAAAAATCCATGAATAATTACCCGCTGCTCTACTATAGCAACAATGAAGGTCGGATAATTCGTTAGTGGCCACATGGCTGGGAAAGAAAGGGAAATTTCGCTCGAATGGAATGGACAGAATCCATCAGGTATAGCTCCCCTCGGCCTTTCTCCACAAGTGACTGAATAGACAGCTGTGGCCAAACTACACGAGTTTATTAAACCTAAAACAAAACCTTTACCCATTTCCAACTGTTTCACCAAATAATCGAAAGCGGACACAATTAGATAATTGATGGTCAATCAGCTTTCTCATACCATATTCAGTACCTGTGCATACCTTTGGGGTGATTGATTCCCGTCTCGACGCTGGTCAAAGGTCGGCCACAAATGTGTTCTTCTGCACAAGATTCTCTTTCATTTCTTTCCAAATATTTAATTTTCGCTTTTTGTTATCATCAAAATCCGGAAGAAATTTCCCCCGTCGTAATCTTCCTATCACCTACCTGTCGTCTCACCTGGCAAAAAAATACCATTGTACCTTGTGGGAGTTTTTCTAGCATGAAATGATCTTGATTGAAACGTTCTCAGCTGACGGCGGTGCGATTTGTGTTAATTAAAAGTGGCTGAGTTGAAAAGTGAAACTTGAAGTGCAACTTCTGCTCACGATCGCTGGCGGACAGGTGATACTCGCCAGGCACGCGATCGTTCAAGTGTTCCGACTTTGCAACATTAATTTGATGACCGTTTGGGGCTCGAATCTCGCGATCTCCGAGATCGATTGGTGGCGACAAATTGATTTTTCCGTCGTGAGCTTAATGACAGCAGAAAGTTTTGTGTCGGCGGGGATTTTTGATCTTATATTTAACAAGTGATGGACAAGGTAAGCTGAGTTTGTTGTGTAATTGATTGACTGCGATTTGCATACTGGAAATTAGCGGTTGAAGAGATAATTAATGGATTTTACAAAGTTGTTATCAGAAATCGAATCAAGATTAATTTTGTTTTGAAATAAATGTCAATTAGGTGAAGTTGATCGGAGCAGCTCCATTGTAAGTGATAAATGACAGCTCTGGGAATATATTTTAACAATAAATTCCGGAAAGAAGGGTTAAAGGGTTTAGTAAAAAACAAACGAATAAAAATCCAGTTACAATTGGCATATTTCTGCACGAACCCTTGTTAATAATTTTTGTATAGGAACATTAGAGCTCTTTGCACTGTCGACTGGTCTACCTAGAGTGGGATGATGGTAGAGCAAGCTCTAGTCGAAAAGATAGTAGAGAGAAGAAAGAAAGAACTACCAACGTACTACCCACCAGTACCACGACCGAACGCTGACTTCGGCTGTCGAAAGAAGATAGGTCCACCGGTCGTTACGCTGAAAGGGCAAGGGTTTTGTAATGGCAATCGTGAGAGCCCTTTACGTAAGTATACGGCAGTGTAGTTGGAGTGACTTTAGGTCTAGCCCTTTATATTCAGAAAACTGATCCTTGGTGACCCTTTATTGAAGAATACAGAACATTAGTGATGCTCAGAAGCTCTGTTACCAAAAAACATCCCGAAGGTTTAAATGACCCACCCTATATTTAAGTGTACCTGAGTTCTCAACTGTCGTGCCCTGGATACAAATAGGACCTAGGTCCACTTTGTAACGTTTAGAAAAAGGGACCCGGACTGCCGTATTTTGGATTGATTTATAAACCCATCTCTGAACTTATCGCAGTGCTATTCTCATGTCCTCTGTAATGGTCAAATCAAACTTTCCCGAGGCAATGATGGCAAGATCATCTGCATGACATCGTATCCAGACAGTTTGGTGAAAAGTTCGTCGACAACCAGTTTCCAGAGTAGCGGGGACAAAACTCCAGCTTGTGGGCTGCCCTTTACAGACTTTACACACTAATGGTTAAAGTCACCCGGGGTAGAAGAACTGTCACGCTTTTCATGCATAGCATTTATCCACTAGGCGTAGGGAGCCAGGAGGCTGAGAGCCCGTACTCTAGAAGGAGAATCATAGCCAGTGTTATCAAAATGACCCTTGATGTAAAGGAATAAGGAAGAATCTTAAACGAGGAGAGCTTTTTCGATTTTCCTGATTAGGTAGTGTAAAGCAACCTCCTTTGATTTACCCTTTGAGTAAGCGAACCCTCCTTCTGAAAGGGTTCCGTGAAAATTCCATCCCCTGCCGGGGATTTTTACGGTTGAAGGAAGCCCACTGTCCACTTAACCTTGCCTCGGTCGGAGGTGTTCCCAAAGAGACTCCGGAGCACTTCAGATTTTCTTCCTGGTTGGTGGAATATAAGCTATCCTCTCTTTTAAGAAATCCCACCACGTTGGAGAAGTCTTGGATGGGAGATTTTGAAGTCTAGCTGCTTCTGCTGGAATCTGCAGGCTCTCACAGTGCTTCCACCACGTAATCCTTTTGGAAGGTGTCAGCTCTTTTTTGTAGCCTGTAAGGGTGCACCTGTATTGTTCCCATTGTTTGGCCCTATTGAACAGTCTCTGAACTTTCCTATACATTGCAGCAAGTCCGTAATTCCGCCAAGGTACTTTATACCACGACTGGGAGGAAGAGGCAGTATTGCCGATGCGGTAGGAGGAGATCAGCACCTCAGTGAGCTGTGTGGCAACCGTCTCCAGTTTTCACACCGTCCTGATAGAATGGTAAAGGCGCGGAAGTGACAGGGACCCACAATGTTGAACCTGATGTGCAGATGGTCCGAAATTGAGGATTGGTCCAAAACACTCCAGTTATGGATCCTATCCTCCTCCCACTCTCACTGCTTGTAACAAAGATGGGTTTGCATCCCATATTAGCAAAATCTATTTTGTTCATAACAAGAAATTGTAGAAGACACTCACTTCTCCTTTGCGTCACTGCTCCTCCCATCTCCCAAGCCTTGTAGGTGGTTTCCAAATTCACGATGTCTGAACCTAGAGCCGGCAACTGCATAGAAAATGTCCGGTTGTCTCTCTGCCTTATTTCTCTCCACAGCAACTGCATTTGCTATTATCTGGAATTCTCAATCCAATTCCATGTTCAACTGGTCAAAGTCCAGTGATGATCGACCCGATAGTGTATAGTCAGACCAAGCCTTTCTAGTCTTGGGGCAGGATTTGAATGTCACCACCTTGAACTTTCAATTGAAACGAAGAACGTAGTATTATCACTCTTCGTCACACGCTGAGCCTTCTGCACATTTTGCAAATGTTTGTTCAATTCATCTGCCTTGTTTCCTCAATATTATTGGGACCGGATACCAATTTGAAGAGTGACCCCGTACCTCCTAGCCAAGGGAAGTAGTTCTAATAACTTTCGACCCGGTTGGACGTTATAGTATAGACCGCGCCAAGTACCTTGAGTCCATCGCTTGCTCAAAATAAAACCTAAGTACTTACCTTATCGGGGTAGGTTTAATGCCGGAAAATTTATTGTTGGTGCCTAGATCCCTATGGATTACAATAGTTTTAAGTATGCAGAGGATCCAATAAATAATTCGATTGTGGATCCCGAATTGCGCTAGGGCCTCATGCGCTTGTAAACTGTTTGTATTGTATTATAATAGTCACTACTTCGTGTAGTTCAGTGTCCATCGATTTTCCTTTGCAATATTCATGCTGCGAAGAAGACTCTTTTATGAAGATCACTTCGATCCTCTTACAAGAGCGAGGCACGACTGTAACTGTTATAGATTGATATCAGCAATGTACCAGTAATGTGACGTATCTTCTAGACCAAGGGTGGCCAACCTTTTTTTAACGTGGGCCAGAAGAAATTTTACGTGTTTTCCGCGGGCCGTAGTAGCCAATTGACACCTTTTTGTGACCTGTAATTTTTATAGAGTTTGACATTTGTCCCTTACAATATGGTAAATTGTACTGAGACCTCAATTTTTTTAAATGTCCCGGTTCTAAAATAATGTCCTATTGGTGTATCGAAATAGATGAGGCGAGGTGTGATTGTAAATACGTAGTAGACTTCTTCTTTCTCACTTCTTTTGCGGGAGTAAAATATACAATTTGAGCTGGGGCGAGGTGAGTTTGTAAATACGAACATTGAGAGACATTTCATACTTCTTTTGCGGCAGCAGCTTGAAATTAGGTGAGGGATTTTTTTACGGGCTCAACCTCAAAAAAAGAGATAATTATTCGAGGATTTTTGTTTTTTTCAATATTTCGGAAAATAGAGGGGATTGAAAATTTGAGAATTTGTCGAATTTGGGCTTGAAGACTCATTTTAAAAAATTCTAGAAAGTTAATTTTTTGTCATTTTGAAGCTAAAAAAAGGATTTTTTTTTAAAAAAAATTTTTTCAAAAAAAAAAAAAACAAAATCATATTGTTATAAACAATTAAAATGTTTAAATCGATTTTTAACAATTGCCCCACCTCGTAGCGAGTTTTTCGTATAACCATCGTACTCTATGTCAAATTTAAACGCATTTTTAATTTATGGAGAAATTATTAATAATATTGGAAAAAAAATAATATATCTAGCGAAGAACCGGAGTTATGAATTTTTAAAAATGAGCCAACAATCACCGAATTCTTAAATTTTCGATCCTCTCTATTTTCCAAAATATTGAATAAAAATAAAAATCCTCGAATACGCATCTTTTTTTTTCGATGTAGAACCCTTAAAAAAATTCAAAGTGCCGGTCAATTTTTGTCCAAATCTGTCCGGTTTGTAAAAGAATGACCCATATCCATTGTGGAGGCATAGGTTTCTTACTTACTCTGAGGTAGTTTAAGGGGGGAAACCAGTTTAGGAGGGCGATATTTTAGTGTTTTTCGTGAATTTTTCAACAAGGAAGGAATAATCAGAATTTGTTTAAACTTGAAGGATATTTTATTAATGTTTTGAAGTACACGTTGCAATTTTTTCAAGTCATTTCCGCTGTAAATAGTGGAGTTAGAAGCTGCTTTTCACGGACGGTCGCCATCCGAGTTTGCTGCTCGTGGAAAATCTGGAAATCGCAATTTTTATCTGAAATCATCACCATTTTTTTCCCGTTAGCAACATATTTTCTAAGAATATGAACTAAACTCTTAACAAAAAAATTGAAAATTGCATGATTTTGAAGTGTTTGAACAAAATTTCAGGTTTTTATACCATGTTTTTCACCTTTTTTGCATTTATTTTATTTATTTATTTTATTTATTTATTTATTTATTTATAACAACTACACAATTAAGTACAGAACTTATAAATTTGCGTAGGAAAAAGAAACAAAACAAGAAAAAGAAGGAAAAATAATAGGTAATAACATAAAAACAAAATTCAAAACTAAATTACAAATTGAAAACTAAATTGAATAGATGGACTCAAATTGGATAATTATCTACATATATGTTTAAAAAGATGCTTACGGAAACGGGGAATGCTGCTGTTTCTCTTAATATCAATTGGTAACGTGTTCCAAAGTCTGATGGCGTGAATAAAGAATTGCTTTTCAGTAATTCTATGATTAAAATTAGGAATTTGCAAGTTCAGTGTTCTTTGGGAATACGAAAAATTCAATATTGCAAATAAGTAGTCAGGCTTATGGTACAAAATCAGTTTCTTTAAAAAGATAATTGTACGAAAATCTATGTACTTTTGAAGAGTACAACCCAAGACGGAATTTACATATGCAGAAGCGTGATCAAAACGTCTAAGCATAAAACAATAACGAATCGCTGAATTAAATGCTACATTTAATTTCCTCTGTGTATTGCAGTCTACCGAGCAGAAAATTTCACATCCATAGGTCAAAACAGGAAGTATTTTTACCAATAGAACACGTGTTGCAACAGGAGTGTAAGATGCGGAAATGGATAATTTCCTAAGTGTCACGTATATCTTAGAAATAAGACTGTTAATATGATTACTCCACGTTAAAGTTTGATTAAAAATAATTCCAAGAATTTTAACAGAGTTTTTGTAAGGAATAGCCACGTTGTTCAGATATACTTTAGGGAGTGTGGACAAATCAAGTGGATTTTTATTAAAAACGATTGCATTGGACTTAGATGGATTGAGATCTAAGTCGTTTTCAACGGCCCATTTAAAGGTATTCTTTAAGTCTATGTTCATAGATCGAGCACCTTCTTCAAGTTGATCTTTGGACTTACTAATATATAACTGCACATCATCAGCATATAAATGATATCGGCAAAAGGTCAGAGAACTGGTCAGATCATTAATAAACATTGAAAAGAATAAAGGCCCAAGAATGGATCCTTGGGGAACGCCACTGAAAATATTGACAAAGTCGGACATTTTCTCACCCGAGCATACTCGTTGTCGGCGGTCTGTAAGATAGGATTTTATGAATTTACAGGCATGGTTAGAAAAGTTGAAAAGAGATTTCATTTTATTTATTAACATAATATGGTTGACTCTGTCAAACGCCTTGGAGAAATCCAACAACACCAGCAAAGTGAGTTTTTTGTCTACCATCGCCTGCCGAATATCTTCAGAGATTTTGAGCAGCGCAGAGCTGCAACCAGTGGCGTACCTAGAACTTTTGCCGCCCGGGGCGTTCTCCAATTTGCCGCCCTTTCTAAGTCAATCAAATGGTGGTTTTATAAATTAATAAACATAAATAAATAATTGTAACTGAGACAAACTATAGGTGAGGAACTTTTGGGGGGTGCCATATTTAAATTAGGCAGTAATAAAGGAGGCCGCACAAGTTGATATACGTATAAATGCAACTTTTATAAAAATACAAGATACTTTTTTAAAGGCCACAAGAAAATTACGGAGGTCGCAGGTTCCCCACCTATGAGACAAAAAAAATTACAATTAAATATTTTTTATTTTATATTTATAAATAAATAATTTCATTTCTTTTGGATAAACAAACAAATTGTACACATGTGTATGCCAACATGTTTACTTTTCTAACTTTCATAGTAAAAATAAATCGTCTAATGCTCTCAAAATTTATATTCTTTTTCATTTCTTGTTCTATGGAAAATATTGCAATATTTTGTAGTCTTAAATCACTCGAATCGAAGATAATTTCGATGCTTTGCGTTGATACCGGCACAACTAAAAAAAGTGCAATTTTACAGGAAAGGCTTTTTAAGATTTACATTATGGAAAATACTGAAGAATAGAAATTTTATTAATTATTATCAGTAGTAATGATATATGAAATTAATAATTAATTATTAGGCTAATCGGTGAGGCATTTCCATTGCATTTTTAGCCCATAGGCGAGATTACTGTTAGAATCGCTTCGTTTTAGGGTGTAGTTCAACAACCAAAGTTTGCCCACAATTTGGTTGACCGCATAACTTTTTAATTAACTTATTGTGAATAAGATAGGCACTTTCTTTATATTTCTTTCAATATCCACGCTCCTGCTTGCTTTTAGTATATCATGTGCATTGGGAAAGCAGCTTTTCGTTATGAAATTCTCTAAAAAACAAGCTCTGTTAGAGGTCGCTAGGTGTAAGGGTGATCTTGCAAATAGCTTTTAAAGTTTTCAAATCACGTTACTTTCACTATTTGTTTCCTCGAAAACAACTGCACATAGAACGCTGAAAATTCTTGAAGATGGTGTTTATGTAGTCCCGGCAATGTACAATTTCAACAAGATCGGTTCATTAGTTTTTGTGTAATTACGATCTAGTTTTTTTAACCTTATTAACAATGCTGCCATATTTTGTAAGATCAGGTTATAATTGGGAAACTCATTTAGAAAACTTAAGAAACAATTGAAAATGAAATCCCGTTGGAATTTTTGAAAAATCGCAATTTTGGTAGATTTTATGAGGTTATTTAGGCACATACATTTTTATACGCGACATAAATAAACAAATATAAAAAGGTACTACGTACGTAAAAGGTACGAAGCGATTCTAACAATAATCTCGCCTATGGTCCATTTTTTGGCATTTTTCTTTCTCGCCGGCTAGCCTATATGGTGCTTTTCGATAAATTTATGAAATTTCACCAAAAAAGGTGTCGAAAGGTGACGAAACAACTGAAAAGGAGCCATTGTTGAGCAGGTTGACAATGGCACAAGGCGCCATCTGACAAAATTGTAGATTTAAAAATACGTCATTTTACAGAATGAAAGTAGACAGATTATGCAGATATTCTATACAATAAAAAAATTAGAAATTTTTTTATTTGTGCCAGTATAAACGCAAAGCAGCGATTTTTTATCAATTTCAATTTGTAGAAACTCCTTTCGCAACTAGCGATACTGATTGTTAAAAACATTCTTAGTAAAATTGCAATGTTGTGTACAGAATTTTCCAATCTACAGGGCGTCCTGTCACAGCTCGGCAAGCGGTTAATAGTAGATAATAGACAAAAAATGATCGACAAAAAACACAAAAAGTTGGTCTATCTCTGGCCGTTTGGAATTTTGCTTTTGGGGAAAAAAAGTAGTTTAATGATTTAGAATAAAAAGCTAGTGAAACAAATAGGGTATCTTTGTTATCGTAAGAAATAAAAAACAGAAACAAAAAATAAAATGTTTCCCACACGTTTCACTGTAACTAAAAATGTACATCATTAAGGTCCTTTTTTCTGAACCTTTTTATCATCCTCAAAAGTTACCTGAAAATTTCTTTGTACACTTCAAAACTCCAGCTGGCTTGGTTTTTTGCTATTTGCCATTCAAAAATCAATAACTGTTACAATAAACATCGAGCACGGAGTAGTACATAGAACTTCTACTGGACGTCGGCACTATTGATGTCTGGATCCGAGCAAAATTTTAATAGATAATATTTTCAAACCTACATTGAGTTGGCGATGAGGAAAAATATTCGAAATCATATAGTAATTCATAATTCAAAGAAATCGAATAGTAAACTTATGAAGTGAACAAATTACAACTAAAACTAAATATAAAAAATGCCGCCCCAAAATATGTGCCGCCCGGTGCGGACCGCCCCCACCGCCCCCCCCTTAGGTACGCCACTGGCTGCAACTATGTTTAGCTCGAAAACCAGATTGATAAGGTGATAGAAAATTATTTTCCTCAATGTATTCCGAAATCTGTTCGTGCATGAGTTTTTCAAACACTTTGGCAAGGAACGGAAGAATGGAAATAGGACGAAAGTCCTGCTTACTTGACTTTTTAGGTATTGGGATAATTTTGGCCAGCTTCCACTTAGTGGGGAAGGTCGAAGACCATATTATGGCATTAAATAGATGAGTTAGATATGGCAATATTATTGGTAAGATCATCGTTATGAATTTAGGATTAATGCCGTCAAGCCCCATGGAGTCAGATTTAAGACTTAACACTGCCACATATACTTGTTGCTGGGAAATATTAGTAAAAGAAAACCCATGAAAAGGATCTCTATGAGTGAAACAAGTGTAATTTGTAATTAGGACTCCCATCATGTCCATCAGCACGCCGGTTTCCAAGGGAATGAGCGAACTCATGATTGAGCTCATTTAGGTCCTTGGCTATATCATTGGTTTCCGATTTGCCTACACCAATATCCCTCAAGTTATTCCAAAGCTTTTAGCTGGTAGTTTAACATTAAGCTTACTTCGATAATAGTTGATTTTGGAATAACGAATTTCATAATTAACACGATTACGCAAAATGCGATAAAATTCCCAGCAATCAGTGGTTCGAAAACGTCTCCATCGTTTATAAGCTGAGTTGCGTTGCAATATTAGGTTTTCAATACGTGTTGTAAACCAGGGGCAGCTAGGATTAATTATGCTTCTATTCTTTAACGGTACAAATTTATCGAAGAGGTATTTCACTAAACATTCTAGAAAATTAACTTTATCATCTAAATTCAAAATTGAATAAATGTAATCCCAATTCAATTCAGCAGCTTCGGCGAACAAGGAATCATGATTTAGATGATAGAAGTCGCGATAGGTAAAAGTGCTTGATCTGCTTTCCTGATTACCAAGATTATAGATTAGAAAAATCAAATCATGTCTGGAAAAGCAAGGAAGAGAGATTTGGTTATTAAACTGTACTGATTTGCGATCATTCACAATAAAAAGGTCCAGAAGTGTGGATGAAGTTTTCGTGAAGTGGGTCGGAATGGAATTCACAACGGCTAAATCAAAGGACCGTAAGAAGTCTTTAAACTGATTAGTTGTTGAACAGTTGGCAAGATAATCCACATTAAAATCGCCACCGATTATTATGTGAGTGTACTGGTGTCCTATTTCCGCAATAACTGCCTCTAAGGGACCCAAATTAGATGTAGAGGGCGGTTTATGTACTGTACCAAGCAGGCATTTTTGATTATTGAAGTAAGCCTCAACAAATATATACTCAATTACTGAGTTCACCTCAGATTGAGCCACTAATTTAACATCAGTCGAATTATTTACAAATATGGCAACGCCACCACCAATTCTGCCAACACGATCGTTTCTAAATACTTTGAACCCTTTTAGACTAATTAAGGTATCAGGAATATAATTCCTTAACCAGGTCTCGGAAACACAGATTACGTCGAGCGAAATATTATTGAAAATATACCTAAACTCATCGATCTTGGGGAGAATACTCTGAGCATTAAGGTGACACACTTTCACACCATTCCTCCTTTTAGCCATAGAATTAAGCAATATACGGGAATTAAACCCTGAGTTATCAGACGAAGGAACATTAGAATATGTGCTAATCATTATTAGATTTATAATAAAAATTTAAATAAAACCATTCAAAAACAGCAACATAAGTTATCGTACGCATAAAATTCAACAGATTACGCATTGAATATGAGTATAATTTACGGGAAAAATAGATCTTAAAACAGAAATTAGTCAAAGCATGAATAGATAAAAAGAGATAATTAAGCCCTAAATTAATAATAGCCAAGAAAATTATATAACGAGTAATTAAAAAGAAAAATAGCAAAAAATACATTACAATTAACCTAACTTCAATAATCTTTTAGATCTGCAGTCACCTCAAGTTAATCCAAAGTACCAGATAAGTTATTTAAATCCGCCAAGTTGCGAACGATTATCGATCTTCCTTTAGGCTCAGTACGCACATGAACGCATCCATCAATAGAAAACACCGAAGCAATTTTTTTTGACGCCGAAGTCGCAAGGCTTTCCTGTATATAGAATAGTTGACCTTGGTGAGGCTCTCATGCAAAAATATTGTACTAGAGGAGTCGATTCATACGTCACGCAAGGTCAGATGAGCAGAAGACTTTTTTTGCTTCTCCACTGCGGCTTTCAGTATAAGATTTTTTTGCCGTCCAGAATCACACTTTATTATAATGGAATTGTCTACTCCGCTAGATGACTGTTTGGGTTTGATACGGAAAATATTTTTGGCAGTAGGAACTGCTATATCAAGGGAAGCACAGAGGCTCGAGAGTACATTATCAAGATTTTCCTCCGATGACTTGGGAATACCATTTAGCACGATGTCAGTTGCAAGTTGACGACGTTCCAACGAGTCGATACGGTATTCCATATCGTTTACAGTTGAGCGCAACTCTGTGATTTGTCCATGAACTTTTATTTCAAGTGCATTGATCAAGTCTTGATGCACATCTTTGACGATGGCAGCATGTAATTCTTTTAATTGCCGCTGAAAATCTTCCTTAAGACAGTCCATTTGATTTCGCAGGTCTCCTAGCAGAGTTTTGAACTCAAGGTTTTCTTTGGAGCGGATCTGTACTGTTGGAGATGATGTAAATGTTTTCGGCTGCTTTTTGTTTCTCGTCTCAACACCGCTATTTGCCATAGTGAACAATTTGCATGTAAGTCAGTGGGAAACAGTAGAAACAAATATGCACACGCGACGAGCAACAAGTCGTATAAATAAAGAGAGTTTACCGCACAAGGCACAACAGATATAATAAAGATATGATAAACTTGTGGGTGACAAAATTCCGGGTTTAACTGGCGACCTTCATTCCCCGGATCTCAGGATGAACTGAACATTTAAAAACAAATTTTAGATAATAATATTATCCAAGAATTTAGTTCATATAGATTGTAATTGAATGAAGAATATTCACACAAATTTTCAGAACGATTGAACAATAACTTTTCAAGCTAGAATTCCCACGACTTGAAAAATAGTCGTTTCGAGAAAATCCCATTTTCGCAAACGCAAACGCAGTTTCTAGTACCTTCTACCCAAGGCGGGCGTTTACTTTAGTGCTGATAACATCGGAACAAATCGGAATTTTGTTTTGAAACTTGGGCAACATATTCTTGAATAGTTTTACTAACAATTTATGGAATAAAAAAAAAGTCGATTTTTTCAATCGTCTAAACTGGTTTCCCCCTTAATGCATATTAGAATCAAACCCCTAAAAAAGCTCTTCATTGTTATTTAGGTTCCTTCTTTCTTTAATTTGCTTGTTTTTGTCATTTTGGCATTACAATGGCACCTCGCCTCATTTGAAGTACAATATTGTACTGGCTCAAAAGAAAAAAGAGGAACCTCTTACAAACTCATTTTATAATCGTGTCCTACCCAATACTAAATTTTTAGTCTGCATTTGAAGTGAAAGATGCTTTGACCCCATGTAATGTTTGTGTTGTACTTTCTTTTGTTCGACCAGGCTAGTGAACCAGCCTTTGCGAGTGGCGTCTAATGCCGCCTTATTTGGTGTAGGATTAAGTAGTTTAAAGTCTCTATTAAAATTAAATAAGTTTATTGTTTATTAATACTTTTATTCCCGCAGGGCAAGTTATTGCCGTTATTACTCGAAGTGAGTACAGGGAATTAATGAATATTTACAAAATCCTTACAACTATTTATACTACCTAATTCCCCTACTTATGTTACTTAGCTTATTAAATTTACGTTGCATAATCTATTCCCCTATGAAATCCACTTGCAATACAGTAGCCGATAGTTGTTTAATACAACTGTCATAATTTAAATCAACTTGTATTACAGTGTTTTTCATAGTGTGCTCTTACATGCACTACACCCACTATCCATCACTCGGTCCACAATGTAGAAACTTTTCGCTGGCCGTAGATGGCCCGCGGGCCGGAGGTTGCGCACCGTTGTTCTAGACCAAGATTGGCATTATGTTATCCATGCGTGGTGAATTATATGGGTAAAAGCTAATTATTGCCAAACGGTCCATGGTGACGCTCTGCAGGCAAGCAGAGTTTGCAGCGTCACCCTTCTACGACCACTACTTCTAGTCCAGGAAGTGGGTATTCAGGGGAAGAGGAATTTGTCAATGTAACGTTCCCGCACCTGACGTAAGATGGCTGCACGGGCAGCTTGCAAATAATCTTACTAAGCCTGTCCGATTCTCCCAGGGTTTCTTATACAGGCAGAATCAGTCGCTGTAGGATTTCCAAAATTTGTATTTGTTAGCTGCTAAAGTCGTTGAACTCTGCGTTCCACCACAGTGGAAATGCTTTCTTAATATGTTTGAATGACTGATCAGCTGATCTTCCTGGAGATGGCTGGCTCGTTTTGTAGTGCTTTTAGACGGCACTAGAAGAGATTGATGTAAAGAGGGAAGAAAGAAGGAATATCATCTGGGACTATAGCGCTACATGAATTCGAACCACGGACCTCTAAGATGGTAGTCGGGCGGCTTAGCCTCTAAGCTACCAAATTGGGTAGGCTTCTGGCCATCTCGTTATTCGCTTGGCGATTGTAAGGACATAAGGCTGTCCTCCAAATGGCGGAAAGGCTCCCACTAATTTGAATATGGATATGCTGAAACCGATAATTTGCCAGCTTTAAAGTTTCATCTGGAGATTTCGTGTGTTAATTGCCGGCCAGAAGTATTTTTTGACGATGGCTCGTCGTTGTGACGGAATCGATATTGTCAGACGCTAGCAAGCTCGACATATAGTCTGCGACCACGTTTATATGAAGGGCATGTACTAGAGGTTTGTGGTCCGTATAGTCCACGAAATTGCGTTCTTTGCCACCGTTGAACGTCAAATTGCTCCAACACACCTCCGATTGCGTAAACGGAAGCGTCAGTCGTTAGTCTGTATTTGGCATCCTCGGTTTAGCTTTGCTATCCTGCTCGCGTTTTGCAGGCCAAGAGAATCCTTTGTCTTTCGTGGCGCGTGAGCGATTGGGAAGATATCACAACTACTAATTTCAGCCAAGTTAGGAATGAATCCCTCATAAAAGTTCACCATACCTAAAAACTTCTGTATTTGTGTTACAGAAGCTGAAGGTGCGGGATTAACGATGGCCTTATTCCGATCTGCGAATGGAAGTATTGCCTCCTTAGAGATGTTATGGCTACGAAAGTTAATGTCTTAAGATTTGGGCGACATAAAGTAACCCAAATGGCATACGAGTGAATTTGTATAAACCAAATAGCGTAATTAATGCAATTTTATAGTAAGTTTGGTTCGAAAGAAGGAATAAAGGACAGGATAGGTTGGTAAAAGGAAAAGACATTGAACCTTGCGTTTGAAAACCTGAAGGTAGTGTGAATGGACCCACCGGGTTTGTCTTGTGTTGCGGGAAAAATATTTCCCTGCGACAGGAGAGCATGAATTTCTGTGGAAAAGTCGCTATAGTAATAGCGACACAATTTGACCATGATTGCACAAGGAAAAATTTGCTCTTCTTAAGGAAACCATTGAGATGTTGATGTTAAGAGACAACAGAGACGAAAAGAAGAATGGTACAGATGTTATTAGAGATAATGTTGTCTTTTGTTTTGGAGGTGTCAAATTCGACCCGATTCTTGCGGTCCCACTCAAGGATAGCTTCGAGGGCCCTGTGGATTGAATTGGACATGAGTTCACGATCATGGAGACATACTTGTTTACATTATCGAACGCGTGGGAGTAACGCAAAGTATCGTTATAAGGAATGTTGTGAAGTGGGTTAGAGGAATTTGGTAGGTAGTTAAAGGGATTGTTAGACTCACGTTTGCAGGCCTGTGCCCGCAACGTTGAAAAATATTGTGGTAGCTCTGCTTATAATCTGGAATCGAGGATCCACCCAAACACTCTTCTGCTTTACTTGGCCAGAGAAATGAAGCCAGAAGCGACATCTTTGTGTATAATGCTAAGAGTAATACCAGAGTAAACTTCCTGTGTAATATGGTAAGAGTTAACAAGAGCTCGAGCAATCAGCCGCAGAGCATCGCGAGATCTCGAAAAACTCGAGGGTCTCGTCTTGGTCTCGACTCGAGAAACGAGACGAGAGTACAGTTCGGTCTCGACAAACATATTCTCGTCGAGACGAGATTATTCGCTCGAGATCTCGTCGGTCGCTCGAGATCTCGTTGGCAAAATAATAGCAAACAAGTCTGGTGAAATAAAGTATCTGATGAAGCGCGCACGGCCTTATTTTCAAACCTGTGATATGGTACTCATGCACATTGCCTCTTGTTTTCTCTCGCCGGTTACGTATAAGTTGAGTCTATAATTATAAGAGCCGTGATGGGCTCATAAATTTATATTCGCCCCGAGAGACGAGACGAGAGGAGACGAGACTTACCGAGATCGAGACGAGAGTCTTAAAAATCTCGTCTCATCTCGTTCTCGCGATGCTCTAATCAGCCGGTGGGATATAGTGCTATAGCATTCTAGTTGCTTAACTTACCTTAGTCCTCAACGGTTTTTCGTTCTTGGTTTTTTGTAATGGCTCTTTCCCGGTTTATCAAGCCCGCCACAATGGGGTGGGGGGCAACTGGGACGAATCGTCCGGGGCAACAGGTCAGAGGGTGCCTCGAAAATAGATCGAAACATAAAAAGTGAAAACCGCCTGCGCTCTGACCGTCAAGGTGGCAGCACTCTAAAATAAAATGAATGAACTTTTTCTTACCACAGATTTTAAAAAGGATAAAACATTTTTTTGCTAATAGATTTTATGAAATTTCAATCTACTTAAAGGGGCTCCAATCGTATTTTAGCCCCAGGCACCGAAAGGTTATCCGACCTGGGTTTAAGAAGAATCCGATATAGTTAACGTGAGACCAAATGAACGCAGCGAGGATCACAGCTTTTGAATGCCCAAAGAAAATTACAATATACATACTAACGCAGACTACATATTGCGCACTGGGCGCCGATCTTTACTTGTCCGTTTAGCTTCCAAAGGGGAGTTTCTCAATCTCTACTTAAGGTTGAGATCACCCCGCGATTAGTTAGTTAGATCAAGGAATTGATAAAAGAATTAATTCTGGATAGGGATCTACCATCACGTTGCACATCATACCACTGGCGTTGCAACAATATTATTGTAATTAATTTTAATTAAAGTTGACATTTATAACTTCACATTTACTGCAAAAGAATGTAATTAAAATAACTCTAAATAGCAATGATTTATGCTATTATATATAAATGTTTTACATTGTGTCAGTCTTAATTTAGTTTGCATATTTTTCACGTATCATTGGCCATGCTAATAGGACTGCTGCAAATTATACGAGTATCAACAAACCCATTTAGCACTTAATTCCATGTTTTCTAAGCCATATATGCATATTTGTTCATAACAAGTCTCTTTTTATTTTGTACGACATCTAAATTCTTTTGATATAATAATTTAATGGCACTAGGTAACCGTTGGCGGTACATGCTATGAAAGTAATTTACTACAATCATTTCGTGATCAAGAATAAATTAAATTTGGAATTCTTAGGTTAAAGTAATTAACTTGTTTTGTTGAAATTAAAACTGCGATTTTCTTATTAAAACACGTGCAGCTGCTTAAGGTGAAAGTGCAGCAGTTAGAATTTCCAGTGTTTTTCTAGCGATTAACAGTGTGTACACAAAATTCATTGACCTTTTTAATTCGATTTTAGGTATTAGAAATTAATAAGATTTGAACGTAGTAATGGCACTAGTCCTTTCATATAAAAAAAACACTGAATTAATAAGGTTGTTCTACGGTGCGCCATGATACACTGTATTTTTTCAGTTGCCATTTTGCATTTATTCACAATGTCACAACGATATTCGACAAAACTGACTAGCTCTAGTGTTCAACATATTTAATCTGACACTCATCCATGATAACTTTACGAAATACGCGTTACTTGAAGGTTATTATACCCCAAACAAAATAGTCGTTTCTAGATAAATGAAAATCAATAACGTTGCTTATACTTTCTTGAAATGTGAGTCATTTGATATTTTTTCGTAATAGTTGATAACACTGGAAAGGGATGTTTGACCTTTGTTGTCACTACATTTAAAGCAGTGTGGGCTTCAGAACAGTCTGAAATCACAACCAAATGTTGATTTAAATGTTCAAACAAGCTCCATTGAAGAGATCTGATGCCCCAGAGATGTAGTCCTGTAGAAATTTGATTGTAATGTATGTCACTGCATGAGAACACAGGACACCATGTGCTCGGAGTATGTTATATGGTCAACAAAGTAATGAAACCTGCTTTGGGGCTATTCAAGTATTACGTTAGCAGAATTTTAGTAATTTTTATGCCCCCCTTCCCCCTTGTCAGCAAAAGTAAGCAAACCTCTTACTCCCCCTCCTATGCTTACGTAAACATTGGTATATATTTTTTAAAATCCGTTCAGGTTTGTTTATTGTTTTTCATGAGTCTAGAAATAAGGGATTTATAGACTATAAACAAAGTAGAATGCAAATTTTGGTACCCACTTCCAATAGCTATTATGTAATACGCTTAGTTCGAAGTCTTTGTCCGTTCTGAGTAGTGCGGTCAGAACTGTAGAAAGATCGAGTTTTACATATCACCCTGTATGCTTGTAACAGTATAACCTGTTTCCATAAATAAGGTACCAATGAACGCAGAATTCCTCCATCTATCTATGGGTGGTGCTACACACGAGACTAATTCGAACGGGTGAAACCGCTTTTATGGGAGAGAAACGAAGTGAAGAAAGGGGAAAATAGCCCATTTCCCCTTTCTTCACTTCGTTTCTCTCCCGTTCACCCGTCCGAATTAGTCTCGTGTGTAGCACCCCCCTATGATGGTAAAAACGATGGTTCTATCTTAGCAACTTTTGGAGTTATGAGTCATCATATGGATATACACGTCATATCCAACAATGATATCTAACGAACCGACCCAAAATGAGACCGAACAAATTTAGACAAGTGAACAGCGCGTTAATTTCCCTACTTCGGTTCTTTCTAACTTAACAATAAAACACCGCAGTAAGCAATATCATTTCGGGGAAAGCGTGAACATACTTTTTGCTTTCGAGGATAGACAATAAGGGTTGCCATATTTGTTCAAATAAAAATCCAATAAATTTTTGCAAAAAAAATCAGAAAGAGTAAGTAAATAAATATTGCTGACGTAATCACCATCCAGATCCCCCCGTCCCCATGTCATCAAAAATAAGCAAAGCAAAGACCCCCCCCCTCCCCTTTGGTGCTTACGTAATACTTGAATGGTTCCTTTAAAGCGATAAGCGAAATATTTTGTATTCTTCGAATGCGAGACAAATTTATGAATATAAGCCTCATTAACGTTACGCTTCTATACAAATACTCCCAGGCGACGAAAGCAGAAGAATTCTTCGAAGTCATCTAGTGGTAACTGAATACCTGACCATGGCGTAGCTCTCAGCTTGCAAAAAAATACATTAAATATCAGTTATGATTGCGGTACGAAATTGATCCTTACGACGAACATTAAGTTTGCCGATAGGGTATCCACTTGCGAGCAAATAGGCCATATGTTGATAGACCAGAACCACCCTTCCGGCCTGATGACGATGCGAGCATTCCGAAATATCAACTTAGGACTCGAGGCACTATTTTGTTTGTAGGAAGAGCCAAGAAGACTAATCTCTTATAGTACATGAACTGACACTCGTCTAGAACACTGCGCTAAATGCCGGAGTTCTCCGAAATGTCCGCGGTTCGATTTACATCAAATTGCATATATGTACCTACTGAAAGGAAAAAGACGGGATCTATTATTCTATCTATTGCCGAACCCAAATCTCAGCACTTAAATGAATTTATAAATAAGGAGCTAAGTGAGGTCCTTCCAAAACAAACAAACCGATTCGTGGAAGAGAACTCGATTAAATACGATTTTCGCCCGCGACAGATTACAAATACTTATATGGCTTACATCTCCAGTAAAAACACGCATAGCGAACAAATGCGCCTGCCACACGGATATGCACACTCCCTTTACAGGCTTGAAAATCTAAAACTTTGCGGCCAGAGTTATGCACGCTCCCGCTACATGTTTGAAAATGTTAAAGTGTACCCGCCAGAGATATGCACGCCTCTGTAACAGATATGAATGTATCCAGACGCGAGTGTCGTTTTACCAAGCGGTCCCCCAACTAACTACTGACCACTTCCAATGCTGCTTGACCTGCGCAATGGAACGAGAACCGATTTGCTGAATATGTTTAATGGCACTCTTTATAATCACCAAGTTAATTTCCCGGTTTCTTGGTCCTATACAATTTTTAAAGCCAAAATTTTGCCCTCTTTAGTCTAAAAAATGTGAGCATACTGTGTTTCGTTTGGACTATTTCGATCGGGCCTGTACCTGTAGCGGGCTGCATTTGGAAAAGCAGAATTTTTACTCAGGCGTATCGTGCCTGTTTGATGCTAAGTGCGGGCGAGTGTTATTGTAACTCAGGCCGTCCGTCTGAAAGATGCCCGTCGCAATTTTATTGTTTATCTCGCTGTGACAGGATTCAACATTTTGTTAAAATATTTTGTAATTATTTTGTTAAACCCTTTTTGGCGTTGAAACTTGCATTCAATCGATCTAGCGAACCTTGTATTCAATCGATCAATTAGATTTTATCGTCTGATTTGTTTCATTGACTATTTTTCTTGTTCTACTTTACTCATCTACAGAGGGTGGTCCAAAAGTTCCGGAACGGCATAATAAATCTTATCAGGTCAACCAAACTAAACATTTTTTAGTTTTAGGTTCTTTTAGTAATTTTTCCCGAGGAATCAAATGATAATATCAGATTTTGAAATTTATATATACAATAAATAAGTAAAAAATTAATTTTGAGCCATTACGAAACTCGGATGGCAAATTCAACTTACTTGTGTAGTCACTTGTCACGCAAAAATGACCGCATAGTGCCTAAAGTTTGCTTCTTATTTAGGTGTACCTCCAAAAGTTGCCGTGGGCTTGTAGTTTAATAGTCAATATTATCAACCAATATGGTGAGTTTACACGAATGACACATTTATCATTTGTCGAGTAAACAGCAATGTCATTACTTATGACACGCGATTATGACAATTGTCATTTTTTGTCATTCGTGTAACCCTGGCAGGAAAAATTTTTACGGGTCGTAAAAAACGTGAACGTTCTCGCGACGTTCAATGCAACGTCAAATAAGAAATCACCAACAAGAACTTTCTTTTCGAGATGAAGCTCGATTCGGTTATTGCTATAATAGTCCAAGACCCCAGGCCCGCCAGACCTACGTCATTTTCATAAAGCTAATATTTCGTATATACGAGTACATAGGTTGATACGCAGTTAAGAACGTATGCACATTCGCTAGCCCGAAAAATGGGCCCTTTTGTAGATATTAGGCCCTAAAAGTACAAAAAGACTTACCGACCTAAGTGAAATTCTTTTGGCTGATTTTTATAAGTATATTTTGCACAGAATACTATTTGAAACAATTACAAAAAACTGCCAGACACCTTCGGTGGACCCTAACATCCGCCAGACGCTTTAAAGATGGAGAAAAAGTGGGGCAAAAGAAAAATGTCCTGCATATAATCAACAGCAACAGATGTTACGGTATTTTTTCAAAGAGCTTCAGGATAAACTAAATTTAATGTTCTGGCGCTTTTTTACATTTCGAAAGGTAGGTTGTTCCCATATATTTTTTACTTTTTAGTTCATTAAAATAAAAGTGTATTTTTTAGTTTTTTTAAACTATATATTTTATTTTCTAATTTTTAGTCTATTATATGTCTACCGCCATTTTGTGGTGGCCGCCATATTAGATTAAAAAGGACGTCACACAGCTTACTGTCATACACTATCAATTGATACCCATACTGAAGGCGTTGTAAAAAAAATGTAAACCGCCATTTTGTGTTGGCCGCCATTTAGAATTTGGAATGACGCCGAACAGATAATAGTACTCTACTTGTCACACTACCGATACCAAGCGCGTTGAAAAGAAAAAAGTAATCCCATGTTTTGTGTTAGCCGCCATTTTGTGTTTGCCGCCATTTTGAAAGTGGAATAACGCCACACAGCTAATAGTATTCTACTTATCATACAATTTCATATCATACCCATACCGAGTTGCTTGTAAAGAAAAAGATAATCCCCCATTTTGTGTTGGCCGCCATTTTGAATTTGGAATGACGCCACACAGCTAATAGTATTCTATTTGTCATACTCTTTCATTTGATACCCTCGTCGGGGATCGGGAAATAATTGCAAAATTCCGCCGCCATCTTGGAACCGCCATCTTGGTTTTTTTGCAAAATTGTCATATTGCATTGTTACGCGAACTATGCATGTAGGCAAAACTTGGGGTTGATCGGTTACATGAAAGTGGGTCAAAATCAAGTTGCAAGACTCGTAGAACGTAAAAAAATGGTGAACAATTGTAGTAATTAATTAATTAAAAAAAACTAATTAAAATTTCGAAAAACGGAAACTTTTAGTCACCTGCTTAGGTATCCATGCATCTACAAAAAAAAATCAGATTTCTTTCTCTTCTAGTTTGGCCCCAACGCGCGACGGTACGCACAAGCAGACAGACAGACAGACACTTTCTTTTATTATTATAGACTAGAAGTGCCACTTACCACTCAAAAATTAAACTTGTTGGAGACTAGTGGCAATCAAGTGATGCCAGTCCACTTCAATCTGCTCTACTTCATTTGATTTTACGCGAATAAATTTTTCCACTTGCCATTAGACCGCCAGGCCAGTGCCACGTCACTGCTACACCACTTTAGGTTTTATATGCCCTCTCTCTATTTCCAAGGACTCACGCACCCTAAAGTGTATGTCTCTGTGGTTTGACTACGGCGGCTTGTCTGAGGTCCACCAGTCCATTCTCGTAATTACCAACTTGTTGAGTGGCAGGCGTGGTGTCTGTAACTTCACGTCTTCTACCGTTGTCGAAGATAGGATCCATGCCGCGATTTAGTATCTCCAGGTTAATAGTTAAGAGACAATGTAGGGACATCATCCCACTACTCACCTATTACTTGACTGCAAAAGACTCTACAAAAAAAGCATAGCCGACTTGCATCAAGTAATGAAAATTAATTAATTAATTAGTTGTCATCTCAACTGCGATTAAAAAGAAAGATAAAAAAGAATAATAAAAGTTTTACTTAAAATCCTGTATTAAAAAATAGTGTAAAAGGAATTAAAAAAACCAAGTAAAATAAAGTGTAAAAACATTGTTAAAAAATATAGTAGAAAGAACTATCTAAAATAAAGTGTTTATTAATTGAATACAGTTTTGTTAATTGGATACAATAATTGGTGACCCCGACTAGGAGCGCTATTGATTTTGGAAGAGGACACTAAAGAAGAGTGTTCGGAGGTTTATTTACACAAGAGAGAAAACTGAAGAAGGGTTTGTGAAAATTCGGTTGCCACAATAGAAGGGAATTAAGATAAGTGGTGAAATTTTTAAATTTTAGATAAATAGGAACTTAATTAATAAAGATAATTAGTAATAGTATTTAATTTTTTAAAAATTGTTTAAGTCAAATATATTGTGTTTGTTGGTTTTTTTTGAAAAATTAAGTTCGAAGCAAGTTGTTATTGGTTTCTTTTCTCTTGTGTGTGTGTTTTTTTCTCTACAGTTCTTTGCTGTGTTTGTGTTTTTCTTGTGTTCTAGTACACATTCTTTTATCTGGTCACAGTTTAAAATTAATTTAAAAATGGAAGGACGAAGCAATTTTGACCATTCATTTGTGCTGGATATGGACGAGTCGTTGCCCAGCCTGGAGGAGGGGCTAGCGGGTCGACGCAGAAGTCGGGCAGAGGTTGACGTAGCCTCCACGGCAAGGTTCAACCTGCCTGAGTTCCACCAAAGCGACCCGGAAGTCTGGTTTTACCAGGCTGAGGCCCAATTTAACCTAAACAGCATCAGCAGCGACAAAACCAAGTTGTCGCATATTGTATCCGGGCTGCCCACGGAGGCAGCAAGGATACTGCTGCATGCGTTTCCGGACCTCAGCGACGCCAGCTATGCGGAGGCTAAGAGGCTGCTGCTCGAACGATACGGGTTATCGACGAGGAACCGCCTCGAGCAGCTCCTAGCGGCACATGAGCCCGGGGACCGGAAACCGTCGGATTTTCTCAGGGGCTTACAGAGTCTGGCGGGGGACAGCCTAGGCGAGAGTGAAAGTCTAATCAGGGGGCTTTGGGAAAGGAGACTTCCCAAAGACATCCAGGTGGTACTCGCGGCGTCCTTAGACCAGACTCTGGGACAACTATCTCGTCTGGCGGACAAAGTGTGGGAGGTGACAGCTCACCAACCCACATCAGCTCAAGTGTCAGAGGTACACTCGTCGGCATCTCTGGAGCGGACAGTGCAGTCTCTGCAACGCGAGATGCGCCAGCTAAAGGCACTCGTGTTGGGGGGAAGGCAGGAACCGACAAAAGGGTCCGGAAGTTCCCGGCAATGGAGTCGTTCCCCGGTTCGTCAACCGAAGGCTCCATTGGCGACGACCAGTACCCCTTATAAACAGGGAGCGGTACCGAAACCCCCACCCGCGCAAGCGCTACCGGGGACGTTCTGCTATTTCCACTACCGGTACGGTAGTGGAGCAGAGCGGTGCACCCCTCCGTGCAATTTTAAGGGTACGGGCCCAGCGGCCAAGAAGGACCGGAGGACGAAGGGTCCTCAGCACCAAAAAAATTAAATTGGCGGGGAGTCGCCACATTCGCGGGCGCTTCTCAGCAGAAGCGCTCGTGCAGATTATATGTCCGTGACCAACATAACCAGATCGATTTTTTAATCGATTCTGGTGCGGACATATCCTTAGTTCCGGCACATATGTTTAGGGTACAAACTACATGCCCTAATTTACTTCTGCGAGCCGCAAATGGATCAACGATCCACACTTTCGGCATGAAGTTGTTGGAACTGAACCTAGGCCTTCGCCGACGGTTCATCCACAATTTTATAATTGCCAACACAAACAAGGCAATACTCGGTGCGGACTTCCTTACGAAGTTCGAACTTATACTCGATTTTAAACATCGGAAACTAGTTGACTCACAGACCAGCCTTCGGACTGGCGTCTGTACAACTAGTGAGTATAAGATCGAGAGCTTTGAATGCCAACATCTTGGCAGGTATAAAGAATTGTTAACGAAGTACGCTTCATTAACACAACCCCCTAATTTTAACCTTCCGGTTAAACACAATGTGCAACACCACATTGTTACGAATGGGCAATTACCTTTCGTTACCGCTCGTAGACTTCATCCTGAGAAGCTCAAGGTAGCGAAATTGGAGTTTGAACATATGGTTCAACTAGGGATTTGTCGACCTTCGTCGTCTCCCGCAGCATCTCCACTTCATCTGGTCCCTAAACGGGATACAAATGATTGGAGGCCATGCGGCGACTATCGTCGCCTGAATGCAGTCACTGTGCCGGATAGATATCCAATCCCGCACATTCATAACTTTTCAGTGAACCTTCACGGACGCACAATTTTTTCAAAGGTGGATTTGGTGCGAGCGTACCACAACATCCCCATTGCAAAAGAAGATGTGCATAAGACTGCCTTAATAACACCCTTTGGTCTGTTTGAGTTTACTCGCATGCCATTTGGGTTAAGAAATGCAGCCCAGTCATTTCAAAGATTTATGAATGAAGTCACAAGAGACTTGGATTTCATTTATGTCTACCTAGACGATATTCTTATCGCTAGTAGATCCGAGGATGAGCATTTAACTCACCTCGAAGAACTGTTTAAACGCCTGGATAACTTTGGATTAACAATAAAGTTATCCAAATGCGTTTTTGGTGTCAATGAGATCATGTTTTTGGGACATCGTATCGGCAAGGATGGAATACTTCCATCACCCGAACGAGTCCAAGCAATAAATGACCTCACAACACCAACAACAGTTAAACAAATACAGAAGTTTCTAGGAATGGTGAATTTTTACCACCGATTCATTCCGAAACTTGCGAAAATGTTAGTGCCGATTAATGGACATTTGAGGGAACTTCTCAATTGTCCATCAGCCACTAAAAATAAGGAACAACTTCCTTGGCCCGCAGAATGTGAACAAGCATTCCTCGATGTGAAAGCCGCAATGGCTGCAGCAGTTGTGCTGATACACCCACTAGAGGATGCGAAATATAGCGTCACAACTGATGCTTCCGATTTTGCAATCGGAGCCGTACTGGAACAATTTAACGGTCACAGATGGCAACCACTAGCCTTCTACTCTAAGAAGTTGTCATCTGCTGAACGAAATTATTCTGCATTTGATCGCGAACTACTCGCAATCTATGCAGCAATAAAACATTTCCGGTACTTTGTTGAAGGAAGAAATTTCGTGGTCTATACAGACCACAAGCCATTAGTGCAGGCCCTTCACACAAAGACCGAGAGATCTCCCCGCCAAACAAGACACCTGAGCTTAATTTCCCAATTCACTACAGACATCAGACATGTGTCTGGGAAACAGAACGTTGTCGCGGATTACTTATCGCGCTCATTAGCGGCCGACAACGTTGACGCAGTCACCTTCGATTTGCCACATCTGGCGAAAGCACAGGAAGGTGACGAAGAATTACAACGACTCAAAGAGCATCCCAGCAGTAGCTCAAGGGTAAAACTAATACTCACACCAATTCCTTTCACAACTCATGAGGTTTGGTGCGAGATTAGCACGGGTATATTACGCCCATACATACCCTCTCCATTAAGAAAATTGGCATTCAATGCCGAACATAGCTTGTCGCATCCAGGCATACGTGCCACAAGGCAAGCTATAACTAAGAAATATTTTTGGCCAGCGATCAACAAAGACTGTAACAACTGGTCTAGATCGTGTATAGGTTGCCAAAAATCTAAAGTTTCGAGACATACCAAATCTCCACATGAAACTTTTAATACACCAAATAATAGATTCGAACATATCCATATGGATATTGTTGGACCATTGCCCCCATCTCGAGGATATTTATATATCCTAACAATCGTAGACCGATTTACGAGATGGCCGGAAGCATATCCAATTAGGGACATATCAGCTTCTACGGTGGCCAAACATTTTGTCACCGAATATGTCCCAAGATTTGGCGCACCACTTGAACTTACCACAGATCAAGGGTCGCAATTTGAATCTAAATTATTTAATGAAGTCACAAGGCTTCTAGGTACGCATAGAATACGTACAACCGCCTACCATCCACAAGCAAATGGGATGGTGGAGCGTTTCCATAGACAGTTGAAAGCGGCCTTAATGGCAAGGGACAACACCACTCATTGGAGTGAAGATTTGCCCTTTGTGTTATTAGGTATCCGCTCGGCAATTAAAACCGATCTACAATGCTCACCAGCTGAGCTTGTCTATGGACAAAATCTGAGGCTCCCCAATTCAATCTCCATCCCAACGGATGCGGAACCGATAGAGCACTCAGAATTTCTGACTCGGCTGCGTACACACATGAAAGGTCTGTCGGCAACACAGCCCCGACAGTCCGCACAGAAGGATGTGTACGTGCCAAATGCCTTAGAGAACGCGGAGTACGTCTTCATACGTACCGACCGTGTTCGGAGGCCTTTCGAACCACCATACGAAGGCCCATTCAAGGTAATCAAAAGATTACGCAAACAGTTCGTCGTCAAACTAAACGGCACAAACAAGTCGATAGCTATAGACCGACTGAAACCTGCTTTTGAGTGTGACCGAGACGGTGAAACAACATCGATTCGCTCGGTACACTTCAGGTAACGCTACGCTGGGAGGGGAGTATGTAGGGACATCATCCCACTACTCACCTATTACTTGACTGCAAAAGACTCTACAAAAAAAGCATAGCCGACTTGCATCAAGTAATGAAAATTAATTAATTAATTAGTTGTCATCTCAACTGCGATTAAAAAGAAAGATAAAAAAGAATAATAAAAGTTTTACTTAAAATCCTGTATTAAAAAATAGTGTAAAAGGAATTAAAAAAACCAAGTAAAATAAAGTGTAAAAACATTGTTAAAAAATATAGTAGAAAGAACTATCTAAAATAAAGTGTTTATTAATTGAATACAGTTTTGTTAATTGGATACAATAACAATCTTAAATTTACTCACCTTTTTTGTTCACTCCACTACTTGGAGAACTACGGTTCTTGCAAAATAAGTTGATTTACTATAATGGAATTTTTTTAAAAACCTCAAATCCTGAGAGTTTTTTACTAAGCTCAGTTTTGTTGTTTATTTCAGACAATAGCATCCTCGGTAGTGGGAGACTGCGGTGATGTATCTTATAATTCCAACTTAAATTTCTGCCTTATCTTACGTTGAATGCAACAAAACCATTTCCTTTGTTATTCCAACGAGTAGATAATATCATTTTTCCCAACTATCTACTCACGAAATATTTGAACATGGTTGAGAACCTTAAGGTAATCCTTTATAATTAGGGCATTGAGTTGGTATAGTAACAACTTATATTGACTCAATTCAATAAGCTTATCCTCTTAACAAATCCTTCTAAGTATTCTGATTTTACATCAATTAACATTCGCATTGTGCTAGTGATATTTATCTTCTTCTTCTTCTGATGAAGTGTAAGCTTCTTTGGAGTTTCTATTACATATCTCTAAGGAGACTGATTTTGAATGATTTAATTATTTTGCCCAAACTGATATTCCATATTCAAACACTATTGTCCAAACTTCAACCTTTTAGCATTCACATTGTTTCATTCATCAACTGGCTTCATGTTATAAAAATTGTCAGGATCTTCACTCACATGCCAAAACAAAACAAATAATATTTTTATAAATCAATCCCGAAAATCCATTTATTCCTTTCAATCCTGTTCCCTAGGAACTACCAGTACAACAAAACAACTGATATACATCTCACATAAAATAACGTCATCCTGTAATATTTTACACATCACCTGAGCCCTCTCAATATATCCTGTTTGGCTCCCCCAAAATACTTACTTCAACAAACAGGAAAGGAGGAACAGGACACATCCTGATGGGAGTGTCACATCAAGTAATTCAAGCTGCAAAGTCGTACCTTAAGCCACCAGACTTCAAAAGCTGCTTAGAACCAACCACGAACCGAGCCCGGAATCGCTCTACAGCAAGCAACTGTCAACCGCTGAGATGTGATTTTGCCTGAAATTCCATTTTCTGAGAATTCAAATGGCTTGTTATTTTCAATGCCTCCGGAAAACGTAAGTCTATAAGAACTCAGCAAAAATAACAGGGGGAGAAAAGCTATTATTTTTTAACTTCTTTCCCTTAAGTGGAGTTTAGTTCGGTGGTGATGTCTATCAGTAGTTGCCTTTGGTCGACTGCGAAGTGAAGTTAACAGAGCTATACGCACCCCAAAATGACCTAGAATCAAGAAAATAAAACAAAAATAGTAAAGAACAACCGAATTAAGAAATTTTGGGAGTTTTCCATAAAGTTTTGTCTACACCAGAAAGAAAAATAAACGTAGACCAGTGAAAAATAATCAAAGGTGGAAAGATAATAGAAGGGGAGCTGGCACTTGAAAAAATCGTGTCGTCCCAACCTTCGGTTATTTAGCTCTAGTAGAACCTACATACGCAGCGGCAGAATTTTTTTTCAATTTTAACCCCCTTTTTACCCCCCAAAACCCCCAACTCGAAATGGGTCCACTTCCCGCAAAAATGTCATATATGCTTAGAATTACTTCAAAAGCTTATATACCAAACGGCAGAAGGTTGGGACGACACGATTTTTTCAAGTGCCAGCTCCCCTACTATAAACGGTGCTACTGTTGGGCAACAAAATACCAAGGCTGTGTTCCGAAATATAACCCAGTATACAGGCCAGTGCTAATGACGTCATTAATTGATGCCATATTTTACTTGCGTGAGCCGGTGTGACGTATTGGTAATCACAAAATGTAAGAGATTGGAAGCTGAAACAGTTTCAAGTTGTAATACTTTCATGTATGCTGCTGTTAATCACAGCGTAAACGCTTGAATTTATCCTTTCTCACTGGACAGTATGCTGGGTGATATTACGGAACACGGCCCAAATAGATTGCATCACCCATCGGAATATTTTAGAAATAAAGCGTCGAAATTTTGCAGGTTGATAGTTCTCAACATTTAGATCAAAAGTCTCCATGGGCACAAAGTCCAAAACCCCTCCTTCCCCACCCAAAACCACACAAAAATTTTTTTTAGAGTTTTACATATCACCCTGTATTTTTGTAACCCTATGACATATTTTGATGATTAAGGTATCAGTGTACGCAGAATACTCCCACCTATCTAAAAAGATTCTACCCTATCAACTTGCAGAGTAATGAGTCATCAAAGACAAAATTCCGTTTTTTTAACTAAAATTTTAACTAAAACCACCTTTTTCTCCATAACATACCTAGTTAACTAATTTTTTTTTTTGCAAAATTGGAAAGCTTCAACAATTTCCTATTAATAATTTAATAATGTCTGGAAAATTTTTATGCTACGGCCTTTACTTTTAGAGTTATTAGCAAGTTTGATGTTAAAATTGGTCTTGTTTGGTGCTTATTTGGTACTTTTTGGCAAAGCTTACCCATGGATTAGGGGTCATCCATAAATTTACGTGAGGCGTTAAGGGGTAGGGGTTCGAGCCGAATCTCACCAAATTTTACGTGGGGGAGGGAGGGGTCGCGGCAAATATCACGTAATTTTTTTTCCACAAGAAATAGTGTAAAATTGCGAGATAACTTGGTTAAATCAGTAGTACAGGTAAATTAAGCCGAAAAAAGCGATATAGCGGAAATAATTAGGTACAGGCTGAAAATTGACAGGGAGTTCTCTTTTAGGGTTCCTTAATAAGGGGCTTTAAAGTCTACCGATTTTCTACCCCGAGAAGCCTACTTTTTAGGGGGTTGTAGCCCTCAAAATGGGTATTTTTGATTTTTCTGCAATTTTTTTTGCAATTTTTCTTAACATCTTTTTGTTTTCTTCAATTTTAAGTACAATATCTGTAAATGAGAAAATCTTTCAAATCGTCTTTTTGTATCCGCACTTATCATTCACGAAAAGCTTTGCGCAGTCCCAGATGAGCCAGGCGCGGATGTAGAATTTTGTTTTGGGAAGGGTCAAGGAATTAAAAGTGACGGAAAAAAATTTCTACTCCTAAAAAAACAAAATTAACAAAACGAACAAAACTAACCGTGGATTAAAAACAAACATGCCCGACGAAAACGTGCCCTTATTAGTCCAGGGGTGGGATTACAGAAGTCGTTTCAACTCATTTGTTACGAGTTTCAAATGGAAAAATTCAATAGAAAACTCGATGACTTGAAACAACTTCTGTAATGCCACCACAGGAGAGATAGCGATTTTTGGACGCTAAAATTAAGAGAAAAATCATAGAAAACCAATGAATGTGTATTGAAAAAGTTAAAAATTGTAGCGAAAACACGTTTTTCAACGTTTTAGGTGCGAAAAAATTTTGGTTTTTGGAAAACAAAAAATAGTACTTAATAGTGCTTAAAAAGACGAAAAATATGAGTTTTGGACCATTGAAATCGGTCAACAGGTTTTTGCAAAAAAAACCGGAAATATGGCCATTTTTTGAAATTTAATTACTAATATGTTGTGGGACGGCTTGCTGCCGGCCGAGCTTCCTGCGATGGAAATTTTCGCGAGTTTTCACATATGCCTGACAGGAAAAATATTGATATCTCGAAATCTACTGAATAGAAATCCACACCATATTACACTCTTCCCCTTCGCCGAAAGATGTTTTTTTCTGAAACTCAAGAAAAATGCCTGTTTTCAAACGCGTTTATGAGGTATTAAATCGAACCTCACAAACTTTTCATGAAAATGGGTTGGTAGAGCAACTCTTCGCGAATAAATAAGGCTTTTCAAAATAACTCTAGCACCACACTGCAAACCCCAGAATATTTTTTCCGTGTGAATTTAACACACTACACACTTCATAAGCGTGTAAATGCGGCTAATCGTGTTAAAATAAAACACTTTAGGAATAAACCGTGTTAAAATAATGCGGATGAAAAGAAATTCGAGTAAAAATCACACACGTTTAGCGTATAATATTTTTTAACCGCTAAATAAATTGTAACGTTTTATCGTTTTACGTCTTAAACGTGTGAAAATCACACATTATATGCCATTTCACACACTTTACTAAATTAACACGCATGTGAGAATAACTTAAAGGAAAGTTAGACAGTTGTAATTCTTTAATTAAATACTCAATGACCACAGAGCTCCACGACCTCTCTTTACAGTCAGTGGGCTGCCGTACACGACTCCTCAATCAACTGTCAATACAACAGTTTTTGATGATTCTCTTGCCGTTCATGGCTCATCGTCAACAGCGAGCAGTTTTCTTGTCTTTACATGGAGGTATAAATGTGTGTGTAAAGTTAATGTGCTAAGACAAAAAGTAAGAAGAAGCACATTGTGTATGTGTTAGTTTTCACGCCAAAAATAGTTGTTGAAGATGTTACAACACCTAGTCCCTTCCCTTATACCCTCTCTCCTACAAATCCACTGTGTTGATTGTTGATTGAGGAGCCGTGTACGGCAGCCCAGTCGGTAACAGAAGGGCATCGAGACAAGTCGTTGCAGTTTACATCAAAAATTTTAAGCTTACGGTGACGATTTTTCTAAGTTTACTCCCCGCAAAACGAGGCTAGAAAAGCTTCACTCAAAAGCTCCAAAGTTATCCATATTTGGTGTGCTAAAAACACACGCATTAAGTGTTTTAAATTTACTCACTTTGCGCGTGTTAAATATTAACACATTTTAAACGCGTAAAAAGTGACTACATGGTTTTACACGCGAAATGCGTTTTAAAATCACACACTTGGGTTTGCAGTGCACTGTGGGCCTCGTTCCAACTTTTTCCTGAAACAGCTGCTTTTACATTTTTGCGATTTACCCGAAAAGTTATAATTATTTTTGCATGAAATTTCAATTGTAGGTAAGCACCAACAGAAGCCACGATTTAAGCCCTGAAACAAGGTTCTACGATGATTACAGTCCTTGTAATTAAATGTCAAAAAATGGCCATATTACGCAGTTTTTATTTTTTTTGCAAAAACCTGTTGACCGATTTCAATTGTCCCAAACTCATATTTTTCGTCTTTTTAAGCGCTATTAAGTACTATTTTTTGTTTTCCAAAAACCAAAATTTTTTCGCGCCTAAAACGTTGAAAACTCTGTCTTCTCTAGTACGGATGTATAGACAACTCAAACACCTTAAGATTAATAGTCGAGCAATCTTTAGAATGGAAGTCACCATTATACATTACCTTCGTACATTTCGAGCGAGCATTTGACACAATCCATAGGGGAGCTATTTAGGAAGCTTTGAAAAAGAAGGCAGTACCAACAAAATTAGTCCAAATGATCATAACGCTATACGACGAAGCAGAACTAAGAATCCTTCATAATGGACAACTTGAGTGAAACAAGGTTGCCCCCTTTCGCCATTACTCTTCATTACTGTACTTGACGAAATAATGAAGAAAGCCAGCAGAGAATCAAGAGGAATTCGTTGGGGATTGGTAGAACGTCTAGAAGACCTCGAATACGCAGATGACTTCTACGCATTATATGTCAAATTTTCTGGCCCAGACAAATATCAAACTTAGAATTATGGAATTTGACAAAACAAGAACTAATTATCAAACAAATAAAGAAAAGAAAATGGACGTGGATATGGCACACGCTACGAAAAGAAAATAATGCGTTAACTGGAATGGAATCCGCAAGAAAGTAGAGGTGTCGGTAGACCTAAAAACACATGGAGAAGGACAGTAATGAATGAAATCAAAAATGTTGACAAAACCTGAAACCAAGAGGATAGCTCAAAACAGAGGTCGATGGAGAAGCTTTGTGGAAGCCCTATGCTCCAGAGAGGGGTAAAACAGGATAATAATAATCCTGCCAGAATTGTTGAAAGCCGACTCAAGCCTCATAGCAAATGCGCTACAGCCAACCCTGGAAATAGCATGGAACACCCGGAGGATTGGACGGAAGGAATCATAGTCAAAATACCAAAACATGGGGACCTAACAATATATGACAACTGGAGTGGCATCTGTCTATTATCTACTGTGGGCAAAATCAAATCAGGCGAAGGAAATGGAATTGGATTGGCCACACCCTTGCGACGCGGAAATGATAATCTAGCCAAACAGGCCCTTGACTGGAATCCGCAAGGAACCCGTCGAGTCGGAAGACCTAGAACAACGTGAAGGAGAACCCTATTATCAGAGGCCGCAACAACTGGGAGATCCTGGTCAGAGCTGAGAGCTGTCGCGCAAAACAGAGTCTGCTGGAGGGCAACTAGTCCAGTCAAATGAGACATTCGCTGAACATTTTATGTAAACAGCAATTTTTTTTTTGAATGTGTAGGGGGGTTGGTTGGGAGTATAAAACCGAGTTTTCGGGATCCGGAGGCGTGACGTTCGGCCGCCATCTTGTTTTGAGTGGTGAAAAATGAATTTGCTTATTGCTCGGAAACCGTGAGTCCTACAGAATTATTGTAAAGATGTTTTTTTTAGATAATCAAATTATCTACAACTTTCGTAAATAACGTTTTGCCGTAATATTAATAATGAAAAAGATATGGACGAAAAATGACTAAAATTTTGGGGGTGATGAGCTTTAAAGCACTATAACTTTTTTATTATTGATTTTACATAAAAAATGCCTTAGAGCTTTTTTGTAGAGAATTTTCTTGCGAATAATTTGAATTAGGGTTGTTGTTTTAGGTTTTAGAGCAATGCAAACGGGGAAGTTATAACAAAAGTTCTGCATATGCTTCCATCTATACAGGGTGTATACCGTTAAGTTTACAAAGCGGCCGGCTGTGGATAGGTTTTGGATAGACGAACAAAAAATCGTATGCGAGGGGGGCGTAAATCGTAACGGTTTAGCAGCTAGGGCGTTATGTAGTTTTTTTGGTAGAGGTTTACATATCACCCTGTATTTTTGTAACCCTATGAGCTATTTTCATGAGTAAGGTATCAGTGTACGCAGAATACTCCCACCTATCTAAAACTGTAAAAGTCAAGGTTCTACCTTATCAACTTCCAGAGAAATGAGTCATCAAAATCAAAATTTAGTTTTTTTTAACTAAAATTTCAACTAAAACCACCTTTTTCTCCACAAAATACCTAATCAACTAATTTTTTTTTTGCAGAATTGGAAATCTTGGACAATTTCCTATGAATTATGTCAATTTTTATCCTACGGCTTTTATTTTTGGAGTTATACGCAATTTTAATGCTAAAATTGGCTCTATTTCGTACTTTTTCACTTAAGGGGAGGTTCTCCTGCTCAGGCCATGAAAATGGGTGATTTTCAGAAATTCTTTCTGATACATAGAAATAAAATATCAAAATGCGGTTTTTTGCAAAAACTTTGTTTGATATAAAACTATTAAAATCAATTTTTTCAAAAAAAACAAAAACAAAATGGCGGCTCCCTTCAAGCTTCAGTATATCCGTGCGCTCCGCGCACAAATAACTTTGAGACATCCTAGAGGCTCGTAATCTCATCGGATACCAAAATCGTGCAAGTACCAGTTAGTTCAATCTATTTAGGGTACCTTGACCCTTATTCAAGAAAATATGTAGCTACAAATTGAAATGGTACAACTGCGAAATTTGAACCTTCATTTTCGCTTGTTTTTTTTACTTTGACCGGCTTGAAAATTTGTGTATTATTAACAGTTTTTAATAATCAAGGGTCAAGGTACCACAAATATGGTGTACTAAAAGTCCTCAAAATTTTAAGCCGATCCGATAAGCGGTTTTCGAGACATCGTGTCTCAAACATTTGAAAAAGTAGTTTCGAGAAAAACGCGTTTAAAGTTTGGAGACGAGTAATATTTTCATGGACTATATAGTGCACGCTCGCCTTCAATGAGCTGTAACTTTATTGAAAATTGAGTAACTTCAAAATCGTTCTGGGGACGTATTCTAGACATGTTAAGGATGTAAAAAATGTAAACAAAAAAAATCGATTTTTTTGATCCTGAGCAGGAGAACTTCCCTTAAGCTTTGCCAAAAAGTACCAAATAAGCACCAAATAAGGCCAATTTGTCATTGGTGTCATTTTTCGTCCATATCTTTTTTAATATTAATATTACGGCAAAACATTATTTACATTATTTGTCCGGAGGTGGTATCCCATGCCTTTAACTTCAAAAAGGCTAATTTTAGTGAGCTGTCATCTAAGCTTGCCTTGATTAATTTCAACAGTTTACTTTCTGCAAATGAGTTGGATGACGACGTGGCACGATTTTATGGCGTACTATACGAAGCCCTGATTTCTTGTGTACCTTATGAGCCTCAAAAATTACCCAGTTCATCTCTACCTTGGTTCAATAATGAGCTCAAGCATTTGAAAAATCAGAAGAACAGACTCTGGAAAACCTATTTAAAGAGAAAGGATACTCCGAGACTCAATTTATTTATAAATTGTTACAACCGATTTCGCTCTCTTTCTTCTGCTCTGTATCGTGAATATCTTAGCTGTATGAGCGATAAAGTGTTCACTGACCCTAGAAATTTCTTTAAATTCGTCAACTCTAAGAAAAAGGTTGATAACTACCCTAATACCATGCAGCACACGGACTTGTCTAGTAGTGAGTCGCCTGCGATTTGCAACATGTTTGCCTCATTCTTTCGTCAATCTTTCTCACCTTCTGACTTTCAGCCTAACGACAATAATTTCCGCCACATATTTACTAACCGTGAGGCGAATATTTTACCTCTCTCAATTACCAGTGCTGATATTGTCAAACATATAAACGAACTCCCATTTGACTTCACCTCTGGCCCCGATGGTATTCCTCCTGCTGTCCTTAAGTCCTGTGCAGAAGTTCTCCAGTCTCCTCTGAAAATCCTCTTTCATAAATCCCTTGACAAAGGGTACTTCCCTACTCTTTGGAAGAATTCGTTCATAATCCCTATTCACAAGAGTGGTAGCAAGAACGAAATATCGAATTATAGACCAGTTGCAAAGTTGTCTGTCATTCCGAAACTCTTTGAATCGATTATCTATTCTGCAATCGCGCCTATATGCAAGAGGTTGGTATCAACAAACCAACATGGCTTTCTTGCAGCTCGTTCCACTACCTCCAAACTTCTTGAGTTCACTTCTCATGCTGTCGAGGGCTTCGTTTCCGGTTGCCAGACTGATTGCGTTTACACTGATTTTAGTAAGGCATTTGACAAGCTCTCCCACTCCATTATACTTCTTAAATTGAGGATGTTAGGCTTTCCACGAGCCCTTCTAGCATGGTTCCAGTCTTACTTAGCTGACAGGACCTACCAAGTTCTTTTTCGTGGATCCAAATCGGTAACCATTGAAGCGTCATCCGGTGTTCCTCAAGGAAGTCATCTTGGTCCCCTGCTCTTTATCCTATCAATTGATGACATTGTTCCCTTGCTAAGACACTGTAGAATCTTGATTTACGCTGATGACATCAAATTGTATCGTCACATAAAGAGTATCGAGGATTGCAAACTTTTGCAAGCTGACCTTGACACCTTTTACTCTTGGTGTGTGAACAACAACCTGTTTCTCAATATTAGTAAATGTGAAGCCATGACTTTTGGGAGAGGTCGTAGTCCTATAATTTTTAACTACACCTTTTCTAACGAGAGTGTCCGTCGTGTTAATTTTGTAAAAGATCTCGGGATTAGATTTGATAGTAAACTCGATTTTGCTGCCCACATTAACTATATTGCTTCCAAAGGTAGTTTAGTCCTGGGTTTTATAAAAAGGTGGTCCAAAGAGTTCAATAACCCCTTGATTACTAAACACCTTTATATCTCTCTTGTCAGACCATTACTCGAGTATGGGTCCCAGGTTTGGTCTCCTCACTACTCTTCGCACGTTGGAAGAATTGAGTCAGTTCAAAGGAGGTTCGTTCGATTCGCACTGAATCATCTTCCTTGGGATAACCCAATAGTTCTTCCACCATATGAATCTCGGCTTAAGTTACTCAACTTAAGCTCTCTTTGCAGGCGTCGTGAGGTAGCCGATGTTGTATTTGTTCATCAGCTCCTTAATGGAAAGGTCGACTCAGGTTTTCTGAGTCGCCGTACATCGTTTAGAGAGAGTGGATACAATTTGAGAGGGCCACCTCTCTTACACACCAACTCCTCTAACACGAATTACGGCAGATTCGAGCCTGTTAATCGCATGTTCATTAATGTGAATAAAAATATTGATGTTTTTAGCGTGAGCATTAGTAAGGACGTCCTTAAAAGGAGCCTTTTCAATCTCACTTGACTGACTTTTCTTGCACGCTTCTTTGTGTATTGCATTTCTTACTGTTTTAAGTTATATGTTTTAACCATTTTTTTTGTTTGCATGTCTTAGCTGAGCCACTGTGCAGTGGTAAATGTGACCGCGTTTGTGTGCAGGGACCGGACCGGCTTGGTACAGGAGTGCCGGGGAGGGTCGAGAAGGAGCCTGCATTTTCGATCGCATGCTCGTTATGTGGTGTTTTCTCTTCTTATATCTCTTTTGGTGCTTTCGGCTGGTTCGGTCCCTGCACATAGGCGTGGCCCGTTTCTCAGCCCAGCTGAGAAGTGTACCTTCTGAGCTAGAAGGATAAACTCTATTATTATTATTAACGAAAGTTGTAGATAATTTGATTATCTAAAAAAAATATTTTTACAAAAATTCTGTAGGACTCACGGTTTCCGAGAAATAAGGAAAACCATTTTTCACCACTCAAAACAAGATGGCGGCCGAACGTCACCCCTCCGGATCCCGAAAACTCGGTTTTATACTCCCAACCAACCACCCTACATATTACAAAAAAAATTGCTGTTTTCAGAAAATGTTCAGATGGCCCTTTTTTTTGCACCATTTTACTGGACTAAACTGTCTGTACCCTTTGTCCCATGAGGGATAAAAGGAGCAATTAGTTTGGTATACTAAAAAACAAAAAATCGTTAAATATTATGAAAGTTAATAAAAGTACCTCCGTTGACTTGAGTATTTCTAGATTCGCCTTAGTAGCCACCCACCCTAAAATACAAAACAAAATTCGCAAGTTTTCCTTATCAAATTTCAAAACAAAAAATTTTATTGTAAACTAATTTCACAAATAGACAAAAATCACCATCATTTTCCGTACTAAAGTAGGTCTCGAGAAGGGCATGCGAATAACACCATCTTAATTATATTCTACGAGTTGTACAGACAGGTAGTCACCTGTTGATGCAATGGTATCATTTCACGGCGCTGCGAGAGGAACCTTAATGAATCTGATTCACCAAAAATTTACTAGATTTACTATCTGCATATATTAAATTTGCAAATTAAGTTATATTTAGTCAACTTTGCATCTTGCGTAGATGTGGAGGAGTGCAGGCGGGCAAAACACCGCGAACTGGTTTATTAATAGAGGAGTAAATATTAAATTAACATTTCAAAATAATAATGCTAATAAAATCAGCTGAGAGCGGATTTGGAGTAGATCATTTTTGTTTGGTGTTTCATCTGAGCGATTTTTCATAAATGTAGAAAAAAAATTAGGTTTATATGTAATTGCGAAAAGTATAGGGTAATTTATAAATATAATTTCGATTAATTTCAAAAAATTTAAATTTATTTTACAAAATGTCACATTTTACAAAACTAAAAAAATTTGTTTACTATACGCTGTACCTAATGACACTCTTTTTAGCCTTAGTTAGTAACCGAATTTTAAGATTGTTGGCGGAAATATAAAAATTTTCTTAAAACTCAGTAATAAAATTTGTGAAAAAACCCAAATAAACAAAATTATCAAGATAGAATATTCAAATTAACATAAAATTTTATATCCAAACAATCGTAATATTGATGACTAAACATTCGTTTTTAATTATTATAACTGAGAAATGTGTGAATGACGACGTTCAAAAGTGAAAATATTAGACGCAAACCAAATTATCAAGAAATGAGCATGTGTCGAATGTCTTCGGGTACTTTGAAGGCTTGGGAAAATATTACGTTCACTAAATTGTAGTTTATTTGTTTGTTGTTTTTCTTTAGACTTAACCTGTTTTTATCCAATTAAAAAACAACAATTTTATCAGCATTTTTAAACGTAAGATCGTAGATTCTATTTAGCACAAAAGAGTCACATGATTTTATTTTTTTATGTATAAACACACAAAAAAAATTATTAATTAATTACACCCAAATATTTTTTCGCATTTCTATGAAATCATTTCTATTTTATTTACTTTTAATTTTCTCTATTTATTTTTGAATGCAACAAATTTTTTGAATTTTCACGTAATTTTGAATACATACATACATAATATGTATATTTTCTGAGAACGTTTACGAACTGGAGCTTCTAAATGACTGATGAAGTCATATGCAATGGGGAATTAAGAAGGCAGGCTTTTTTTGCACCCGTACGGGTCCACGGGCACGGGTACACGGGTACGGGTGTCAAAGTATCCATGCCCGTGTACCCGTGCCCGTGAGACCGTGTTAAAGTACCCGTACCCGTGGACCCGTGCCCGTGAGCCCGTGTCAAAGTACGGGAGCCTGTACGCGTGCCCGTGCGGAGCAATCCAATTGTGTTCTCGTGCACCTGCGGAGCAATCAAAATCCGTGCCCGTGTACCCGTGCATCTGCGGAGCAAACAGGATCCGTACACGTGTACCCGTGCCCGTGCACCCGTACGGGTGCGAAAAAAGCCTGCCAATTAAGAAACCACCTTTAAAACTTGAAAATTAAAATAATCGAAATATTTTGCATAATAAACGAGAATTGAGGAAAAGATTTTCATATTTTTTTTGCCTATATGGAAACGATGTCAACAAAAACAACAACAACAATTATTTAAATTAAAACAGATTCTTCCTGTTTAGAATTTATCAAACAATCCCTCGTTAGCTTCCCCGCTTTGCTTTATCAAAAAACCGAATTTTATTTTTAAATTTTCTTATAGATTATGGTGAAATGTATCATGTCAAAATTAGAAAAATATAAGAAATGTTAAAAGGTCAATAAAGAACATTTCAGGTAAATTTTTTAGGCATTCAGACAGCCACAACGCATTTGTCTGTTGTCCGGATATTGTATGAAAATAAAATTTGTTATGGAACGATTCTGGAATGTAACTATCAACTTTAACCTATAAGAATCAGTGCCATTTGATCGCAGAATTTTTGAAAAACCTCTTCCTATAAAGTCTAGAAAAGCAACCAAGCATTGAGAACTTATTGCAAAAAAAAAACAATATAAGTTACCTACTTAATGAGTTGGTTCAACTACCGCGATCCGAGCTCTCGGCTCACCCGTTCTGATTTCGAAACAGTTATGTATCTATCCATCTATCTATCTAGTTAGACACCACTAAACTTCGGAGGTGTGGTCCTTATGGCATCCCTTAATTTCGCCGCAAAGAAATTTCTGAGTAGCTTCTGGCCATGAAAAAGGTGGCTTGCTTTTTAGTTACAAAGTTAACACTAACTTAGAGATTTGTAATCGAGTTAACTCTCCCAACTTTGTATTTCCGACCATGGACAACTTCAAAGGATCCTGCAATTACTGAAGAAATCAATAAGGGTCGCAAAGTGACATAATCCAGTGGATAGCGGTAAAAATAGAGTATTACCTCCAAATTCTTTCGGACAGCACCGATTTTTATGAAATTTGGAAATTAAGCTTATCTTACCCTCCTTTTCAAAAGTAATATGTTCCTGATGTGCGCTTTTTGTTTTCAGGGGGTGAAAACTACCCCTTTTAATAAAAAATTTAAAAACAATATATTTAAGCAAAATTTCGATTAAATCATGATTAAATATGTAAAATGAACTTTGTTGCATATACTGGAATGCAATTTACGATTAAATTAAATGTTTCAACCCTTACGAACCACCCCCTCTGACGAAATTCACAAAAAAATTAGTTCTGAACAGTTTAAAATTTGTTAATGGTGCATTTATGATAAATCAAAGTCCCCTCTTCGTTTATACTTTGTAATTTAAAGACGACGAAAACATATTTTTGTTATAGGCGGTGGGGGCGCATTACGGCTCCAAGCTAAAATCGCTCCAAAATTGTTTTAAGGTCACAGCGATTTTGATATTGATCCGTTATTGGGGGACATTTTGACAGCTGTTACCGGAGAATTTGTCTCATGTGTTCTTCTTATTTTTCTTTAGCGGCTCTACAACCGGGATCCGGTCCAAGCCTCTCGCAATTATTCTCTCCATCGGTCCTGATTCTGAGCCGATGTTATTTTTTGAAGCTCCTCTGGTGCAGGTATATTGAGCATTTTCTTTGGTTGCAATACATTGTCATTCTTAATTCAACCCCAATCAGTTGGTCGAATATTTTCGTTTCCAAGCCACATCTGGGTTTGTAAATAAACTCTCTTAATGTGCTCATTCAGAGTATCAACTGTCGGTACAAGGGATGCTAGTCTTACAGCGCTGCTCTTAGTGGTAACCTTTACAAAAGATTCATACCGCATCTGTTCCAGAAAAGCTGACAAGTTCTGAACCCGTCTCAATTTTTTTAAATTCTCGGTTGGAGCTCCGACAGTACCTACCGGCTTCTAAAATTTCATCGAACTTTGAACTGCTACTGAGATTAATACAATTTACATGCAATTTCACGAAATCGCGATTGGTTTTTTAACGATTACTTCCTCAATTTTAAAGATATCTATACGCTCTAAAATTCAATTTGCAGGGAATTCCAAGGGCTCCAATTCCTGCAAAGTTGAACTGTCTTGAACCCTTAGTTTTTGAGATTTTAAAGTTTAAATGGCTCGGGAAAGGTGGCCTTCGCACTCACAACCAAGATTATTTAATTACTTTTCATCGTACAGAATCAAAACAATAACCAAAATTTTCTTCGAAAAAAGCCCTTCATTTTTGTACCTCTTAATTTTTTTCGTTAGTTATTGCGGAAAAAAGGAATTTTTTTCAATAATTTCAAAATTTATTACTTACGTAAATCTAACCTTTTTTCAAATATAGGCATTCTAAACCGTTCAAACTTTTAGAACATATTGTTAATACCTAAACAAAGTTAATTGTACAAGGATTTCGTTTACTTTCAATTCTTGCCGTGAAGCCATTGGTTTCATTGTTGCTTTTTTTGCCGCAAAATGGAGACAACCATATTATTTTCATTATAACTTCGTCAGTCTTGATGATAATGAATTGTACCAAAGCTCATTTTAAAGGTCTTTTCAAAGGTTTCATTTTAAAGGTCTTTTCTTTTCTTTAAATATGTTCTAATAAGTTTTTCACCAAAAATTCGTCGTTTTGCCTTTATTTAACGTCGAATGGTGCGAGTTCATTTTTCGGCGAGCAAACGGTCATCTTTATAACGACTCATAAATCGAGTTGTGTTTCTACAGAAATAAATAAAAAACCAATCGATTCATTATTTTAAAAGCATCATTTTTGCTACAATTGTTTTTTTGAAAAAATGTAAGAGTTTTAAGTAATTCGTAAAAAATCGTTGTAAAGCATGCATTTTTTATTAGATGAAAAATCAACAATTTCAATCGCGAATAGCTCGGAAAATATTAATTTAAAGAAAAATATTTATGAAACATTTTTTGCTTCCAATCCATCCATCTATCGATTTGTGCAGTTATTTTGAGTGTGCCAATAATAACCCCCTAGAAGGGGTGGCATTCCCTCCCAGATAAAAAGCACACATCAACACAATAGCTGTGCTCCTTTTCTAAAAAATTTGTCGATGTGACTAAAACCTATATAAACCTCTGTGAGAGCAGAGGTAGTTCCAAGTAAATACGAGTAAAAAATTGCAGAAAAGGAACACGGCTAATATAACTTTTGTCCCTTGAGCTTCTACTTACTTACTGTCCAAATTTCACGTCAATCGGTGCTGTCGGAAAGAATTCGGAGCCAAAAACCGCTATCCACTGGACTAACAAGCATGAATAGAATATTACCAATACATCACGATCTAGTGAAATCAGCCATGGTAAGCAAGATTCTTTCTAAGCAACCCTACCAACCGTCTTAATTCATACGGAGAGATGGTGTGTGTGCAGAGACCTTTAGTTAAGCCTTAGAGTTTCTCCTGAATACACAATTCCCGATTTGTGAAGAAGTGGTTCCAGAAAAAGTGGCATGAAACTTGCCAAAACCATGGAAAAAATCGCTGGGCTGTAAATACTTTCTCCTCGTGTAAGTCATCAAGCATAGATAGCATAATGCCAAATATGGTCCGAAAGAAGCAGGACATTATTGGTCCATTGTTTGTTGCCTAAAAGAACTGCCAGCACTACAGCTACGTAGTCCATCCCTGAAGGAGGGCCAATGTGACCACCTTCATTTAGAAAGCAGGTAGGCGTGGGCACGATACAGCAAAGGGTATAGGCCTATAACTTCCCAGCACTCATACTGCAAAGGAAAAAGGTTGACAATGCACTGCCTGGACGTAGAAGATTCTGTCAACAGCGTCAAAATCGTCACCCAGGCGGACTTCGGAATTCTTGATAGGTTGGTTTTAGTCAGTTGATCCTCCACTTGCTAAAAAATTAGAATCATCCACACCCGCTTAGTCGACGACATAGCGCGGTACACCCCAAGGAGTTATTCCTATGCCGCTCCTATGTCTTATGATTATGGATAAAAGGACGACGACGGGACAAATCCATTCGCCATCACATGGTCATCCTAGTATCCAGAAAGTTTCTCTCTATAATCAGCGAGATTATGGAGATGTCTCTTGGAAAGGTTAGCGACTGGTCCAAGATTTGTGGGCTTCGTTAATCCGGAAAAGGCAGAACTCATGCTTTTCATCTACCTATAAAGAATGGTCGAGACCTGACCTATCACGTACAGCTAAGTACTTGGATCTTACTCTAGACCCACAGCTCAATGTTTAACAGAAGGCCAAGAAGACCAGTATAGGTTTCTATGCCAATAATCATATCTTCAGCAAGAGAAGTGGTTTAAATACACATTTGGTGTTTGGCTCTGAACATCAGTGATTACACCAATCCCACGAAAGCAATTAGTGTAATCCTCGATCTGCCATCACCTGATCGATACATCCCGTAACATACATCCTGGATGACACAGAGGATACGAGAAACGGACTGCTGGATGGAGAGGAGGTACAATTGAAATCAGATTTCAATGTCCAGATCACCACCAGAGAGGTATGGACTAATTTCCAGCCTGACAAGAACTATGGCCTGTGGGTATAGGCTGCAAATCAGAGCCAGGTGTAGGCACTGGAGTTTTCTCGCTCTAGTTAATCCTCTAAAAAGACTACCGTATGCCTAATTCTCCAATGTTTTGCAGTAGAACTGCTGGATAGGCTAGAAAAATCTGTCCGGCTCGGTTACAAAATGTCGTCCTTTCAGAGCCTATTCCGTCCCTCCCCTTAGTCTTTGATTATTTCCGATATTTTAACTATTTTGCACTAATGCGTTTGGTGTATTAGAAAATCAGTTGGTTTGAGTTCTTGTATCAAATTACAAGCCGTATGTAAAGACAGATTGTTTTTATAAAGTATGCCAGTTAGTGAATATAAATGCCACAATTTTTGAAAACTAATGGCCGGCTTCACTGACCTCAGCTCAATAATGTTCAGTTCAATCCACATAAGTGGCTTCACCGGCTAAATTCCAGTTCATGTTCAGTTCGTGCTTAAAATTGTTGTTGGTTTTTCGCCAGAAGTTAGAAATGCAAAAGCTCACTGGAACTATTCCAGTTTTACTTTTAACTTCATTTCGAGTTCAGTTGGGCGACAGAGGTCTGTTTTATGCTCAGTTGAATATGTGAAAATTGTATGCGAGTTGAAGTTAATTTAAAGTTCAGTTCACCAATTTGATCGAACTTGCGCAGTTCGGCCGGTGAAGCCGGGGTATAAGAAATAATTTGAATGGTGTGAATCTTCATGAATGCTTTAAACCACAGCAGAAATATTAACTTCAGGAAAAACGATTTTTGATGATTCTTTAAAATGGCTTTGAAAATGCTGAGCAAATTTACCAACAGTCTGCTTATGTTGACAATTTTGGTTCATAAAAGTTATAGAGAATATGATTGCACATATGTATTTAATATAACTAATCCAAAAACATATCGCCGCTATGGACTAATCTTATATGGGTTATTTCGTCCTAACTTTTATTACAACTGGAAAGTTTGTCAAAATTTTCTCGTCTCGATCCAAAGAAAGTGTACAAGCACAATCATACTAATTTAAAGAAGACTAGCAAATTTACTAGGATTTTTATCTAAAGGTCAAGAATTTTCATATTCATAATTTATTAAAGCTAGTTTGTTAGTCTCCTTGAGTATCTACAATATCCTAGTTTATTTCTGACAGCCTATAGAAATTGCTTTAAAACGTGTTCACTTTTTTGCCAATATCGGAAAAAATAAAAAAAAATATTTCACTAAAAAATTGATGAGAACATCAACCAACACTTATTTGCGACGTTTCAAATGTGTCATTAATAATTTGACACTTCATTACAAAAAGTTTTTTTCCCGAAAACTTTTTAATATTGAAATTCATTCAATTAAAAGAGATTATGCTTAATTTATTTTGAGAATGTAATTAAAGAAATGTGTTATATTTTTTTCAGTATTATATTTTCAAGTAACTGCCACAGCATTTCCATTAAAAATTGACTTATCATTCAAAACATGAATATTGTAAAAACTCCGGTTTATCGAGCTTCGGCTTATTTTAATTTATGTAAAAAAACTGTCACATAAGTAATTTAACTTAGTTAATATATGTGTTAATATGTCCTCTAGTAGGTACACCAGAACTGGTTGAATTTTCCCTGAGATCTGAATCAGTCACTCGTATTGTAAAATAAGTTGAAATTTATAACGAAACAATTCTTATTATTTGACTAATTTCTTCGGAGACTGCCTTCAAACTCAAAACATTTTCAAAAGTTTGACGTATCTTCATCAGCAAGAATAGTTTAATAAAATAGATACAACAAAGATCGGAATAGTTGATATTCTGATTTAACTAGCTTTGATGAACATGGTAAGGTGGTATCGTGTAATATCTGAGCTGTAACATTATACCCATTCAGGTGATTTGTCAGATCTAGATTACCGACAAGGGTTGTTCGTATATATTTTTAATTACGACGAAAAAATAGAAATCGGGCTTTGGTGTCGTCTCAGAAATTAAATTTCAAATTTTTAAAATTGCTTCGTAACAGTTGCACTCTGTGATTAAAAATTTCGTATGCAGACTACAAACCTAAAATTTTTCTTCCAAAAAATTTATTCACAGAGTGCATCTAATATTATAAAACTTAGATTAAAAAATTTCTGAGACCATAATAAAGCCAAATTTTCAGTTTGTTAGTCACAATAAAAAAATATACACAAAAAACAATGTAAAGTAAAGCTTATCTTATTCGAAGTTCATCAGCCATTGACAAATCAATGTGAAGTACTCCCTTTAAGGCCAAATCGAACGCGTCACTACCGACATTTGCCATTGTGTAAACATAATGAATTATAAACAGTACCTTTTTACTACATTCTTTTCCGTGTGCTGAAACTAACCGTTTGCCTGATGTCGAACTTTTCAAACATGTTCAGACGGATTTAACAAGTTTTGCCACGGGGCTTTTTTCGTGGCACTGCGAATTTTGAATCTTGTCATTAATGACCTGAACGATGTTTGCGAAGTAAGAATTAACTCTGCTGCAACGAAGGAAATCATCAATTTTTTCGGAGAGAGTACATTACGACGAAACTTCACAAGATTCCTAAGACCGGTTCTACACGTTCAACTTTTCGTTCAACTTCAACACTTTTTCTCTTTCGTTCGCATGCAGCTTGCGAAAGGGATAATCTTATCCCTGTCACAATTGCAGTACTACACAGTACACGATTATATTGGTAAATTATCAGAATTACTCCAATCTCACCGTATTGACTCCTTGACAGAGTTGAGATGTTGAAATAAAACTTCCTCTAGTTACTGCAAGGCAGAAGCACAGATCAAATCATCCTTCTGAAAGTGTAGAAGACTTCTTCAGACGTTCTATATTTATTCTTTATTTCGACTCTCTTATTACTTCTTTGCGGGGCCGATTCTATGTTATGCTTAGGAACTACGCATAAAGGATACTTGAAATCTCTCCCATTTTTAGGAACAAACATAGTAATAAAATTTTGTTTTCCTAAGGATGAAAATGCATCCGACAACTGGATAAAGGTAATGAATGAATTTTAATGATTTATTGCCCTCGTAAATGAGCACAGGAAATATAAATATTACACGAAAGCGGTAAGGGGTATGAATTAATGCAGAAAAATGCCAAAAGGGAGACGCCCTCGGTTAATAGTGCTTAGTGAAGACGAAGAGACCATTGTTTAATTCATTTTTTTAATTTTTGAAACCTTACTCCCCTCCGCATTAATTCTCTGTTTCGTATAACACGGATTCGCAAAACACGGCAATTGCTATCAGAATTTCAAAATAAATTTTATTTCCGTTTAAATAAATCTTTTATTACATTAACTTTACATGCTTTTCGTGTTACTTCCTGCCGGTCAGTTACCGACCTGTCTAATACCAGGATTTCCAACCTTTACAATATTTTTCAGTTTAGTTTCGAGAATCCATTCAATATTCGATCGATGCCCTCAAATAAATATGGTTATTTTTATCCAAATCAAAACTCTTACAAATGATAGTCATTTTCAAAACTCTCTCATTCCAGTGTACAATTCCAAAACTTTCTACAACCAACCAAAAATCTTTAATAACTTCTAGGCCAGTGCAGATACGTTTTAAAAAGGCAAAAATGATAAAAATTATTAAAGGTCCGGTTACACGCAACGATCTGCTTGTGCAAATTGACTGGCGCAAGTCATTTGGTGCAAATAAACTGAATGAACTTTAATCGGTTTACAGGCAACGATTTATTTGTACAAATTGACTGGCGCAAGTCAATTGGTGCAAATAAAATGAGGGAAAATGACGCTAATTTGACACGATTATTATATTATATTGATTATGATAAGGTCGGAGGAGCGTCATAAAAGTCATAAAATTTCACCATTCACCCAAGGGCATGCTGAGGGTTGTAGCTGCGGCTTGAACATCATTTAAACGCTCATGCCAAAACACCAACCTCAAGCCGATTTTCTAAGAACATATATTTTGCACAAGGCAACCTTTTTGGCTTGCGCCAGCCATAAATTTGCGTTTACACGCAACGATTCACTTGGGCAAATTGACTTGCGCAAGCCAATTGGCACAAGCAGATCGTTGCGTGTAACCGGACCTTAACAGCATGAAAAATGTTGGAAAGTGAAGGAAATATAGCAAGCCAACCAGAAAAATAAATTCAAGTCGATCTGAGTTACGAGGGTGAAATAGGGGTAACTTTAAGGGGTGAAAAAGGTTTTTCACGATTTTCAGCGAAACTAGACCTTTAAAACAATGATTGAAAAATAACTTTTTGAAATCAAGTTTTTTAAGTTTTTCGCGTTTCCTGGCAAATTTGTCCATAGTCATGTTAATTTTTTCTACACCATCTGAAGCTAGACCTTTCACCAAAAGAAAAAACCCTTAGATTTTTTGAAAAAAATGTTTTTAGAACATGGACATTTTCGGCTGAAAATGAGGTCTCTTTTTAGGTTTAAGTTCAAAATAAAACGTAAAAATAAATATTTTAATTCAAAAAAATCACAGCGTGTTTGGGAATAGAAAGGTAAGTTTCCATAAATTTCGTGGAAAATTTTTTTTTAAAGGAGATAAAAATCAAAAACTAGCTTTTTCGATTTTTCTCGGAAATTTGAGGTTATGTGAAAAAATGGTTTGCACAAATATTGTAAATCTTTTTATTACCTACAACTTTTATATTTAACTTTTTTTGATTGGAGGTCAAGTTTCGCTGGAAACCGTGAAAAAGCTTTTTCACCCCTTAAAGTTACCTCTATTTCACCCTCGTAACTCAGATCGACTTGAATTTATTTTTCTAGTTGGCTTGCTATATTTCCTTCACTTTCCAACATTTGTCATGATGTTAATAATTTTTTTGTTTCCAAAAATTATTTGCACTGGTCTATTCGCAAATATCGGCCCTTGATTTTCATAATTATCACTAAAATAAATGTGTGTTTACCCAGCTGTAAAACTGCCAAAAGTTGGCCAATGTCACCGTTAAGGAAAGGAGTTATTAGTTTTTCGCGATTTTAACAAAATCGTTTATTTTGGATGTAGGCAGTTTTTGAAGTGGAGTATTCATATATAGATTGATCGATTTGACCTCCATATCTAATGATGTTATTGTGGAAATTTTCAAAGACATCTCGGATTTGTCTGTTAAGTAGCAGCGGCCATTTGCTCTGCATATATTCACGAATTAATTTCAATGGGAAAAATTTGAACATTTAATAACATAATCAGTAAACATAACCTAGTTCATCCTAGACAGTTTCGTCAATTTAATAATAAGTTTTGAAACTTTCCTTTCGTAGCAAAATGTCCCTTTTTGAAACAACCATCTCATTTTATTAATTTTTAATTTTTCAAACAATTCAAAGCCTTTTCATGCAAAACGCTACATCTACGAATATTTACAAATCCTGATAAAAAACCATAGAAAAACTACAAATCAACAGGAATATTGAAATCAATAAAAAAAACACAATAGGAATTTATTAAATGGAAAGTCATTCAATTACTATGCTAAATGATCTGCAAATACAAACGATGCTGTTTACCGTTCTCCCACATACATACATATTAAGGGCAACTTGTTGGATGGATCATCACTTTTCAAAACATAAAAGAAATTTTAATTCACAAAAAAACTCATTCAAAGCAAATCAATAATATAAATTAATCAAAAGCGTGAATCGCTCAATTCAAGTTCACTCGTTCAGAGACAAACAAATAAAAAAGCAGCCAAACACCTGACTTCTTGTTTATATACAAGTAATTGACCGGAATTGAACTGGGGCTCCAGGTAAGAAAAACGAAGGCGCGATGACTTGACCAGATTCAGATTTCAAAATGATTAACTCATAAAAATGTTGCATGATAAGTCGATGTGCAATGATCGACCCAATTACAGAATCATAGACTGATATAATTGTGTTAAGAAATTTAGTGTTGAGTTAGCATAAAAGGTGATTGATGTTTATCAAAGTTGAATACGTATTCAATAAGCAGAGGTCCTTAGAAATTATTGCAGCATCAGGTGACACGTAATATCTGCAACATGTTAAAGCTCATTATGTCCTTGTACACATTTTTGTCGTACCTTGGGATACTAAAGTTAAGAGACGCCAATAGTGAGGACAGCTAGTTGATAACTTCTTTTGGGTTAGTTATTGCAGAATATTTTTTAAAATAAGAGATACCATGATGAATGACGAACTTCTTTCACGATTGATTGAATTCTATGTTGGACTAACAAAGTCATGCTTCTTTTACATTTAATATAACATATTCGATTTTGATTTGTACTAACAAAAATTAATCTACATGTGCAATAAAATTTTAACAGAAATGTTAGTTCTGAACTGGGACAATAATAAGCTTTCCCCTGACGCCTTTTCCGCACACTAGTTCGGTCGCACCGATGTCATATTTTTTTTTAGTTAATTGGCGGGATTCACTTCTAGTCCGGGGAAATTAGCAAAAAAAAACGCACGAAAGGAGACAAAATTCCAAAATGGCTGAAAATAGGTCCACAGCTTCCTTGGGACTTTTTAAGGAAACAATTTCGGAATCACAAAAAAACATGACCGCCGAAGATATCACTTTTTGGTGGTTTGCCCACAAAAAAGCCCTATTGTCATTTTTTCGAAAACCTTGACCTTTCCGAATAATTCAAGGTATTTTTTGGTCGAAAAGTGATTTTTGGAAACTTTGACCTTGAATAACTTCGAAAGGGTTAGGTTTTCAAAAAACTTACAAGAGGGCTTTTTTGTAGGCAATAACGTTTCGTATTGACTGATCAAAAAAAAATTTTCAAAAAACCAGAAACCGGAAACACATCATAAATGACTCAACAACATTTTTTAACATCGTTAATATTAAACGAAAATCTTCAGGTTATCCGACGATAATGGTGACACTCTCCAAAGCTCCAAAGAAACCTGTAAAATGTGTGCTGATAGGTAAATGCAGGCAGGCTGACAGGTAAAGTCTTTAGCCGCAAGTCTAGCATAGTTTACACTGACCTTATAAGTCTTGCGAAACGTCAACGCTCATAAACAATCTTTGTCGGTCCACGACGTAATGATCGGAACTGAATGACCAACAATACGGCTTTAAACAAAAACGGTAAAACGCCAAGCTTTTAGTGCAAAACTGTGCCATCCAATTGATCGATGACCGCGACTTTTGGTCCTCCATAGATCTATTGTAAGCGGTAAGACTTATGGGGTGCGACAGCGAGGGAGACCCAACCTCCGCTGGAAGGATGGCGTAGATCAGGACGCTCAGAGCAAAGGGATGCCAAACTGGATGACATCGGCTCAGAATCGTGACCGGTGGATAGAACAGTTGCGAGAGGCCAGGATCGGGTTCCGGTTGTAGAGCCGTTAAAGAAGAAGAAGAGCCACTGTAAATATGCAGCTTACACGGCAACATATTTCCAGCAATACATGACTAGCACGCTCGGTTCCACTCCACACACTTCAGTCCTCTTTTTGGGGCACACAATGATCTGAAAGTTCTTTCTTGAATAATATAACAACTTGGCTATGGACCAATCTTCCGCAGTCAGCATTTACGAACTCGGGTAACAATCCAGAGCTAAAAATAAGACTCATCGATATATACTTTACGTCTATACGACACGCAGGCGGAGCCATCCCGTACTTTGTGTTGCTTTTATTGATGGGGCGGCACATCAGTTATCGTGACATCAACTCAATCTGGGAGAAATGGTGCTGTTGCTGTTACATTTTTCGGATTAATTAAAGAATGCCAGGTTGAAGAGAAGGCAGGTCGGACTATCTGTATAGTGGTCTGGATATCTTAACTTGATTTGTCACATATGGCCAAGGGCAACATACACTCGGGAGCACTTGATTACATTGACTTACAGCATTCATTCGACGCCATTTCTATTTTCAAAAACATCTGGCACCAGAGGATAGAACTGAAAGACTGGCGGCGACCCGGGCGCGTCTTTCTTCTTCATCATATTCTGTGTTCCGGCTGTTTTTGAAAATAAAAATTGCGTCGAATGAATGCTGTAAGAAAAGTTGAATATTTTAAAACATAGATTTTATTAAACAGAGACAAGAGACAATGTTTATCATTTTAATTTTTTTTACATCAAAAGTAAATGTCTAATGATAACACAGGCCCACAAAAAAAAAAAAAGTCTTTTAGTATGAACTTGAGGTATGCTACCTTATGTTTTTCGGTGTGCTGAAAACGAATCCGAGGTCAGAATTTGGCCATCACCCTCACATTTTGCCCCACAAGCCCCCACACCCCCAAAATGGACCAAAATTTGAGCAGCGTAAAAATTCAAAATCAGCATGTTATTGCCCGTTTTTGGATGTGCTGAAAACGAATCCGAGGTCAGAATTTGGCCATCACCCTCACATTTTGCCCCACAAGCCCCCCACACCCCCAAAAAGGGCCCAAAATTTGAGCAGCATAAAAATTCAAAATCAGCATGTTATTGCCCGTTTTTGGATGTGCTGAAAACGAATCCGAGGTCAGAATTTGGCCATCACCCTCACATTTTGCCCCACAAGCCCTCTCCCCACTCCGAACTTGACCCGAAAATTCAGGGGCTCAGGAATTCAAACCAGCATGTTGTTCTCCGTCTTTGGGTATATTGGGAACGAATCCGGGACCAGCCGTTCTCCATCACCCCCAGATTTTGGCCCACAAACCCCCTCCCCCACCCCGAACCTTAACAAAATCGAGAAACATGAAAGTGGGAAACAGCTTGTTACACTCCGTTCTTTGCTGTGCTAGAAACGAATCTGGAGTCAGTCGTTGGATTGCGATTCACCTTTCTCCCTGGTCAGAAACCGAGGAAAAACTGATTTTTTCTCAGAGGGCGGTTTCTGAAAAGAAGCGCGCATGGTAAGCTGCGGTCTGGGGAATTTTGTTTTCTTGATAAAAGTGGTGGGGGGGGAGGTTTCGGGGCAAAATCTGGGGGTGATGGGCAACGACTGACTCCAGATTCGTTTCTAGCACAGCAAAGAACGGAGTGTAACAAGCTGTTTCCCACTTTCATGTTTCTCGAATTTTGTTCAAGTTCGGGGTGGGGGAGGGGGTTTGTGGGGCAAAATCTGGGGGTGATGGAGAACGGCTGGTCCCGGATTCGTTCCCAATATACCCAAAGACGGAGAACAACATGCTGGTTTGAATTCCTGAGCCCCTGAATTTTCGGGTCAAGTTCGGGGTGGGGAGAGGGCTTGTGGGGCAAAATGTGAGGGTGATGGCCAAATTCTGACCTCGGATTCGTTTTCAGCACATCCAAAAACGGGCAATAACATGCTGATTTTGAATTTTTATGCTGCTCAAATTTTGGGCCCTTTTTGGGGGTGTGGGGGGCTTGTGGGGCAAAATGTGAGGGTGATGGCCAAATTCTGACCTCGGATTCGTTTTCAGCACATCCAAAAACGGGCAATAACATGCTGATTTTGAATTTTTACGCTGCTCAAATTTTGGGCCCTTTTTGGGGGTGTGGGGGGCTTGTGGGGCAAAATGTGAGGGTGATGGCCAAATTCTGACCTCGGATTCGTTTTCAGCACATCCAAAAACGGGCAATAACATGCTGATTTTGAATTTTTACGCTGCTCAAATTTTGGGCCCTTTTTGGGGGTGTGGGGGGCTTGTGGGGCAAAATCTGAGGGTGATGGCCAAATTCTGACCTCGGATTCGTTTTCAGCACATCCAAAAACGGGCAATAACATGCTGATTTTGAATTTTTATGCTGCTCAAATTTTGGGCCCTTTTTGGGGGTGTGGGGGGCTTGTGGGGCAAAATGTGAGGGTGATGGCCAAATTCTGACCTCGGATTCGTTTTCAGCACATCCAAAAACGGGCAATAACATGCTGATTTTGAATTTTTACGCTGCTCAAATTTTGGGCCCTTTTTGGGGGTGTGGGGGGCTTGTGGGGCAAAATCTGAGGGTGATGGCCAAATTCTGACCTCGGATTCGTTTTCAGCACACCGAAAAACATAAGGTAGCATACCTCAAGTTCATACTAAAAGACTTTTTTTTTTTTTGTGGGCCTGTGTAATGAATGTACAAGGATTTTTTATGTACACCTCTATTAATATATATCTTCAATTTTATAAACATCAGTGAGAATTTTACAAATTATAACTTCCAGTCAAGTTTTCTATGAGAAAAAAAATTAAAAACTAATGGCTTTCTTAAAGCTTAGAGTGTCCTCTTTAAAATGCTTTTTTTATTTTTATTTTTGCGTACATTTTAGGCAAGGATACTTTAGTTTTTCCCCGAACGCCTCGCTAGAAAATTTGAATTCAGCTTTTTGGTGGGCTTAGATTTTTCGAATTTGCTTCTTATTTTTAAAATTTTTTTATAATAATAAAACAATTTTTTTTAAAATAAGTTATAATATAGATTTTAGTAAAATTTTCCGCTCTTTCACGTGGCGCTATTAGTTTTTCGATTTTTTTTATTTTTCGATATATAAAGCAAAAACCAAATTTTCGATTTTGTTTTCGAAATTGTGAACTTAGCATACACTTTAGCGCAGCAAAGATTTTTTTATCGTTTTCTACACCCAAAAAAGTACCTAAGTTCCAATTTTCAGCGAGATCACATTTAGTGCGACGTCAAAGTCTCTGATAACTGGGCTATTAGTAATTTTGGGTTTTTTGGGTGCAAAATCAAAAATATGGGTCGTGGTAGCGTAGAAGTCTAACCAAACAAGAAGTCGGCAAAAAACTTGCATTTAAACAAGAAAATTATTCCAACAGGGAAATCGCTATAGGATCAAATCGAGTATAGGATCAAATTTTTGTACAATTAATAATTTTGCATAAGATCGCGAAAATTATGGGCAAAATCGAAAGGGCCGCACAGCAAGGCGATACCAGAGCGAGATCGTATACTGATTTTACGTCAAGCGTCCAACTACTCCTTAACCGCTCGGAAAGTAAAGAAGAAAGTTGGAGTTTCAGCGAGTATTTGGACACTTGGAAGGATAATTAAGCAATCCCCAAATATTCCCCCCAAAAACTGCAGAAAAAACCATGCTTCCTTCAACAGCATAGGGAAGCCAGATTGAGATTTTGTAGAGCTCATTTAAGTTGGAAGAGCGAGTGGGATGTGTGATTTCTTCGGACGAACAAACATTAAATTTGGTTAGTCCTGATGGGTTTCAACATTATTTTCATGATATGCGTAAATCGGAGCTGTTCCTATCTCGTCGTCACTCCGCTATTGGTTCGGCGATAGTGTGGGTGGCCATTTCGTATAAGGGTGCCATCGATCTGAACGTTTTAGAAGGTTGACAGAGCTCGTTCGACTACATCGATCTTTTGGAAGTTCAAAAAATTAGTTTTGATGAAAAGTTTGAGGGGCGCAGCTGCATACTTCAACAAGATAACGCGCTAATTTACACACCAAGACGTGTGAAAGCATGGTTTGCTGACAACAATGTGGAAGTTCCAGATTGGCCAGCTATGTCTACCGACTTGCACATCCTTGAGAACCTTTGGGGATAGCTTACAAGAAAAATGTACATGAATTACACGAAAATGGAAGGCAGTTTGATCATAGGCAAGCCCTAATAATTGCCATTTATAATGCCTTCGAGCTAATACCTCTACACTAATACAAAATTTTTACAAATCACTATAAAATGGATTATTTGAAGCTCTTCAAAAAATGGAGGACCAACGATATTTTAATAATACAAAAAAAATTAAAAAAAAATAAAATACATTTGTTTTATGGGTTTTTTAATGACTGAGGGTAATCAAGTGCTCCTCTTTCGAAACACGTAAAATGCAAAAATTTGGATTTCGCGTTACTTTCTTTCTTTCAGTCATTTTCATTATTAGGAACTGTGAAATAACGGACTAGAACCAACTTAAAAAATGGTTAGTACGACTGGAGTCACTGGCAGCATGTTTCAAATCGAAATTTCGAATGAGGGAAATCAAGTGCTCCCTAGGGTATGTAATCGTGTCAATTTACTGGGGATGCCTAATTTTTTCATGGCTTCCGCAATTAAGTAGAAGTATTGGTAGACTAAATAATACCTTGAGAAGAACAGTAATGAAGGGAATCGAAATTATTGACAAAATCTGGATTGACTCCGAGAGAATAGTTCGATACAGAGTCCGATGGAGAAGCTCTGTGGAAGCCCTATGTTCCCAAGAGGGATAAAGAATAATAATAATAATAATGACCTCAGAGTTATCAGTTTTTTCTGATTGCTGTTCATTTGTTTCGAATGAATTAATATTGTTTTGTATGATTCCAGAGAATATCCTATATGCAATAATCAAATAACATTATTTCGAGTCTTCTGGCATCGCTTTGTCCTCCCATAGTGTAGGGCAGAGCCGCAGTTCGTATCTCGTCTGCACCTGAGTAATTTTTGTTTTGTTTTTGAGAAGGTTTATGGCTTTACTAATTTCTACTTAGCTTAGAGGCGGCAATGTAAAATCATCATCAGAACGCAAAATCATCAGCAGTTATGGATCTTTCAATTTGTCAAGTAGTTCGCCGTTCAACAGTCCATGAATATGCCTCAAGAAGCCGTTAGAATCAGCTATAAGAACACCTTTTTTGTCCTTACTGAATGTGCTTCTTGGTTTGAGTCGTGGCTTCAAGTGGATGAATTTTTGGTTTGGGGGAGGGTATGTTAAAACAGTCTATAGAGAGATTGACTGGTTATTTTGAAATTTTGAAATTTTTTTAAACCATTTTTGTATTTAGTTTCATTATTAATAAATAAAAAGAAAATACTCGCTACGCCACTGGATGACCGAGTGAATCTTACACTGACCCAGCTCTTAATGTCCTAGTCATAGCTTTAACCGTAGATCTGCGATTTGATGATCAAGTATTCCAAATTGCCAAACAAGCATTATAGTGCTTGGGGGTTCTTAAGAGATGCTAGGTAATAACCTGGACCAGATGATAAGGTCGGAGGATGTGTGAAGAATTGTGGAAGTGGCGCTGAAGGCTTTCCACAAGGGGCTCAAGCAATACCAAGTCCATAGAATCAGAGAAAGGCAAAGAAACTCTTGGAAATACCGGAAGTACCACCTACACTGAGAGAAATTTCTAGTTACCACAACCAAAATTTTACTAAAATTTTTAGTTAAATACGGCATCAAATAAATATATTTAGTTGTCGTTATTAAAAAAGAAATGCTTCTCATGACCAGAAAAAATTGTTGGAGTAACAAATATTTCCACTACAGTCGTATAGTAACATGAACATAAAATTTTATTGTTACAGATACTAAATAATAATATGCTGATAACTATATTTTTTAGTTGATGTACTCAATAAATTTTTAAAAACCGACTACAGAAAAAATCAAATGCACAAAAAAGGATGAAATAATTGTTTGTAATTCTTTACAACGGGTTTAGAAAGAAGAGAAAAAAGAAAAAAAAGTCGAACTGCCTGTCCGGGGTTTGAACCCGCAACCCTTCCTCCCTAGATCTACTCCTCTTTTGTTTTGTTTTAGATCAACGCCTTTACCAATTCATCCACGCGGCTCTTATACATCTCGCGACAATAAAATAATTTGTTCGCTGCCTTTGAAAATAGTTCTATCCGTTCAACGTGTACTAATCTTACCAGTTTTTTATGCCTACCTTCGAACTCCTTCATCAGAATTTAAAAAAAATTGCACGGGACCACCGTGGGAAGCTACCCTTTCAAACAAAAAAAAAATATAAATTCTTACAATTAAACAAAAACGTACCTACAGTTACATAAGAATGAGATTTTTCCTGAATCTAATGTTAAACATACGCTGTGAAGCAGAAAAGCAGTAGCAAACAATGTCCAACCCAATATTTTTTGTTACACCAACAAATGTCTTTATTTCGTAGCACAATAATACTTTGTTGAAGTAACCAACCATCAACCTATTGTTATGAAAACAAAGTATCAGCTAATAAAATTTTTATTTAAACCTTTTTAGTTATCACAAATAATTTTTATTTGCTGGCGATACTTTATTTATAGTATTGTGATATATAAAAATTTGTTAGAACAACTATTTCACGTTAACTAAAATTTCTACAGTAACATTAACAGAATAGGTTTTTCAGTGTAGGCCCTAGGTGAATCCATGCAGGGTATACAGGTCAGGTGGATCTCGATACCAATATTTGATGGTGTGATAGTGAAAAAGTCGGAGTATTTAAACTAGTTAAGTAAAACAGTATCATTTGATAACATTAGCCTTGTTCGTTTACTCCACACGGGATCCCGAGATTTGAGACGTTTTGACGTATTTGCATGAGAGGGAGTGAGAGAGAAATAGCAAAATTTGTGCCCGCGGGATCCCGTGTGGCCTAAACGAACAAAGCTATTATCATATCAACATAAATCGGACAATCTTTTGCAAAACTTTTGAATGTTAAATGACACAATCCAAAATATCAAGTTAATTTAATAAAACAATGATCCTACAACGACAGTGGCGGACTAAGCCCGTCAGAGGCCCGGGGCGGCAAAGCTGAATGAGGCCCTCAGTCTAAGAAGTTGATGTAATTTTAGAAGCCTTTTATTCAGTTTTCATTTGTATGTAAAAGTGTGTGTGTATGTTTATTTCCCAGTAGGGAAAGCATTTAATTACCCATCGATTCAGAAAGTAGTTCTAAAGCCAAGTGTCCACTATAAAGTTTTTTTGGTAGAGTGTAGAGTGTAAAGCTCTACCTGTAGCGCGTCTCTACCACTCTACCACCCCACCGCCCGTAGAATTGCTCTAGAGAAATTTTGAGTAGAGCTCTACCACGTGCTCTACAAACTGTACACTGCAGATGCGTTTTCTCTACTGTAGAGTCGGCCATCAACTTTTGCATGTCATTTAATTACTCAGTTATTCACAGATGCGTGCGTACACATATTGTGTAAAAAATTTAAAGGAAATTAATAGAAAACAAAAAAATAATAAAATGAGCTCTCGCCAAAAACAAGCTGCCGCCGTTTTATTTTTGCTCGAAGAAGAGAAAAAGAAGGAAAGGAAATGTTGGGCGCGAGATTGGATTGCGAAAAGAAAATAAAACGCTGGAATGTAACGAGAATTATTGAATGAGCTCGCGGAAGAAGACACATTTTCTGCGTATGTCGTGTTCGAATTTCGTTGTTATTTCACAGGCCGATGTACAACAATTCGAAGCGCAGTCGATATGCAAATAAGAATGAATACTGTAGAGAGAAAAACTCGATCAAAAATGCTTGATAGAGCGTAGAGTAGATGTAGAGCTCTACACAACACAAAAAAATTGCTCATACACTATACAGTTTTTTAGCAGAGAAAAATTTCGCGTAGAGTGGGTGTAGAGCGCATGTGTACAGCTCGAGAGGGTGTATACACTTCTCTACGTGTCTCTACGCGAGAGTTTTCTCTAGCTCTATGCAAAAAGCTCTATAGTGGACACCAGGGGCCCGATTCCGCAACACCGAAGAAAAAACTCACTCACAGCCTCGGTGTTCACTTTTATTTAAAATGCGATTCCGTAAGTGCTAGTGAGTTTTAAAGTGCTGAATGATTTTTAAAGTGGCTGAATGATGCGCTGAGTTGGTACTGTCTTGACCTTTCCATTTTAAAAATTCTAATTAAATAAAATCTTTTAGAACAATAAACTAAAACAACATTTTATTTTTACATACCAAACAAATCTCTCAAAAAAATTTTTTTAAAAAAAATTAAAAAACTTATTCAAAAATCATCGCACGAAATTACAAAAACAACTTTACTCGTCAAAATTCAAACTCACCGTAAATTCACAGCCTTTTTCTCAGTGAGAAATTTTTTACGGCGGTGTTCACCGCAAATGTCAAAAAAACTCATTCTCACTCTTGCGGACGCGCAAATAAGCAGTGTTCACTGAAATTGGTGAAGACCGTAAGACTCACCGTTGCCCCAGGCTTAAGTTTAGAAAAACTCATCTTGCATGTTGCAACCGAGATGAAAAAGGTCAAGAAGTATTGAAGAATAAGCGATGTACAGGATAACGATTCAATAAAGTCCCATTTTAATAATTACATGCTGTACTTATTTGTGTCTACGGGAACATTGTACGGACCTCCGACTCCAAAGTACCACTTAGATAGGCACTGACCATATTTTAAAAGCCTTTTTTAGGATTTGATCAAGGAAACTTGTAGACATTTGGAGGCCCCCAGTAACCAGAGGCCCGGGGCGGACCGCCCCTTCCGCCCCACCCTTAGTCCGCCACTGTACAACGAAAAGGGTTTTCTGTTTATGTTAATTATGTATGGAGTGTTTTACGAGGAAATGTCAACCTGGAAATTCTTGAAATGCGCAGTACTTGTGTACAGTAAACAAATTTCGTGATACATATACCGAGGATGTGCTTTTTAATGTCTCAGCCATTTTTATATGCTTTGTTTCTCACTTCAAATAAAAAAATAAAAGAATATATAAAAGTTTCAAAGAAAAGTTTTATGGTTTCAACAAGAGAGGAAAATATGGCGAATTATTGATTTTTTTTCCTTTTAAAACCTTTCAGGCTCATTTTAGAATCAACGAGAATATTGTTATTTTTAATGGAAAAAAGGCCAAATTCTTTTTATATCAGAATTTTTTTATAGCTTTTGTAGCAAACATTCTCGTGAAACGTATAAAGCAAAATTTTAATTTGTATCTTTGCTAGTTATATTATTAATAATTTTTAAGCCTTCCAGGATACTCTCCTTACTACAAAAAATACGCTACTTTGGTGTTCTAATGCTTTAGTCCCGATAGAAGAGTATTATCAAATCAACAATCTACGCTCACAAATAAACTTCCTAGTACATTTGTGTGCATAATTCTCATCTAAACAATTTTCTAAAATGCAGAGAAGCTTTCAGTTTTATTCAGGGTGTTCCAGACTAAGATGCTAATCCGTTAACGGGTGATTCCTGGATGTATTTGGAGAAAAAAATTGTTTTAGACAGACAATGGGGTTATCGGCCCTATCCACTAAGACACAAGGTGTTTAAGAAAAGTCGTTTGGACAATTTTTTAATTTACTTAAACTTTAATAACTCTTCAGCCGGAACTATAATAGACGTTGTGGCGACGTACCAAAAACACAATAATATACAAACACTATACGTACACTATGGAAACTACTGTACAGAACTACTGTACAGTATCACTGTAGACACTGTAGATTGTTTGTTGTAAATAGGTCATAGTTAGTTTGTTTGAATATAGAGCTTTGTAACACGTTATGATTCACATGTAGATTTGGGTAGAATTGTATATAGTAATTTGTAAACAAATTAATAAACAGTGAGAATTCGAGAGTACAGCTGGTATTGTTAATTAAAGCGACAGCCCATCTTGGGATTACAGGTCCGGATTTCCCCGAAGGACGTCACGGCATTCCCCAGGTGCCCGAAGGACGACGCGGCAATCCCCACGGCAGTTTTGAGGTCCGGCCTCCAATAGAACAGCGTAGCAGCTCTCAGGTGCCAGAAGGACGGCACCCCCCATTCTCCAAAACGTGAAAGAACGTACATCAATCCCTGCGTTCCGAGGGCTATAATGTAAAAATGAAATATTAACTATAATAAACGGACATCACATGTACTAGTTTTCGTTAATATCTGTGTTCCAAAATTCTAGCAAAGTACTCGCAAGCAGTTGCCCTACTCGTTCCTACTTCTCAACAAAGGCATGAGTAGAGAGAGAAAGCCAACTGCTTGCGAGCACTTTGCTCGAATTTTGGAACACAGCTGATGTTTCGTTAAACGTAATATTACGCCGTCTTGTGGGACCTGGGGGTCAATTCTGGTTCGGTGTAGTGAAAACGTGAAAAAAAAAGCTTACACTTGACGTTTTACACACCTTTTTCACTGCACTGAACCTGAAAAAGCGATTCTCGTTGCATTCGTGAAAAGTTAATGCTGAATCAAGGCTGAATTGATTTTTAAACTGTCAAGTGTCAGTTTATCAAATTAAATCTAATATTTTTTGATAAAAGTTTTCACGACTACTTTGCACATTTGCACGCATTTTTTAGACGTGCAAAGTTTTTGACAGTTATAACCATGTTTGCACGATGTAAAGAATCGCAAACAACGGTGCAAACGGGTAAACTGTTTACACGTTTTCACTACACCGAACCAGAATTGACCCCCTGGATCCCAGTTGACGGGTTTGTAATGTCAAAATCCGTATATTTGTTGTATTCTGACTCAAATTCAAACAATGTTTAGTGCGATTATTATGGTTGCACGTCACGGGTACGGTGACAGATACATACGTTTATGTTCGTTAAATACGTACGTCGATCTAGGTCTATTATAGTTCAGGCTTCAAACTATTTATCATAGAGCAACGTAATTAGGCTCATTTTTTAGAGAAATGTACATTCTTTATTTTGATATTTTGCATAAACCTCAGTCACTCCGTTTAGAAGATATGTTATGCTATGGCGCCAGTGATTCTGGCAAAGCCGCAGAGCACCTTAGAGACAGGAATAGTCTCCACCAATTGTAGATCACGCGACGACAGTTCCAGTTCTTGCAGGCCAAGGACCTTATCTCCTTGACCGTTTTCTTACATATCATCCAAAGGGATACCCAGTCGAAGTCGATTCACCTTCGCATAACAATTTTCAACTACAACCAAACCAGTTAAGATAACTGTCTAGCACTAGGGGAAGGCCAACTGGCCTTTTTTTCTAGTACAAAAATAACAGAAATTAGAAGCGAAAAATCGATTTAATCCTTTGATTCAAAATGGGGCCAAAGTTAGTGGGGTTAGAACCGTGCAAATTTAAAATTGAGCTTTCCTGGTGGTACCAAATACCTATGCAAAATTGCAGCTTGTTCGCTTTTAGTTCCCAGAAAAATTACAATTTACCTGTATGTATTAGTAAACGAATTATCCAAACGTAGTTTGGTAAAGCCATTAAGGATAAAAAACAATTGAAGAATATTTTCCAAAAAAATAATGGGGAGAGTATATTTATAAGAGAAATTTTTTTAAAATACCTTCTTAAAGCTGCAGAAAACATTGCACTTCCGTAATAGTTCAGTCAAATTAAACATAAACATTGAGCGATGCATCAAATCAGATATTTTTGCTTTTTTAATATGTTGTTTATAATGGAAAGGCAATGTTAAATCCAAGTTTTCGACCTCGGCAGACGACCGGGTCATTGTCACAAATGAAGAAAATCTCGAATTTTTAGGCCTTTTTTCAGTTTTTGTCGATTTTGACCTGAAAGGACTGGTTTTTCATCAAAGATTATTATATGCAGATGCAGCGTTCACGCCCTTTTATGTATAATTTGACTGTACTATAAAATTCACGGAATTATTTTTCCGAAGCCGCATTTATTTCAAATGTGACAAAAACAGTTTTTTTGTCAACTTCCTCTCCTTTTGTTTTAGACCTCCTTTCTGAGTTGTTGCAACACCTCACAATGGCAGGTAATTGATCAACAACACCCCTTTGGAATCCCAAAAGAACGTTTGCCATTTTCCCGCGGATTCCACAACTTTCGCTTTATTTGGTGTTTTGGCGGTAGAAGCAAGTGGAGTCCCCATAGTGGCTGAAGCCTGACTGCCGGATCGATCGACGCACCCGCATAGAAATTTTACGGTGCTGCCACTACACCCAGACCCAAATTAAAAAACCCGAATTAAAAAAAATAGTGGAACTTACCTTTGAGACGACCCTCGTATATGTATATGAACTTTTCCAATTTCACTGTTTTGTCTTTCGATAATTCCACTTGTTTAGAAATTTATTAATAACACATCTTAACAATTTATTAACATCTTCTTTTGTAGACATAGACAGAAAAACTTCATTATAAGTGCGAATTAATTTTCGAAAGTATGCGTCTTGGCTAAGCAACAATTATTTACTGAGGGTGCCAAGTTACAATTCCCAATTTGTTACTTTCACCACGGAAACTTCGAAATTACAAAGTGTGCCAAAATACAATTCACGCATTTCATTTGACAATAATTGATTATTTTTTCAAAACATGGATGACAACAAAATTTTGCAACTTTTAAAATTTATAATAATTTTGTTTAAAGTTGCTTAGGGCTACGTTAATGTTTTTAGAATGATCGAAATGGAAAAGCTTCATGAGCATCATCCAGTAAGGGTGGAGTGCAAGAAGCATTTACTTATTTGTAAGAATTTTGAAAAAAGCGATTCAAATTTCATTCGAAAATTGAGCTGTTAATTTTATTTTGATTGGCGTCTGCAACGTTCTACGGTGTAGCAGGATCAGCCTTTCATGTACCACTTTATACGGCGAGTACAATCGTGCACTTAAAATTACAGAAATTTGGGATATTGTTCTCCAATAATTGGAAATGGATTCAATATTCCACAACGCATAAGGGTCATAAATTGCACTCATAGCTTTAGTCCTCCACATTTGCAACAGGAAGTTCTACTATTTAATCCAAATGCAATTTAAGAATATTTAGAATTTATCTTTAACAATAAAATTTAATTATAACAAACTGTCAAACGATGTTTTCCATACAAATTGACATTTGAATTGTATCTTGGCACAGGCCCTGAAAAATAAATTTATATTTTGACATTTATTAACTTAGTTATTGCAATGGGGCCGAAAATTAAAATCAAAATTTGCAACATGTTTTAACATTTCAAGGCCAAACATAATTTGGAGGAGAACTGTGTATGGATGCATGTACTGCACATATGTACGTGGTCATTTTTTCTGCACGATATCACGCGACACAAAAATGATATCGACTTCGTGCCGATTGAAGCGTATTAACGAAAATGTGATCTAAAAAAATCCATAACATTCGGTCAACCGTTTTTTTGTTTAAATGAAAAGACTTTTGTTTAAATGAAAAGAGTGTGGCAAGTACCTTAAATTGGCTAGTTTTGCAATATCTAATAAGTTGAACAAACTGATAAGCGATAATGTTATATGCTGCCCCTATATGACATCACTGTGCAAAAACTCACATAAGTAATCTCCAACGACAACAAAATAAAATTCTTAAACTATGCTTGAATCTACCACCATATTATTCCACCAGGGGACTACACCTTATAGCAAATGTACCATATATTGCCGAAGCGGCTAATTAAACAGCACATCAATTTTATAATAGGTGAAGTAGTACACAAAATTGGCTGCTTCAGCAAATGAACGAGTTAAGACAGCGAGTAGGCTAGTAAGTTTTAGAAAAAAAGAGATAAATCAGGTTTTTTCTGAATTTTCCTGATATTAACAAAAATATATAAGAAATATAAACTGTACCACAAAATAAGAAAACTCAGGTGTATAGGAGGTATAGGAGGTGTATGCAAAATTATGTGAATTATGAAATAAAATATTTGAATTTGATTTGAAAAATAAACTCTTTGGAATGAAACCGGATCCAAATGAAGTTAACTTTTCTGGATTCAGCAGAGCGATAGCTGCTCAGCGAGACAGCACTTGTCAAAATCCGAGCACTCCACCTTAAATCATCACTTTTTGGACGGGGAATTGTGTTCCACGTCCTACAATTTCTGGAAATTGAATGAGGTGCCGTGCCGCCCGCATAAGCCACCCGCATAAAATATTACTATACAGGGTGTTTCAGACTTAAATGGTAATCCGTTTGGAGAAAAAAATGGTTCTAGGGAAAGGGGCCTATCCACACTATCCACTGAGATACAGGGTGTTTACGAAAATACGTTTCGAAAAGTTTGTAATATACTTAAACTTAATAACTCCTATACCGATTATCGTAGAGCAACATATTTAGGCTTATTTTTTAGGTAGATAATTGTGTATTCTTCAATCCAGTATAAATAACAGAAACTTAAGTGGTTCCGTTTAGAAGGTATGTAGGTTTAAAATCGATATTTTACATCTGAACCATTCCAAATTCTTCGTACTACCAGTCTTTGTACTACCAGTCTGTTACGTGACGAAAAGTAAGATTAATTTGAAAACGAGGACTTCCGGCTGTAAGAATGAACCAAACTGGCTTATCTTATCTCGAAAGAAGAGCTTGTAAATTCATTTTTTAAGAAAACTCCGGTAAAGGTAGGTTTGATGTTGAACTCACCACTATCGGCCTCAACCAAGATTAAGTTCACAAGGAGAAGTTCTGTTTTTCTACGATAATACCGACAAAATTTATTCAGAATGACTTCATTCCTACAGTGGCTCATGGATTAACGGAGAAGGAAATTATGCTATCTTCAATAAGTTTAAGGGCTCAGTTTTTTACTTTGTCGAGCCACAACAATGCGGTTTTACGCTCCGCCCGCCCCCCTCTCTTTGTATTCAGGGCGTGGTCGAATGTAGGATTTGAGAAAATTATAGGATGGCCGGCTGGTAGAACGAAGAATTTTCATTTATTAAAAAAACCCAGGCACTACTAGTTCTAGATAGTTCTTTGGAGGTTTTATAACACAAGATCATTCCAACGTAGATCCTCAGTTCATGTTATACCATGAATATTAAGAGATGAGTCAGCTTTCAGTTCAAAATTGTCCAATGGAAAGGATATTATTAGAGCAAGTTTTATTAGAGACAACACAGTCCTACGTTTTGGGGACCTTGAATTCTACACGATTCTTGCGGCCTCATTCAGAGATGAGTTCAATGCCAGTGTTGATAGAGTCGGACATGTGCTTGCGGTCTAAAGTCTGAGGCGTGCTTGTCATATATTATCGAACGCGTAAAAGTAACGTAAAGCACAGGGGCGTAGCTACTGCCGTATCAGCCGTATCAATGATACGGGGCCCGGGCTACAGGGCCCCGAACGAGTGTAAGCAAAAATTCGTAAAATGTTATCCACAATCTCACTTAAACTCTTAGGCCGTATTTGCCGAGAAAAAATCATATCATATATCGTTTATTGCCAACCTAGCCATCCGCAAGGTAAAAAATGGAAAAAATAGGAAAAATTCTGAAGAATTTGATAAACTACTTTTGGCGCTCGTATACCTTTGGGAAAGTTTCCAAAATGGCGTCAAAAGAGGGCCAAAAACAGATTTTCGCGTTTTTAAAAACACTACACATTGTACAAAAAAAGGGTTATATAAAGTTTGTAGAGCTTTTTCATACTAATAAAATGACGCCAGTTTGATGTCAATACATAAACAAATATAGGAGTAATTGCAAAAAAATCGCTAAAAATCAGGTTTTTTTTTTTTAAATGATCATATCTTTTACCAAAAAAAACGATTTTGTAATGAAACTCGTGAAAGTGTAGCAATAAAAACGTTTTTGAAAATTTGCAAAATAATAAATATTTTTTGCAAAATACGGTTTTTTCGAAAAAAGGACTTTTGTTGTCGAATTTCATTAGCTCATAGCCATTAATATCTACAGAAACGTTTTTGGGCTCAAAATGTTCTGGAAGAGTTGTTCTAATAGTTGTTTTTTGTGCACATATTGCTACTTCATTGGAGACTTGCGAAAAAAAGACCGAAAAAAACAATTTCGCTCACAAAATTCGAAAGGAAAGGCTATCAGACTTGCCACTGGGTGACTTCCATTTAAACACAGAAAGACAACTGTGTCCGACACAGCGTGTCGCTCTGTGTGGTTCTGTGTAAGCCCAAATGGAACACTTAAGTTTATGAAAAATCCGCCACAGCGCACTTTCCTCGTTTTTATTTTCGTTTGACAAGTAAATTGAAAATTTTATGTTGATCATATCTTTAAATTAATTACCCAACATCTTATAATTGCGGGGAATCTTAAAAATGGAACAATATTGTTGTAGATTATAAATTTACGATCACATTTCAATTGGCGGGGTTGGTAGCATTGTCTTAATTGTGCCCGGCTGTGTCCTGTGTGTCGTTGATGGAACACTTCTGTGTCGGACACAGTGTAACACTGTGTCTCCCTGTGTCTAAATGGAAGGCACCCAATATTGTCTATAGAGGCAAAAAATTTAGAATAACTGATATCGTCTTCAGCTATGAATGATTTAATAAATAAGTTCGCCAAACAAAAGGCAAGAAAAGTATATAATTTGATTTGAATTGTTTGACTAGCTTTGTTCCTAGGAGTCTTTATTGTAAGTAATAACAATAATAATTATTTTAATTAAATGCGAGCGTTTTTGTTCCTTTTGTGGAAAATCTTTACCCTTCATTTGGGCCCCCAACAAATTTTGATACAGGGCCCGTCTAAGGCACGCTACGCCACTGGTAAAGCACCATCATCGGTAATGCTGTGGAGTGTGTTTAAGGGAAATAAGAGAATGTCCTTCATAAAGATTCGGAATAAGGCTGATGATGGAATAGGGCCGAGAGCACATCGGCAGAAATGTCGTGAGGTTAAGATACGACGTCATCTAATACTACCTTTATTGAACGAATGAAACTCTTGGGCTAGGCGAACGCTGGTCCCAACACAGCACAACACAGCACAGGAGAGAAAACTGTGTTTCATTATATCTAAGCTGTGCTGTGCTGTGCTGTCACAAATATGCGATGGTAGCTTAAATATAATGAAACACAGTTTTCTCTGCTGTGCTGTGTTGTGCTGTGCTAGGACCAGCGTTCGCTTGCCTAAATCCGATTTTTTACAACTATGTTAATACCAATAATTTGGAGTATAGCCAACAGAACAAGGAGCCATTATCTATCGAAGGCAATGGAGATATCTAGAGCCACCAATCCCGACTCAGCAAATGAATGTATTCTGTGATTCACGTGCTCACGTGCGTCATCCGAATCATCGGAGACGACAGCCCTTGCACCTCCATTGACTTTCTGAGCCACCGTAGGAATGTAGCAGCCCGGTCAAAGTTATATCGCTATTACCATAGCGACTGTTCCACTGAAATTTCCGCCCTTCTGCCGGCACGGCAATACTTCTCCCGCAACACAAGACTTTCCCAATCGGCTCATTCTCATACTCTACAAGCCCCTTTTTCGCGCACACTGACGTCAAAAAATTCCTTTATAATAAATAGAACAATTTGGCTGTGGAATAATCTCCCACAATCAGTTTTCCCAAACTCGTACAACACCCAAGAGTTCAAACGTAAGGTTCATCGCCACTTGCTCCAATACCCCCCAGACCCCCCCCCGATCTATTTATCCTGTTCTATCTTTCAAACCAAGGTTGTTACTAGACATTGCACCATGACATGAACCACATGACAGACTATTAGTATAAAGGGTGATTCCTAAGCTTGGTTTTCCGACATAAAAAAAATATCATCGCTACTATCTCGATTCCCACATTCGTCAATATTAAAATGAGTCAACTTTCACTTTTCACGTAAAAAACCCATTCCTGTGAAGCCTGGAATAGTTTGGTGGATTATGAAAAAATCATACCAACTCATTATATAAATAGGTAATAAGAAAAAATTGATTAGTTGATTATTAATGAAGTGAGGAGAACTTTCGCTTTATTGTTCTAAGGATTTAGTAGAAGTGAATAAGTTTTCCTTCTAATCATTATATCCTGCAAGAATATTTTTTCTTGTGAGTTTTATCTCTGCGTCTACCAGGTAACCGTGTTATTGGGGGATGGGAGGGTTGGGAGGAAATTACGGAAAAGCAATCTTTTTTTCAATCTTAAAAAAATCATTTCTGACAAAAAATATTTCAATTTATTTTTCTTTATGGTCAAATAGAAATTACACTAACTACATGTACTACACAACAACAACATTAATGTTAAATTTCGGTTATCAACAGATCATCATTTATGCATTATATACACATTACGATTAAGTATAGGGCACGTAGGCACGTTAACAGCATCACGTCCAGGGGCTTACAAATCTCGATAAAAACAAAAATGAAGCAGGAAACCACTCAAATAATTTTTGTTTCCCGGCTAAGTAATTCAGGAAAATAATTCAAACGCTACGAAAGCATGATCAGGGGCCCTGATTTATGAGGGCAACTTTAATATTATCTGATAAATATACACCTATATTCATGCCGCCCTAAACTCAGGTGAAAAAGTTTCAACTGTAATTACCCTCTCTGCCCGCCCATCCAAAAAATAAGGTTTGAGGTTTTCCTCAAAGAGAGTTTGTTTGTGGCCGGAAATCCAGTGACCTTCAAGCAATGCTACCTACGTACGTTAAGGAAAGCCGCTCTTTGCGGATTCATGTGGAGAAGCACATGATTTTTCTACGGAACGAAAAAATTACAAACACGGGGTTTCTGACCAGGTTTTATTTTTGGATTATCATTGGGTTGGACAAGTTTGAGCCACGAGCCACAATTGGAAACAAGATAATTCTCACGTGACATTCGTGAAATTTGAATTTTTGCATTTTTAATGGAAATGATAAAAGTCTTTCAAACTGTCGCAAAAAACTTGTTCCTAGGTTTTTCATCCCGATCTATGACCTAACTTTGTTAAGGCAAATGGCTAAAAACGTAATGTGAAAAGTGATGTCAAACTTATAGGGGGTAAAAAACCTTGTGTATGACGGTGTATGACGGGGCTACCCAACTTTTGTGTTATTTTGATTAATAATAATCCAACAATCGCATTATAATTTTTTATTGACTTAAAGTTACCGTCATTAATGGATTGACGTTAAACAGGATTCCTTTAGTTGACAGAAAAAGGGGAATCTAAAATCGTAAAGTATAAAGGGGTATCTAATATCTTGTTGCGATAGTTATAAACGGCTTTAGTTTTTACAGACCCACCGCCTATATTAATCAAAATTTAAATAAATCTATAACTAATTCAAGGAACATGAGGAAAACAGTTTCAATGTCTAAATCCTTAAAGTTACGAAATCAAAAAGAATATGTTTTTTTATAATAAAATATTTTAGCATAACCAGTTTTTTTTAGAGAAACAATCCATGCTTAAACCTTTTAGTTCTGGTAATAATAAAAAAGTTGTAGTTTCGTAATGACGAAAAAACATGCAAGCAAATTAATTCCTGTTAAAGTTGAATAGTGCCTAACTTCTCCTTGGGATTAAATAGGATATAAAAGAAAAAGATATTAATGTCACATTTTAAGAACAGATAAAAAGTGAATAAATTTATTTTTCTTTTTTCGTCTTCTTTCATTAAGGTATCGGGTTCCACAGTGGCGGACTAAGGGTGGGGCGGAGGGGGCGGTCCGCCCCGGGCCTCTGGTCCTGGGGGCCTCCAAATGTCTACAAGTTCCCTTGATCAAATCCTAACAAGGCTTTTAAAATATGCTCAGGGCCTACCTAAGTGGTACTTATGAGTCAGAGGTCCCGTTCATGGTTCCCGTAGACATAAATAAGTACAGCATGTACCGCTGGTTTACAATTTTGAAATCAAAATTACTTTTAATGTTAATCTTTCAATGTCTATTTAGTTTTCGTGTAGTTCCAGTTTTACTGAATTCTACAGCCATCTAGACTTTTTACGCTGTACTAATATTCTGTCATGCTGAACGCGTCCAATACTCAGGGAATTCCCGACTTTGAAGCGGGAACCCTGAATTAATGAGGCGCAAATCATTTACTCTCGTTTGCCTACATTTTTCGTCGAAGAAGTTCATCTCCTTTCTTTTTAAATCTATTAATTTTCATTACGAAACCACTTATATTATAGCTTAAAATGTAATGCCGGATCCACACATTTGTCAATGCTTGGCAAGCGTTCGCAAATTCAAACTTTTGGAGAAGGTGTTTGCAGGGACGGATGGGCCCCTTAGCGGCCCGAGCATTTCGGTAGTGACCGGCCCAAATTTTATATATGTATATGGATTGTGGTGCCCACGCTGCTATTGATGGATTCTCTTGTATGCAAGATAATACCTTTCATTTTATGTACCTGGGGAGAAATTAGCATGCTCCAGAGCTGGGCCCTAAATCGATCGAAATGGTAGAGCAGAAATTAGCACGGTGCGCGCCGTGCGCCTATTGCACGGGGTAGTCCAGGGTTTATGCGAAAGTAGCATATACTGAAAGTACTGCACAGACCGTGATATAGTGCAGTGCGATTGTTGCACGGACTGTGCAGTATTTGCTCGAAAATTTATATTTCCTATGGACCCTGGACCGGCCCGTGCAATAGGCTCACGGCGGGTACCGTGCTAATTTCTGCTCTACCATTTCCCTCGATTTAGGGCCAGCTCTGAGAAATATTTCTCTAAGGCGGCGAGGGCGGTCGGCCGAAGGCGAGCTCAAGGCGGGGAAAAGAGGCGAGGAAGAGGGAAGGCCAAATTCGAGCCGATCTTCGTGAGCCAAGTCACAATAATTACGAAACTTTAAGTTTCTTCACAAAAAAATCCTGAACACTCAACCTCGGGCCCTCCGGTGGCCTGGCCCTTCGAGCATTTACTCGAATGGACTATAGGTCAATGCGGCCCTGGGCGTTTGGCTTGGCTTGTGTAAGCTTGGCAACGCTAAATACTAAAAAAAATGGCGTTAACAGTAATTTCAGGCACGTCCAGTGCGAAGTTTGGCGTTGGATTTTTCGCAAACTACATAAGCGATAACGACGATTAAGGGCTCATTCTAAAGGTAATCACTAGGACTTTAAATTTGTTAGTGGGCATTAGGCCAAAAAAAAAAAACATTTGGCGAGTTAATTGCAAAAAACTGCATTCAACCCTCACCACACGATCATGGTTGAACTTTGAACGGCCATAACTTTGAACCAAATCAACTTACAGAGCTCGTTAAGGACTCATTTTTTAGATAACTGTATTCTCCACAACTTTTCCATTGATCATTGTCAGCTATCATTGCATGCATACAAGCTATTTAATATAAACAAGCTCTTCCTCTTTTTCAAGATGGCGGCTTTTCCCAAGCCACTGCGACCCCACAAACTTGGTTTTATCATTGTCAGATGTACCCGAACAAATGCAAAAAAAAAATTCCGTACTTCTTAAAATGCAATTTCATTTACTAATTTGACTGGACTATTGACAAACTGTGGATCCGGCATAACAATACGTGCTTTTGGTTTTTATTGTGACGTATAAGTAAATGAGTTCAGAGTTTGAATAGTGGTCGTATTGTCACGTACACACACTTGTACATGCAAATGGCAACTGAATAAAACGCTTCTAAAATTACATCAACTTCTTAGACTGAGGGCCTCATTCAGCTTTGCCGCCCCGGGCCTCTGACGGGCTTAGTCCGCCACTGGGGTTCCAAGAGTACCGCGCAGCATGGAACACGCTATCGCGGGATAGAACATTGTGCATAGCCTCCAGATGGGGTCCCTTTATAGGCGCAGTGTTTGGTGATCAAGCCAACCATTGCCCTGATGTCTTTTCTAGTCTTGTGGAATTCATCAGGCCACATGTGAAACATCAGTGTGCGGTGTAAATATGGCGTATACCTCTGGTTGAAAGACTGGAGCTAGCGTGTTTTATGGTGGATCCACACTACGCGGACTTCAAATGGCTGTGCTTAAAAAGGCACATTGTACCTCCACACAATACGGGCTTTTTAAATGAAAATTGATTTTTTTCTCAATGTAGATTAATAAATATTTATTAGTAAAAGATCTTATAATTAATTTCTTTCAGATTAGTTCTTATTTTAGGATCCAAAACTCACAACTCAGAATATTAAAAGGCCTTTCCGGCAAAAGCCCGTGGGATCTAAGTCCGCGAAGTGAGGACGGCCCTTAACAGAACGCTTTACTTAACTTTTCTTCTAGGACTTTCGCCCCAAATCGCAGCACATACACATCCACCTGTCTCTGGCTTGGAGGTACCCGTGTACCATAAGAGTGGTCCTCTGGTATAGACTCTACTGTAAATTCAGGGGAGGAAGTTTAAGATCTTCGCGAATATCGCTGCTGAAATCCACCAGCTCTGGCAGCCATTCGATCTCAGACGTAGTGCAGCGTTTATAGGCGGTTTCTCTACTTCAAAATGGAGCCCATCGGCCGTCGGCGATTCGTTACCCCGGTAATTGAAAGGCAGGGCATTATGATGTTGCAGACATATGTATCTAATACAAGGTTTTTCGTTGTAAACGCCATCTGGATCCACAATCCCTGCGGCAGGTCCACTGAGGTCAGCAAGACCAGCCCATGACTTTGTTTATGTTCTGGTAAGAATGAAGCTAGGCATTTAATATCACACTTTAGTATGTATTTGGATTTTCTTGAGAAGCCTCCAGCTTTTCAGGATGTGGAAAATATTGACGCCTTTCTTCTTCTTCTTCGATGGCTCTACAAACCAATTCGAGCCTTGGCCTCCATAAGTTTCTTTCTCCAGACGTCACTCTCCTCCGCAGCTTGCCACCAGTTTCTTATGTTGAGCAGTTTTGCTGCATCAGCCTTAACATTGTCTTTCCATCTTTACCGTTGTTTGCCAACTGTCTTTTGCCATCTGGTAATAGATACAGGGCTTTTTTGATATCCTTGACTCATCCATTCTTTGGACATGGCCGGCCCAACGTAAACGCAGTAGCTTGGCATGTGTTGATAGAGTAAAAACCATAAAAGAAGACAACGAGTTCCCCATTCGCTCTGGTTGTTTGAAAGCGCAGCTCTTTCACTCAAACAACCAGTTCTATTGGAAAGCTGGTTGTCTTCTTTTATGGTTTTTCCTCTAGTTTACACTCTTTGTATAATTCGTACAATTCGTGATTGTAGCGTATTCTCCATGCATTGTCTTCAATGATTGGGCCGTATATCCTTCGGAGAACATTCCTCTCAAATATATCCATCTTGTCTGCGGACTCCATGCTTCACACCCGTACGTAGCTACTGCAGGTATGATCGTTTTGTAGATTCTTATTTTGATTTTTCTGTGGATGCCTCTGGATTTCATTACTGCAGTGGTTTCCAAACTTTATGATACTGCGGCCCCCCCGTTACACGAAAAAAACCGTTTCGCCCCTCTAAATAAAATATGTAAATTTGAATACTATATGGGGTGCGCCATCTAGACCTTCGGTATTTCAACATTTAATAGCTCTGACATTTTTTGTCGATTTTGACCAATGAGCAAGATTTATTTAGGATATTCTCTGCCATTTATTTCCAATCAGTTTTTGAATTCAATTTCGATTAAATGACCACTTCCATCCGATACGCAAAAAGCAGCTCTTTTTCGGGCATCCTGCATAACATTGACCATTATTTCGGGTGTTAGGGTAAACTTGCTTAAATCATACCCGTTAAGATAAAATTGCTGTTACAGGAATAATACAAGCAAACAAATAATGAAACTACTGTAAATCAAAACTTCGTTTATTCTCCTAAAATAATTTATAACACAATATAACAAAAATATTCATCTTCTTGAGAAAAACTAACAAAATAAAATATATTAAAAAGTACGATTTAAGATTATATTGTCTTAATTCGTACCCGAATATTCCTTAATCGTACTTTACGAGATCGTCTTGTAATTATCACAACAATAATGGTAAGTCGTACTAGCTGCTCCTGCGCAAAGCACATGTACCCATTTGGAACATTCATTGCACTTGCACATTGCGGCTTCATATTTGTCAAAGAAGATCATGACATTTTTTTATTAAAACCTTTGCAACGGGCAATGGATGTAGGTTGTGGTGCGCGCAGACTAATTTCCGGATGATCTTTAAAAATTTGTAGTACCATTTCCATCCCGCCATTTGTTTCTCTTTATTGAAACGATGGTTGAAATTGTATTTTTCGGCTAACTGGTATGCCAGTCTGCGTAAATCCTTAATGCCGGGTTTTCATTAGTAGAATTAGCGGTAGAGTAACTGGCGTACTTTTAAGTGGTAGAGTAACTTTACCACGGTGCTATCCCACTCTACTCTACTATAACCAAGTTTTCATTAGGCGAGTTCACAGGGTAGTTAGTACTCTCCCAGTATACTCTACCACTAATTCTACTAATGAAAACCCGGCATAATTGTCAAACCGAAGAAACACGATTCTAGGTCAAGTATATGTTGAACCAGCTCTTTTTCCATCTCTACCATCAAATCTGTCGGCCTTCCAATGCGTCCATGTGTATTCAGCCCTTTCAAATGACGACGACATGTAGGTTTAGGTATATCATAAAAACGACATACTTCATTAAACTTACCGTTCGTACCGGTACGAATTAGAACAATGCTATGAGTACGAATTAGGCTGGTCGCACACTGCACCCGATTCGGCCGAATATTTTACGGCCGTATACGGCCGAATTTTGTACGGCCGTATTCAACCGAATTTCAACTTTAAATTCGGCCGAACTTTGGGTTAGTTTCCATCTTAAATGCTAGTTGTTTCATTTTAAATGGTCACAATATCCTCCACTATGGTCATATATCCTAAATAAAATAAAAGGAAGATTAATAAACATCTATATGGGAGCGCACTTCCATTAACAACTTCAAATCTGATCAGATAAAACCTACGGACGTCAACGGCCGAAAAATCGGTGTAATGTGCGAATGAGAATAAGAAAATAATTGTTTGAAAAATTCGGCCGACTACGGCCGTAAAAAATTCGGCCGAATCGGCTGCAGTGTGCGACCAGCCTTAGGCAAACATCTCAATAAAACTGTAAATCGCCCGCGCAAATAAATGAAGCCAGGCGAGAATAACAAATTTGACAAAAAAAAGTAGAAGTTAATGTGTATTTACACTATACTGCGAGCCAAATCTAATACTGTATAGTTATGGAACTATGAGCTTATGAAATGTGATAAAAAAATACTGAAATTGTCAATAAAAATTTACTTTTTGTATAATTTTGTAAGGAGCAGCCTCACAGTGTTCTGCTTCTTTTCGTGCAAGATGGCGGACTAAAGTTTACGTTTTGTGCTGCTTGGAACGCTGTGGAAGCCTTAGGATTGGAGCAACACTTCAGGTACGATTTAGGAGCAGGTACGATTTAAGCAAGTTTACCCTATAGCAGCTATTTTGGCTCGTATATTAGCTTTGAGTTCGCCAATCGTCTTCGGCTTGCTGGCATAAACTTTACTTTTTAAATAACTCCGCAGAAAACAGTTTGGTGTCGTTAAATCCGGAGAAGGAGGAGGCCACTCCAAATCACCATTTTTCGACACAACGTGTCTCGGGAACTTGCGTTGCAAGAGCTTCATCATAGCGGCTGCGGTATGGCATGGTACGCCCGCTTGTTGAAAATACAAGCTCGTCTGACCTTTTTCACGCATTTTCGGACGCACAAAGTGCGCCAACATCCAACGACAGCGTGCGCCGTCGAGGGTTTCTCGAACTTTGAAGAAAAATGGTCCGATGATGATTTTTGGGGACACTCCGGCCAAAAGGGCGGTATCAGTAGATTTGCTCTGGGAGGCAAATTGTCTAGGGGTGGCCGTGACTTTCTCATCGTGCAGTGGTGTTTCGTGAATGACATTTGGGTTCTCTGTTCCCTAAATTCGACAGTTTTGTTTATTGACTCCGCCAGAGAGTGTAAAATGAGCTTCGTCCGTCATCAAAATTTTGTCTCAAAAATCTGGCTGGGCATCGATCATTCTTGCGACGGCAGTTCCATATTGCAAACTACGCGGCAGTGTTAGGATTTTTTTTTTCAACTTTTAGGCGAAAAGGTACTTCACCGCCTGGCCTAGAAAGAATAAACACATTCCCGTCTGAATAACTTTCGTGATACGAGGACACAGAGGCGGCGAAACAGGTCCAAGCTATGTGTTGAATTCGAAAGGATAAAAAGGGTGGTGGGGAAAAGGAGGGAAAAATAGTTTGTTAGATCTCCAAAAACTTCAATCTTAAGCCTGAACCTGATATGACGTGCCGGACAGTAACCGTACGTACCCTGACGTACGAACATGAGTGCTCATATGGCACCGACCTAAATTGACTTAATAAACCTGCCGAATGTTTGTTCAATTCTCGAATGGTACGTACGGGTGCCGTAAGAATGGCACACAACCTTAGCACCCGTTAGCTATTGTAAAAATCTGTTCATATTTTAACAATTTTTTAATAAATTTGGAGCAGTAAATGACATAAAACAGATAAAGGAGATATTGAAGGCCTTCTAGATTTTTTCACCAAGAAACTATGACATATGGACAATAAAAATTCAAAGTTATTTTTATTCATTCTTGTGTGAATATAAAATTGTGCTGAATCCAATTACTTTATTTCTGCAAATGTAACACGGTAATATCCGTGGCTGTTTCTCATTTTGTTTATTTCGCGATTTCTTTTCTTGTTTTTTACCGAACACTTCTGTTTTTTGTACACCGTCCACAACTTAAATAAATCAATTAAATCACTTAAATCTTTATTTTTTCTATCCATTTTCCACTTGTCACTGTATGGTTACTTTACATTTTCATTTAGGGCTATCTGTCAAAGTGCCGTAACTAAGCTCAAATTCGTTCAGTTTTCTTACGGTCCGGCATGTCATATCTGGTCCAGGCTTTACTGTGCACGTTCATTTTAATTTTTTGAAAATATACTTAAATATGTTTACATTATGAAAAAAATTAGCTAACTTTTTGCAAAGACTGCAACTTTTTTTGAACTTCGAGAAATAAATTCGTTCATCAACAATTCAAGATCGATTTCATCATAATACATATGCAGCATTGTATGGCTGTTCAACCTTAGTTGACCGATCGTCGCCCGAAGGTAACTTTTCAGTTGTTTTAATACTGGAAAACCCTTTTCGTTCGTTCACGACTAGTCGGGAGAAACCGGATAAATTTTGAAAATTCTGGTAAAATATTGATCAACTAATCATTTTGCCCAAAAATCAACATCTTTCAAACTTTTGATTTTTTTGCCTACTTTTTGAGCTAAAGATAAAAACATGTCTCGATCACTTGAAAGACTTTCCTCAGAAAAATAATTTTTGTAAAATCTGCTGGTTACAATGGTTACAAGGATGCAATTGATACAAAGATAAACTCGATTTATGGGTTTCTCATTAGTTGAGAGTTGAGTAACCGGTGATGAAGAATGGGTCAAGTACTAGAATCAGAAGCGTCAAAGATTGTGGACAAGGGATGGTGCGCCGTTACAGGAGTTCGCAAAACCAACGTTTGTCGCCGAAAAATGTAATGCTGCGTGTCCACATTAAGAGGACATTAAGGAAATCGTCCACTATGAGGTACTTTCAGTTGGTTAGACTTTTGATTCTCAACTCTACTGTGGACAACTAGAGATTACGGCAGGCAAACGAGCGAAGACGGCCTGAACTGAATAATAGGAAAGGTGCTGTCTTCCATTACACTTCTGTGATGGCCCATCGGAGAGTTTGGATGGGAAGTTTTGATGCATCCTTCGTGTAGCTAAGATATAGCACCCACTGACTATCAATAGATCCGATATTTGCAAAACTTCCTCAATGGAATTAAGCTGGCTTCAAAATAAGCCTGTGAAAACTACTTGATTCAGTTTTCCAACCAGAAACCACTAATGGCATCGTGACTCTACCCGAAAAATGGCAAAACCATTTTCGATAATAATGAAGCATAGTTGATTTATATAAATAAATTCATTTTCACACTATGAGAAAATCAGGACTGACCGCGGGATAGCACATATAATCCAATATTCATTGACAGGCTTTCCGATAAACGTTACGATGAGGAGGTGGGTTAGAATGCGGGACCTGTACTGTACACATCACCTTAAAAGAAAGGTCCCACACCCGATCGTGCATAAAAACGATTGCTGTCTCCCTCCTTTTTAGGGAAGTTTAAGCTAAGTTTAAGTCTACTGATATTGTCGACGTCATTAGTTTTGACTTTTAAGCCTCGTTCACACGGTGACACTGATGTCGTGGCATTTAACGTCATGAAAGTTCTTGACATTTGTTTATCACGGCACTAAGTGTTCACATGATCCACGCATAGTGTTGCGGTAAAAAAATGGGCGAACTTGTATCTGCAGTATCAGATGTGTTAAGGCGCAGGAACACGAAGCGACAAAAAATAAGTCTCCTTGCCGCCTGCTACGATTTGATACTCTTTGCCAGGACGCATGCATCACCTTTCGACAAGATTCAGCGTGTCGAACAGTGTCGTCGCTATCCAACAGTCAGCTTATCGGTGCGGCTTGTTTCCTGCGACATGAAATAGAATTGTGTAAACAATCTCATTTATGAAGATTCACCGGAATTAGGGAATAACAAAATTAGTGATTATAAAGACATTAGGATTAAAAATGACAAATTAAAGAAAATTAACAATTACATTTTGCATTTGAGCTGTTAAGTTTTTTAGTGGACGTTGATGTACCAAAATCAACATTGCAGTTGCTGGCAGTAATCCGGAGGACGTTGAGTTTTTTAAATTACTCTATATGTATTATGTTATTATTACCATTTTGAAATATATCTATATTTGAAGATTATAATAAAAGTTAGGCGTAAAGATCCTGCCAAGGCACACAGCATACGGCCGGCCGGGTAATAGCAACTAATTTGAAGCAACTTTTAAACGTGAGTCCGCACATAGGCTATTTCAACGCAAATTTTTCATTGATTAAACTATTTAATCGCCCCTAACAAAAGTTGGTAGTTCGCGGCCTGCATATTGAGTTTCATAGTTTATGTGGCAAACTCTGCAGCGCAGAATCGATTTGGACAACACTGCCCTGTATGATCCGAAATAAAATGGCCATCTTGCGTTTCATTATCTAAAGTTCATTGAGGACAGTTTATTGATCGGGATGTTTTTCTCCTTCCCAAAAAATTATGAAGACAAACGCATGTTTTTGCGACAATTTCAGAATTTTCCAAATTAATCATTAGTGGTTTTCTAAATACACGAAACACACTCGCTAGCAACCTACAATGTATTTTCCACTACTCTACGAGCGTATAAATGCCTATAATTGTGCAGTCTTTGGCAATAGTGCCTTTGTGTGGTGACGGCTAAAGGGTTTCATGAAAGGGTTCCTGTAGGTAGAGGGAACGCATCATCCATCGAGATTGCATAAGGCGTTAACTCGTTGCTAATAGGAAGTGGTTCTAGATGAGACAATTTAGCTTTCCTTTAGCCAGCTTCTTATTAAAATGACGTTTCTACCTCCGTCAGATATCCAGTCTTCGCAGTCAACACTAGCATATATGAAATTATAATTTACGTTGCAAAGACATGATACACCAAACTGAAGTTGTCTAAATGGAATCGTTTTAGAAGAATGCTACGAGTATCGACGACAAAGCGTATTCGATATGGGGAGACAAATTCCGCATGCTACATTATTGAATTTTGTGGCACATAGTCGCACACCTGTAATCAGGCAACAGTAGGAAACAATATCATGCCACATGTCGTCCAGTGTTGCTTCAATGGAATCGCGCCTTTAGAAGTGCCGCGGCATCAGGGGCCAAATATCAAAAAATTTTGATATGCGGCATTAGTGTCACGAATACGAGACGTCGCGACATTCAATAGTTCAGACGATGACACTTTTGCGACATTCACGTCGCGACATTAAATGCCATGACATCAGTGTCGCCGTGTGAACGAGGCTTAAGCCCCGTTCACACGGTGACACTGATGCCGTGGCATTTATCATCATGAAAGTGCTCAACATTTGCTATCACGGCACTAAGTGTTCACATGATCCACGCATAGTGTTGCGACACTCGTGTAAAAAAATGGGCGAACTTGTATCGCAGTAGCGGATGTGTTAGAAGTGCCGCGGCATCAGGTGTCAAATATCAAAAAATTTTGTTATGCGGCATTAGTGTCACGACGTCGAGACGTCGCGACATTCAATAGTTCAGACGATGACACTTTTGCGACATTCACGTAGCAACATTAAATGCCACGACCTCAGTGTCACCGTGTGAACGAGGCTTTAGTATAAGTTTCCATTCTGTCAGTGAATTCTAATTTTCAATTTTTTCCGTTCAATCCTATTCTCGTACATATAACATTTCTCGGCAAGAACTAGTGATTTTCACTTCATCAGGATTTGCAGTTCGATTTTTATTAATTCCGTCTTCGTCAATAAAGTATACTGTAGATTTCGGTCATGCGTGGCGACGTTCGTCAGTGTATTTTACTTTATTTCGTTTCGTTATTTGTGTTTTAGTTTTATGTAAGATTATAAGACTCGCAGCCAGCCTATTCAACTGGCTCCGTCACTTGTCACACTAAAATTCCTCTCATATATCCACAGGTTAACTTAGTACTTAAGTATTTTCTTGACATAATATTTACGGTCGCCTCCTGGCGAGTATTAACTGAATATGCAGATGCAATTTGACGTTTATGTTGTAATTTGAATAAATAACTTTTGAGTTTGAGTTTGAGTTTGTATTTCATTTTCGCCAGTCGCGATATTTCGTGCTTTTTTTTATGTGGCATGGTCAAGCTAAGGAATCATCCTTTATACCACTAGTCCGACATGTCATTCAAGTCATGGTGCTAGATTCTTCTATTTCGAGTTCTTTCTTTAAAATTTTTGTCATAACAGTTAGATAGAAAGGCTCCTACGATAGGTGGTTGATATCCTTTCTTCGATATATTTAAATCATGCCTTTTTGTTTTGTATTTTCTTTTCCCTAGGTATCTACACATGTACATATTTTTGACCGTGACTTCTTGTGTTTCTACTTTTGTAATACTTTTCTTCTATCGTCATTCTTTCTGTAAATAGCATCATTGTATTCTGTACATTTGAAAAAACACGAATAGCTTCTAAGACTTCTTACCCATTCCGGTTACATAACTTAAATAACAAGCAAAACTTGATCCTGTTTCCGAACTATGTCAAAAAATCATAATGTTTTCTTTTACTTGCGGTAATACCAAGTTTGTTAAACCTGAATATAAAAAATACTGTATTTTACAACCTTTTGAAAACAACGTTAAATATTCCTAACTGTAGATTATTAAATATTTCCAGTTTATATTCACTAACAATATCATCACCTGATCAATGACGGTTTGAATTTTAAAATCACTCTGTTTATCTATATTTTGAAAATCGAATTTCAGCAGGAAATGCGCAGAATAATTATGCAACATGCATCGTAAAAAGTTTTTGCTAAAATACTGGTTTTCAGTGACAATAAAACTGTTGAACTCGTAAACTAAGAGGATATTTCCTTATTTACATATAGAAATATTCATCCAGCCCCTTTTGAATTAAAACCTCATTCTTTCACTTTTCGATGTAAAACGTAAAAAATAAAATATGATTTATTCGAATTTTTATAGTGATGCTAAATCAATATTTTGGAATACGTCTGATGGTGCTGTATGGTGACACGTTTTTGGTAGATTATAATTACCACAAATTTTTGTTCTTTCAAATTAAGTGGATAAATGGAAAAAAACTTTAGAAATTAACAAATGAATAACTAATAGAACTTCAAGAGGCGACGCGGTATTTTACCAAAACATATGCAATTTTATACACATGTTCATATGTTGGCGATTAATTAAGATGTGTTCTATTATTTATCTATGAGATAATTATTAAAAGGAAGAGAACTATGAGTTCGGTCATAACTATTTAGAAATACTAGTTAATAATAGATAATAGTTATTGTAATTATGTATTATTATTATTTATTATTATTATTATTTATTTATTTATATCAACTACGCAATTAAGTACAGGAACTTATAAATCTTTGTAGGGGAAAAGAAAATTGAGGATACAAGAAGGAAAAATAGTAGAATAAGAATATTGATGTCCTGAATTAATAATTTTAAGTAATTCTATGATTAAAATTTCGAAATTGTAGTTCAGCGTTCTTTGAGAAAACTAAAAATTCAATATTGCAAATAAGTAATCAGTCTTCTTTAAGAAGGTACTTGTACGAAAATCTGTGTACTTTTGAAAAGTACGACGCAAAGCGGAATCTACATAAGTCTAAGCATGAAGCAATAACAAATCGCTGAATTAAATGCTACATTTAATTTCCTCTGTCTATTGCAATCTAGCGAGCAGAAGATTTACCAATCACAAGTTTAAACAGAAACTATAAGTATTTTTATCAAAAGGAGTAGGTATAATAGTCCTGGAGTCAGTGACAGATTTTTGTCAGTCATTTCATTTCGGCGGAACGCTCATTTCAGGTGTACTATAAAGCATCGTGAACTTCAGCTAGGGAACCGTTGGAGGGTGGGGCAAGGGCAGCCCCTCAAACATGTAAAAAAAACAATGGTTTCAGTGATTTCATTCCGGCAGAAAATTTGTCAAATGATACAAAAATGAATAAAAAATGTCAGCTGACTGTAACTTAGTGCTGCTCATAGAAACAGAAAAAAAATTATTTTTAGTCATTTCATTTCGGTTGAATATAACCGCTTTATATTACCTTCACACAGTGGCGGATTATCCTTTATGCAAACTAGGCACGTGCCCAGAGACCGCGAAAGTGGGCTTGCAAGGATTGCAGCCGCAACCCCTGATAATTTCGCGAGGTGGCGCAGCAAACCCTGTGTTTTAGAAATCAAAAAGCAAAAATTATTTTATTTAAAAATGTAAGAAAAGTATATACATTTTTAATTCGATAGTTGTAAACAGCATTCAAATTTAATAGAGAAAATTGATTTTACATTTATTCTTATACCGAAATTAAAATTTGCTATTAAATTACAAAATAAATAATTTTTCATAACCATTTTATCAAAGTTTATGTGCGATCGCACCATCGCACAGTGGTCTGAAATCCCCAAAACCTGGACAAAAGTACCAAAACGAAAGTTTATATTTAACCACTTTTTTCACGTGGGTTAGGTATAGTGGCCCCCCTGAAGTATTTCAAAGCCCTTGGCAAGAGGCAGATAGGCCTACCCTAAATGAAAAGTAACCCAGAAGTGAAGCAGAAGTGAAGTCGACTTAATTTCTTTCAAAATTTATATATAAACCAAAATAAAAAGTTCATAAGAAGTGTACCAAGTGAACAGCCTTACTTTCTTAACTTTTCTTTACTTCTTGTGCGGTTCTTACCGCACGGTTACTTCTGAAAATGACTTTTCGAAATTTTTCGAAATTATACTTCCACTTTCACTTCCATTTCGGTCACTCTCATACATTCATATGCAATGGTACCTAACTTCACTTCACTTCACTTCCCATTTAGGGTAGGCCTGATGTTCGAAATCTCTTTTGTATTCCACTTGGAAAGTGAGCGTCGAACACGCTGCACGCAGCGCGTTCTCTCCCAGCAAAAACAGGTGTTACGTTTTTGCGTGTATATTGCAGTACGTTTACCCGTTTTCTTTTATGTAAAATGGATTCTTCTCCAGAGAGTAAGTAAAATTATACTGTGTTATTGAAATGAACATAAATAAATAATTGTATTGTTTATTTATGATCAAATATGTAGTAAATTGTGGTATTTTAATAACGATTCGGCTTATGAATTGATGGCTAAGTACAAACTTCCACCGACTTCCACTACGAAATACGCATGAAATTGTTTATAAATCATCTCTGCAAAACATATAAAAAAATCAGCTGCTCCTGCTTGCTCCATGTCATTCTATCCACGATATACTACACATTTGCTGAATGTATAGTTTTGAGCGTCCTATTCAGGGGCTACATATTAACTTTTTTTTCATCTATATCATCTTATATTAATAAAAGAAAGATTCTGTATGTGTGCGCTAAAGCGGGCGCACCAGTCCCATGAAACACCTCGAAGTCCGATTCTCCAAATTCAAAATGGCCGCTGAAAAATTACCGAAATGGCCACCCAAATATGAATTCGTAAATTGTGTTCCGATTTCAATGAAAGTGGGTATCTAGGGGTTTTTAAGGTCGCTAATAACGAATTTGTGGTCAAAACTTAAAAAATTCAAAATGGCCGCGCCAATATGGCCGACGAATTTGCTAATTGTATTCCGATTCCAATGAAAATCGGTATCTGGGGTTCTTTAAGGTAGCAAATAACGAATATGTGATCAGATAAAGACCTTTTTAAACACTGAACTACGTAGAATCGATATATGTAATATCAAATAGAATTAAACAAAAACACCTTAATGATTCTACTCACAGTTTATTGGAATCTAAAAATATTTTATATTCTCAATAATAAAACCCGAATGCATTTCGATTTGATTTACAAATCATCGTCCGCAATCACGACTGAAGGCCATATACCGATTTTCATAAAATTTGCTTAATTTTTCATAAAGTTGGTCGCCATATTGGATCCGCCATTTTGTTTTTTGAAAATCTGATAACGGATTCTTACTCAGCGACCCCGAAACCCCCCATATACTGATTTTCATCAAATTTGCTTAATTTTTCATAAAGTTGGTCGCCTTATTGGATCCGCCATTTTATTTTTTGAAAATCTGATAACGGATTCTTACTCAGCAACCCCGAAAACCCCCATATACCGATTTTCATCAAATTTGCTTAATTTTCCATAAAGTTGGTCGCCATATTGGATCCGCCATTTTGTTTTTTGAAAATCTGATAACGGATTCTTACTCAGGGACCCCGAAAACCCCCCTATACCGATTTTCATAAAAAATAATATTTCTTACGGTAGTAAATTAATTTTGTCCAGGTTTTGGGGATTTCAGACCACTGTGCATCGTCGAATCTTTTCAAGTGTTTACAGATCAGCGGGAGATTCGGTCAAACGTCTAGAATGGAATTTATTAAAACAAAAGCCAACAAGTGAATATACATTCTATGAATCAGTTTCGATGTAATATTACACTCCGAACGAACACTTGAAAAATATATGGTTTCGACGACGTTTTTTCTTCATGATGGTCTCAGTCGTGTGTTTAATTGTGTGTCCTTGTTTGTGTATCATAAAAAACGCAGAATTTACAATTAATTACCTTCAACATAAATCAGCTTTACCCCAAATGAATAAAAGGTAATTTTTTTCTCATGAGCGAAAGGAAGAAAGTCTGGAATAAAAAGATTTTCTTCTATCAAAGATTGAAACCTCACATTTAATTGTAAAATATGTATGTTTCACTCATATCAAAAAATTTTATAGGTTCCTCGAAAAAAAGGTTGCTCTGACCACTCAGCGCTATTTGACACGTTTACTTGATTTAAAACAGATGTGATTTTTCCAAAGATCATAAAAGCGAGTTTTGTCTTGTGACTTACTAACTCTTACGGCATGACAATTCTTGAAAAGGGCTCGTTATCTTTCTCATATACGAGGGTCGTCTCAAAAGCAAGTTCCACTATTTTTTTAAATCCGTGGGGTGGGCGGGAAAAGTGTGGGAGTCTCAGGGAATATGCATCTGGGTGTAGTGGCAGCACTGTAAAATTTCTATTGACACTTGAAGTTGACGTTTTGAGGTGTCTTCCAAAGGTTAGCTACGATTTTCTTGGCGCCGATATTTTAATTATGAAATTCGATAAAACACCCCAGAATAAGACGAAAATGTAAAATATTCTTTTTCGATATCTCGCTTCGTTTTTGAGATATCGATACTTGAAATTTTAGGTATTTTCAAAAACATGCTGCAGCGTTAAATCGTAAAAATACTAATAGGTAGGGTGGGGGTTTTTGCGGAATACGAGGTCTGTTAAAAAAGTAAGGTGAATTTTTAAATTTCGCGGGCTACGTACATTCGATTATCGATTTGTTTACTTTGTTATGTTGGTATACATGCCCCTGAAGTATGATTAAATATTCCGCTGTATTCATTGTTTACTTTGTCTGTGGCAGCCGATAAGGTTAGACGTGTTTTGCGGGTTCGGCGATTTTTTGCTGTCGAAAAAATGGATCAAAGAATTTGCATCAAATTTTGTGTAGGTACATATCGATACCCACATTCCAATACCACGTATGAGCATTTTTAGGGAAATTTTTTTTGTGAAAGATTATTATGTATTTTGCAATTCTCCACACAGCAGTTGCAAAACCATGAATGAAAAAGTCACAACAAAACAAAATTCTATGGTCCTACTAAAAAATATAATAACGGTAAGTACTGCAGAAGAAATAAAAAGCAGTTTTTTGCTTCTCCTAAAAAATTTGGGATTTTTCTCGTACGTGGTATTAGAATGAAGGTATTCGATATGTATGGATGTTCTATGTAAACAAATCTTGCAACTTGATTTTAACCCACTTCCATATAACCGATCAACTTCAAATTTTGCACATATGCATAGTTCGCGTGACAATGCAATCTGACCATTTTGTAGGGAAATCAATATGGCGGTTCCAAGATGGCGGGTGATTTTTGCTATTGTGTTCCCCGACCATTGGTATCAAGTAAAAGGGCATAACAGGTAGAATACAATTAGCTGTGTGGCGTCATTCAAAATTCAAAATGGTGGCCAACACAAAATAGCGGTTTACCTTTTTCTTTACCACGCCCTCGGAATGGGTATCAGATGAAAGTGTATGACGAGTACAGTAGATACAGTAAGCTGTGTGAAATCATTTTAAATCTATTATTTCGGTCACCACAAATTGAACATTTAATTGGTTTATTTATTAATTCTTTCTCGTATTCCCTAGTTATTTTATTGATGATATAAAATTTAATGAACTGCATAATAAAATGGGGGATTTTTTAGGTGCATGAGCCTGCTTACCATAACCGTTATGTCGTGTCGAATAATTAAAGATATATGTTATTTTATTCCTGTTGAGAATTGATCAGATGATAATTTATATGATTCTTTAGGTAAATAAAAAACACCGTCAGCTGGCTAAATGACGAGGTAAAGTTCGTCAGCTGATGTATTTCATTAGTACAATTGTGCACATACCTAATTGGAATTTCTAAACAAGAACTTTCTTTGCGTCAGCTGACAGGATTTCCCTTGATGTTCAGCCGGCTGACGTTTTTTTATTCAAAGAAATATGTTAACTCTCATCTTATTCCAGTCGTCAGAGCAAAATTTGAACGAAAACCTCTAACAAAATGTTAACTCACTAATTGTTTTTTTAAATGTGGTTTTTAGGGAGTAGAATATGTTAAAAAAAGTTTCGGAAAATTGGTTGTACGCTACCCCCAAAAACCACCCCCTAAAAACAACAAATTCCGTTTTTGGCTAATAACTGGACTATCTGATCAGTTTTCAACCGAAATAAAATGACTAAAAATAGTTTTCTTTTCAAGTTTGTATGAGCAGCTGACGTGTATTCCACTAAGTTACAGCCCGCATACATTTTTTATTCATTTTTGTATCATGTCAAATGTTATTTGACAAATTTTCAGCCGGAATGAAATCACTGAAACCATTCTTTTTTTTTACATGTTTGAGGGATTGCCGTTTTTACATGTTTTTCGGTGTTAGTAGCGCCTCCGCCATTGCCTCTAGCTCCGCCGGATATTCGCCGAATCTCACACAATAAAAGAAGAAGTACTTTGCGTTATCTTGAATACTTGGGCATGCCGGTCCAGCGGTGAGTCGTGGTACTCGAAACGATAAAGGTATTTCCTATTTACACAAGAACTGCATGTAGTCGTAACTCACTTTCCCATGCTCCATCGTAAGCCATCTCTCAACGTTTGGTATACGTCTGTGGGTCCACCAACTCTTAGCAGGATCGTCCTACTTCGCTTGCCATTCATCTGCCACCATACTGTATTTGGCTCCCTTCTAACATATTCTTGATAATAGAAACGCATGATTTCTCTCGCCAGTGTGTCTATGGGCGTCATCTTCGCTATCTCGAGCGCCACATCGTTGGACATGGTTGCGTATGCGCAACACGCAGGCACTTAGTCTGTATGTTGGCCTCCATTTTCTTTTGTTAACCATTCTTTTTAACGCTGCTGCCCTTACTGGCTCTGTGTATAGCAGCACTGAGCTAACCACCCTCACCATCAGAGGAACGAGTCAACAGGTTTGAGAGAAAAGCTCTCAGGTACATAATTGGCCCAACGAGAAAGGATGGTATATGGCGAAGGAGATACAACAGCGAGTTGTATGGAGTTTTTGACGACTCAGAACTCTCAAAGTTTATAAAAATCAACAGACTAAGACTAGTCGACCACGTAAAGAGGATGGATGACAAGCTTACTACAAAATAACTCATATTGTCAGAAATTTCGGGAAATAGACCAGTAGGCAGATCCACGACGAAATGAATAGATTCTGTGAAGGCTGACGCAAGGGCAATGCTAAACATTCGAAACTGGAAAACTGCTGTAAGGGACCGTGAAACTTGGGGAAATTCCCTAGGGTAGGCCAAGGCTCGATTTGGGTTGTAGTGCCATTGGATGAATGGACCTACCTTCTTTCGTTTTTAGGGAAAATTCTAAATAAAAGTTTCGGAAGGGGTGTGTTTGTCTGATGGCCAACAGGGAAGTTAAAGCTTAATTGCTTACCCTGGAAACACTACTTCATACGCTCCAAAGTATAACCGACTTAGTAACGTGTCTCGCCTAACATCAAAATATACAACTTGGTTATATTTATTGTGCCACCAAGAAAAAAAATCTGTCAATGAAAAATATTTAGAAGTTAGTAGGTGAATTCACAAAACTAACCACTGAGAAGACTGTTACGATATTGACATAACTACTTGCATAAAGTCAATCTGCTCTGTGGTCCTTGTCACCAACATTTCTATACTCAAATCGTTCCATCAGTTTCTATGGAAAGGAAAATTGGATTGATAGATTGGCATTGTTTGTTTGTTATTTCAGTTAAATGAGGAAAATTGAACTGCTAAATTCTGTATGTTCATAATCCCACATATTCTGTATACTGTACGTTCTGTGTATGCAAAAGTTGCCTTTGGAAATCGAGCTACATTCATTTACCGACCATTATCTATTCCTCCCCCAACAGAACCACTTACACAGAAAAACGATGCACTAACTGAAGGATATTTGTAGCAGGAAGTGTCTAGGTTCTTTGAATCTGAAAGGCTTAAATTTTTTAACATTTCCGTATTGTAAAAGAGCTTTACTCAATTCTCAAATCTGGTGTAAGAGGAAATTTATTACAAAGGTATCGTCTTCTACGGTGGTTTACTGTGTATCTTTCAGGTGTGTCTTTACCTTCAAATGCCTTATAAATATTTTAGACACCAAATGCCTTTTTAATACCAAACAAAGGCAAAAATAGCACACAAGGTACAAACAAAATATGCAAACTAGCTGCGGTAGGAGGTTGACTTTTGGGCGTCACATTTCTGGGCGGTGTATTAGGGACTCGACAAAGGTGGCATTTATAATTAAGTGAGACCCTTGAGGTCCGCACGACCAAGTTAATAGTATATCATGAAAAAAGAAAGAAACGAAAGTATTTTTTTAATCATTTAAAAATATAAATATTTATATTTTTGGTATTTGTTTTTCGGGTTCCTTATTAAAGTATAAAAATATTGCAGAGCAGACTGCAAATGTTCCACAATCAATACCATCAAAGTTCAGTATCAAGTATCAATCATGTATACAAATCTTTTGAATATATTTATCTGATTCTGATCCTTTTCCAGGTGATTTTTATTTAAAATATCTAATATTATTTTAATGACGTGGTGATTCTCTTTGTAGGCTATCTTCTTCCTCGACGTGTGTCTCTGTGCGCCTTGTGGAACTTTATTAAAAATTAAGTTAGATTTAAAAACAATTTTATATAATTTCTCCATACTTTTACTGTATTTTTTTAAAGGATGGGGAATTTGCAGGGGAACATTTAAGTCCATGGTATTCGTGGTCCGTGGCTCCGTTTTAAATATATTGTGATTTATGCAGTAATGCTGCGCCATCTTCTAGACATAGTATATTAAAGTGTATTCCTTAATTAATTCTACTAACAGGTTAAGCCTGGAAAACATAGATTGGTGGCAGAATTGGAATTAATTAATAGACTTGGAAGACAATAGGCTTGGAAGACAATTGTGACAAATTTAATTTTTTTTGTGGTTATTATTGAGAATTGAATAAACGCTTGCTATCAACGGTAGAGCTAAAAAAAGTCCTGACAGCCCTGTTTCAAGAAGCTATGGTCAATGAAGGGAAGGATGCTGAAACTTACATGTTTGAAGACGAGGTAGAATTAGAGTCAGAAGAGGCGGCAGTGAGCATGGCAGAACTTTTGAAGGCAATGATGGAGATGAAGAAAGTGACAGCGGAAATGAAGAAAGGCCAAGTACGTTCGTTCGCAGATAAAGGATGCATAAGAACTATCGACAGCGTAAATGAAGGAAGCGCAAAACGGTCCTTAGCAGACCTCAAAGAGCCAATGAAAAAACAGAGGAAGCAGCTGGAGCAGAAAATCGAATTATTGTCTCCGTCTACAAAAGGCTAGATAACAAAATTGAAAATGTAAGGCATGATCTGGAAAAATTTTGAAATTTCATGAAGGAAAATAGGAATATTCTGTAAAAGCACGAAATTGAACTAGAAAACGTTAGAGCCGATCTATAAAGGGTAGAGATTCATCACGCGACAATAATTCAGGAAGTCATCGGAGTTAGGAAACTGCAGCCTCCCACTATCGACGGGCAACCCCCATGTCCTACTTACATGATCCATTTCCAAGCTGCAGCAGCGGCTAGTTACTGGACCGTGGAGGAATAACTAATGACCTTAACATTATCACTAAGGGCCACAGCAGTTGACATGTTGTAGTCGATACCTGCAGAACATCGCAACAATTGGGTTCTTGGTGCAAGCGCTGTGTTACGGCGATCAGCACATGCAAGAAGTCGATCGATCCCAATTATGAAAAAGACTTCAAAGGTTAGAATATAAGTAGCAGCAACTGTGTGCTGAAATCGAGAAGTTAGTACATTTGGTATCCTAGTTTTGGTCAAGACTACATAAACTCGGTAGCAAAAGAGGCCCTCCTTAGCTCATTAAAGACCGAGATCTGCAAACGGCAGCCAGATTTGGCCGGAAAGAAAACTACCGCGGAAGTTTCGGCATATGTTTGTTCTGGCACTAAAGGCAGCGAAGCAAGCAACAAAGAATGCAGTCTGCCCCAGGGAAATCACCACCACTGACACTACCATCGGGGCTGATTGGTCGGTAACAAGTGGCTGAAAAGCGCAAACCGATATAGACTGAAAAATGCAAAACAATTATAGTCTAGTATATAGTTTCACAGTACAATTATTATACCAGAAGAAAATAATGGATGTGGTTCTTGCCGACATTGGATTTTTACATTCGTTCCTGGTAGCTGATGCTGGAGAAAAATATATTCTTGGTTTGGACTTAATGTCAACATGCAGAATTTTATTGAAATTCGAAGAAGGAATAATGAAATATGACAAGATGGCAAGATAGATCAAGAGACTTCAGCCCTACGACTTCAACATAGGACACTGAAAAGGAAAAAAATAAATAATGGAAATGCAGAAGAACTCTCCCGGCGACCATGTGTACCAGGTTGCAAATATTGTTGGCGTATTGTTGGGAAGGACGACTGTTGAGCCAACGACAGGATTGTATTATTAGAAGCAACGGGATGCTCAACGCGATGACGCAGATTTTTACCAAATTCTGGCATGTAAGGGATACGAGGGAAACATGAATGGAAGGAGAACGCAGATAGAAGCGAAACATTGAGTTATTAGGTCAAGGTATACTAGAGCTAGTGGGCCCAATGGCATTCATTGCACATCGAGGGAGAAATATTGAACAGCAAATGGAAAGCCGCTGACGGTACGTCTCATCGAATACAGGTACTAGCCCCTCGCGTTAGAATAAAAGTCATTCTAAAGCAGTGTCATAATGACATTTGCAAGCCAGTATACGACTCTGGCAAAAGTAAGAGTAAGATTCTACTGTCTTCATATAGTAGAGGGAAATTGTCATATGATAGTGATGTAGTTGGGAAGTTGGATTTTTTTTGTTTTTTTTCTTTACATATGTTAATATAAAGCGAAAAAAAAATTTCTGCAAAATCGGTCCTGTGCTGCACGAGAAAATTGCATAAATGTCAATTTTTGATGCATTTTAAGTGCATTGCTACACTATTTTTTTAATTTCTCCATTTCTGTTGGTCGTAGAAAAATAAAAAAAATTGGAAAATACTCGTGAATGAATAGACTATAGACGACAATTTGTGCCAGCAGCAAAGAACAAAAGTAGTAATGCAACAATGCAGCGTGGGAGCTCCGCTTGAAAGCATCGCATTCGATGTGATAGGATCTTTTCCAGAGCCAGATCGAGGAAATCGTTACTTTTTGATCATCAGTGACTATTCCAGTAAGTGACACGAAGCACATCCCATTCCAAATCAGGAAACAACTACTGTTTCAGAGTAGTTAGAGATTTGGTGTTCCCAACGAACTTCATTCTGACCAAGGGAAAAACGTCAAATTTCAAGTTTTTCGAAGAGTATATTATAAGACACTCAAAGTGGAGAATACCAGGACGACGCCACTTCGCCCAAAGCCCTTCTAATGTGATTTTTGGAAGACAAATTCTACTACCAAGTGACCTGAAATTTCGGATACTTATGGAGAAGAATGCATTCACTAAGAATTATGCAGGTGAACTTCGTGATCGCCTCGCAGAAATCCACCAGCTCGCAAGGATAGCCGTGGCAGAGTGAAAACAAGGTACGACCTCCCATCAAACAGTAGATGATACATGAAAGTGGACCTCTATTAGTTGCTCAACCCTCGGCGATGGAAAGGGAAATCTCCATTATTCTGAGGCATGAAGAAAACTTAGCATCGTTAGTAAACTCACAAGATTGTGTCTGACAAGCCAAGTAAAGATATCCGGAACACTGTCCAATAAACATCTATAATTAATTCCAAAAAGTGTATGATTAGTCCGGGGAAATTAGCATTTTAAGGAGACAATTTTCCAAAATGACTGAAAATTGGTACACAACTTCCTTGGGACAAATCACAAAAGGGAGGGAAATCACAAAAAATAAGACATGGCCGCCGGAGATCTCGCGTTTTTCCCGCGTTCTCCTTGTATCTCGGTTTCTATAGGTCGTACAACCCCGTACGAGGGTCCAAAATGTTGGCAATGAAATTCTCTACAACTTTATTTCTTACAAACATGTTGACCCGATTAACCCTTTTAAAGTTATTCAAGGTCAAAGTTATCAAAAATCACTTTTTGGCCAAAAAATCACTCAAAAACTGCTTTTTTCGAAAATTTGTTTTGATCATTGATCGAAACGTTATTGCCTACAAAATAGCCTGTTGTCATTTAGCATAGGTAAAACGACACTCCCATTTAAAAATATAAAACTTTCGCCACCGGCGCAGTTATTATTCACATATCCACGCCGAATTTCTCGAATTTTTCGAATTCTCTTTTCCACTCGGGATCGGGTAGCAATGATTTTTCACATGGGGACCAAATGGGGCATTCCTTATGACGAGGCGCGAATGAGGCAAGGCGTTAGATGCCCTGTGTGGGCCATATAGGGCATTCCACAAGCCTTATAGGGCATATGAGGCAGTCGGGCTGGCCTCATATGGGCCCTATTTGCACCCTCCCCCAAAATGCTGGTCGGGAAAATACCGCATAACCAAATAATTTAAAACCATATAATTCAACATACATAAATTGACCGATTAACTTTTTACATTTTCACGGTTATCAGTTCACGTGCTCCCCACCCACAATGATTATGCTCCGCCGCCTCTGAGCGTGCCCTGAGTTACCCCTTACGGAGGATAGGACGGGTCGCGAACCAAAACGGTAGGCTTTCCTTAAGGAGGATGAGTCTGTCCTTGGTGTTCTCTGTAAGTGCTTGTTCGACGACAAGACTCTGCTCGAACAGTCTAATCTAGGTTACCAGCCCTTTCTACTGGCATCGCCTGTACGCATAAAAAACTCGATCGCCGAAGTAATAATCAGAAGAAATCCAGTTTAATATAACCGCAGGTTGGCGTTGACAGTTCCTTTACTCTTTTCTCTACTATCTTTCCGACCAGAACCTACTATCCCATATTGAAATAAAATCATAGAACCATCAACACTACAACGTGGCTCCACCTCTGAGCGCTAATCTGTTACGTAAAAAACGTCGGATGTTATTTATCTAATGAATTCCTTTACGTAACTTCACTAGAAAATCTTAACATACTCAGATACTAAAAAAACATTTAAGTTTCCAAAGCAGAAACTAAAGTAAATCAGAAAATAAGAATTAATGAATTCGTAAGAATCTAAAATCATCTTCCTGAATTTTAAATAGAGAATATTTGATAAAAATTTCCAGGTGAATACTGATCGTGATGACTTCACTTTCGAGGACTTTACTTTTTCCAGGCTTTTATTATTCCGATATTGTTTTTATAAAACAGGAGAAACAAATAAGCATACTCGTATTTTACTAGTTCCGGCTAATAACCCCAATTTTTGCCAAATATGATAGAATTTTGAAGGTTGGACCTATACCAGTGTATAACAAAACCAATTAAATCATATTGTAAGGACTGTCCAAGATGTTTAAGGCTCAGCCTTTTGAGGTTAATAACTGTATCCAGCAATATCTTTGATAATTTTGTACATCCCCTTAATCTAAAAATCTTTCCGATCCAGACATCACAAAGAACCAGATTAAGAATTCTATCGTTAATGGAATTTCACAGACCGCAGATCTTCCGCACATATTTCTTTAATTAATTAGGAAGCGATGGAATTTTTGTCCATCCGGGGATACCCGAGATGATATTGCATCACCATCCAATAGATTTCAATGAACTTTACAATAACTGATAGCCAAATTCTTAGACTTTGATCAGAGAAATTTATTTTTAGCAGGTGCACAGCTGCGATAACGAGAGTCACAAAACCGAAGCATGATCTATTTGCATAATTTCAGGTTAATAACATTAAAATATTAAGAAACCACTTTTTCCAGTTTGACCTCTCAAAATTAAATCCGTGGATATATTGTGAATCATTTTAAAACCATTAACTCATTACATCAAAATAAAAAAAAAGAATAGTAATAGTGCATAATTGCGTAAAGATGATAAGAACAAATAATGCTGATCATTAGTTAAATGAGACACGTTACACCTGAAGACATTGCGTTTCAGTTTTAATTTGGTGATAATAAGTACGCGTCGTACTTAAAATAACTCATATAATTTCATGTAAGAACATTACTGGAAATTACATGTTAATTGTTGAAAATGTGGGTCAATGAATTTGTTGTTTTTTTTTTCTGAATGTGCATTATTAAAATATTTTTTACTTTTTTTTACATTCATGTAGAAAAGGCAACATTCCATTTTTGGTTTAAATAAGTTTTTTTTATTTCGAGCCCAATTTAACTTGTGAATAATGTATTCTTTAATATGATAGAATAGTCCGGGGAAATCAACATTTTAAGGAGACAAAATTCCAAAATGGTTGATAATTGGACCATAACTTCCTTGGGACATTTTAAGAAAACAGTTTCGGAGTCTCAAAAAAAACATCACTCAAAAAAGTCACTCAAAAACTGTTTTTTTCGAAAAGAAATTTTCATCAATCAATACGAAACGTTATTGCCTACAAAAAATCCCTCTTGCCATTTTTTCGAAAATCTAACCCTTTCGAAGTTATTCAAGGTCAAAGTTTCCAAAAATCACTTTTCGGCCAAAAAATACTTTGAATAATTCGGGAAGGTCAAGGTTTTCGAAAAAACTTCAAGAGGGGTATTTTGTAGGTAATAATGTTTCGTATTGATTGATCAAAAAAAATTTAGAGAAAAACAGTTTTTGAGTGATTTTTTTGCCAAAAAGTGATATCTCCGGCGGCCATGTTTTTTTTGTGATTCCGAAAATGTATTCTTGAAAAGTCCCAAGGAAGCTGTGGTCCAATTTTCAGCCATTTGGAATTTTGTCTCCTTTCGTGCGTTTTTTTTTGCTAATTTCCCCGGACTAAGAATGTGAATGTGAACGTGAATAATGTCATTCGTTCATAGTTGATGTCTTTACAAAAGCCGCAATTAGAAATCTATTATCAAATTTTTTAGTAAATTTCAATTAATTTTCTCACAGTGTGAAAATGAATTTATTTAATATACTGAATTATTACGAACAAGACATGACAATCGTATCAGGCGACTTTAACCCAAAAGTACGAACAAGGAACCATATTACTACCCCTACGTGCGCCGGCAAGTTCTCACTGCACGAAGAATCAAATGATAAAGGAAATACAATGGCTGAATTCGCCATCACAAGAAGTTTCACAATGGATAGCAGATGGTTCAACCATTAGAATATGTATAATATGACATGGACGTCACCAGATAGTAGTTGATACTAGATTGTGGTAGTAGCATACTGGATATAAGGAGTTACCGAGCGAATGTAGGTGCACTGATCACTACCTAGTTGTTGGGAAAATGAGGGCGAAAAAACTTACGACAAGGCATAAAAGAGTTGAAGAAACAAACATTAATATGAAAGGATATGGAAACTAATCTGAACCTGATGTCGAACTCGATAAAAAAAAGTTACAGAAACTAACAACAATGTATTAGATACAAAAAACCAAAGAAGGAGGAAATAAAAAAATATAGTTTAAAAAAACTAAAAAATACGCTTTTATTTTAAAATGAACTGAAAAGTAAAAAATAATTTTGAATGTAAAATTTTTATTGCTCCAGCCAGTATAAGAAAACAACCTACCTTTCGAAATGTAAAAAAGCGTGGGGCTCTCTATATTCTTATTTTATTAACACCGGAACTTTTAGCTAGCGCCCCACGCTTTTTTAGATTTCGAAAGGTAGGTTGTTTTCTTATACTGGCTGGAGCAATAAAAACTTTACATTCAAAATTATTTTTTATTTTTTAGTTCATTTTAAAATAAAAGCGTATTTTTTAGTTTTTTTAAACTATATTTTTTATTTTCTATTTTTTAGTCTATTATATGTATGTGTTCGGCCATTTTGTAGTGACCGCCATATTAGATTTAAAACGACATCACAAAGCTTACTATACTATACTCGTCATACACTTTCATTTGATACCCATACCGAGTGGGTTGTAAAGAAAAAGGTAAACCGCCATTTTGTGTTGGCCGCCATTTTGAATTTGGAAAGACGCCCCACAGCGAAAAGTATTCTATTATCACATCCTTTTATTTGATACTCATACCGAGTGGGTTGCAAAGAAAAAGATAATCCGCCATTTTGTGTTGGCCGCCATTTTGAATTTGGAATGACGCCACACAGATAATAGTATTCTAATTGTCACACCCTTTCATTTGATACCCATATCGAGTGGGTTGTAAAGAAAAAGGTAGTCCGCCATTTTGTTTGCCGCCATTTTGAATTTGGAATGACGCCATACAGCTAATTGTATTCTACCTGTCATGCCGTTTCATTTGATACCCATGTCGGGGGGTCGGGGAACACAATAGCAAAAATCGACCGCCATCTTGGACCGCCATCTTGATTTTCTTACAAAATGGTCAGATTGCATTGTCAGGCGAACTATGCATATGTGCAAAATTTGAAGTTGATCGGTTATATAGAAGTGGGTCAAAATCAAGTTGCAAGATTTGTTTACATAGAACATACATACATACACACATACATACAGGTGAAGCTAATATAAAGCGTATAAAAACCAGGCAAGGCAGATGCTAGGAGATTCTACAAAGAAGTAATTATAATAAAAAAAGGATACAAACCCCCCTGCACCATTATAAGAAGGGAGGATGGTAGGTACTATAGCTAGTAGTATCGATGAAAGAGACTTGTTCAAAGAGATCATAATCTTACACAGGGAGTGTAGTATAGTTAGGATTAAAATACATAAGAAGCAGCCTAGTAACTGAATGCTAGAGCGGTACCGTTATTGCCGAGTGGCAATTGCGATAACAGCAATCAGCAATCAGTTGCTCGGTCACTGTCATACAGCCAACATCGGTGTTATAAACGAACCTAATAAATTAAGTTAAATTGGAATAGGTGTTTTATTTCATTAATCAAAACTATATTAAACATATCATAAAATATTACAGGGAGAAGCAGACAGCCGAAGTACAGACGACTCAGAAAACGATACGCCAGAAACTGCATTGCAAATACCATAGCGAAACTCAAAAATCATGAGGCTCCAAGTCCAGATGGTGTATACCCACAGAAATTTTAAAAAATTATGGGGAGAAGTTATGCCACTCCTTGTGCTTCTAGGCACAATTGTGCCAGTCTACAAAACACTGATTTGGATTCAAGAATAACTCCTCCCCAATAGATCAAAATCATCGAATCACCACTGTCATAAAACAAGCGTTAGAAGAAAAAGACTATAGCGCTACTGTATTTCTAGATGTATCTTCTTTGACAGGGTTTGGCACGAAGGATTGATATTCAAGATGATTCTGGTCGCAAGTTAGGGGCATCCATGAAGAAGCATGTTCTGACTTTTATCCGATAGTAGATGAAGTTTCGTAGTGAAGCGCATTGAGACCCTTCCTTTACCTTCTCTATACTGCGGATATACCAACAACAGACAACACGTTTATCGGTACATTCGCTGATGTGCCATAATAATTTTAACAGACGCATCTCAACCAAAAGCGGTGGGAAAACTCCAATGAGATTTGAATTATGTTTGGATAATATATTGGAAAATCAACCCTAATGAGCCTAATTCACTCCCTGTGACATCTGCGTTGCAAAAATAACGACTGGAAAAAGAGACTTCAAGAACCCCGAGTTCTACAATGACTGTAGCGCCATTAAAAAAGAAGATTATCGACAATGATTCGTCGTTTTTCGTGTAGAATTTCTTTGGTTTATGATTGAAAAACTGTATCAAGTAATTTTCACAGGCTTCTTCTGACGCCAGTTTAATTCCATAATGGGAGCTCTGCAGAGATCGAAAAGTTATAGTAAGAGGGTGTTATATCTGGACTATACTCGTACAGTGGATGCATCAAAATTCCCCATAGAAATTCTACGGGCGTTTTCGATGGAAGGCAACACTATTCCTATTATTGAATTCGGGCCGTTTTCGTTTAATTGCCAGGCCTAACCTTTCTAGTTGTCCACAGTAGAGTTGAGAATAAATCGTCTGACCAACTCCATTACACTCCCACCACTCCCCCAGCATCAACTTGTTCGATATCAATCGTGGCTTTGCGAACGCTTATTATGGCTCACCATCAAAGAAAGAATCTCTACTGAACATTTCACCATAAAGTAACCAACGACATTACAAAACAAATAACGGCCCTATAATAGCCAAATAAACTATGTTACAGCTTTCTCCCTTGCGTATAAGAATCAGGGATGATGCTCTCCACTGATGCTGCAAAGAACCAAAGCATTTAAACTGCGAGACCTGGTGCGAATTTTGGATCGATGACGTAATGATCTGAATTACTAGAGGACATGTGAGACTTTGTAGTTCATTTTAATAGAGGCGAAAAATTAAAGTCCTGTGCATACCCATTTTCTTGATCTATGGTCTGATATACAGAAGACTCAAAACCCGATATAGATTTTTGACTAAACCAAATCAAAAAAAATTGGCGGGAAGTGAAAACTTCTAGGGTCAGTCTATATTTTCAATTCAATCTTAGCTCTACAGGAGGATAAGGATCAAAAAATTTTATATATGAATATTCCATTTAAGTATATTTTATTGTTACTTGATGTCGCAATAAAATAAGAAAAACAAAAACATAGTAGATAATACATAATACATAGTGCATAGCATATAATACATAGTACATAATGCATAGTACATAGGGGCGCATACAGTTGTTATACCGGTTTTTATGTGCCCCATGTTTTTATTTTAGTCTGTTAAAAGTCCCAGATTATTACTTAATCTGCTGACGCAGCGGCCCTTAGCATACGACGTGATACGACAGCACTGCAACTATTGCACGACGTCAGAATCTCAAGAAGGTCCATGTTTGTGTTCTAATTATTTTATAGTTTTTGGTACAGCTTATGATTTAAAATAAAACCATTTAACTTAAAAGTTTTTTTACCTATTTTTATTGTATTCTTTTTAGTCTTAATTCAATCATTCTTGGATTTTCCTTTCTATAAAATTCTAGTGAAGTGATTTGCTATGCATACCATATTGCCAACGCCATTTTGAATTTTCTAATTTTGACCAAAAAATTCATTATTTCCGACCTTAAACCCCCAAATAGCGATTTTCAGTGAATTCGAATGGTAATTGCCAAAATCGTACCGCCATATTGGCGCCGTCATTTTGAATTTTCAAATTTTTACCTCCCCGATACCGATTTTCAATGGATTCAGAATACATTTGCAAAAATTCATCCGCCATATTGGCGCCGCCATTTTGAATTTTTACATTTTGATCACACAATCGTCATTTGTGGCCCTAAAAACCCCCGATGCCGATATTCAAAGGATTCAGTACACATTTGCAAAACTCATCCGCCATACCACAGAGTCGCCATTTGTGGCCCTTAAAACCCCTCGATACCGATTTTCAATGGAATCGTAACACCGTTGCTAAATTCGTCCGCCATCTTGGAACCGCCATCTTGATTGTTTTACAAAATTGTCAGATTGCATTGTCACGGGAACTCAATTTGTGTACAAAGTCTCATAAGAATCGGTTTGGTAGAAGTAGTTGAAAAAGCTGTCGCAAGATTTGAACCAAAGAAATATACGAGGTCAAACTAAATAAAACCATGAATAATACATAATAATACATACTAATAATACATACTAATATATAATAATATAAAATACATATTAATCCATAACACATGATCATAAATAAGAATACATAATAATATATAATAATACCTACATAAAACAAACTAAAACTCCAAAATCCAATTTTTCCTCACATGCTACGCAAAAAAAGTGCGCGTGACGCGAGTTTTTAGTTCATTCCCCAGGCCAAAAAGTGCCCAACGTGCCTATAGAAGTTTTCACTTCAAAAACTGTCTGGGCTTGTATCCATGTGTTCAAAGTTCTTGCCAGAAATAACGTCGTTATTTTGAAGCGTATAGCGGGCCACAATAGGCTTCAAAGTAACGAGGTAGCACAAGACTCAGGCACGAACTCACTATTTATTGGTCCCGAACCGACTTGTATATTATCAATATGCCACTAAACATCAGTGCTTCACAATCAGTAAATGAAACTAGTCTCGCAATAATCGGTCAACCGACATGTACCTACCTACAGTGCCGGATTAAGCTCATTGGGGGCCCTAGGCCATTCAAATTTTGAGGCCCCCTTTTTTTTAATAATTGCAAAATTGACCGTTATTTATGCATTAATAGAATTCGAACAACCAATTCATCTCATTCCAAGGTTGAAAACACAATAAAACGAACAAAATCATTTTTTTCTGTTAAATTATATATTTTTTGATTTCAAATAATTAACAGTATAATAGTTTATGAAACAATCTTTGGACATCTCTTTGGAAAATAAAAACGCAGCTCGTCTTTAAAAAACTTTTTTTCGACATTTCAATTCAATAAATTCATTGATGATGTCTTCAAAATCAATTTGGCGAAGAATATCCGATTCAATGTGCATCGGACTTAGCATGTCTAATCGTTCTTGACGCATAACACTTCTTTGTGCGTTTTTGATGCGTTTCAATTTCGAAAAAGAGTGCTCTGTTGTACAATTCGTAATCATCATAGTTAAAAAAATGTGAAGAGCAATTTCAACATTTGGAAAAACAGATGCAAGATTATCTCGAATCAAAGTTTCGTAGAGGTCAGAGTGAGTAAACTTAGGTTTCGATGGAAATTTCGATTTGACAAAAGCGTGAAACTGTATGAGTTCAGCGTAAAAATCTTCCAAATCTTCAGGGTAAAAGTTGACCAAATCGACAATCTTTTCGCGGTACTCATTTTCTGTCAAATTAAAATCAGCCAAAAATGAAAATCTCTTCGAAACCTCTAAATAAACTTCACTTCGTCTGTTGATTTCGGTCTTAAGCGTATCGATTATTACGAGAAAACCGTTGACGCGAAAATTTTCTCGCGGATTTAATGCAACTTCTGAAGCATCGCCATCGTTTGGCTGTCTTTTTCTTCTTCTAACTCGTGATGCAACATTCGCATAATCGATGTCAGGTAAAATTGATCTGGCTTTGTTTTCGAAAACCTCGAATTTTTCTCTCATTCCATCTAACAAGCTTTCTAGCGACGAGTACATTAATGCGCAGGTCAGCATTATTTCTTATTTATTTTTTGGCTCAATTTTTTTATTTCGACTGGTTCAGTTTTTGTTTCAATTTTATGTATCGTTTCTGTTTCAATCCATTTTTTGTCAAAAAGATTGAAAGAATCATTTTTAAAGTTCTCATTTCATATATTACTTCGTATTTTATGCTCAAAAATAAAAGATTTTGCAATAAAAATTTGGTTTATATTTTTGCAAATCAAATTACAATTATTTTTTATTGCTGATAATGAATTTTTAGATGGGCCTCTTTATTAATGTAGTTAAAAAAATTTTTGTCTTTCAACATTTTAAAATTCACTTTACATTCAGAAACGACAAAATTTGCGATGTTTTTCCAAAATCAATTTAAGAAATGAAAGGTTTTTTATAACAAGAATCGTAGTATAACAAAAATTGTAGGTTTGATTGGTGATGTTTATTGTGTTGTGTAAAGATAAAATAGAAAACAGAACCTACCTTGTTTTCAACAAACACGTAGTTTTCGATATGAAAATTACACACAAAATCACAATTTCACATTAAATAACATCTCGATTCGTCACGTATTAAGAAAACGTCCTTTTTTTACCGAGAAAAACCAACAGATGTATTCTGCAAAACGACCAAACAACAGATGGCTTTGTTTTGCTAAAAACACTGAATTTAACGTTTTTGTTTATATAAACAAGCTCGAGTTTACAAGCGCTGTTTCGATTCTTTAGCGCGCGATTTGAAATTCGAATCGTCCGATAAAACAACAATTGAATGAATAAATCAATATAGATGTTGCAATATTTTTTGTTTAAAAATACATTTGTAAAATACATTATTAAATATGACGAACAAATTGGTGTCCAAAAAAAAATTTTTTTTTTCAAAATTTCAAAAAGCATGGAAAAATTTTTTTATTGAAATTAAAAATTACATTAAAAAAATTTCATGGGGGCCCTTGCTCATCGGGGGCCCCAGGCCATGGCCTAGTCTGGCCTAATGGGTAATCCAGCACTGCCTACCTACAAACAAAAGGATTCATTGAAATCGATAATATCAAGGCAAACAAGCGTTCCTATAACTGTACCTACTAAAAATCGTTCTGAAACTCCTCTCTGATCATTATCTTCTAATAACTATCGTGTTAGCAAGTTAGAACTATCCAACAACACTAGCATGTTGGCTCGAGGGCGTTAATTTCAGAGGAACAGTCGCTTTGGTAATAGCCATATAATTTTGGCAAGGCATTCCTAAGGTGGCTCAATGAATCTATGGAGGAGCAAAAGGTACCAACACCAATTAGTTTAATGGTGCACTTTTGTACCTTGGCAAGCAAAGTTAAGGTGATTTTGAGGCGTTAGTACCGACAAATAAGTTGAATTCGAGGTGAGGACAAACTCGTTCATTGTAGCCCTTGTAGGTGACTGAAAGAGCAACATCCATTTCTTAAGAATTCCCATGCATTGGGGTACCTGTTTTCCTTCGCAGATCCTCGCAGAGGCCTCGGTTAAAGTTATGCCTGCGATTTTAAGATATATGTGGGTCAGTCGTTTTTCACTCCGTTCACTGAATCAGAAGGAAGGTCGGAGAAGGTTTTGTTAGATATAAGACTGTACTTCGTATTCTGATCGCAAACAAGAATGCTGTGAGATTTGATCATGAGCTCGTGCTTCAAGAGACAAGATATGATGCGTGCTTGTTTAGTTTAGTATGATAATATTACGGCCAGAGCCAATAAACTTCTTGGCTTTATAAAGAGAAGGGCTAAAGAATTCGACAATGTATGGGTCACAAAAACACTTTTCTGTTCTATAGTCCGCCCAATCCTTGAATACGCTTGCCCAATTTGGGACCCTATATTCCAGGTTCACAGCAGCAGGATAGAATCAATCCAAAAGAAATTCCTTCTTTTTGCTCTGAGGCATCTGCATGACCCGCATGACTATCAGAGCCTACCACCCTACATGGAGAGGTTAAAGGTGTTAGAACTCATGCCTCTGTCATGTAGGAGAAAGCTGCTCACATCTTGCCTCACCTTTGACGTTCTGAAAGGCAACCTTAAAGTGCAGTACCTGTCGGATATGATCAAATTTAATGACGTTCGACAAACAAGACATACGAAACTGCTTAAGGAATACCCGCATCGTACGGAGTATGGTAGGAACGAACCCGTCAACAGATGCTGTTTGGTTTTTAACTCTTATGGATCATGTTTCTCCCCCTCCATAAATAAACATTCCTACAAAATGAAACTCAGATCCCTACTAACAGCACAACCTTTATTATAACTTAAGATTAGCTTCCCAGTACCTAATTTTAAGTGCCTGTCCTATGTTAAGTCTTAAAAATGTAATTTTTGTTTAAGTAATGTGTAGTTTAAGTGTGCCTTGTTTGGCAAATAATAATAAATAAATAAATAAATAAATAAATAATATTGTCGAAGGTCTAAGAGTAATGTGGTCAGCAGCGAAGCTGCGAAGTAGGTTGGAGATAGCAAATAGGTCATTTATAAATATTGGGAAAAGATCGCCTGAGTCTCCTCCTAGTAGTGATGAGCAAAGAGTCTTGCAGTCTTAAGCCTCGTTCACATTGGCGAGTACAAAGGGTTAGTACGTGTTGGCTACTGGTTGTTGCCAGTGACTGGTATGCCAGTACACGCCTCGTTGGAACACTTGTGCTAGTGTACTGTTTTGGCTAGTACACTAACCTGGTGAGTAGTACCCTTGCTAGTAGATAGCCAAGGGGGCTATTTACTAGCCCACTATCCTCCACTTCTCTAAACTAACCACTTAACTCGCCTCGTGCGAACAATGACACGTGGGTTAGTAAACGATTATTTGACAAGTAATTTACGATTTTCTGTGAAGTGATTTTTGATTTTTTGAAAATTGTGTTTTTTTTATTTTTCTTGAAAATGAAGTAGGCAGAAACTGAAACAATTAAGTTTTTAGAATTATATAAGGTCTTTAAGTGTTTGTGGGACAATGATTCTGTAGATTCCAGAAATACTCAAAAGCGGCAGGCAGAATTGGAAACGTTGGTTAAGGAAATTTTGTTTTGATTGATACCCACAACCAGTACACTAACCTGTCTAAAATGAACTGCGTCTGAACGTCTACTCACTTAAAACTAACTTCAGCCTTGCCAGTACCTACTAACCAGGCACTCACCACTAGCCCTCTGGCACACGCCAATATGAACGCTGCTTTAGTCTTGCAGGTCTTGCACATTTAGAAAACATAAGGCTGCAAGACCAAGACTGCAAGACTTTTTCCTCATCACTGAAACATTTTTTTGCTTATCACTACCTCCAGAACTAATTTCCTATATGATTATTTACCCCTCGTCGCCAATCAGCGAGTGTTAAAATATATGGTGCTACTGTTTCACTCCAGCGACATTGCAAGGGTTGGCAATAACAGAAATCAAATCCAAAGCCAAACATCGAGTATAACTGTTTATGTACAATTATTCTTTAATATATCCTTGAATATAAGCCCAACCCCTCAAGAAACGCCCAACTCTGGCTGTATAATGTGCAAAAGCGCATCGGCAACTCCTTGGAGATAGCATTATTCCATAGAATCGATAGAATCCATGGAATAATCGTAACAGTACTGCTAAAATTCTACCGCTACTGACATAACGTCAGTTTAACAAAAATATGAGAATGTTCAACACAATATTAGCGGAATTGGTTGATCCCCGACTGCTTACAGCAAAGCACTTTAAAGCAAAAGAAGTCGCTCATTAGTACAAAAATACGATTGCGGAACAACCTTCCTCAATGTCTATTCCCGAAGCGAATTTCATCACTTTAAGTTATTCTATCCCTTGAACTAAGTGTGCTCCTAAACATTGCTCCTTGCCTCGTCGTCGGCGTACTTTCTGAGGTTTTCACATAAAAATTCTATTATTGTTGGAAACAATGAAAACAGCAAGCATAATTAACACAATTTTGAAATTGATCCTCGTGGAGAAAGTTTAGCCACCTTAACTGAGAATGAAATATTTTAATACCGCTGATTTTAAAACAAATACGTCAACTTGTGTTGTTACGTAAATAAACCACGTGATTTAAAAAAATTGATTTCAATATCAGCCAAACGTATGTTTAGTTTATACACATAAAAAACAATGTCAAAAAATTTTAGTAAACTAATGAACTAAATAAGAAAAAAAAATGAAATAAAGTAAAAATGGTTTTTGCACGAGATTCATGAAATTTGGAAAAAACACTTTTATTAGTGAAATATTTCAGAAGATCAAAGTTACCTTCATGAATTATTCATTTGGTAATTTGTAAACGTCTCAAGCAGCTTTTCGGTTTTCAACGATGACGTATTAATTTTTTTTGCTATCTAATTAATTATAGCATCGTTTTTAGTCTATTCACTGTAAACTCAAGTGTTTAGTTGCTAAGCACTTAAAGCGTTTATATCGTTGTAGACGAAATTTAAACACTTAGCGGCGTTTAATGAGTAAACATTTAAGTGTTTAATTAGTAAACGTTTGTAGCGTGTTTTTGGTTATGAATAATAAAAATTATGTTGATAGAACTATTAATCAATACATTAAAATACATACATACAATACATTAAAACATAATACTATCATTACAAAAAGTAAAAAAAAAAATAAATAAATAAAAACAAAAAAAAAATCCAACCCGAGTGCCGTTTCTCCAAGCGGTCCCCCGACTAAGTACAAACCACTTCCAATATTGCTTGACTTCCGTGATAGAACGAGATGCGCTTTACTGAATATGCTAAATGGTACCCTTGGCGGGCATTAGCAAAATTGCGTGAAATATGGGTAGCTCATATTTTTTCTCGTCTTATCACTGCAAATCTCAGCTTTTAAAAGTGTTTTACTTCAAAACGCTTAAAACGTTTTATTTTGACGTCACCCATTTGATTAACATTGTAGACATTTTTTAAACGCTTAAGTGTTTTAAAAGTGTCGACAATGTTAATCAAATGGGTGACGTCAAAATAAAACGTTTTAAGCGTTTTGAAATGAAACACTTCTAAAACCTCAGATTTGCAGTGATACCTGTCAACAAGGGCGTAACAATTTCAGGATAAACTAAGTTAAATAAATGAAAACAACAAATGAAGTAAGAAAAGGCCAAAAAATGAAGAATAGATATACTATTCTAAAATAATTTTGGATGTAATTTTGGTTACTTTTTTTACTTCTGTTTATTACTCAAATAACAATAATTGCATTCTTTTGGCCATTTTTAAAAAACAATTTAAAATTTTTTATCAGATCTCGTAGAGAGGGACCTTTAATTTAAAAAAAGAAAGTTAATTTTTGTTAACGTGAACTCGAGATATTTAACTATTTGTATTTTGGCCAATTGTAAATTAACAAATACATATTTTGAGCTATAATTTGGACTGCATCACTTTGAAACCTATATGTGATAAGTTCAAAAAAATTTAAGTTTTATAGAAACTTATTTTCAAGCATTATAGTGTAATTATATTAATTGAGTGATTTTTCTTGTATTTTTCATAAAGCTTAGATGCAAAATGCAATAACTTCCTTGTTTCTTGAAATTCTAATAATAAAAATTCTGATAATAAAAATTGCCCGATAAAATTAAATGATTTTATTTTTTTATTTCTGAAAATAGTACCTCTAAATGGATCACCCAGTATTTCATTAGAGACACTTCCCACCCCTAAACAATTTACCGTGTAAAAATAAAACGCTATAGCGTTTAGTTCCCCATAAGTGTTTTATCATAACTAAGTGTTTACCTTCCCAAGTGTTTAATTGGCGAATAAGTGTTTTACTTTTAGACACTTGCGCTTAGGTTAGAATTTTTTGGTAAACACCTTACGCGTTTAATTTCTGTTAAATGCTTTAGGTGTTTAAGAATCAAACACTTTAGCTTTTAGATTTTGTGCATTTAACGCTTCTTCTGTTTTAAAAGTAAACATTAAATACTTTATCGTTTAGAAATAAAACACTAGAGCGTTTTATTTCCAAACACCTGCTAAACACTTGGATTTGCAGTGTTATGGTAGTAAACGATATTCTATTCTATTGAATAAGAATGCCGACTAAGAATATATTTTTTTAACTTATATTTTAATTTTTAGTGGACTCTAAGTTATGGAAACTCCTCCGGATTATATCATGCTTAAAATAAAGACTTTTGTTATGATTAAGATAAAATAAAATAGGTTAGAAAGTTAAGAAAAAATTAATTGCTGTTGTTAAAGTAAAAATTTCGAGTAAAGAATATAATGGGTGTGATACGTTTCCCGCAAGTCCTAGTATTGACACCGCGGACTATTTTGTAAAACGTCCGCACCTAGCGCAGTCTTCGCTTTCTGTACTGTTCTAATACTGATAAGAGATCCTTATCCCAAGTTTATCTTTTCTTCGTTGTCAACTTGAATTTTTTATCATCGAACCAGTTTTATTGCAATCTATAACATTTTTTGGCTAAAGTCAGCGGTACTTATAACAGTATGTATTTTAAAAACGTACCCAGCGTTCCATTAGCGTTCGACATCTCGTCTCAGTTCATTTTGAGCCTAATTCGAGGACGCAAAACATACATTCAGTAAGCACAGTGATATGTTCGTACCTTCATCAACCCAGAAATCTGGCGGCACTCTGTTTAGTTATTGAGTGACTCCATCAGCGAATATCTGGTTAGCTTTGTGAATATCCTCTTTTGTAAATAGTCCAATCAATCTACAATAGCTCCTTGTAAATTTAGCGTTAATTGCCATCACGAAACAAAAAGTATGGTTATATAGGAAAAAAAATTCTAAAAAAGATAGCGGTTTTTGTTTTTGAATTTGGCATGGCGAACCTAATCTAAAAAAATCCAGAAAGTGAAAAAACGCTTTTTTGCGAATTACAAAAAAACTTGAGCTCGGATCGAAAAAAATCAAATTATAAAGTTGTAGGTATTCAAATTATCTTTCGATTGATATATATATAAAGTTATAGGTTAGAGCACAAAATATCGCAACAACATTGTTATATACCGACGTCCCTCGCTATAAGACATGGAACAAATCAGGTAAAAAGTGGAAGCCACGTAGACAAGGCGAGCCACATCCAACTATCGCACGCGTATTGAAAGCAAAGACATTGGGACATTACACAGTGTACATCCAAAACAACGTGAATGTTTCTTTTTGCGTTTGTTGTTGCTGAATGTTCCAGGACCAATGTCTTTCGAATTTTTACGAACAGTCAATGGTCAAATATTCAATACATTTAAAGATGCATGTCGCGAGTTGCAATTGCTGGAAGACGACAATCATTGGGATCTGACACTTACTGATGCAGCATTTACATCCACGCCGAATAACATTCGTCAACTGTTCGCAATTATATTAACGACATGATACCCAACAGAACCATCGGTTTTGTGGGAAAAATACAAGAACGGTATGACTGAAGACATACTTCGCAGAATTAGACAAACAAACCAATATACAAACTCTCGAAATTTTATAGGAATAATTGGTTTTTCGTTAATGGTTATAAATATTTGTGGAAGAGTTGAATTTTGAAGATTTGGATTAATTTTAAATGTCTTAAGGTTGTGTGCAGCGAGTCGGAAAGGCATCATCTTTGTTTATTTACGCGCCGGAAAACAAAACCAATAACATAGTTTACCAGCAAGTTTTGTAAAAGAATACATACATAGGTAGTTTTGGTCACACTTAATATGGAAGCATATTGACTCTAATGTCTCCAAATTTTACAGAAATAAGTATTGGTTATTTCCTTAGATATTGCGAATAGTTTGATTTTGTTATTGAAGACTTCTAGATTTAAATTAAAAAAAGCTATAGAAAATCTATCAGCTATCCAAAGTACAGAAAATAAGCGGTTCATTGAGACACTTCATCTCATTATATCGTTAGATCCACGGCGGCCGCCTCAAGAGGGCGGATAACCATTTTCTTCGGAATACCCTCGACATGGGTATTAAATGAAAGGGTATGATAAGCATAATAGAATAAGCAATATAGTATACTCAATATGCCGTTAGATCCACGGCTGCCGTCTCATGAGGGCGAATTACCATTGTCTTCACAACCCCCTTGACATGATAGTCAAATGAAAGCGTATTATAAGTAGAATACAATAAGCAATATAGTATGATCTAAATACCGTTAGATCCATGGCGGCCGTCTCAAGAGGGCGGATTACCACTTTCTTCACAACACCCTCGACATGGCAATCAAATGAAAGGGTATTATAAGTAGAATACAATAAGTAATATAGTATACTCAATGGCTATGGCGTTAGATCCATGGCGGCCATCTCAAGAGGACACGCACTTAAAAATCTACTTCTCAGAGTAAGTACTTGCGATTTTCCCTAGATTTAGGTAACATCTTTCCGGATGCATCTGCCATAATATCATCAAGATGTTCAAAATTGATTGCAAAATTTCACACACAAAACTAAAAAGCAGAAAATAAATATAAACAATACAATACAATGTAGAGTAGCTGGGTTGAGAAATCATTCGCATCAAACATACTTGCATGCGCCCCACGTTTTTTCATTTTAAATCTTACAAATATTTTCATAGCTATTACAAATTCACAATTACAAATTTTCAGGACTATATGTATGGTGTTAGGAATATGTATGGGGTTATAAATCTGTATGGGGCTAGGAGACTTTATTTTATACTTTTTAGTTCGTTTTAAAAACGTTTTATATTAAAAAGTTTTTTTTATTCAAGTATTTTATATATTTTTTTAATTTTCAGTTTTTTGTATTTTACATATATTTGCTACAGAAATAATTTGTAGCAATTTCTATTAAAAAATACGCAATTTGGGTTTTAATATTTTGATACTAGGATTGTTGACGTTTTCCGTCAGTCGCATGCGCGCTTCTGCCAGGAGGGGGTGCGTTGCTTGCGGCTACGGAGAGTTCACAATTTTTGAATGAAAATGCTCATGAATTTAAAAAGAAATTTTTCAGCATTTTTTTTAATTATTATAAACTAGCATAAAACCCGCGTGCGTTGCAACGCCTTTAAATAAAAAAAGTTTATGTGTGCACTGTCCGCGGTAGGACAAAAGTATAATGAAAACTACAAAAATTCTGGAAAATGATTTTGGATACCATATAAAAATTTAGAGTTACCTATACCGAGCGTTCTCAATTTATTTCTTTTTAACAACTTTAATTTCAAAACAAAACTTCTTGCACACATGTGCTCCTCCTTCCTCTTCTTGGCGGTTCATTTAGAACAACCATACTAAATTGAGATATGACACTGCGTTATGTATGTATTCAAGTAGGTGCCTATGAACATGAAACTTCTCGGTGAATTGGAATTTTAACTTTCTCTTTTCGATTAGCCGTTACACTGACCCCTTCTTACTTAGTGTTCGGAGCTAGGATGTGAAGATTTTTCGATTTCCCAACTCTTGAACAACCTACATACAACTGACGTGGAAAGGCTTATTTGGCAAAATTCGTGCCCCATATTGGCCCCGAAATTTAAAATTTATAAGTTTTGATCATAAATTCTTTATTTGTTAGCTTAAAAACCCCCAGATACCGATTTTCATGGAAATCGGAACACAATTGGCAAATTTGGGTGGCCATTTTGAATTTCGGTCTTATTTCGGCGGCCATTTTGAATTTCAAAAATCGGGCTTCGAGGTGCATCATGGGAGACCCCCACAGACCTTCGTGCAAAATTTCGAAACTCTGCGATGACTGGTGCGCCCGCTATAGCGCACACATCGCACATACATACACGCATACACGCATACAGAAACTTTCTTTTATTAATATAGAAGATTTCCTGATGTGGAGATTTTTTTTTGAAAAACCAAAACGAAATTAACTTTACAATGGAAACAGCGTTTTTTTATTGAACTAACCGGGAAATTTCACTTGTTTGGCAAAATTCGTAATGTATAAGTTAAAAACCCCCAGATACCGCTTTTCATTGGAATCGGAATACAATTGGCAAACTCATCGGCCACATTGGTGCTGCCATTTTGAATTTATAAGTTTTGATTATAAATTCGTTATTTGCAACCTTAAAAACCCCTAGATATTCACTTTCATTGGAATCCGAATACAATTGGAAAAAATCGTCCGCCATTTTGAATTTATAAGTTCTGATCTAAAATTCTTTATTTGCTACCTTAAAAAACCCCAGATACCGATTTTAATTGGAATCGGAACACAGTTGGCAAATTTGTCGGCCATATTGGGGCGGCCATTTTGAATTTATAAGTTTTGTGTAAACATTCGTTATTTGCTACCTCATAAAACCCCAGATACCGATTGTCATTGGAATCGGAATACAATTGGCAAATTCGTCAGCCATATTGGCGCGGCCATTTTGAATTTATAAGGTCCGACCAAACATTCGTTATTTGCTACCTCAAAAAACCCCAGATACCGATTTTCATTGGAATCGGATCACAATTGGCAAATTCGTCGGCCATATTGGGGCGGCCATTTTGAATTTATTAGTTTTGTTTAAACATTCGTTATTTGCTACCTCATAAAACTCCAGATACCGATTGTCATTGGAATCGGAATACAATTGGCAAATTCGTCAGCCATATTGGCGCGGCCATTTTGAATTTATAAGGTCCGATCAAACATTCGTTATTTGCTACCTCAACAAACCCCAGATATCGATTTTCATTGGAATCGGATCACAATTGGCAAATTCGTCGGCCATATTGGTACGGCCATATTGGCGCGGCCATTTTGAATTTTTAAGTTTTGACCACAAATTCGTTTTTAGCAACCTTAAGAACCCCTAGATACCCACTTTCATTGAAATCGGAACACAATTTGCAAATTCATATTTTGGTGGCCATTTTGAATTTCGGTCATTTTTCGGCGGCCATTTTGAATTTCGAAAATCGGGCTTCGAGGTGTTTCAGGGAAGACCCCAACGGACCTTCGTGCCAAATTTCGAAGCTCTACGATGACTGGTGCGCCCGCTATAGCGCACACATGCATACACGCATACCGGCATACCGGCATACAGAAACTTTCTTTTATTAATTAAAGATGAGAATAATTTCGCATAATTATAATAAAATTATGCTTATTATGATGGATAGATTTACTTGGTTGAGCAGGGTTTTTACATATATTTAAAAGCTCTGCTCAATACATATAAAGATAACTTAACTTTATTCATTCGGCATGCGCGTATCCCTTCCCAAATTATTTTGTTGAGTTTTTTCTTCGTTTGTTGCCTTTTTAAATGAAAAGAGCGGAAATGATAGAAAAAAATTTATAAAATTTGGCAACGAGGTGCGCAGAACTGTTCAAATTTTTTGTGTCACGGAGTTTGAAAACATCTATACGCTCTTGTGGAATCAGCCCAAACCACTGACATATAGAATGGACTGCTCATCAGGAAATTTTCATGGCACCAATTCGTTCCATAGTTGACAAACCTTTTCTCACTGACATGTAAACACGTCACTTACTTTTGTAAATTAAAATTTTTTATATTCGTTTTTGGACGATAGGAACAAAATTAATTTTTATTAAAAAAAATTACAAATGCAATTTTGGTGTTATATTTCCCTTTTGTAATGTAATGTAATGTATTTTTTCATTAATTACAAATGTTTATGTTAAACCATGCGAGTTTTCTACCCCTGTATCATTTTCATCTAAATGTCAGTGATTTCGGGTCTTATGGCGAAACGAGACAGAAATAAAAAAATCACTATACCCATCTATTTTTTGTAAACATTCTGACATTAGTTCAAAGGAAAAAATGAAATCAGGTATGGCAACTTTAATATCGTGCAACCGTTGTGGCGGTTTTATTTTAAATTTCGCTTAAAATCATTCCAGAATTTTATTTACCGTTCTTATTTTACTGCAAAGATAAAAAAGTTATCGTATTTTGTGGTTTATTGAAGGTCATGAGTAAAAATATTTAAGAAAATGGAAATGTGTGCAGTTTTTTAATGTCAAATTTTATTTTCCCAAGTTTGGCACTATCTGATTTTATTTCTGCCAGTGAATGCACTGAACTCTCAACACGAAATTTAACAAAATTTGAGTTCGGTGAAAAAAAGGACTTATGGATGAGCGAGAGGACTATACTTTTCTATACTTTTTGGTGCCATGAGTTTGTATGGGAATAATGTCTGATGAGCAGTCCATTATTATATGTCAGTGGCCCAAACCGCAGAAAGTTGGGAGGACACGATTTTTTCAAGTGCCAGCTCCACTACCAAAAGGAAGAAAGTCATCACTTCTCTTACGACGCTTGAGCTGTTAACTTCATTTTGTTTACATAGTCTGTTTCTACCCGAGTGTACACACGACAGACAGAAGTCGTCTGCAATCGTCAATTCTCTTTTGGTGTACGTATGAGCTTCTACACGAGGAGACGGCTTGCAGGCAACAAATCATAGTTGCTTTGTTGTTGTTTTAGACATTCTCTTTGCGAGAAACAGGGAATTTCAGAAAAAAGCAACAACAATGCAGGAGCTGTCAAAGTGTTCGATGAAAAATCTGCTGAAAATATCGTTCAAATTCGTGTGCCCTCCCCATCGTCCTCTCTCACCCTCTTCTTCATAAACCACTTTGCAGCCGACTCTTGTCGTGTCGTGTGTACATATTAGCGGTAGTCTCGGGTATCGGTCCCTTTCACGACTCTCCACAAGTTTTGGAAAAATTCACCGTCATAGATCGCCGACTAGATTCACCATAACTTAACTTGTTTGTTTGAAATATTGGTAATTTTTAAGAATAAAAATAAATAAGCGTACGAAAATTCTTAGGGGGGGTAATTAATTACCAAATTACCCACCTCTGAAACCGCCACTGAGCCCGCGTAGACTGTTAAAAATAAAAAGGTGGAGCCAACACTGCCATGTAGTTGGGCAATATCTATTTACTTCAAAATAATTCGTATTCTTTCAAATACGCTTCCGTTGGGGCAACGGAATGGAAAAAAATATATTCCATTGAACCAACTACGCGGCACAGTAGCCATACTATCTCATATATTCGAATCGAAGGAATCGCAGTTAAGAGTAAAGAACGCTACATTGTTTAAAAAGTATCAAATAGTTGAATTAAAGACATTAAAAATATTATTCTGACAAAACTGCTAAGTTGTCTAAATAAAATTTATACAATTACATGATGACAATTGCAATAAAATAGTTGAACAAAATCTTCAAATTGATTCTAACAATGTAACCTTTTTTCGAAACAATTTTTATGTGGTTGATTCAAATATTTTATACTCTGCAACAAAAAAAAATTTATTCAACGCTATTCATTTTAGAAAACAATTATTTATCATTTCCGCCAAAGTACCCAACATTCATTCTAACTACATATGGGGTTGAACGGACGGAATCAAATCAACCCTGCGGCGTAGTTGACCCAAATACGCCGTTTCATTCGCCGTATTTAATGCCGCCGCGTAGTTGAGAGGATCCCGTTTTCTTTGTTAGCACGGATTTTTTTTAACAGTGTACAAAAGTGCTGACTATCCGGCGAACTTTGACAATGTGTGAAATTGATTGTTCAGATATAAGTGAACAATGAATGAACCGCCAGCTGGCTGGGTAGCCGTGGGGGTGGATGGGAAAGAGTTGAAAACATGAAAAAAAAAATTATCCGGCGAAAGATGAAACTTATATGAGAAGAAGATTATGTTATATAATGAAAGTAGAAGATAGACATCTGGTCGAGAGGTGGTGGATTGTGCGTCAGCTGATCGATCGCAAGGGTTCAAAAAGATGAAAAATTAAACTATTCGGCGAACTTGGAAAGTTTGGTATATTATAATATTTATACTTAGATTGACGATAAACGCAGTCAGCTGCATGTAGATGTATGTAAGTGGAAAAGTCGTCAGCTAGTACAGTAAAGGTGCTGAGTGTTCACTTGCCTTAAGCCGCGTACACACCGGCCCAACGAAGGCCAACGAACGATATTCGGCGTTGGCTACTGAACGTTCGTTGGCGTTCGGAGATACCTCTATAAGCATTTGTTGGTTTATCAGACGTTCGTTGGGACTTGTCTTCGGTTATTTGTGACCACTCTTTGTTGTCTTTCATTTTTTCATGTTGGAATTTCAAACAACTAAAAATGGCTTCTTTACTAAAAAAAAGCATTAAATCTTAACCATTTTGTTAATAAAACTTACCTTCAATGAGACAGTAATTAATCACAGTACACTAATTAATAAATAAAAACTGATGACATGTACATATGCAAATATCTCGAGAAAAGTCAATAAGTTCGTTTGCGTTCGACGCCCGTCCACACCGCATTCGATCGAATGGCCTGCTTTCTTGATGTTTCTGCTACGCTACGGGTTGCAAGCGAACGCCAACGAACCTTCGTTGGCCTTCGCTAATTCGTCCATTTAGAACCAACGAATATCAGCGAATCCCGTTCGTTGACCTTCGTTGGGCCGGTGTGTACGCGGCTTTAGAGGCAGGGCACAGCACCTTTATAGCGTCAGCTGACGACTATTCCACCCGCAGCTGACTTTGTTTACCGTTAATCTTGGTATGAATATTATCATATATCCGAATTTCAAAGTTCGCTGTAAGTGGGTGAAAGTAAATTTTTCTCTTTCTCACGCGTGTCTAAAAAAATTAATTATTATTTATCAAAAACTGATTGAGGTAAGATAGGACAAGTGAGACAAGTGGTATGGAGAACGATCGTCAGAACGGGTCTTTGACCGTGTGACCACCATATCTTAAAGACAAAACTATTAAAATTTGGAATATCTGGTCCTGTCCTAAGATAGATAGAATCATATTTCAGCGGAAGAACACAGACCGTTCGATTTCAAGGATTTCTGTCAAAAGAAATCGAAGTAACTGCCGGGATCCCCCAGGGTAGTCATCTTGGCCCACTTTTATTCAATATATTTATCTCAGATCTGTCAGAAAAACTAAGGTATACGCGACATCTCTGTTATGCCGATGACCTCAAAATATATAGTGTCATAAGGTCGCGTGATGACATAACTCTCCTTCAGTCGAAACTTAATACGTTATCCTGTGCTTCACCAATAAACTGCAACTTAACACCAGTAAATTCCATGTAACGGGCTACCTTACTTAGAAGGGACTAGTCCGATAATATTAGGCTATCCTATCTTTAAGGGGAGTTAGCAGTGACCACCGAATGGAGGTTATGATTGCAATTCCATCATTCCAGAAAAGGTACGGCACACCATATGATTATTTTCAAGTACTTCATAAGTACTGCACTTATTCCGTGCATGACTAATTTCACCCATTCTTACTAATCTATTCCTAATGTACAATTTGGTGATGATATAGCGCTGGTTAAGTGGCGTTAAAGCGATAAAAAATGTTAATGTTTCTGAAAGGCTTTAAATATGATCCAAACAGGATTGCTTTATACTAGGAAAACTAAGGTAAGGGAAGTATATCATGCCCAATGTGGGGCAGAAGGGATTCACCGGTTTTTATCACAAAAACTAGTGTTAGATGACTGTTAAAGATAGCAAATATTCATATATAAATGAAATACGTAATTCAAGCCTATAGATTAAAAAAAATTATTTTTCAAACGTAGTTTTGATAATTAAGGTCATTTAAAAGTGAACGTTTGAACAAAAAAAAATATTTTTTTCGCTCAATTTTGTCTTCAATAATCTTCACTTCATTTTTGAAAGATGTCCATGTTCACAATATCAAAGATTCCTAAATAATTGCCAATCAAGTTGTTAAATGTCTCTTAAATGACAGTAAGAGCTTGAACATCATCCAAAGTTTTACTATTTCGCGCCTGAAAAAATCATTTTAATAATTAGTATCCAGCCAAGGGCATATGCCATTTTTTTATGAAAAGCCGAACATATTTTACGTTTGTTAAAAAATTTTCCACCCAAACTTATTACATAATTCACACTGATTGAGACAAACAAAATTTGAGGAAATAAAAAAGAGTAACAAATTTCAAATAAAAAATTTCATTTCAAATAAATTTACATGAACATTATTATTAACCTGAAATTTGAAGTCTCATTTTGTTTACCGGAAGATGGACATTTTTTCGTTGTTGCTGATGCTTTTAGAGTTGCGAATAATAAAACCCTTTTCAGTTTGTTTTAAGCATAACCATAAAGAAACCGCTAATGACTTGCTCAAGCAAAATATTAATTCTTAGTAAAAAGTCAAATGACGTCCGAAGTCTGGCGGCAAAAATTTCCGCTTTTATTCAAAACTAATTTTTATTCCAAACATATTTTAAATCTTGTGGTTTTCATTCTTGCTAAAGATTGCGGTGTTCGACCTGCCCGAAGACAGCCGCGCAGCTTCAATTCTGACCAGTTTTTCTACAATGGAAGAATACCAAAAATCATAGCTGGAAGTCCTACCAAAGAAGGGCAATTTCCCTGGCAAGCATCCCTAGAGCTCCTGCATCCATCAATGGGATTCCTAGGGCATTGGTGTGGAGGAGTGCTAATCCACCAGCACTGGATCTTATCGGCGGCGCATTGTGTACACAAGTAAGTTACTTCATTTTTTTTCAAACAAATTTCGAATTTAATGTTTGCTTACGTCGATGAATGTTTTTTTCCCCCCAAAAGTGACCTGTTCAACCTTCCGTTACCGCCGCTTTGGACAGTAGTTTTAGGTGAGTATGACCGCGTCATCGAGTCCGGATATGAGCAGAGAATTCCTGTTGAAAAAATTGTTTTGCATCAAAGTTACCACAATTTTTTACATGATCTAGTCTTAATGAAGCTATCAGTTTCGGCTGATCTATCAAGGATTTCAAATATCAGAAAAATTTGTCTTCCTTTTATCTTTGACGAGAAATCACAGTCCAGCCTCGAGTATCCAGACCCGGAAGTGTACGATTTGGCATCTTTTGAAAAGGACGACAATTACTTGAGAAAAGTTAAAAACAAAAGCAAGAATGTGACAATGCCCAGCATGAAGGAGCTTCTAACTACAAAAATTACAAGTCGCCTGCGGCCGGGAAATAGAAAAGGACGAAACTTTGTTCCGCAAAGAAGGAACGACAAATTTATGGGAGGCTTCACTGATGACGCCTATGATAAATTCGCTGAAGCAAAGCATGGAAGCTCAATGGACTATAAGGACTTGCCTTATATAGATTGCGTGGCGACAGGGTGGGGCAAAAGTAACATAAGTGGTGATCTTACCGATATTTTACTTAAGACTAATGTTCCACTCCATAGCAGCACAAGGTAAAGTTGGAGTTTTCTTTATGTGTTTCTTGGGAGTTGATAAATTTTTTTTACAGATGCAGAGAAGCTTATGGGAGCTTTGTTAAAATTCATAAGGGACACCTTTGTGCTGGAAAACTTAATGGAAAGGGAGGAACGTGTGTGGTGAGAAATTTTTATTACTTACACTAATTTATAGCTCACCGTATACATATTTAATTTTATCAATCCTAAACAGTTTCGTTTCCTCAGCATGTTTTTTATCGCAAACCTATAAGTTAATTTTCTGCTCTACTGGTTCTTGTATATTTACTAAAATTCTTAAGTTATGATAAGCTACAGTAACAATCTAATCGGGCACATTGAATAGTTTATTAGTAGTTAGTATCCAGTACACATCACCAGGCAACAAGAATTAGTCTTGAGCCGGATATATGAAGCGCGGTCTGATGGTAAATTGCTTAGTGGATAGATATTTCTTCCTTCTTTTGCGGCAGTAAAATTTCCAATTTGAACTGCGGCGAGGTGAGATTGTAAACACGAACTGGATGGAGACACATTTCATACGTTTTTCGAGGGAGTGAGGTTTTGTGTTTTGTCCTGAAGAGACAATTCTTACACCGGCTCCACACGTTGGTCCCAACGTGGGTACCAGCGAACGTTGGCGCAGATTCCGACACGCGACGGCCAATCCCCAATTCTCACGCCATTGCAAATTTCTCGGTCCACACTTTGGACAAGTAGCATTGGGGCTAACCTTGGTGCCAACGTGTGGAGCCGGCCTTACATTTTTCGAGGGAGTGAGGTTTTGTCCTGAAGAGAAAATTCTTACATGTTTCGAGGGAGTGAGGTTTTGTCCTGAAGAGACGATTATTACATTTTTTGAGGGAGTGAAATTTTGTGCTGGAGAGACATTTCTTATTTCTTTTGCGGTAGCAGAATTTCCAACTTGAAATTAGAGGAGGTGGGATTGCAAAATATAAATACATATATGGCCACGGACAACTAATTAGAAACAGTTTCATAAAAATGCATTTATACAGTTTTTATGTAGGAATCATACTAAAGATTTTTTTTAAATATATAATGATTGAAGGAAATCAATAACAATATCAAAATGAATTCCTAGCACGATTGCTACATAAAAACATATAAAATGTATAAATGCAATTTTTATTAAACTGTTTTTTCCGTGGCTGTACATTGTGGAGGCATAGATTTCTTCTCTAAGGCAGTTTAATGAATATTAGAATTAAACTTGTAAAAATGCACTTCATTGGTATTTATTTTCTTTCTTTTTTTAATCTGCTTGTTTTTGTCATTTTGGCATTACAATAGCACCTCGCCTCATTTGAAGTAAGACATTGTACTGGCTCAAAAGAGAACAGAGGCACCTCTTGCAAACTCATTTTATATTCGTGTCCTACCCAACACTAACAAGAATGAATATTTTCTACTGCGGAGAAGTAAAAAGATGAAGGACCATGGCATTGCGTGGAACCGAACCACGGAGCTCTAGGATGCTAGTTGCGCGTTATCCCCTAGGCTACCGAGGAATCCTGGTATACTTGGTGCCGTATCTAGTTCCAAATTGTTGATAGCTGATAGATCAAGTTAAATTGTAAAAAAGTCTGAAGGAGCTTAACGTCAATGAATCAAACATGTCCATACGGGCTACTGATCTGCATTCTGTTGTACCTACAAAGCTCCAAGCTATTTATATCGACTCTGTTCTAAAGATGTGGTTTGAGAGTTTGCTTTCTGGCCAATTAATAAAGGTTGTATTGCACGGCATCGAATCTAAACTGTCTGGCCTGGTGTCCCCCAGAGCTCAATCCTATCACCATTACTTTTCCTTATCTTGATAAATGGCATTCTCTCAATTCCCTCTAATCCAATTCACAACTTCGCTGATGATGTTTCCTGCGTTTCTTCTATGCTTCTGATACTGCAACCAAGCATGTTCCATAACTTATCTTCATAATCGACAACTTCTGTTCAACTCAACTAATAGGAATATCGAACTCATTCTTATTTAGAGCCGCAAGAATCGTGTTGGGTCAAACCCATTCAAAAGAAATTATTTTTTAATCTCCAAAAAAACTGCCCCCGAGCGAACGGTCTGGTTCCACTGCCTGATTCATTTCGTGTCATTCTAGGCGTAGCACTAAAGGTAGAAACAGAATGGCACGGCGACCGTGGCGGTGGCCGCCGCTCAGAGAGTTTCCCATACATTTAATTTCTCCCCAGGCGGCGCGGACAAATTAAATGTATGGGAAACTCTCTGAGCGGCCACCGCCACGGTCGCCGTGCCATTCTGTTTCTACCTTAACAGAGGATATGCGATAGAATGACCACATTTTTCTATGAGGGCTGTGGGAGGGGGCGATAGCCTTTGCTTTTGAACTCCTGGATGTTTGAGGAGTGCACATCAAAACGAAGAAATTTGCATGCCCACGGATGTAACAAAAATCAAAATAAATTTTACTTACAACTGGGCTTCGATTTCGAAAAGTCGATACCCTCAATAGCAGCCGACTGAGCCAAAGAGGTAATCATCGGAGTTAGGGGGGATAACTTCGTCGGAGTGCTATGCCTCTTGAAACAAGTGGTTTCCGCTAATCCCGGAGACTTATTTGCGGTCCGTTAAATTACAAATCGCCAAACAAGCCCAGAAAACCTGGGATTTCTTAAGAGCTGCAAATTTCCCCTTTAACTAGCAGCCCCGACTATAATATGTCATACATTCGCGGTACCGCTTTAATTATAATCCGCCTATCTAAGCTTCTCGAAAGCCCCCTTGTGGCAAGATAAGGGACCAAGCTGTGCTAGGAAACTCCTGGTGATACTTTTTGAGCTTCTATAGACTTATTAGGCCGCCCCGAGGGACTCCAGCAGTCGACTTCCTGTCTAGACAACGAAGGAGCGTCCATAATGTTGGATTTACGGAAATACTGACTGTGAAAAGTTGCTCTCATAATAATAATCCTCGTTTAACGAATAAATTTTGGTGTAATGTAAACAGTGCAGCATATAGGCCGCTTTAATTTCAGCGAAGGAATTGTTCTTGTAACTGCTACACAACCCTGTTTAGGCAGAAATATTGTTATCATTGGCCCTGGAGTTACAAAGCCTCGAGGATTTTGAGAAGGCTCTTGCATTTAGCCTGGCTACATTTTCGGAGTATCTGCAGAATCTAAAGCAGCAGGTTACTTATTTAGCAATCTAAAGTAAGCATTACAGACTCTATGATAAAGTTATGGTTATGTTAAAATCTAGAGATAAGCTAGCCGTAAGTTTAAGTTCATCCTGGACAGTGCAATTTTTCTAAAATAGAAAGGCAGCATTAAATTCCCAATTAAGAATTCAAGAATTTATTCCATTTATTTAAATTACGCAAGGCGGAACTGTGCATATACTGACAATACTAAAACGAGGTCGGGAACGGGCGTAACTTAGGCTACTGTCGTCAGCGGATCTGTATAGTTAATTGTAGGGAACAGAGGGAAGATTGGTTATAAAGAAAAGAGAAAGATCTACTAATGGCATTAAGCTCCAAAGTAAACCAGTGTTCAGAATAAATGAAATTCGGTACCAACCACCAGCACTTGACCAAATGACCAAAAACTTTACTCTTAATAATACAAGTTTATGCACAGACTAATTGAAACCGAAGTAAAGTAGATAGTAAAAAACTCCAGATTGATTTTTTTACTCCGACTTTCACTCTCTTTATCGCATATGAATCTTTTAAGCTGGAGACAGAGCACTTAGTTTAGAGTTTTTGATTGTGCATGCACACACGCATGCATCTGTTTCCAGCTTTACTCCTACTTCTACTTCAATGCAAAGGTGGAGCTCATGGTAAAGTTAACTTCAACATTGTAAACCTTACTTAAAGGCGCAAGACGTAGGCAAGAACTTTCAAAAAAAAATAACAATGTAATCTGATATTTACCTTCTTGATTGAAAAAACTTTTATATTCGCACTAGAGTTTGTGAAGTCTCGAGGTTTTTAAAGTCGACGAAGAGACGTCTCGAGCTAAATATCCCGGGAATTTCGAGACATTCGAGACATTTTAGATTTTCAAAGGGAATATAAAAATATCATAATTTGGAGCATAAATTTTGAAATTAAACAAAATTATTTTTCCTGGATAATTATTAAGCAAAAAATTTCAAGATTATAACTAGGTAAGGTTCGTAAACGAAATTAAAAATAAAATAAAATAGTCACTTTTGTTATGTTCGGAACTGTTTAAATAAATTAATAAGTGATATAAGATGTCTGTTTCGACGGTCTGCGATCTTGAGTTCAAGAGTGTTAAATAGTGTCTGACCCAAAGTGTCGTTAATACTCGGCAAATTTTTTAGCAGTATGTTGACTATCGCCTCTCCTGTTAAAAAATTGGCATCCTGTCTGCTCAATGATTCCCCCAGGATTTTTGTGGGTTTCAAAAATTTTGCTGCAATGTTTTCCTCTTTCCACTTGCTGCATAATTCCAAATCAATGAGCGCCTTTTTGATAGAATTTTTTAAGCTTCAAAAAACGCTCGATCATGGTCAACATAGAGTTCCCTCTGGTTTTAACATCATAAAGTAGAGTTTCAGCTCTCGTATCATTTCCTTATTTTTGGTTGAAAACTTCCAAAATTAAATTCATGACTGTGTTTTTTTGTCTCTAGATTTCTTGTACCCTTTTGTGGCTAAAGATTCCCGTATGAAATCACTGTTGGTAATGGCTCTTATAGTTAGTCCATCCTTGGCTGCAAGCGTGGCAACAATTTTACCCAAACATTTTCACGGCTGGATTTCAAAATTTAATATTTGTTGAATGTCAAGTTTGATTTTATTTGGCGCCTCAGATGTTTCCGTTTCAATTGGTGATAGTGCTCCTACTGGTTCATCAAAATGTATCTTTTGAATGCGCTGTAAATGTCTCAAAATCCCAGGTGTATATGTATTTGATCCTTTGCATTGCGCATCAGAGGAATCTTTATTTTTTTTTGTAATATTTCCAGAACTTTGAACTTGCTCCGTCCATTTCGAATCAAGCCTCAAGCCACGATACTTTTCTTTTAAAATACATACAGGTATCGAAAACAAACGACATACGCAGAGTCAGAAATAGGCCTACTACTCACGTGATATATTTTGTTTGATGGGGACAGGGAAGTTGACTACTGTGAAATCGTTTAGTTAACTACAATGAAATGTTGAACGGGGTTGACTACATCGGGTTCTGCTGTATCGAAGGACCTCTACATACGAATCGGGCGCGCGACATACATCATAGAGAAATGTAACTACTCGTCTCGATGTCTCGAGCTATATTTCCCGACATCGAGACAAGCTGAAGTTTCGGGATTTCCCGGGACGGGAATTCCCGGGACACAAGCTCTAATTCGCACCCTTTGGTCTTTATAAACGAGGACGTGTACATCTAGTCGTAAAAGTTTTTCTGAAAGTTTATTGAAAATTCAAAAGGAACCTTCAAGCAAAGCAGCTTTAGTGTATCTACAAGGTGCTATGCTTACATTTGTCCAATTTCTTAATTTCTTATTATGCGATTGCGAGATATCTCATCCAGGTTGAGAATGGACGTTAAAATAAGATTTTGTGGCACACGAAAATCTCAGTTTTGCCACACCTCGACTCGCCTCAATTTCTTGAAATAGATTTTGCGACTAGATTCGTTCGCTCACGTCTGCTATGTGCCTTTTTTGCACGACCGAATAGTCAACTTGGTGTATGGAAAAGAGAGGGTGAAAAAAAATGGAATGGCTGACAATTTGCAGAGACATTTTCAACAGATTTTTAAACGAACTGCTGCAATTTAGTGAGGTCCAAATTTTTTCTTTTTCATTCTGTATCCACAATTGAAATGGCGGCGACGATCAATAACTGGGGCGATGGCACAGACCGTATCGAAGATCCCGTCACCCCAATTGTGTTTACAGCATAAAACGTCTTATACTTAATAATTCTTAGTGACAGTGACAGACCGAAACAGGATTTGCAGCCGAAACCGAAACTTAATTTATACATGTTAAAATACCTATTGTATGCTGAAATCTAGTGTACGTTTTACATGTTATTGTACTTAATTCGTGTTAAATGAAATAAAAAACTACAATTAAAGTATGTAAGATAAAATAGTTATTTTTTTACTATCTAATATTAGTATTCGTACGCTAAGAAAAGCAGTTTCTCTACGTTTTCACCAAACATGTTACTCCGGCGATCTGCGTATATTTGTCCAGCGGCACTAAACAGCACGAACTCGCACGAACGAAGCGAAACAATTCACGAATACTGAGTTTCGGCGCGGACTAATTATTGGCCGAAACCGAAACTATGGCCGAAACTGGCCGAAACCGAATCTTCGGTCGGTCACTAATAATTCTATATCGAAGGTTGCCAAGTTTAGCATACGGTCGACAGTTTTGGCTTTCTACAATTTCATTTTGATCCTCATAAGCGGAATTGCTTTTGACGTAAGGCTGCTAGAGGTAAAGCCATAAAAGAAGACGACGGAGCGCGCAGCTGGCGAAATGGAAACTGCACACAAATAAAAATTGCGCACATATGGATAAGAAATGCGCTTATGTATTTTTAAATTTCCCCTTCGAAATTTGTTGCGACTGGAGTAAGGGACGGGAATGCCAATGGGGGGGTTCTACTGCGCATGGAAAATGAGAATTTTCTCGGCGTCTTCTTTTATGGTTTTACCTCTATTGTAGATAATCCAAAAGCCGCTGGTGTACGGGAGTCATTTTTCTCAATCAAGTCTTCAATTTTGCTCTAGTTCACAAAAGCATATAACTTTCTTTATGGTCGACCGTGCTCTTCGCTATCGTGGGGCATTCACAGAGAACATGAAGAGGAGATTTCTTCAAAAGCAAAGCCTACAGGTGGAGTCTTCCGCCCTTCCTATCCTCCATAAGTGGTAAATCAAGCCAAGAAGTGAATATTCTTTCTAGTGCGGCTTAGAGTTGGAGAATCCAGGTGCGGACCTCCAGCGTTCGGTGTTTTTCATTCAAGTCCGATCGGCAAGGGCCACCTTTAGCAAGCTGGTGGGTGCCCAACAACCGGTTTCAGATGTCAGAGCCCTGTTTAGCCAGAGCATCCGCCTATACATTGCCTTTGAAACAGCGATGACCCAGGACCAGAACAAGGGTTACTTGATTGAGAAGACCTAGCTCACCAAGGGCACGATGGCAGTCTCAAACCAACTTACACTTGCTTCAACGGGACCTTATCACCCTGATTGGGGCTTGACTATCAGAGTAGACAAAGATCCGTGTGTTTTTGTAGGCCCTTCTTAAGCTCTTATGCGTCATGCCATTTTAGCGTGCACATCTGCTTGAAAGACAGTTTCTATGGTGCCTAGGGTTAGCGCTCTACTGCAGATGCGAATTTCACTCCAGATTCGTTTGCCCACACCTGTCTCTTTTTTGGAGCCATCCGTGTACCATACTAGTCCACCCTGCGGTTCTTGAGGAAAAGTCCAGGATAGCCTATCTTGTATGTGCGCAGAAGGTGGCTCAAATTTTTAGATCTTAAAGGGCATGCAGTCCGATTGCATTACCGCTTATTGAAATTCCTACAATTAATGTTAAAACAGTTTGCTTACCAAAAATTAATGTTTACAACAGTAAAATTGGGTCGAATAACAACTATATGATACAAAAACTATTCTTTTCATGTTTTGCTATTTGTTTTATTTCCGTGTTTTCTTAAAAACTTACATAAAGTTTGAACTCGCAAATCCAATTCGGCAAATGTTTACGTTGGTGCATTATTAAACTATGCTATTTCTTATATTTTCGGAGAAAGGGAAAGTGTTCCAGCATATTGCCCGGATATATGTAGCAAAAAAGTAGGAGAAAGTTTACAAAAATCATTTATAAAATTACATCATTTCATCAAGGTTGAAGTTTTATTTAAATGTTTATAAAATATTATGTGTAAACTATGCTAAATTTGGAATCAGAGATATAAATAGTACTAAACTTATTTAAGGTGTGTAAAAAGTGAGATTTATTACAAAATTATACTAAAGCCGACAAGTTTTTCTTGAAAGTTTATTGAAATCGTGTATGATAGAATGGAAAATTTGCTTCTAAACATTTATATCAGCTAACAATTAGTATACAAAAATGAACCAAAACGGTTTGATTATAATGTTTCTGCGTTTTTTTAAAGCCACTAAAAGTTAAGACGTTGCAGTTATTGCATTATATTTAGATGCTTTCAAAGTCTTCAATTAAACTGTTAAATTAGTTTCAAAATAATAGTCAATACTCACGAATTAGCATCAAATAACACCTTAATATATTTAAGTTCCATTGGTACAAAAAAAAGAATAAATCGAGCCATTACTTATAAGCAAAACAATAATATCATAACGACTATATTTATTGCAATGGCATGATTCAAACATTAGAATAAAATGCACTTTATTACTTCCCGAGACGTGTGAAAATATGTATACTAAGTGCCGCAATCACCTTAGGCGTCTGTAATGGGTGTCTTTATAATTTATTGATATTTGCATTTTCTTCCATTCTTGTTGAATTAAACATACAGCATTAAAGTTTTATAATAATCATTGAAAAACCTTCGCATTTGAGGGATATTTAATTAAATCAACGGGTGTCTACTAGGAGAATCTATCACTAAATAAATTACCCTCTATGGCTGATTACTGAACATTCATAGAATGTTGCCTTCAACAGTATCATTAATATACTCTTAACTAGTCAATTTCAAAAAGCATCAGTTTAGAAGTGATGAAACCTGTACATTATTGGTTTGTCTTAGAAAACGACTATGCGTAATTAATAATGTAAACAAACAGAGTTGACTTTTTCCTAAAACAATACAGAAGTGCAGTAAAAAGTGAAAATGTGCTTAAAATCAGGTCATACTTGATAGTATGACTTCTGTTTTATCCAAGACGATAGTCGGAACAATATACCTAATAAGTATAGGAGCCAAGATTGTCTCAATAATTTGGTGGTACCTACTACCGACCCATGAGCAGTCGTCGCAAATGGCGACTTTTAAGGATACACATCCTCTTATTTCCTGATTTAAACAGGCTAACTCATGTCTCTTGCTTCCACCATACTTGATAAATTCAATAGTTACCATCCAAGATTAAACTTCACACTTGAATTAGAGAATGATAGTAGATTAAACTTCTTAGACGTGACCCTTATTAAGGTCATCAACCAAATAATCCCAGACTGGTACCAAAAGCCGATCGCCAGTGGACGTCTTCTGAACTATCACTCGTACACCAATACCTCTTATAAAATAAGTGTAATCAATTCTCTTGTTGATCGAGCTTTTTTACTATCCGACCATTCATTTCATCCGAAAAACTTTGACCTACTATATCACAAACTAATACAAAATTGTTACCCACCGTCATTTATTATTAAATTTGTTAATAAAAGATTACAGAAACTCAGAGCTAGGAACAACACAAATTCTATTACTAACAATAACACAACTTCCGAAACTATTTACACTAAAATTCCATATGACAATGACAACATTTTTGCCCTTAACAAAATGATAAGAAATAGTCACATTAAGATTGCAAGAGTATCAATTTCTTCCACTGCAAATTTTTTTACTAAACTCAAAGACAAAATTCCAACCAACGAAGCCAAGGATGTCATTTACCAGGTCAATTGTGGTTCTTGTAAGAAAGTTTACATAGGTGAAACTTCACAACAATTAAAAAAAGAATTTACCAACATGAATATCACTGCAAAAATATGAACCAATACCAAGGCGCTTTAACTAAATATACCTTTGACACTGGACATAAATTTAAATTTAAAGAAATAATAATTTTAGACTCTGTGATAATCATTATAACAACAGACTTATTAAGGAAACTTTTTATATTAACAAAAATTCCAATTTATTATTTTTTTTAGTACACTTTCTCCAATAATTTCCGTGTATTGTTCAATTGTTATTCTCTTATGTTGGCACTAATTCTACGATTTTCCTGTTCCTTCTACACACCTGTTCTCCATCACTTTTCCATTTGTATTAAATCAAGATTAATCCTCAACCATAGTGTAATTTAAATGTGAAAAAAAAATTTAAGTTCAATTGGGATGCTACGATGCATTTATAGTCCGGGGAAATTAGGAAAAAAAACGCACGAAAGGAGACAAAATTCGGAAATGGCTGAAAATTGGTCCACAGCTTCCTTGGGACTTTTTAAGAAAACAATTTCAGAATCACAAAAACAAAAACATGGCCGCCCAAAATATAGCGGTTTTCCGGTGTTTTCCTTATATCTCCGTTTCTATAGGTCGTACAACCCCGTACAAAGGCCCTAAATGTTGACAATGAAATTGTCATTTTTTCGAAAACTTAACCCTTTCAAAGTTATTCAAGGTCAAAGTTATCAAAAATCACTTTTTGGCCACAAAATCACTCAAAAACTGGTTTTTTCGAAAATTTCTTTTGATCAGTCAATACGAAACGTTATTGCCTACAAAAAAGCTTCTTGTCATTTTTTCGAAAACTTAACCCTTTCAAAGTTATTCAAGGTCAAAGTTTCCAAAAATCAGTTTTTGGTCAAAAAATTACTCAGAAACTGATTATTGAGAAATTTTTTTTGTTCTATTTATACAAAAGATTCACGGTGGGTCAGAACGGAGTTCAACCTAAAGTATCTTGCACAGTGGATTTCATTGATGGATATGATTGAGGGAATCGTCCTGTTACAAAAAAAAATTGAAATCATTCATCGATTCAGTTTTGAGAAAATCAAATTTTTGTTTTTGAGCTGTCTTATTCGCGCTAGTTAGCACCAAAAAAAAATTTTATCTATAATTTTGATGAAAAAATAGAAGAGAAATACTATTCATGCAAATAAACAAGAAACACGAATGAAAAATATTTATTTGAACATTAGATTATCAAAGAACACAGTAAACATGAAATTAAATGAACTTCGAACATTAGATTATTAAAAAAACACTTTAAAACGAACTCTACATGTGAAGACTATTGTACGCACACAACGCACGTTGTAACATGGTACAATATTCAGGATTTTCACATGGAACCTTGTATCTTTGCCACATTGAATTAAAATCAAAGTGGACTGCCTCCATCGCTTGTTCACTGTAGAATCCTAGGCCAGTCTGATTCAACTCACAAAAGTCTTCAATGTGAAAAAACACAACATGGGCTTTTGGAGTTATAGAAACGTTGAGGTCAATGTAACTTCTTCTGAATGTGGCGATCTTTTCCTTATAGTTTAAGTGTAGGTCATTTCCAAAACAGGCCGTCACGACGGATTTGAAATCTTCGAAGACCTTGACAAATTTCAGGCAACCCAAACTACATTTTTGCCGCAAAACATCGACCTTCTCCAGCAGAATCTTGCAAGAATTGCCTTTGAAACCGGAACTACCGTAGGTTATTTCGCGCTGAACATTGCACTCTTTCGCCCACGCTAGAGCTACATTTTCAAACTCTCGCTGCATATGATTATACAGTGTGTTCACAATACCAATCATCAAGTGTAGTTCTAGTGGAGGGATGATTTCAAGAATTGACTTGTCGGTATTGCTGGAGATGACAGGGGGTTTGATGCAACACTTGTAATTTTTCGCCTTCAGTTTTTGCGCTCCTGCTTCTTGCCAAATCCATGTAATTCTGTAATAAGCTGCCAATGGTTCTAAATTCTCCGCGTTCATTGAGTTTATCCTTGTGGGCATCACACCAGGTACAGGGATAGGTGCTACTGTGCGACATAATTCCCACCATGAAGTTAGCTAGCTTTAAATCAGTAGCAATCGTTCCAGCAAATTCTTCAATCCTTAACGCAGACCATAACTGTCGCACGTTTTCATAGTTTTCTTGCGTACACTGTGCGAGTGCTAGTACAAACAATTTCTTCACACCAGAACTCTTGAACTTTTTTGCGGATGATGGACCTTCGTCATGCTGATAGCTTTTTTCACCAGTTGGCAGAATAGACAAACAAACTTTGAGGAAACCTCCTCCTCCATCAATTCCAAACTTGAGTTTAAATTCAGAGATTTTCCTGTCGTTTTGAACATGTTTTATAAAACCGTCTAAATCATGGCAGTACGCAACTGTAACTGGACTCTGCGTGACTTTGTCGGCTTTGATACTAACAAATTCGAAGACTTCGTTGGTGAAATATTCATCGACAGCGTGATTCGCAGACTGCAGTTTTGTCTTGAGATTTAGTTCGACAATTTTAAAATTTTTGGTGGCCACACGAAGAGCTGAGGCAATTCCGCAAGTTGTCTTCTGACTAAGATTGAAATTAGCTTGTAACTTCCGAAAATCTTCAAGCGATAAAAGCGTTTCCTTCAACTTCGTTCTCACGTTGTTTGCACCGACGGTGATAGTAAATGGCTGACCACCACGAGGTTGAGTTAATTTCATTGTTTTCTCACCATCCAATTACGAACGACATTATCAAGCGCCGTTCACACCTTTTAATTTAATTTATATCAAACTGACAAGAAAAATTGGACCAATAGCGCAAGGAAACACACGCACAAAATCTTGTGTAGTCGAAAATAAATGAAATTGTGACAAGCGACATGTATTCAATCTCGAAATCGATGACTTTTGATAGAGTATGTCAAAAACTGTCAACGAACTGCCAACAAAGTTGAAAACAAACGACATTTGCGTCAAAAATTGAAAAACAATTCAAAAAGTACATGAAACTGTCAATTAAAAAACCCGAAAAAGCAAAAAATTGTTAAACTTGATTTTCTCAAAACTGAATCGATGAATGATTTCAATTTTTTTTTTGTAAATAATCAGGACGATTCCCCCAATCATATCCATCAATGAAATCCACTGTGCAAGATACCTTAGGTTGAACTCCGTTCTGACCCACCGTGGATTATTGCCTACCTTAATGACACTTTTTTCGAAAACTTTTCGAAAAATTTTGCAAAAATTAATTGTTAGTGATTTTTTGACCAAAAACTGATTTTTGGAAACTTTGACTTTGAATAACTTTGAAAGGGTTAATCGGGTCAACATCTTTGTAAGAACTAAAGTTGTAGAGAATTTCATTTCGTTACATTTCCCTGGCTTTCTGTATACATATAATAAAAAATTGGGATTTCGGTTCATATCGAACTAAGCCGAACAAGCTCTCTGTGAAATCATAGTTTATTACTTTGTTGATGAAGCAAAGCAGCGCCAACAAGAACCTACCCCTGGCTATCGCACGATAGTGACAGCAAAAATTAAGGTAGTGTTGTACTAAATTTTTTTTTTTAACATTTCTCACTTCTGATCTGTTGTATAAATAAAACACTCCGGTACTTCTAACTTGTATAACTTTATTAATAGTAGTTTTTATTATTATATAGATATATTAAAACAATACATTTGTCAGGATGTTCAGTTAAAATATATTATATGATAGGTACTTTAATTAATATGCCCGTAAGCTAATATCGAGAACTAAGATTGGCTTAAAATTGCAGACTAATCTTGAAATGCGACCGTACGCGGCGGGAACTAATAATCGACTCTTAATACAATATTTCTGTAAACTAATATCGAGGACTAATATTGAAATGCGACCGTGCGCTGCGGGAACTAATAATCGACTCTTAATACAATATTTCTGTAAACTAATATCGAGGACTAATATTGAAATGCGACCGTGCGCTGCGGGAACTAATAATCGACTCTTCTTGTGGCTTCTATATATTATGCCACTATTCAAATAACGGTTTCTATTTATCTAGGACAATGTACATAGAACCAAAGAGGAATATAACATTTTGTGGATTTGGGCTTGCCAAATCTAATTTTTTACAACAGTTCGGCCATCCTGACCCTAAATCGCCCTCGATTTAATAGGCATTTCTTTTCCAATGTAGCTTTGTTCTACAGTACATGGTCCTTTAACAATTTATCAAAAAGAATAACTCAAAGCAATAAATTCGTTCTTATTAAAATAAATCTGAAATATTCATATTATATACATCCATTAATTCCTTACTTTAAATTTCTAATTCAGTGTTTTTTTTTTCAATTCATAAAGTTATTATTATTCACATAAATTCACAAAACTTTGTTTATTATCATATCATGCATAAATGTCAAGTTATTATACAAGTATAGTCACTCCTTTAACTTTCCAACTTTTCAAAATTTATTCCAGGCTCTAAGCCTTAATGTTACACAAACTATAAACTTATTACTAAATCTTTGGCAAGCAATATTAACTAAACATGTGGTTGCTTCCATAATTTCATATGACTAGGCCCTACTACACCTGAATAAGGTAGTTGCGTTACTTGATGCCCGTCAATATCTTGAACCATATATCGGTCATTAGGTAATACTTTGGTCACAATGTATGGACCCCTAAATTTAGGCAATAATTTTTTATTAACACCGGGAGTATTAACATAATTTGTTATCATTACATAATCATTAACCTCATACTTCCATGCGGACTTTCTAAATTTGTCATAATACTTCTTAGCATAACCTTGGTTTTTATGAACATTGTTTATTGCATCTAATCTAATTTTGTCTAAATCCCTCGTTTCAGTAATTCCTAAGATTTTCTTAAGAGGATCATCAACGTGCCCTCTTTGCCTTATCCCGAATAACAGCTGACTAGGCGTCTTCCCTGTCGTCCTATTAACCGAATTATTTATTGCATATTCTACATTAGACAAAACTTTATCCCATTGGGCTGACGACGAACATAACTTTGCTAACATTGGTCTCAAGTTCTCATTAACCCTCTCTATTTGTCCATTGGCCCATGGAGATCCGACAGCTATCTTAATATGTTGTACATGATTATTTTCCATAAATGATTTAAATTCACCTGAGGTGAAGGAAGTCCCTCGATCAGAAACAACTTTGTTCGGAATACTATAGTTATTAAAATAACCTTCTAAACATTGAATGGATTCTTTCGAACTGGTACTTCTAACAGCGTAAAGCTTCACGAATTTGGTAAAGGCATCTATAATAGCAAGAATATGCTTTTTCTTTGACCTAACATTTTGTAATGGGCCGTAATGATCTACGTGCAGTACATCAAATGGTAACTCCCCTTTCGGAATATTGTGAAGTTACCCCTCCGGTTTACCAACCTTAGAAGAATAAGCTATACACTTAAAGCAATTGGCGATATACTTCTTAACTTTATCTCTAACTTTTTGGAACCAATAAGATCGACTAATTTCGGCATAACATTTCTCCACACCTGAATGCGCTAACATTTCATGATAGGTTCTAATTATATCTGTTTCCATTTCCTTCGGTACATAAAATAGAATTCCGCTTCTTGTCTTCCGATAAACTAACCCATTTCGCATTTCATAAGTATTGCTTTCTGTTTTTTCTAACTTAGTCCGAATACTTTGAATATCTTTGTCTCTCGTCTGACAAATTGCTAAATTTTGCTCTAACGTGTTCTCCTCCAAAATCAAAATGTTTGTGTTTCGGCTTAAAGCGTCGACGTGATTCATTTTTCCACCTGATCTGTGTTCCGTAAAGTAGTCGTAATTTTGGAGTTCTAAGGCCCAACGCGCGATTCTTGGATTAATATCCCTTTTATTCAGCGTCAGCACTAATGAATTGCAATCTGTCACAATTTTGAACCTAATACCTTGTAAATAAATCCTAAATCTTTTTAATGCATAAATTATCGATAACGTCTCTAATTCGTAACTATGGTATTTACTTTCAGTTGGGGTTGTTCGTTTCGAAAAGTAGAAAACCGGATGAAACTTACTATCTGATTTCCTTTGCATAATTATTGCCCCAAATCCTAACGCACTCGCGTCACAATGTAACTCCGTTTCATCTGTAGGACTGTAGATTGCTAATACGGGTGACTCTAATAAACTAATTTTTAATGTCTCATAACACTCCAATTCCTTATCCCCGAAACTAAACTCTGCTCCCTTCTTTAACATATCATAGAGGGGCTTTGAGAGTAACGCGAAATCCTTAATGAATTTCCTAAAGTAGGAACATAATCCTACGAAACTATGAACATGCCTAATACTAGTGGGAATCGGAAATTCAGAGATGGCTTTGAGATTCTCGGGATTTGGCTTAATGCCGTTTCCGCTAACTAAGTAACCTAAGTATTCTATCTCAGTGCATATGAATTTGCACTTATCCAGGCGGATCTCTAAAAGATTCTCACTCAAAATCGTCAATACTTCCCTAAGGACCTGGTGATGTTCTTCCATGGTCTCACTTGCTATCAGAATATCGTCGATGTAAACTAAAATTTTCCTTTGGTCAATGAGATTCCTAAACAATAGGTTAACGTACCTTTGAAATACCGCTGGTGCATTCCGCAGCCCAAACGGCATCTTAACATATTCAAATTGACCAAGGGGCGTAACAAACGAGGTATATTTAATGGAATTGTCCGCCATCCTAACTTGGTGAAACCCACTCTTAAGATCGATCAAGGAATAATATTTTTTCTTATGCAGGTCGGCTATATGATCCTCAATTAATGGCAACGGATAATTATCACGACACGTAATTTTGTTCAATTGTCGGTAATCTATACATAACCTTAATTCATTGTTCTTTTTCTTAACCAGAACTATAGGCGAGCAGTATTGGGAATCGCTCGGTCGAATAATATTTCTTTCTTCTAAATCTTGCAGAATTTTTCTTAGTTCGGACTTCTCATAAAATGATAGACGACGTGGTGTGCAATGGAATTGTTCATCCTTGGACAATTTGATTTCCATCTCATAATTTACTTTAGGTGGCCCGTGTCTAATTGATTCACCATAATAATCCCTAAATATTTCCAAAACTTTTGTTTTTTCCTTTTGTTCTAAATTTTCACCGAATCTAATGTCTGTTTCTTCGTTCATACCTACATCTATTAACAGAATATCTTTTTCAAAGTCGTCTTCCAAGTCCTGTATCAACCTAAAATTGAATTTAACCATAAAATCTCTACCCAATAGTAAATTATATGAAATAGTCTGCTTGTCAACTACTAAAACATTTATTTGCTTCGTAATGGTTTCCAGGGTTACAAAGACTTTTAACTTAGACAATATCTTAACTCTACTCTTATTAATTCCATAAAATCTACTCCCCGCAATCTTGCGCCTAAATTTTTTTCTAACTTCGTCAGGCAACGCATCTACCCTAACCAGGCTGACTGGACTACCAGTATCTAAAATTGCTGTTAAATTATTTGTAAAGTTTTTATTCCCTAAATTATATTGAACAGTTACCTTTCTGTACACATCCAGGTCTTCCTCTTGCGAAACTAAGTTGATTTTGTTCTTGGGGCATTCCGGCGACATATGCCCAAATACTCCGCAAACGTAACAGGAACCTCTCTGCCTTAATGGTTTTCTGCATTCGTTCTTCATATGTCCTCTTGAGTTGCAATTGAAGCATTTAATTTGCGAAAGTTGTCTAACATTGTTTTTCCGATCCGTCTGGGTTGCTGGTAATGGTACAGCCCTAACCATCCTTCCTTGGCCTTGGATTTTCTTAAGTTTGGAGAAGGCACTAAATAGTTCATCCATATTTTGAAATTGTTGAATTTTGGCTTGGGATTCCAATACAGGATCTGCTATTCCCTCAATCAGATACTCCAGCACCTCGTCCTCATCCAGTCCTAAATTGTTGGCCATGATGACTTTGTCATGGTAGTAGTCTCCGAAAGTTTCACTACTTTTCCAGGTTCGTTCTTCAAATTTTCTTCGTAACTTTAGTTTACTTTGTTTGGCGCTAAACATCTTTCTAAGTTGTTCCAGAAGGTTGCTAAGGTCATACGTAATATAGGCTGACTTTGAATTATAAAACTGTTGTGCTCTACCCTTAATTCGCGACACAACAAGAGTTTTCATCACAGCTGGCTCGACCTTGTAAGTGTTCATAAGTTCTAGAACTCGTTGTTCCCATAAATTATAGTCATCCCTATCGGGGTCAAAGTGTGGGACTAATTCAGTAATGTGGCCAACCGTAATCCTAAATTTGTCTCCTCCCGTCGTCTCTATGGGTGCTTCACGTAGATTAGCTAGCGCCATCTCCCTTTTCAGAAGCTCGTTCTCCTTTTCCATCAGCGCCTTTTCCCTTTGAAGAAGATCTATCTCACGCCTGAGTTGTGCTTCCTCCGATCCTGGTGCCTGTGTTGAAACCACCGGCATTGATGGTTGATTGTCCCTCTGGACCATGGTGACGTTTAAGTCATCTCCACTCTCGCTTGACGGAAAATCGTTATCCGGTTCAGGGATCACATTCCTAAATTTTTCATTATACATGATTTCAAACAGCCTGTGTGATAATTGAGTCTTGTTTTTGAAGTTAGAGTGCGGTAAATTCCGTTTGTTAATTTCCTGTTGCAGCTGTTTGACGTTGAGCGGCTTAAGGTAAGCCCTTATCTCCTGTTCAGCCTTACTTGATTTTGACATCGTGGTATCAACAGAAATATAAATTCAACTTAATTATTCTTACCGTACTCACATAAAACCACTAATCTGTTTTTTTCTTCAATTGAGTCCACTAAATTCTTGTCTTTTAGCACTAAATTTGTTTTTATTTTGGATAAATTCACTAAATTATTGTTTTCTAGCACTAAATTCGTTTTTCTTTTGAATAAATTCACTAAATTCTTGGTTTTTTAGCACTAAATTCGGTTTTATTTTGAATAAATTCACTAAATTCTTGGTTTTTAGCACTAAATTCGCTTTTCCTTTTGAATAAATTCACTAAATTGTTGGTTTTTAGCACTAAATTCGCTTTTCCTTTTGAATAAATTCACTAAATTATTGTTTTCTACTATTAAATTTGTCAGCACTTTTCGCGTTTTCGATTTTCTAAAAAACTTTTCGACATAACCTTTTCCTCAACAGAACACGACGCTTACTTTTTAAAAAAACTTCTTATTTCATCATCCACCGCACGTATGCATTTTTCTAACGCTTTTTCTCTTCGTTCTTTTTGTGTTCTCTTTCGTTGTTTACTTAAGTCAATCAATACACTCAATGCAGCCGCGCGCCGTTTATTATGTACTCACAATATAAGTCACTTGTTGAATATAGATACACACACACTGGGCGGCGACAAGTGTACTTTTCTGTGTTTCTCTGCTGCAATGCCTTTTCAAGCATACGATGGCAACTTTTTTGTGATGTGTGTGTATTTTTATCTCTTCGCTGGGCACATAAATTTGAAATTTTCCCGTTATGCACATCAGACACTAGTGTTACCCTCGTTGCTTTCTTATGCATTACCGGCCATAAAATTGTTGCGAAACTAATTATTTTACCTAAATTTGTTTTTATTTCACCAATATTATTGTACATAAACTTTCACATAATTTTATTATTTTGGTCAGGTTTTAAGGTCCTGATCCCACTTCTGATTTTTGTTGTACTAAATTTTTTTTTTTTAACATTTCTCACTTCTGATCTGTTGTATAAATAAAACACTCCGGTACTTCTAACTTGTATAACTTTATTAATAGTAGTTTTTATTATTATATAGATATATTAAAACAATACATTTGTCAGGATGTTCAGTTAAAATATATTATATGATACTTTAATTAATATGCCCGTAAGCTAATATCGAGAACTAAGATTGGCTTAAAATTGCAGACTAATCTTGAAATGCGACCGTACGCGGCGGGAACTAATAATCGACTCTTAATACAATATTTCTGTAAACTAATATCGAGGACTAATATTGAAATGCGACCGTGCGCTGCGGGAACTAATAATCGACTCTTAATACAATATTTCTGTAAACTAATATCGAGGACTAATATTGAAATGCGACCGTGCGCTGCGGGAACTAATAATCGACTCTTCTTGTGGCTTCTATATATTATGCCACTATTCAAATAACGGTTTCTATTTATCTAGGACAATGTACATAGAACCAAAGAGGAATATAACATTTTGTGGATTTGGGCTTGCCAAATCTAATTTTTTACAACAGTAGACTAGTCCTCTTCAAGGCAGAGCCTGTAGAAGGGATCCAAGCCCTTTCGATCCTCCGATAGTAACTAAGGACGCAGTGTTCGCGGACCCCGTCCACTAAGGCTCTCACCTACTTTTTTTATTCCCCAGTAATTCTCTAACTATCGTTGCGATTCGGTCCAAATGTAAACCGCTTGGAGTTCACCAGACTATAATAGTTGCGAGTATCCAGTTCCAGATGTATTTCATCAGATCCCGATCGGCTAGGCCCTTTCCCTAAGAGCCAGTTCTGGATTTATGAGAACAGTCCCGAGGGTTAAGACATTATTCTGCATTCAAGGTGAAATAGAAAGTTTTTAAGGGTGAAGTTGTAAGCCTGACGTCAACCTTTGTCGGAAGAAAAGCTCGATCATATTAGCCAATTCTCTCGTTGATAACCCCATAGAAGTTATGACAACCCTGAGCCTTCAGCGTAAACTTATGTAAGTGCAGCGCATAAGATATTCTTGGATATCCTGGATACCATATGCCAATAACAGTGTAGCTTCAACTCAGGAAAATCAACAACTCTTCTGAATGTTACCCCTATATCGGCCATTGAAACGTGTCTAGAACTCAGAGCCCAATTCAACACCTTTCATGGTTTTTAAGGTGTCTATAACCCACCGAATCATGGCATATCCAATAAGCTGACACGATGATGTACGTTGACCGTAATCAAAGTGGTCTATAAAATTTTCCAACTGACTCATTTCTTTCAGTACTTTACAGTTTGAAATTTTTAATAGCCAGCTCTAACTGAAACAATGCTTTTTTTTATTAATTCCTGTGCGCGCATATAATCCTTGAATTTTGTTTATATCGGATGTTCCGATTTATCCTTCAACAAAGAAGTTCCTATTGACACAATAAAAAAAAACAAAAAATACTAAAAAATAAAACTAACTTTTTTCCTCTAGTTTTTTTTTTAATCAAATTACTTTTACTTTTCAAACTTGAATGTAGGGTTAACATCTCATATAAAAATCGAATTTCTCACCTTAATTTTCTTATTTCTAACGCAGCAAAATGGGCCCAAAATGGCAATGGTCTGAATTGAAACGGTGAATTTCGGTATAAAGTTTTATAATCGAAAAAGTTTTGTTAATTATGCAACGAGGAAACTAATAATAAATTTACTATGTTTTCAATATTTGAGGTCACTAAATTCAAGTTCAATGATTAACTCGCATAAAAATATTTTTGCAAATAATTTTTTTTTTGGCTTAGATTTTTATCAAAACAATTTTTTGTTTTTTGTTTTCGTTTAGGGGATTTTAGGGTAAAGCTAACGGTTTTGCTTTTAAAGGAAGTATGCATTGCAGATCCCTTGTTTGTACTGTAACCGATTCTGCCATACAATCCAATATCGGGCAGCAAATGCTATTCCAAATGACAACGTTAACCCGCAGTTTCATTCGACCAGTTTTCAGACATTACTACCGCAAAATAACTTGACCTAAGCGATCGAACTCTAGATGATTTTCTCACTTATGTTTACCGGCTATGGCAGAAAGTGGGTAAGGAATTGTTGTAAAGAGGGAAGACAAAAAAGAGGAAATGTTATCTAGAAAGGAAAGACCATGCTGTTGTGTGGAAATGAACCTCAACCACTGGTATGGTAGTCGGGCCCCTGAACCTATAGACTACCAAGCAGGCAACTTAAGTATAAAATTGAATAGAATAATATCGTTAGATTTTATGTGTGATATGACGAATTTGATACTTGAGATATTTATATTTGTTTTTGTTTTCTAGATATCACCCTAGAATGACTTAATCAAGGTACGAGTATACGTATCAATCCTTGAAAACTAATATTCAATATTCTAACTCTCTCTGTGCTTTGTCATCAGCCATAGTAAATACACTGTGGTTATTAGAATTTTGCGAATCACACGGGGATTTTATATGGCTTTGTTCGTCATTTCCGTTCTACATACACTACTTAAGTCAATTTGTTTTTTTCTTAAAATTTGTTGATTTGTTTGTTGATGCTATGACGTAAATTCTCGTGATTTTAAACACCGCACATAAAGTTTGTCGTGTTTTTTCATGTCGTTTTGTTTATGTGGAAAAACCAAGCTTTTGAATCACCCTTTGTACATATTTCCAGTCTGTCATGTGGCTCAGGTCGTTAGTAAGCATAGGCCCTCCGGACACGATTTGATTGATTTGCAATCCCAGTTGCATACGCAACTGTTTCATGGTCTTGCCCGTGTAAGGAAGTGGGGATCCACACACGGGTCGACAGAAACGAGACCGGTTTGAGACTAGTTTTGCAACTGGTCGCGTGCGACTATTCTTGCCGGTCGGAAGCGATTTCAGTTGCGTGGTTGCACTTCATCTGAACTACTTGACATATTGCCAAATGTTCGTGACTAAATCAATCAGTTGTGTTCGTGTGTGGACACAGGTTTCATTTTGATTACAAACTGGTTGTGCGCGTGATCATTGTTTGCAATTGGGATTGGAAATCAGTCGACTCGTGTGCCGAGGCTTTAGTTTAAAGGATTGAAGAGAATAAGACACGCTAAAGGGGTGGGTGGAAGTGCTTGAGTAATATGTCGATGAACCTTAAGTTTGAACTCTCAAATGTACAAGTTCGGAGATATTGACTATGGAAGAGTAGTCCACAGTAAAGTTCTATTATTGTATAAACAAACTTCTAGATCGTATTGTTCGCGAAAGGGTATGAGGGTGGGCGAACGGGCTAGTCTTGTGATGCGGGAAAAATATTGGTGTGGAAGTTCTTAGTTTCAGTTTGGAGAGAGTTACTACATTCCTACAGTGGCTTAAAAAGTCGAGGAAGGCGCAAAAGGTGCTATCAGCAATAAGTTTTTAATAGCACAGTTTTGCACTTTGTCCAGACTTGACAAGATGGTTTTTGGGGGCGTGCGCAGACATACGAGTTGTATTCTAGGTGGGGTCGAATGTAGGGCTTGTAGATTATAGCCAGAGCAGGAGGAACTTGCATATCTTAAGAAAGCCGCAGCATTGGGATGGGACCCTTCTTTAGGGTTTTGGAATATGTGATCATTCCATCGCAAATCTTCAGCTACAGTTACCCCTAGGTTGTTAGGACTTGGGTCAGCCGTTAATTTGTTTATATCCATAAATCTAGCTTGGTACTCACTAATTGCTGCTTCTGCATAGGGTTCCAGTCTGGATTTAATTATGTTTGACATTAGTTTATATAAGTTAATAATTTTTTATTAAAAACAAAATTTATTAAGAACAGAACTATTTTATTTGGACTCCGTTTAACAACTGACTTAAGTATTACAATTTATTTTATCAGAAGCTGCAATTCGAATGCATTTTGGAAGATAACAAACCATAGCCATAACAAAAATAAGCTCATGTTACACGGCTGTGCAAGATAATTTTTGTTTCTTGCTGAGGTAATTAATTTTATATTTCGTTAACTAGAATATTTCGTTAACTCTTCCCCTCTTAAGATCAAATGTCCTCATTTGATTAGGAAGGTAACATCTCGTTTTTTAGCCTGAGGTGGAGATGTTGTTGGTGATGTTCTTCCTCGAGATGTTGATTCCTGGCTGTTATCGACATCCTGATTCATCTGTTCTAGTTGGATTGGCTCTTCTATTTTAGATTTGTTAACGATTCTTATTGTTGTTTTGTTTTTCTTCCAGCGAAGTATAAGATAAGCTGCTGCGATAATGACTATTAGTGCAATGGAACTAATACCAATGGATTCGTTGATTGTTTTATTTCTTTGAAGCAGTTCAATTTCATTTGTGTTGTTAATATGGATGTCTTTCAGCATTTGTAGGGATAAAATTTCTTGGTAGTGCTGTTCATCTGGATTGGGTTGTAAGATAGCCGGAAGTATTTGAATTGAAGATTTTTCTTTGGAAATAAATGTTCTGTCACCGATCTTCAGAGATGTGTTGTGGAACTTGATCAGATAGGTGCCATTTAAATTGTGTTTTTCGCTCTCAATGAAAACATTACCTTGGAACTGGTTCAATAATATCAAGCCTTCTGATATCTCCTCTATAGTTTGGATGTGTTGGTTGTTTATTTTGTTACATTTCGAATTGCGGCTTTCTAGTAAATTAGGCAAACATGTGGAATTACTTATTTCTACAAGGTTATTTTGATTACAAATTGAAATATAATTTACTGATTTACATTCTTTAGTGATTCCGAAAATTTTCTTTCCGCCTTTTAATATTTTTTCGTATGGCATCTCATTTATTATGCTACCTTTCTTTATGGGTTTAATTAAAAGTTTTTCATACATTTCTTCTGTAGTTAAAGGAATATAAATAATATAAAGCAAACATGAATTATTACTGATTATTTTAATATCTGCAAAATCTAACGCTTCTTCTGTTGTTGCATATGGTAGATTTTCTTTTTTTACTGTATCAATTGCTAATCTTACTTCTGTGTTTGACAATATTAATGAATTTATAATGCCAATTTTGGCCCAGTGGATTGCATATTTAACATTTATTAACTCGTCTTTAATGATTCTTAATTTATATTGAATGTTTAAGGGTAATATCTCATTTATAATTTTCTTTTCTTTTATTGCATCTAGTATCTCATTTGTTATTTTTGTTATGTTATTAATTCTATCATTATACAATTGATTAATTATAACCTGTTTATTATTATTCTCTAGTACATTATTTATTTTATTTGTTATTATTTCGAAATCCTCATGGTCTGGGCTTCCTGCAATCCATTTCCATGCGCTACCGATAAAATTTAAAGATCTTTTTGTTTTGCGTATTTTTAAATCTTCTAGTAATAACTGGATTTGTGTCAATTCGTGACTTAGATAGGGGTGAAAAGGGTGGTCATTTTTTATTCCATTCTTTAGGACTTCGTTCATGCTATCAATGAAATCTTGGTAATTTTTTAAATCTATGATGTGGATTAATTTGAAATTTCCATTTTGGATTTTGGCTTTACCACTACTGATTGAAACGATTTGAGAGTTCGTGTAATCGAGAATCTGTATTTCACCGAATGTGGTGCTTAGAGCACACCTGTAAAGGGAGAAAAACATTTTTATTTAGTTTCTAATATTGCTCTTATGAATTACTTTGCCTGATTCCGTGATAACTAAAGTATTTTTGTTTTCTTTTACTATTTCTGGCTTGTATCTAACAGTAAGCTTAGAACCTAGTCGTTTATTATGTTTAATATAAATTATCTGTCCTGGTTCGTAGTTTTTAATTGGTTTTCTTTTTCTATTATGGGTTTGTAAATCTTTTTGTTGTTTATCTTTTAATTTTTCTATATTACTTAAACGGGCTTGTTCGAATTCTTCCGGGCTAACGTTTGGGATTCTACCGTAGAACAGTTCTACTGGTTTTTTGCCAGTAGTTGAATGGATCGAATGATTGTACTCATTAACAGATCTTTCGAGGAGTTCTTCGAATGTTCTGTCGACGCCATCTGATTTAAGGCATCTCATTATCTTGGAGAGTGTAGAATGAAATCTTTCTATCTGTCCATTTACCTCACTTTTATACGGTGGGGTTTTGTAAATTTTTATTTTTAGCCTATCTTCCATCATTGATACTATTGAAGCTGAATTTAGGGATTTTTCATTATCAATTACTATAGCTTTGGGTACGCTAAAAAAGAACAAGATGTCTCTCAGTGGTTGTTTAATATCTTCTATTGCTTTAGATTTAATAACTTTGCAGTAGGCAAGTTTGGTAAATTTGTCTATAGCGGTTAATACACGTTTATTTTCCGTTGAATAAATATCAAGATGTAGGGTATGACCAGGATATTCGGGTATAGGGGTGGACTCTAAGATTTGTTTATTAGGGTGTCGGTCATATTTATTTTCCTTACAAGTAGTGCAACGTTTTACAAAAACCCTAATTTTTTTGCTCATTTTTGGAAAATAGTATTTTGCCAGTATTTGATCTCTGTTTTCCTCTGCATTACGATGGGCGCGTTTATGGATAGTCAATATTTTGTCCTCTTGTTCACTTTCGTCTGTAATATCTTGTACTAATTTTTGGGTGTAACGGATCTTGTAGCTTTTGAAATGTATTGGGTAGATTTCTTGTATTTTCCCCATTATTACTTCCTCAGTTTTTAATCCGTTTAGGGTATGAGGATTTAAGTATTTTTTAAAAATTTCGATAATGTCACTGTCGGAATAGTTATGTCGGGTGACGATATGTCTCGTGTAATTTGGAAAAGGGTTAATAAGTTGGTAGCTATTTTCATTGCCTAGTTTTAAAATTATTTGATTTCGAAAGGCATTAATAGGAGTTTCTACTGTAGGAATAAGGTTATGTGAAGAACTGTTATCGCTATGTTGTGTCGTAGTTAATGCGTTTGTTTCGTCAACTCTAGGAATTCTTGACAGCGCGTCTGCTACGATGTTTGTTTTTCCGGGTCTATATTTTAGTTCATAGTTATATTCCTCCAGGATAGCCTTCCAACGTTTCATTTTTGTATTGGTATTCTTATTGCTGAGCGCATAAGTAAGCGGTTGGTGATCCGTGAAAATGTTAACTTTTCTTGATCCGTAAAGGAAATTTCTGAGTGATTTTAAAGCCCAAATAATAGCTAACATTTCTTTCTCATTCGTTGCGTAGTTTTCTTCTGCTTTGTGCAGTGTTCTTGAGATAAAGGTTATGGGTTTTCCGTTTTGTGATAATACTGCACCGAGTGCATAATTCGAGGCATCCGTTGTTAGTTCAAAATCTTTTTCGAAGTTGGGGTAAGAGAGAAGGACTTCTTTGGAAAGAAGAGAATTTTTAACCTTATTGAAAGCTTCGATTGCATTGTCATCTATTTTGACGAGCTTTTTCCTTGAATCTGTTTTGGACACATGTCCATCTTCCCCTCTTAAAAGCGCTGTTAAGGGTTTCGTGAGTTTGGCATAGTCTTGAATGAACCGGCGGTAATAGCCAGCCATTCCTAAAAAGGAACGAAGTTCTTTAAGTGTTTTCGGTAGAGGATATTCGACTATTGCCTTGACTTTTTTCGGGTTTGCTTTGATGCCGTTTTTTGAGATAATGAAACCAAGAAATTCTACTTCTTCCTGAAGAAATTCGCATTTGTCCAATTGTACTTTCATATTGGCCGCTTCGAGTGTTTTGAAGACGAGCTCAAGGTTTTTCAAATGGTCCGTTTCTGTTTTACCGAAGATGATAATATCATCAATGTAAACATAGCATCTTTTGGTAATATGCTCTCGTAAGATGTCATCAAGGGCCCGTTGGAAAATAGACGGCGCGTTCTTTAAACCGAACGGCAGTCGTGTAAATTCATATTTTCCATGGTTTATTGAAAATGCTGTTTTTTCAATATCAGACTCTTTTAATGAAATCTGATGAAACCCACTTTTAAGATCAAGAATAGTAAAGAATTTATTTTCTCCTAAATTGGCGAGCACATCATTTATTTCAGGAATTGGATACTTATCAGCAATGGTGACCGTATTTAATTTGCGGTAGTCGATAACCATTCTGTATTTTTTTTCGCCTGAAGCGTCTTCCTTTTTTGGCACAATCCAAACTGGAGAGTTATACGGCGATCTCGAAGGTCTAATTATACCGTTCTCTAAAAGTGTTTTTATTTGTTTTTCGATTTCGTCTTTCAGGCATGTGGGATATGGATAAGCTCTAGTGTAAACGGGATCTGAAGTCGTTGTTCTAATTTCACCTTTAATTTTCGTAGCGAAGGTTAATTTTTCATCAGGATCGGAGAATAAGTTAGGGCAGTTTTTAATTAGTTCATGTAATTTTTGTTTCTGACCAACGTCGAGGTGAGAAATTCTAAGGTTCAAATAATTTACTGAATCAGAAATGTGTTTTTTTAGAGGAACTTTTTTGTTTGGAGAAATAATCATGAACCCTTTATCTGTATAGATCGTTGCTTCTAATTGTACCAAGCTATCATTACCAATGATTCCGTCGAAAGATTTGAGAGTGGGTAAGAGAAAGAATTGTAGTTTTCGGTCTGGACCAAAGAGGTCTATTAACGCATGATGAGTAATTCTTATACTGCCAGTAACCGAGGTTGCCAGAAAGGGGTTATTATTTGTTATCGGATTTTTAATATAACGTGGTTGAATATAATTTTTATTAGATCCGGTATCGATTAAAAATTTATATGTTTTGCCGCTCTTCGCTTTGTGTTCAAGATAAGGAAGCGAAGAGCTTTTTAATCTAAAAAATGAATATCATCCAGCTCTTCAATGCTTTCCTCAGAATGTGGGTTATCATGAGGGATAGCATAATCCTCAGGTTCAATGATGTCCTGGGAGTTTGTGTAGTCTACGAGTGTCTGGTTGTACTTTTCGTCATTACACTCCGCTTGCTCGTAATATTGTTGCAGATTCGGGTCTGCAGTTTGTTCAGTATGATTAATCCTCTGGACCTTTGCAGGTTGGTGCGTTTGATGTGAATGTATTCTTTTATGTGCGAGATCTTGCATTTGTGGCCTATTCTGGTAATTCACTTGACGCGTGCGAATTGACTGATCCACATCCATAGGTTGAGGTCTCTGATAGTAATTTCTATAAGGCAATTTTGGTGGTTGCTGTGAATGCTGTTGGTAGTATCTTGGTTGATATTGTTGTTGTGGCCTAAAGGGACCTCGCGTTACTTGTGGATTGTAGAGCAATTCTGGGTAAAAATTTGGAGGTGGGTAAGTATTAAGTTGTCGAGGGAGAGTTATTTGTTTTGTAAGTATAGGAGGTAGTGAAGAAAATTGTGGGGTTTTAACGTTTCCATGGCTATGTTGCACGCGGTAATTGACATTGTCTAATTTAAGGCAAAGATGCATTGCTTCTGGAAGGTCTGCAGGCCCGCGCATACTAAGTAATCTTGGTAGGTCTCCCTTAAGTCCTCTAATAAAAGTATCCAATGCTTTCTCTCTATAAGCTTGAATCATTACGTTTAAAGATTCTTGGCTCATATCCATCGAGGATAATTTGTTGAGTATTAATGACAAGTGGTAATACACTTGTTGATAGAATTCAGGGATAGAACTATTTCTTTGAATGAGAGTAGTCATTTGATATTCGAGAGTACCCAAGTCCCGCTTGTCCGCGTAATGGAGAGTAAGACATTTTGAAATACTTTCCCAATTCAGGGGAGTATTGTAAGATTCAAGGGCTGTATCTGCCTGTCCTGTGATTTTATTTCTGATAACATTGAGGATACCGAAATATTTTGGAGTTCCTTTTAAAGGTTCGTAAGTTTTAAGAATCCTATCTACACTTTTTCTCCAGGAGCCAAATTCGCCTGGTTGTCCGGAAAATTCACGTAGACATTTGACTACATCAGGAATTCTATCCATATCATTGAGATTTGTTCTGTGTTCTACGTCGATAGATTGGTCGGATTCCCTACTACTATTAGAAATGGGATGAGTAAATTGATGGAGTGTTTGTTGGCTTTCGGTGTGAATGATTTCGGAAATAATTTCTTTAAGATCATTTAGATTGAAACTGGTTCCGGAGGAACTCGCGGAAGGTGTCGAAGGTGCATTGTTAAGTTTGGATGGTTTCAAAATATTATCGTCAGGCATTATGAAAGAATGTAATTATACGAAAGAAAAAGAACAAAAGACAACGCGTATTGGTTTCTGAGTAATGTTTTTTTTTTTTTTTTTTTTTTTTTTATATAACGTAAGATTTAATAATTCACTTTAAATATAAACAAATTGTAAAGAATGACAGAGAGAGAGAAAAAATATTACGTTTTAAAGGTTGAATAGTTTCCGCTTTTTCTTTTTCAAAAACGAATAAAAATTTCACGAAATTTTATCTAATTGCGCATGAATATGAATTTTCCATTAAGTTTATGTCTTGAATTCGCAAAAATTGTGTGCAACTTATAAAAAAAAATGTAACACAGATACTATCTCTAAACTATTTTTGTTTGGTTTTGTAGTTTTTTTTATTTTTCATAAAACGGATAACTGTTTGAATCTTTAATTTAATTTTATTATATTTTTTGTTAATTAAGTAGGTATATAAAAATCTAATTTAAACCTCTTTATTTTTATTCACTTGTAAATATTTTTAAAGTAATTTTAATGTAATAAAAAAAAAATCATCGAAATTTATTTTTCACTTAAACTTATAATTAAGAACTTTCTCCTAAAAAAAATATTTTTATTTATTTATGCACGATTTTTATCTATTAAAAGAAAATATTCATTAATTGTTATCTTTTTTTTCTAAATATTTATTTATTTTTCCGTTTTCTTTTTTAGTGATACTGTACTTACACTAAAATTAACAGATGCGTGGTTAACATCTGGAGTTGTTATTATTTAAGCTCAATAATCGTCTGTTCCTCTGTATGGGACTGTTTTTAGTTTTCCTTGAAACAAATTGGGCGGCTGCTTTTAAGTACTTCAAAATCTGCCTAGATTTTTACTTAAAAACTCCGTTTTTTCCTGGTGTAGGTGACTCCGGGGCCTCGTTTCCCAATATTAGTGGTTTTACGGAATTATCACTCACTACTCACTTATAATTGTTTCTTACTTGTTAATAGCACACTATTGACTTTTAAAATTGCCCCACGTTTGGGCGCCAGTTAATAATTTTTTATTAAAAACAAAATTTATTAAGAACAGAACTATTTTATTTGGACTCCGTTTAACAACTGACTTAAGTATTACAATTTATTTTATCAGAAGCTGCAATTCGAATGCATTTTGGAAGATAACAAACCATAGCCATAACAAAAATAAGCTCATGTTACACGGCTGTGCAAGATAATTTTTGTTTCTTGCTGAGGTAATTAATTTTATATTTCGTTAACTAGAATATTTCGTTAACTTATACTGTGCTTAAAAGAGATATGCCTGTATAGTTTGCGCAGTTGGATTTGTCCTTTCTTGTTTATTGGGCAAATAATGAATGTTTTCGTTCCTCCATATGCTTGATCAACTCTACTGAGGTATTATCAATTCGTGGTGATTTGTTGATTTTTAGGGATGGTATGGCACTTTATATTTCTTCCAGGGTTGGGACGTTTATTTTTCTGGAGTTATCATTATGTTGTAGACGGGGTTCTGATTAGAGTCTGGTTCTTTCATTTGAGTTCAGCAGCTCGCTAGAAAATTCCTTTTCTTTACATCTTGTACATACATATACCTGACGAGGGTTTAAAGCATTTTTTTAAAGAACTTTACTTCCTTGCATGCTTCGCCTGTTTTGTTTTGTGCAAAGTTTTCCTCTGCCCTAAGAATGTAGTTTTGTAGCCTGTGAATTTGCAACCTACAGTTTCTTTCGTGGCATCTGCCATTCTCCTTCGACTGTATCTGCATTATTTATGTTTGGACCAATCCTTCCTGCTAGGCTTGCCCGATATCTCTCCCATAAAGTCTGTTCTTAGAGATGATCAACGTCGAATTGTTTGTTGTTTGCTGTTTCTTTTTACTTCAGTGGACTGCAGTCATCTGAATCTAGCTTTTACTAGGAAGTGGTCATATTCACAGTTAGCACCTCTGCAGGATCCTACTTGGTGGATACTGGAAGCTGGCCCCTCTGTCTATGAGTATACATGTGAACCAGATTTACTACCCAAATTGTTTTGCAATTTTTATGCGATTTCGTCGATTTAAATATATTTTGTCTTAACATTAAACCTGTATTTATCTCTTTTAATGTATTTTAGTGTAATTTGGGGCACTCTGATATAATGAAGTCATTTACTGGCAAAATGGAAAGAAATTTGTTTCGTCTTGGATTAATAATGATCAACTTTGTTGAGAAGAAGAATTTTAGGTGCTTGCGATTTCTGTTACATAGCATATTGCTGGAACACCTTTGCTTTTACATCAACTCTCGTTATCCAGTTCTCGAATTCGGTTACAAAACTTGTACCTTTAAAGAATTCAAATGAAATATATATTATTTACAAAAATTTCGTATAAACGCAATCGACACGATAGTTTGTTTTACTTAAGTTTCTATCATGTCTGTTGTAAGAAATGTATGCAACTATTCATTCACTCATATTTATCGACAAACAATAATAATCCCCTAAAGATTTCCTCCAGTTTGTACGATCTAACGGATTGTTTCCAGTTGTAGTTCCCCAAGATAATACCTGCGTCTGCTGTTGCTGCGTCCTTCCGTGTCTTTCTCGGTCTACCTACTGGTCTATCACCTATATATACTGTTTTTTTATGTATCTTTGTCTCGTCGATTCTTGCAATATGTCCTTATAGCTTATCTTATCTTCGATTTGAAGTATTCCTTGACGTCTTGTTCTGTTAGATTAAGACTGTTGTATCATAGCTTTGGTCTCGTCGTTATTTATTTGTAGTCCTGTTTCCTCACTCGATCTTTTCAGCTCTTCGAACGATCATTGTACTGCTTGCAGCGATCGTCCTACGATGTATGTCGACGACATGTCAGCATATCCTAATAGTTAAATCTATTTGTTAATAACCACTGCTTTCCATATTTTCACTTCTTATAATCCATTCTAGCGTCTAGGCATGGGAATAGCATGGAAGCCTAAGCTAAGTCCTCTTCTTTTAATCCCTGTGTGCCTGCAAATTAATCTGTGAGTGAGTTTTGTATTTTCACCTGCGAGGTCATCCTTTCTAGTATGCATTTTATTAATCTTGCCAGCTTTGAGGGTATTCTTGGATCCATTAGAATTTCTATTTCTATTTCTATGTCTATGTATAGAGTCGTAGGCTTACTTAAGTTGACGAAAATTTCGAATATATTTACGGTCTTCTTCCAGCTTTTTTTCAAGAATTGGTCTCCGAGTAAGCAGCTTTTGGTCGTTGCGCAATCCTTCCTGAATCCTGCTTGATACTTGCCTACGACCATTTCTGCGAATGGTAAAAATCTTGTAATCAACAGGGAGTAGCCCGATTTTTCTGTAATTTTTGCAAGATAATTTGTCTCCCTTCTTATGAATTGGGCAAATAACGTCTGGATGAATCTGTCCTTCCCAAACAACAATTCTTGCCCTCCGTCCTTGAGTAGCTTCGCCTTAATATCGTTTATGCATGGCGATTTACTACTTTGCAGTTTTTATCAAGGCAGTAGGCAGACAGTACTTCCAACCGATGGTAATTCTATAATTACTTCGTCCTCCGCTATTTCTACGGCCGAAGAGTTATTATTTTCACTACTCTCTGGGCTAAGTAAATGCTTGAAGTATTCTCTCCATCTTGATTTAATTTTTTCATAATCTGTCAATATATTTACTCTGGCATCTTGACATATATCAGTCTTTGATTGAAATTTGCTACTGTATTCTCTTATTCCTTTCTATGTACTTCTTGTTCTTCCTTCTTGAAAATCATCTTGCACTTTGATAAGTTTCCTGTTCATGTAGTCTCTTTTCTATTTTCTGCAAAATTTTATCAGCGACTTTTCTTTTCAGCTTAAAAAGCTCATACTTTGCACACTTTTTATATTATTACCTTACATTAACGTTATTTAAATACTAAAAAAAAATTTAATAAAATTATATAAAATTCAAACTCTCAGCAAATTTTCTAATTTTTTTTTACAATTAATTTCAGGGAGATTCTGGAGGACCACTTCAATGCCGTTTAACTAAAAATGGTCCATGGATTTTAGCTGGTATTACTTCATTTGGCTCTGGATGCGCCCTAGAAGGTTTCCCAGATGTCTACACAAGAACATCATTTTATATGAAATGGATTCTTGATACTATTAATAGTGAATAAGTTTTTAAAAGTATTTGTTATGTTTTTCCTGTTAATTATTTTTTTTTTGTAATTTTTTTTATTATTTGTGATATTTTTAACTAGTTTTTAAGTAAATATTGAATTTTTTAATAGCTGTTAAGTTTATAGTATCTATTTGTTAAATTTTATTAAATATGTTTGTTTTTGTTACCTGACTTTTTTTAAATAAATATATGTTAAGTTTACCGTATACGAAAGTTCATTAAATTATAATATATTTTTAAGAAAAAAAGTACCTATTTTTATGTATATTTAAAAAATTTATGATATTATAAATGATGTGTGATTGATCTGTAAAGAGTATATATATGAGTATATTAAAGGTTAAGAAAAATAAAAAAACTAATTATTTTTAATTATTTTTTTTTTAATAAAAAAAATTTCTTATATTTTTTCAGACATATTTTATACATAAAAACATCAATCCTCCAAAAACAAAAACAATAAATAAATTCTTTACTTAATAATAAAAGTATGAAATGAAAAAAATAATAATAATAATTTTATAATGAAATCAATTTACAAAACAATGAAAATATGATATGATAAAATCCAAAATAATAAATTTTTACCCGCGAAATGATAATGCTTCGTTTTTCTACTAAAAACTTAAAAATAATAATAACCATAAAAAAAAGAAATAATAATTTTTTAATAATAAAATTTGTTAAAACAAATCTAAATTGCACTAATATACTGCCAATTAATACAGGAATTTTTTTTATATATATTTCTTTTTCAATTCAATTCAAAATTCTCTATTTTTTTTTTTTTAAATGAGTTGAAATCCTGAATTTATTCGGACGACAACAACAAAAATACACTAACAATTTATACAAAAAAAAAATTGTTGACGTTTTTTTATTATTAGATATTATTCTTTTTTTTAAAATACAATAAAAATTTGTTAAAACCCTAGACGAGATATCACAGCACTTTACACAACAAAAATAATTTTGAATATGTTCAGCTTTTTTCGTTTTGTCTAAAATTTAATAATTATGTAACAATGTTGCTAACTAAGAAGAAATTCATTTATCCTAAAACAGTCTTATATATTTTTATACATTAAATAAAAAAAAATTAATTAATAATAAAATTTTCCTAAACTTCCAGACATTCATTCTCCTCTCCAGTTAATTCTGATAATTTTTCCATTTCCTTTTTAATTAATGGGAAGAGGTAAATTGCAGAATATTTAATATCCTTTTTCGGATTGAATTCTTCGGATGTTTTTGGTACAAACAAGAACATTAAAACTGCTAATCCAAGAATTGAAATACCGGATAGTATTAAAAGTATCGTAATTCCTGTCTGTAGGTATGGTCCAACATTAAAGAGTAGATGGAGCAGCGTCAGCAGGGATGGAGTTAAGCTTTCAACAGCCTAAAAAATTGAGAGAGAAGAAAAAGGATATTTGTTAGTTGTTTAATATTACCAAAAATTTTAATAATGAACTTACAATTTCTACCCAAACGATGGGTAAGACAGTGTTGCGAAACCTTTGCATGTCTGCGTTGAATTTAATATCACCCATAAGGAGATTGATTTGGAATCTAGTGTGCACTCTCATTGGAACGCCTAATTGCTGTAATTAGAAAAAAAAATTGTTATTCAATTGTTTACTACTAATTTAGAGATAAATTTTCAAAAAAATCAGCAATTTTTTATATTAGTATTACAACATATTAATCAGTCTTAATGTCTTAAGTGTCTTGATACAAATGCATAAACACGTTTTGTTGCTTGTTAATTTTTTTATAGTATCATTACATAATATGCATATAATTTTGGACCTATAAATCTTGCTTTGTAGGATAACAAATACAAATTGAACATTCAACAAATTTTAAATTCAGTTAATTTCAATATTTACGTAATCCAAAAAAATAAATCTTTTACATTTCACTATCAAAAATTTATTATTCTTAAAAACCTACTTAGAAACAAGATTCACATTAATAATAGCTTTGTTAACAGGCAAGGAAATGTTCTACCACAAAATCCGCTACCACAAAATCCGGAAGAATATTAACTTTTCATAGTTCATATTAAAATGAGAAAAATATTTTTAATAAATTCAAATCAATTTTTTGTACAAAATTCTTAGTAATGTATTCGTAATTACATGTTTGAAAGTTTGTAACAAACTAAATAAAAGAATTACAATGATACCACAGAGTATTTGCATAACGATCTAGTTTGTTTGTTATGAACTATCTTATATCATTGATTAAGTTGATGATAAAATGTTTGCTGCTCCTTCATTATAATCCACATAAAACATTGTTTTTAATTTATAAATTATTTAAATGGTACTAAATAATTGTAGGTTATAAAATTTTTATGGTATACGCAATTGCTTATATGTTTATATTTTTTCCCCAAACAAATATATATAACAGTAGCATCTACAACGTAATATTCTTGTTTTCACAAAACAGGTGAGAAAAGATATGAAGTGTCAGTTAAAAATAAAAATAAACGTAAATTAAAAATATCTAATTACACTAATGGGCAGGCGCATCAAGGAAGAGTATTAGATTGAGCTCGCCATGTTGAAAGGTGGTATAGATCAAAGTACCCGGTGGTCCTGTCTAAGAAATGATCTAAGATTGGTCCAACATTCACGGTAAAGGAGCATGGAGTAGAACAGTCCTATAATATAAGATATGCCAGGGCGGTAGAGCTGCATCGGATTTGATCGTATACTCTCAAATCAATTGCAACGGAAGCTAATAGAAATTTTATTGCAGACGATAAAAGTCTATCGGCCAAGCATCGATCATGACAATCTTGAAACAAGCAAATCACACATAAAAATTGTTTTTAGCTAAAATTATACCTTTAAGATTATTTTTGCAAGTAATTGAAGAAATAATTACTTAAGGTAGTAAAGGGAGTTGACGGGTGACATTAGCATACTGAATAGAGCGGTTCTCGTTCGATCACCGAAGCCACTTATGGATTTATAGTAAGGCACTCTAGTCACCGGCCTAGGGAAGCACAAAAAGAGATTACTTTTTTTAAGTTAGGTTACTTTAGTTACTTTTTTTTAATTTCGGTTATTACACCGCTGGCTAAGAATTATATGTTTGCAGGCATTTCTGTCTGGTAACGTGTTGTAAGTCACATCTGGGGCTCCGAAAATCCAAGAGAAATACTCAAATAACCTCTCCAACAACAATGAGTGACAGTTTAGTGCAGTTTTTGAGCTGAAAGTATAATCGAGCCATACTTTTTTTGTAAATGCTGCTAGTTCGAACGTTATGCCCCAGTTACACGAATGACAAAAAATGACAATTGTCATAATCTCTGGTCATAATTAATGGCATTGTTGTTGTTTATTTTTTATGACAGAAATAATGACACAAATTATGACCGTGTATGACGATAATGACAAATTATGACAGAAAAAATGGCAAGTGTGTCATTCGTGTAACAGCACCATTACAGTGAATGGATTGCATCACCGAACCATGTTCACTGACTTTTTTGGGCCAAAATTGATTTTATGGATGTGGACAACGTTTAATTCAAGAGGACAGCGCCACCTGCCACACAGCTCGTGAAATAATTATTTAATAATTGTGTGAAAAATTTCAATTGACCAACACCAATAAACTTTTTTCTTTGGGGCTACATTACATTTATAGTCCACGTCTATGCTCCAGCAATAATTCATGTACTCAAAAAAATATGCTATTGTGCTATTGGCTAAATACAGCCACTATTATGAGAAGACTTGATGAAAATTTTCATTAAAAGAATAGCCCTTTGTAAGAAGATCCAAGGAGGAGGCATTTGGTATATATTGTGCTCCTCAGCTTTTTATTTTAGATTAAACTAAAAATATTATCACTTTTTATGAAAATACAAGCTGGGACCCGGTGCGCCTATGCTGCACCCATAAGCCAATAGTAGTAATCAGGTGATATGAATTTTAATATACAGTAGGAGAGTTTGGAAAAGGCAATTTTTTGGTATTTTTGATTCCAAATAACAAAATGTGAAACTATTAGGGATCTGAAATTTTAATCGAGACAATAAAAACCATCCCCTGACTTGGCATTTATCGATCAGATTTGATTTTGCTATGCCGGGGGAGTAGACGCCCTGTGCAGAACTTCGCTCTATTTTTTAGTTCATTTTAATTTAAAAGTGTATATTTTAGTTTTTTTAAACTATATTTTATTTTCTACATTTTAGACTATTATATGTCTTCTGCCATTTTCTGGTGACCGCCATATTAGATTTAAAATGACGTCACGCAGCTTACTGTACTATACTCGTCATACACTTTCATTTGATACCCATAGCGAGGGCGGGCCTGGGCGTTGTAAAGAAAAATGTAAACTGTAATTTTGTGTTGGCCGCCATTTTGCATTTGGAATGACGCCGCACAGCTAATAGTATTCTACTTGTCATACCTTTTCATTTGATACCCATACCGGATGGCTTGCATAGAAAAAGGTAATCCGCCATTTTGTGTAAGCGGCCATTTTGAATTTGGAATGACGCCACACAACTAATAATATTCTATTTGTCATACCCTTTCATTTGATACCCATGCCGGGGGTCGGGGAACACAATTGCAAAATTCGGCCGCCATATTGGAACCGCCATCTTTGCGAAAGTAATGGACATCACGAATCGCTTTCTCGCACCCAGAAACCTCTATGTATACATTTTCATCCTCGTAGAACGTATATTATTATGCTTTTTAAAGCTCTCTAAGACAGCGCCCCCTAGGAGTGATTTTTAAAAGTAGGCAGCGATGCTAAAACCACCCCCTTGATGTATGTAATATGTGGTTAAATTTTTGTGGCGGTCGGTTGAATGGTTTAGGTGTTTAGGAGTTATTAGGGAACATACATACATACACACATACATCGAATTTTATATATATTGAGCTTTTCTGTACCTTGCACATTACACTCTTCAAATCGTCTATCGGTCGTAGCTATCTAATAGCAGGTGATTTTTTTCTGTCGTTCAAACGTTTTAAAATTTTTTTTCCTGGTCTACTGGTAGATGGAAGACTTTAAAACCGACTCTCCAAAACGATAATGTCTTAAAATTGTTCTCATATATACACGATGGGCAGCACAGTATTATATCATTTGATAAATTAATATGTACTTTGAACAACATAACTGAAGATAACATCTACTAAATGAGATACGCACCAGGAAAGTTGAAACCTAGCGAATAAAATTCATGATTTAGAATTCGCTTCAATGTTAGTGGTTTGGAATGATATTTTATCAAATTTTACCAAGAAAGTCAAAAAAGTTCTACAAGCTGAAAACGACATGCACGAATTTGTATAAATCCTTTGGCCGCCTTCACACATTGGCACCAAAGTTGGCTCCAATGCTACTTGTCGGAATCTGCGTCAACGTTCGCTAGTCACTAAAGTGCGGAGCCGGTGTTATCCGATCATCAGGAAAACATGCATGAAATTTCAAAAATATTGAAATGCTCTCTAAGGAACCGCTAACTGACGCATCACACAAAAAAATGGGTAAAGATAGCTCCGAAGTTCATTCGAGCTCAAAGGAAAACTTTCGAATTAACAGTTTTTTTGTTATATTAAATTAATTGCAATTAGAAATGGATTTAAGGTAGAAACAGAATGGCACGGCGACCGTGGCGGAGTCCGCCGCTCAGAGAGTTTCCCATACATTTAATTTCTCCCCAGGCGACGCGGACAAATTAAATGTATGGGAAACTCTCTGAGCGGCGGACTCCGCCATGGTCGCCGTGCCATTCTGTTTCTACCTTTAAGAGGTACGATTTACAGTGAAATTTCTAAATAATTTAATTTTCTTTGCGTCATAAATGAAGAGTTAGATATACGAAGCCTGTGCCCAGTATTTGTTTTTAAAATATCCGGAAAATATCATTTCGGAACTAGCCGATGAGAGTCAGCAATTTCATCGTTACGTTTGGCATAAAAATTTGCGAATTTATATATTAATGTGGGAAGATCAGCTGTTCCAAACGTAAATATTGCATTACGTGTATACGAGTTTGATGGTCACAAATTATTCCACAGAAAAATCACTCTTACAACTAAAGAGATTAGGTTTTGGAATAATCTTCCTAGTCTGATTCAAAGAATGACTCAACCACTATTTCAGAAGGCAAGCTATCTCTTTTTCTTTCTTCCTCTCCCTCTTCTTCTCTTTAGTATTTTTTAATTTTTCTATCCACTTATTTTCATATCTAGTTCTTTAACCTTTACCCTGGCATTTTCATCCCACTCATCATAATTATTTAAGTTTAGGTTAGATTACCTGTTTAAAAATGTACTCTAAAAGATGTATGTACTTGTGTACTTTTCTAATAAATTATTATTATAAAAAAATTCATCGCCGATGATGATGCAGGAAAGACTGGATACATTATCACCACTTGCACTACTATATTCGCGTAGAGAGAGAGAACAAAAACTGGGCACCGTTCATTATAAAAAGCTAAGGTACTAAAAAGTAAAATCCAACTCTGACCAAATTCAAGCGGCATTGGGCATGGTTAGTTTTTATATATTGACCAAAGGAGCACCGCGTCGACACCCCTGTTTAAAGAGATCAGAAATAGCCGCCCATGATCTGATTGCATCCCTCAAAACCGATCTATTATTATTTTGTAGTACAAGTAAGCCTGTATGAGTTTCCGAAATGAACGCTGTCTATTTTAGCACCAGAAGTGCAAATTTTTGGTGAAACGAGGTAGCAAATAAAAATTAAAATAATAGTTGTAATAGAGAAGGCCAATCACCCCTTTCAAAACTGTATTTTTTAAACTAACCAAAAACAAAAGATTTTTCGATACATTTGAAATAATTTGTCCGCAATTTTTTTTTCCTCAAAAATCAACGTATTTATACTGAAGACGTGATTTGTGATCATGTTGTTAATTATAAAGTATAACTGCAAGCTCTAGATGTAAAAAAGCAAAGATAGAAGAGGAATCAAAGATACCTGAGGTCTCCATCTAATACTATTGCTAAAAACCCCATACTTAACATGAGTGGTTATATACCCACCGATATTTCCGCTGTGCAAGAGACGAAGGCAAAATGCGAGAAAAAGAATAATTACTTTGAAGACCAAGAACAATAATTAAAGAATTTATAAAGAAGAAAACCGGAAAGGTTAACGTACTAAATTCTGGTTGGACTACAATCCTTGAATCTTTAACACGTGCTAGAACAGGCAGTTTAGGCCCAGCTTTCTTTCTATTGTGCGTCACTTATATAAATTTAATAAAAAAAGTTTTTTGTTCTATGTTGAAAATTTAACTTTCTAGCCATGAAACATTACGAAGAAGATGTTCTTATTAGTACGATCGAGCACACTCATTCATCCAAAGAAATTAAATAGAATGATATTTCTCTGACTATTGATAAAAACTGCCTAAATTACTTTTATTGCTCGCTAGAGTCACTATTTGGAGATAAAGAATTTCATTGATCGACCAACTCAGAATTATCTAGGTACGATAAAATATAAAAAAATTAAAAATGCATAACCATGATCGCGAGAGATAAATCCTCAAAAGGTGCACGAAAAAATTTCTCAATTCTCGTGCTGAAAATAAAAACCTATCGTTCTTAGTAAGCAGTAAGAAGAATTCCTTTATACCTACTAGACGTTTTTTTATTTTTGAGGTAGAGCCAACAAAAGCGAGTAAATCCAAAGCTAACATCTAATATAAGTATTCTAGGCTCACGTCAAATTCTACTCTTGCCGCTACTACAATAAAACCTAAACAGAAACTAGCTTGACTATACACCAACAATGTGACAGCAGCAACCCTTGCAAAAGACAACTTTCAAATTTAAATAATTGCAACTAATGTTAGCGAACGCATCAGTATCTTCTATTAAAGGAACCAATGTTTCTTAATTAACCAAGTTTTACTTATCCAATTTTGATACCTCACAAGGTTGCAAAAGGATTATTTTTTTTAAAATTTACATTTTTATTACTATTGATTTAAAATCAAAAACAAGAAATTACTAAAAATAATCTCTAGTTTCCCCTCAAGGTTACAATGTATAAAAAATTCTTTCCCACAATTAAACTGCTTCAACGCCCTATTACATATAACCAGATAAGAATTAATTTTATTTATTCTTAGAAGAATAAATCGTTAATTAATCGTTTACAGTAGTTTTATTACATAATTGTGTAAACGTGACTATATAGTAATAATCATCTTATTAACTGACCAACATAATAAACCAAAAAAAAAATTTAATAATTTTTTTAAAGAAAACGTGATAATAAAATGTAAACTTACCGGTTGTAATACAATTTCAGTTCCATGTTTTTCTTCACTTGGATTAAGGCCTTCAACACTATTCAATAAACTTGGATCGGCGTTATAAAAATGGGGAAATGATACGGCTGCTGGAATATCTGTAAAAAATTAATAAAAAATAATATTAATAAAATAAATTATCAAAATACATATGACCTAACATTTTAAGTTAAAAAAAAGCGCTAAGTTTTATTTTTAATTTTTTTTGGTTAAAAATAAATAATAAAAATAGTTTTATTACTTCTATTTATTATTGTTATTGAACGGGAAAAACTGACCTAAGCTATAAAAATTTTATTTACAAATATTATTTTTAGATGTTCTAACGAACACGTGAATGAAACTGACCTAGTTACAAGGCTTGCAGAATTGAACTTTATTTGTATTATGATTATATTTTCTATTATCAATAATATACTTTGCACGTTGTTTTATATCTCCAAATGCATTGTTAATTCAAAAATAAATATTATGATTACATTAATGGAAAAATTACGAATGGAAAAATTGGAATATCACAAAATACATAAATGGTCCAGTCAAAGTTAAGTTCATGGTCCATACTATAATATCAATAAAATCAAATCATGGTCAATGTTAAAAATTCATACAACAAAACTTAGACATAACAATGATAAGCAGCAGCTGCAACGTTATGAATATACTAAAAATTTTATTTGTAATCTAAGCTACTATAGTGTAAATATTTATAAAAAATATTAAATAACAACATTACATTTTTGTACTTACTGTAATAGCATGGTGTAATATTTCCAAGACCTTTCTTCAAACAAACTTCATCAGAACAGAAACATGAAGAAGTTGGATCATTTACATCACTATCAAATGCGTTATCAGCTAATTTAAAGAAATATGCATCGACTCCATCCACAACACCTGTTATCAATAACAAAAAAAAAATACCAAGATAAATTATTATATTAGTCATCATGAATTTTGTTTGTTTTTATTTTTATCTGAAGTTTTTAAAAAAAAATGCAACATTTCATTGCGAATAAAAAAGTAAACACATTTTTATAAGAGGCACCGTTTCGATTATGACACCTTAGACACCAGTCAATGAAAATTAATTTTTAGCTTATATATGCAATACATTTCTTTTCGGTTATTTTTTTTTTATTTTTTTTTATTAGTGGTAAACTATGAAAGATGCAAAAAAAACTACTTCTTTTTATACCTGCAGATTGTTGCAAAATCATTTATTTGTAGTATCTGCGCGATTTTAACTATACCAAAAGAAAAAAGATAACTTTAACGGTCTATGTCCGGCCATGACACAGAAAAGAATTTGGTGGCAATTTTTAGTATTGATGTTATTTTATTTTATTTTTTTTATCTATTTCTATATGCATTTTGAGGTTTTTTCAAAGTTTGTTGGGAAACATTAATTATGAATTTATAAAGAGTGGTCGATTTCGTATTAATATGTATGAGTAGCATTGATACAAATATTATAAGAATATCGCAGTTTTGCTTTGTTCAGGGTAGCATAGTATTTTGTTTAATGTTTGTATGATTTTTTTTCAATATCAGAACTTGTAATATAGTAAAAAAATAGTTTATTACTTTATTCCGAATAATACTAAAATTATCAGCATTAAATTCAAGTTAAACATAACTTTACCGAATATCATTAAAATTTTTGACAATGTCATTAGGAATTTTAAGGTACTAATTAATAAAACAACTAAAATAAAAATCTAAAATAATTTTTTTCTAATTAATTTAAGTTATTAAGTTAACGCAATCGAATTTAAGTAAAACGCGTTGAAAAGAGAAAAATTCACGAGAAAATCTATGTTCACTTTTGGTTACAACCATACTTGTGACACGATTATTGCAGGAAAAAGAACTGAGCAAAAAATATTTTTGTTTAGGAAAATTTATGAGTTGTGTTGTTGATAAATATTAAATAAAATATTTTTAGAGAAACTTATTTAAAAATTTGTTAAAATTCGTTGTTTTTAGTAGGCAAAAATATTGAAAATAAGAGAGTTTATTTCAGAAGTAATTTTTTTTGTTTTCTTTAAATAAAATTACTTAAACATTAAAATATGAAGAGTTAAAACTATTTTAATCTCAATAGTGCCTTTTATATAAATATGGAAACCATTTTTTATAAATATTAATATTAAATAACTTACCAGGATGTGTATAAACAATTGGCAATGTCCTACAGAATGCCTTACGATAAACTCTAAATGTTTCACCTTTTGTTATATTACGTGGAAATAATGTACCATCATAAGTTCCGCGAAGTGTATTACATTCTGTATTTCCCGAACGTCCTTCTTTATATCCCCAATAAGCTAAACCTCTTTCACCATTCCATGTATCAATTGAAAAATCACGTATAACTGGCTCATAATTTTCATTGTGTTTTGGCAGCGTTGGTTTATAACTATTAAATTCTTTAATAATTTCATTAAATACATCTTCATGATCAATTTCCATTGTTAAACGTTCACTAATTGGTCCAGTATTTTCAATAACTTCTTCAACTGTTTGTGTACGATCTTGTGGTAAATGTACTGTTACTAAATTCTCACCTTCATCGAACATCTGTTATTAAATAAAAAATAAATACGAATTTAGTAACATTATTTAAATTTTTTTTTTAAATTAAACCTACCCTATCCAAAAGTCCGAATGTTTTAAAATGTATAATTCCAGGTATAAAAGTTGATGCTAATTTAACTAATGGATCATCATAGCCCCATAAATAATCATGTACAGTCATATTAAATATAATTTCTGATTTTAAGCTTCTCATTAATGTTCGTACAGCAATTGCAGCTAATATTGATATTTTTGATGCAGCAGTTGTAACACCCATATATGGTATATTAGCAGCTGTTATAACATCAAATTTTGGATCACCAACTGATTTTTCACGTACAAATTCTACACGCCTTTCTGGACGGAAAGTTATTGTATGATTATCATTCATTATTGGATCTTTATTTTCTAAATATTCACGATAAACATATGGTCCAACTTCGTCTACTTTTAATTTTTTATCTAAACCATTTTTAAATCGATCCCAATTTGTTATATTAAATGCATAAACTTTTATATAAACTTCAAGCGGTGGTTTTTCCCATAAGCCAAATATAAGCGATCCAGGTCTCATTGTTAATTTCTATAATAGTTATTAATTAATATAACATTTTATTAATGCTGATATTAAAATAAAAATAACTTACATTCTCCACAATTATTTGAAGGGGATTTAAAATAACTATCATTACTCCAATAAAGATTGATGTAAATCCTACAGCCAATAATTTAAAAGACCCTGAAAAAATTTGATAAGAATTAATAAAAACCTTCCAAGAAAATTTAAATTTACAAAAAAAACGTCTTTAATAAAAAAAAAAGTATGAATGGGATACCATTAAAAACCTTCCCTTATACAAAACAAAGAGGGTGCAAGCTGCAGATTAATTAAGAAATGCATCAACAAAAAAAATGGTTGCAGTATACTTGAAAATATCAACAGAAATCAATGCATTGATCGATCGATAGTTGCTCTTTACCTTTGGCATCGATGTTTCGTTTTCTTTTATGTAGAGTGTCATTCATTATGTTTTATCATATTTTCTCTGTGATGTTAAAAATATTCTGAAGTATTTAGAATAGGTCAAGGCAGATGTTTTCAGAGATTTGTTGTTTTTGTTTTTGTTTTTTGTGATATTTGTACTTGAAATTTCTAATGCAGTGCTGCTGGTCGATTGGATTGGATTGTCATTGGCATCATTTTTCTGTGGTGTGATTTTAATTGGCCGTGCATTTTAAAATCTTTTTGTATGATGTTTTATAAAATATTTCAATTTGCCGCGATGGTACGAAGTGTGGTTCCAAAGGAAATTCAGGGTGATTGTTCCGGAAAGCTCTGAGTGGGAGGAACTTATCCTTCCTCGGGGTCCTAGAAATCTCCATTGGTTTAACCACAAATCGAAGATACAGGGTCTGGTGTAGCAGGACCTAACTCCAAGGTTTCGATTGCGATGAGTAGGCGGCCCTCTGTTTTCCAGACTGAAATAGATGTCATTGAGACCTGCGCTAAGCTTAACCTTGTGAAAGGTTTGCAAGGCGCCATCATTAAAATCTTTTCGGACAGTCAACCTTCTATCAAGGCACTCTTAACGTGGAAGTTTTCTTCCAATTAATTGCAGGGTTATTTGACGTACTCCAGAGTCTGACCAGGAAAAATAGGGTCTTGCTCTGCTTGGTCCCCGGACGCTGGGATATCAAGAACAATGAGGCTACAGACGAGTTCGCTACGAAGAGGTCTGAGATGTTGGTCCAGAGCACAGAACATTTCTGTGGCATCTCATGGTCCACCTCCACTTATAATGGACTGGGTTAACGCAGTGAACCTAACCTAGTTCAAATCAGTTCCAGGTATTAGACAGCCTGAAAATCGAATAATACCCTTTGCCTTTAGGGGTGTTAAGTTATTAACAAAATATTTCATAGCGAAAGGCCAATACAATTTGAACTACTCAGGTAGATACTGTTGCCCTTTTGGTACATCCGTTTCCTAGTTCATAGAAATTGTTTGTACCACTGCCAATTTCTCCATTCATATATAATGGAAAACTCCCATAAAATTTTCTATTAAAATTAATATTCTATTGTATGTTGAACTTTCATTTCATTTGTTCCTGCCAAAAAAAAATGTCATGTATAAGTCCCAACAAAGTTGCATTCATGTAGATTACAAAAGATTTAAAAAAGCTACCATTCTCTTTTACTACAAATCCTAATAAATATAAAATTGCATATAAATTTAATCTATTAACATAATACCAAAAAAAAAATATAACTGAATCAGCAAAATTTTGATTGATACAAGAATTCCGCAAATAAAACAAGAATATAAAAATATCGGATTTCTTAGAAATTCTTTAAAAAAAACAACAATATAGATCACGATATCCGAAAATAAATAATAACAAACAAATTTCAAAAAAATACGGTATTATTTTTAGCCAAAAAATACCCCAAAAAACTTTCTTCATTGACAAGAATTTTAGAGTAACAGATTCAGGGGAAATGATGTCAAGACTAACCTCGATATTAAAAAAACAAGAAAGCTAGTAACTACGTCAAAAGCATCTCGTCATAACATAGTAAATTTACTAGTAAAAATCTAATATTCTACTATATATAAAACATGCACCTATGACGTCAAAACCTATTCTGCCTTTTCTGGTTTTTGTACGTAGTACGTTATAACGTATACAAATTTCGTAAAACCAGTTTACGATGAATTTTGGATCTAGTAGTAAGATTTTTGTTGGATACAAAATTCTTCATTAGTTTCGATGAAAATCACCTTATTTATTGCATAATTTTCTTTATTATACAAATTCAGTGTGCTTTGTATATTTGCCTTAGTGATAATATAATGCTTTAGAATTTTTGGGGTTTTTAATATTTAAGGTGAATAAATTACAAGGGGTATATTCTGTTCTGGTTTTTGAAGATTTTATGTAAATTATTCTTTTAAAGGATGGAATATTTTTTAATTACCTCTAACTTCACAACATGGAAACGAAGTAACTTGATTATGATAAAAGATATTTGATAACAAAAGCCTACGCATTTTAGAATTGATTTTAACTAAGAATATTCACTAAAGGAATATTCGTATTCACCGATCATAATTAATGATAGGAGGAACCCATTTTCATTTATTAAATGGAGAAATATTCAGTTTGAAAGGAGAAGTTAATCTGTCTATAAGCGTGTCTTTAATACTGAGCTGCAGATAAATAAAATATGTAAAGGGTTATCCAAATGTGAAACGTAGATGTCAGCATTGTATAAAGTTTACACCTGACGTCTTTCAAAATGACATTAAGCCATTTTCTTTTAATATTTGTTATTATTAATATTTTCTTTAATATTTTAATAATTGCAACCATGGACAAGTTATAGATTGCAACAACGCGTTTTTATATTATTCAAACTTATTATGAAAATAGGCTTTCTTTGAAAAATACTTATCGCAAAATTCGTCAAAATTTTTTTTCGTTTCACGAAATGCAGATTTAAAATAGCTTTCAAGGTCATGTAATCTAACACCATTCGATTGTTGTGGGGTTTTTTTGAAAATTCATGTGAATGCAAACAAGCATTTAAGTTGCAATTCGTAAAATAGCTCCAGCAACATGTCGAGAAGTCATTGAATATTTCGTTATTGGAATTGATTTTTGCAGTCGAGGTGGACATTTGAATGACATTTTGTCCCACGTATAATTGTAATGTATCATACTTTCAATAAAAGAAAAACACATCTAAAATTTGCAAACGAAATGGGAGCGCCATCTGTTGAATGTAACGCAATTCTAAACATTCCTGATGCCGAACAGCGTGATTTTTGACAGCTGCTGTCACTTATCATTTTCAATGTTTTCGATTGCATTGTTAAATGGAATTTTCATAGATTTCGAACTTAACGAACTTAAAAATATTATTCAGTCTTAAATTCAAAGCGAGACAGTCACATACAACATGTCCGTCGACACTTTTGTGGAAGCAGATAAAGCGAGTAATTATCCAATAGAGTTTTTGAATTGACTCGATCTGTCAAGGATACCAGTGCAATTGAAAATCAGGGTGCCAAATAATCATGTTGTGAAATATCAACCAACCAAGTTTTTACAAGAACACATAACCTGCAGTAAAAAAATTAATGAACAACATCGTAGAAGCAACAATCTTGACAAGAACATTTAAAGGTGAAGATGTCCTCATTCTCGCATTCCTACGATTCCAACGGGTATGATATTTCAATTTAAGAGATTGCAATTCTCAATACTATTGGGGTTTGCAATCACCATCAAGAAACCTCAGGGTTAGTCTTTAGAATTGTACGCTTTAGATCTAGACACGGATTGTCTCTATCATGGATAGCGTGTTCTAGAGTCGGCCAACTAGAAAATCTCTATATCTGTGCAGACAATGGAATAACAAAACATATTGCGTTCGATCAAGCGTTCTGAAACTAAACATATTAGAAACGTGTGCTTCCCCTTTTCTTTCTTTTCCATAAAACCAGACTGAGCCGAACCCTAGTAAAAACGTGCCGAGCGCGTTTGTTCGGTATGCATGCTAGCTGTGGGCGCCATGCAGGCTAGTGCGTACCTGATGCATGCTAGCTGCGGGCGAGTTTTATTTTTACTCGGGAAGCAACACGTGGCCAGGTACAGCTATAATATAACCTATAACCTAACAAACCTAATTTATTATCCTTTATTAATTATAGTCTTTTATTAGTAAAGTTGGAAGTTTCATGAAATTCTGTTTTGTATCATGAAATAATATTCAAAAATTCTCTTTAACTCGAAAAAAACTCAACAACCCTTTAACAAATTATATCACTATTAATCTATTATTAATATTCTATTATAGTGCAAAAATGGTACTAAAATGATCGTTGGTATGTATATTAAAAGCCTTGAGCTAATAGAGTAAATAAAGCAATTAAAATCATAAAAATAGACAAATATAAAAACTAGCCTCTAGCTAAGTTCAAATAAAATAAAAGCTATAAGGGCAACACTAATTAAATAACAAGTCATTGTTCACCACATTAAGGTAAAATAATCTATTGCACAACTGGATTATAAAGGTTCAAAGGCCCCCAATGTCGCCGCATATTTTCTTTTATCCTGAGAATAATTGTGAAGGCACACAACCATACATTAATCTTTTTCCAACACGTGATATAATTTCATGTAATTTTTCTCTCTCCAAATTTTTTTTCTTTGGTTGAATATAAAAGATATCTGCAAACATATCCAATGTATACAACAGAGGAACTGAAAAAAAACTTTAATTTACCAAAAACTTTATATCATGGCATTAAAACTGGTCATTATCAACTGAAGAAGGTGAAGGAGCACCTCTTTAAAGATCTAAAGCGTAAAATTATCTTCTGTTTAATCTCACGTCGAAAAATATTATTTTTTTAAATGAAAATATTAAAAAATAAAAGGACAATTTAAAAAAAAATGATTATGAGTTCCTGTAATATAATTTAAGCTTTTTCTTTAAAAAAAATTGAAATACATGCAATGCTAAGAAATATTTGTTTGAAAGAAAAAAAACTATTTAATTTCACAATCACAGAGAGTCAGATACCAGTTACCAACCGAGTCGCCAGTTTGTAGTTCAATGTCAATGTTGAAAAGATTTAAATAAAAACCGACACAGGTGAAACACACACACAACAACAAAAACAAGCCGTCCACAATAATTTTATCTTCAAAAGCTATGGTGCCACGCGACTTGGGATAATTTAGTGAAAATTAAAAAAGAAATGCCTACGAAACTAATTAAATGTTTGTTTGTTTTTTTTTTTCACCTTTTTTAATGTTTTGTTTTTGAGTGTTTTTTGTTTTCGGAAGTAATTTTTTTGTTTCTATTTATACAAAACTATATAATATTTTTTTTCATAGTGGACTTTACGCACTTTTTAGTGTGTTAAGCAAATGCGTGCACGATAGTTAAGTAGAAGATGTCAAGGAAGTCTAGAGAGTGAAAAATATTACTCAGGTGGAATTAAGATTATGAATGGGAATATGACCTTTTTATTTGTTTGAGGAAAATAAAATTAAACGAAAGAAATTTGTGTGGAATTTTAAATTATTTATCAAGATGGTATAAATATTGTTTCAAAAAAAGTCACTTATTTTTTTTGTATGTATATAAATAGTTCTTAATTGGAAATAGATAATTTCTTTTAATTATTCTAACTAAGTTAATAGCGCAGGCTTAAAATCATAATTATGTAAATTTCATCTTAATAAGAATTAATTATAAAATTACATTGTTTTGAGATTTTTAAAAGCATAAATATCCCATTCAACTTCGATATTAATTATAATTATAGAATGATTCAATGAGAATACTTACATTTATGATGATGCTTTCCAGAAAAAAATTCCATTTTTAAAGCTATTTTTTTTATTTGAAATTAATTAATTCGTTGTTTCTAAATTTGTACTTTTTCTCTCGCTACTTATAAAGTTGCAAAAGAATTAGTCGCGTTTCTTTTCACAATCACGATTTATTATAAGTATATCTGGATAGATCGGTTCTAAATTATCACCAGCATTATCTCTAATGTATATCCAATTTATTTTTTAGTATTATACTATAACATACAGCGCACTGTAAATAGAAGAAAAAAACATATGATTAACAAAATGATTATTATGTTTTTTTAATATAAAAGTATAAAACCAAAAAAAAAGTTTATAAGTGCTAATGAAGATGTAAGCCTTAAGCTGGGTTATTAATCATTATAATATTGAATGACAGAGTTTTTACACTTTGTGGAAAAAAATATTCAAAGAAAATTACTGTAATTTTAAAATAGCATAAATAATTTATTACCGGTTATTTATTAAATGTTTTTCATTCAATGAATTTTTTTAAACGTAAATTGTTTAATACAAATAAAATTGATTATTTGACAAATTTAGATGATTTATTGATGTTTATAAAATTCAGTGGAATGATTGATAATTTTAACAAAGTTCATTCAATATAATATGAGTATGAGGGCAAGTGTTGTCGGGAAATTTGTACTATTTTTGGTCTATTTTATGGTTAAGAAAGAATCTGGAGGGATGTGGGAAAATGTAGACACGACTAGAAGAAGGTACTTCAAAAAGCCCGAATTCTAGAGGGACTGTGTCGCCATTTTAGGAATACAAAAAAAACGGTAAAAAATGGTAAAAATGCCCTAAATCAAAGTCTAAAGTCTTGCGCACTCCACGAGACTATGATTTTTTGAGAAAAATATGACAATTTGTGATATTCGAAAAATGGTCAAAATGGTAGAAACGCCGTCATTTTCGCATTTTTGAGAGAACCACTCTGAAAACTTGGTGGCGCCTAGTTTTTGAGTCAGAAAATCGATTGGTGATATGAAAAAAAAATTAAAAATACCGATTTCTGTTCTTTTCAAATTTTGGCCAAAAAAGACCAAAAAAATTGGCCAAAAATGCGTCCAATTCTTTTTGCGTAATTTCATCGGAAAGGACGGAAAATTTCCAACAAAAATCTATATGGCAGCGTTTGTCGAGAGCTATAAATAAATGAGAAATACGCGATTTTTGAAAATCGCGTTTTTTTCCATATTGAATCAGTTGTAACTCCGAAAATCACATCGAGTTCCCGAACATATTCCCAAAGTTTGAGCGATATTTCTTTTTTTGCTATCCCGTTTGAAAAAGAATCCACCATAAATAAAAATATTAATGTTCGTTTGTTCAAAATCTTAAATCTCCAAAAGTTCTTCACCTTTTTGAAATTTTGACACAACGTTGCATTGGAATAACCGCGCGTTTTTATATAGTCACTAAATGTAAAACTGCTGTGAAACAGCGCCATTTGTTGGATGTTAAAGTAATACATGCTGTACTAAATACTTTACAGGAATGGAAGGGCCATCTATAGAACTTAACAGCAACATTACTAAATATTGATCATGCCGGCATGACATGATGACAGCTGCTGTCATTTAGCATTTTCAATTGTTTTCGATTGCATTGTTAAATTGAATTTTCATAGATTTCGATTGATTTTCATTGATTTCGATTTCACTAAGCCGCCCAGACCGTCCAATTACTGCTGTGATATAGCACTCTCCTCGGTCGAACTGAGAAATGGCTTCTTCGCCTGCTTATTGTGCTTACAGGCCATGTCAGCAGAGATACCAGGGACTAACGAAGAAAGACTAGAAAGAATGGATCTTATCTTACAGTGTGTGGAATCGAACCATGGACCCGTGAGGTCGAAGTTTTCAGGTTAAACACCGCTTCTTCTTCTTCTTATGTTCTCTAATCCCTAGTGGAACACAAAGCGGTAATAGCTGCCATCCAGCAGACTCTGTTTTGTGGGACAGCTCTCAGCTTGGCCCATGATCTCTCAGTTGTTCTAGCCTATGCTTATTAGGTTCTCCTCCATGTTGTTTTAGGTCCTCCAACTTGACATGATTCCTTGCGGATTGGAGTAGAATAGCAGCAATTTGGTTTTAGTTGAGATCTCTGTTGATCTCCATATGTGAGACAAGCACGAATTTGCCCTTCTTGCTTTATTTACTCTGAAACTGACGTCTTCTTCTGCCCCGCCATTTTTGTTAATAATGCTACCGAAACAATAGATTTTATCTACCAATTCCACGTTACGGTTGCTCTGTGCGTTCAATGGTGTTTGCATTTATCCGCATTTCTTAGTATCAATCGGATTTAGCCACAAGCCTGCCGAACTAGCAGATATCATCATCAGTGTAGTCGAGATCATTAAAGCGGTCTACCATCAAAATTGTATGACACCTGTTTTACTGTCTAGAACGCTGACAAAAATGTCGTTTATTACTATAAGAAAGAGTAATGGCGAAAGTGGGCATCATTGTGGTACTCCTGAACTCGCCTCAAAGCTGTCGGATAATTTTTTATTATGTTAAACACCGCGAATCTTTTGATATTCATATTTTTTATATCTTATGATCGACAAAATCGTCCATATTTTTAAAATCTACAAGGTAGAGCAATAATAGTTACCTAAAGAAAATTATAAACTGGAACTTTAATGAATGATATTTTCGTTCTAAAATTAAAAACACTTCAAAATTTAAAGCTTAAGCCCCTCAAGCTTAAAAATTAAAAACATGAAATTTAAATCGAAAACAAATTAATTCAGTAAAATCAAAATGCACAGGAACCACACCCATTCCAGGGGAAGGAAGTTAAAATATACAAACAGAAAGCAGTCTTCAAAAAATTATACAAAACAAAGAAAATAAAAGAGAGAAATTTTTCGCCTTTTGTTTTCTTAATTCGATAAATCCATCCCTTCAGCATTTCGCCCTTTCAATAGGGCAACTTCGATAAACTCAATAAAGTTAATAAACAGAAACACCCAAACCCTATGGAAATAAATAATCAAAAAAAAACCCGAAGTTATTTAATGGCTCACTTAGTCCCTGACCAAAAATAAACTTTTCACCCCTGGAAAACTTTTTCCATAGATCATAAAAATCAACGGTGAAGGGATGATGATAAGAAAAGTGTAAGAGAAAAAATATAATATAATTTTTTTCCCTGAGAAACTTTAATTATTATTAAAGGTAATAAATAATAATTTTTTCGTAGGTTGATGGGTAGTTTGTATTAGGATTTAGGGGAGACTTAAACAAGAATCTAAAAAGTTTGGTTTTTTTTGGGTTTGTTGTTGTTAAAGATTGAAGATTGAGTGATTGCGTAAATTTTGAAAAACCTTGAATTTTATTTTTTGGGAATTATAAATATTATATAGTGTGCATGTGCATCGATAAAAACTTAAACCCTTTTTTTGTGTGTTTTATGGTGAGAAAGTTAACAAAATAAAAAAAAAATATATATATAATGGGTGGGTGCGTCTGGTTGTCCATTATGGAAAATAATATGTTAATAATATGAATAAATTTAATTCTCGTAACGTAAATTATAACACATATGCATAAGCATAGCCTCTATATATGTATAAACTTATATATCGGCGTGAGTGCCAATTTTTTATTTTTATGTTTATTTATTTTTTATCAATCGACATTAAAATATTCAAATTAAAAAAAAAAGCAATTTTTTTAAAATTCCAAGACGAAAACTAAATGTGCATCCATTATGAAGTTTTAAAGGCACCTAATTGAGTTATTGATAATAGTTAAATTGAAAACATATAAGTTATTGTTACAAAAAAAAATTATTAGCAAAAAAACATTGTTGCAATTTTCATATGCAATACTTAAAGGTGTTAACCATTCAAATCCAACATAGAAACAAAATTATATAAGAATTAAAAGTGGCTATCGGAGTAACAAATAAAACCGGGTTTAGAGTAACAAGTCTAATTATTTCTGACCTTAACAACACTAAAGCAAGAGAATAGCAAAATGTAAATGAAATTAATAATAAATACAGGTGGTTAACGAAGAATTACTAAAACAACAACAAAATGGATTTTTTTTGTATTGTGTATTAATCGAGATGAATGGAATCGAACATGAAAATCGTAGCATGCCGTGAGGAGAGGTAACATTAAACAATGTTGCAACATTAAGCAAATATAGACCAAAAGATACAAGATTAAAGACCGGTCAAAAGTTTTTTTGTTGTTGTTGTTGTTGTTGCTGTTTCTTTGAATCATATAGTTGCGATTTTAAGCCATCGGGAAGCTTTCCTCTTATATTATTAAAGAGACAGTTAGTTGCATTACAAGAATGGCCGCATGGTTACCTTGGAAAATTTTTAACTGCTTTCATAAGTATTAAATTAGGTAAGTAGTAAATATGAATTTTTTTTCTTTTCAAAATTCGTCTTTCCTGTTTTAATACTGCGATATTTTCTTTTTGGTAGTTTTTGATATGTGGTTTGACTAGGTGCAGATGGCAGGTAATATTTGTAGTAAATTCTTTATTATTATTATTTTTTTTCCAAAAGATACATACATTAGGTAACGGAACATATTTATTATTATTCGTGGGAATTTTCATTTCCAGTTTTATTTTTATTATTATTGCATTTTTTTTAAGTTGATGTTTTTGAGTTAACGAAAGCGTGCCAGTTGCAACTTGATTAACTTGATCCAAAGAAGAAGATTGATTTTAATTGTATCTTCCTGTATTTATTTATTATATGACGTCACAAAGCAGCCTAAAATGTTAATCATGTGATTTTGAAGATTTTCGAGAATTTTGTTTATTTATTATTTTATTTCGAAGATTTTCTAGAATTTTTTTTTGAGATACATATTTTGAAATGAATTTTATGATAAACGTGTTTATAATTTTATTGATGCAAGTTAATTGACTGTTTTTTATTTTATTTCTAATTTTAATGCCATTTAAAGGACTTATTATAAAGATTTAACAAGGAAATTCGAAAAAACCCGTTAGATTTGGGAAGTTTATTTATTGTGGGGTTACTATTGGTTGATTAAGTTGCAGTTTAAGTAACCACTTAAATAGAATTGTGAATTTCAAGTGCTGCTTACTGTTTTAAATACATGAAGAACAGGACGAACTAAATTATAAATCATATGTAAGTATAAAAAATTACAGATACTGATTTATTTAGTAATCTACACTAAAGCCATACCACATTGCCTAGAATTTCTTAAGACATAAAATATATTTCTGCAACTAGTAGGTCGTGCTAGAATCTACTAGTCTTATATTCAGGATAATTTCGAATATGACAAGTTTATCTGGGTTGGTGTATCAAAAACAACCTTGGCAGGATTCTCAACAGTCAAGGAGCATGGAATAAGAAATAAAACGGGGTCTTTATACTTATAATTGTGGGAACTTTTCAGTCTCCATAAAATCGATAAGTGACAAGAGGAATGTAGCCGCCTAAACAAAATTTTAACCTATCCTCTTCTATCATTCAAACTAAGCTTACTACAAGACATTGCATTTATGACCTGAAGGAAATTATAGCTAGATTGGTAGTAAAAAGAGTGATTTCTAATTTATTGTCGTATTTAAAAGTTGCTAAGAAAACGTTACTTTTTAATTATGTATTATCAATAAAATAATGGCAAACTTTTGACTAAAATTAACATCAAGCAACTTCTTAAAAATAATTACTATGTATTAATTTTCTGTCATTAATGCAAAATAATAAAAGATAATTTTTCTTTTAAAAATTTTAAAAATAAATCCAAGAATTTTAAAGCTTTCTTATTTGAATTACATTTGAAATCGCATCACAGTTATTGGATAACTAATAACATGAACTGGTTAAAGTAGATACTCTTGATAATCAAATATTCCACAAAGAAATGAAAAACATGATAAAATACCATAACTATTGATGTATATGGTCAAAATAAACAAAATATCAGGTATCCACAGACTTGTGTAAGCAAATTTGTGTCGATAAAGACTAGATTAAGAAAAAGTATTGTTTAAAGTATTGATTTAAGGATAGATGTTTTTTCCGTAAACGATAAAAATTAAATATGGACAAAATAAACAAAAAATCTAGTATTCACAGACTTGTGTAAGCAAATTAGTGTTAATAAAGACTAGATTAGGAAAAAGTAATGCTTAAAGTATTGATTTAAGTATGGATGTTTTCTCCATAAATGATAACGATAAAATCTTGAAGCAGATACTCTTGATAATCAAATATTCCACAAAGAAATGAAGAACATGATAAAATACCATAAATATTAAAGTATATGGCCAAAATAAACAAAATATCAGGTATCCACAGACTTGTAAAAGCGAATTTGTGTTGATAAAGACTAGATTAGCAAAAAGTATTGTTTAAAGTATTCATTTAAGGATAGATGCTTTTCCCTAAGCGAAAAAAATATGGACAAAATAAACGATTATTCACAGACTTGTGTAAGCAAATTAGTGTTAATAAAGACTAGATTGGGAAAAAGTAATGTTTAAAGTATTGATTTAAGTATGGATGTTTTCTCCATTAAAGATAAAAATAAAGTATAATGAACTGAATCTTTTAATTTCAATAAAAAATCGAACTCTTTCTCATTAAAAATTAAATCAAAGCAATAACTGATTGTAATAAATATACTTCTCATTTAAAAGTTCTATTGTCAACAATGAGTTGTTGATGATACAAATTTACGATCACATCATTGATTGATTACACAATTATTTTTTATGGTTGATTGATTACACAACTATTTTTAAGCATAATGAAAGATACTTTTTTAAATTATAATCTCTAAAAACAAATGTTTGCAAAAATCAGTTATCACTAAGTCAATATTTTTGGTAAAATAATACATTACAAGCAAAACTGCATTGATGAAACTGAAAAATCTAATCACTGACACAATATGAATTTACTTAACAGAAAAAAAATGCTTTACTTTTTAATTAAAAAGGCGAAACAGCTTATAGCTTGATAATAAATAAATTAGTAAAAATAATTAACAAAAAAAAATTAAAAGTAAATTTCGAGATGATTTATTTAGACAAGAAATACCTGCTTCTTTATCCTTACTAAGTTTTAACATATAATAGCAAAAAATTACATTATTTCCCGTTTCTATTCCGTTTTAAAAAAAAAATAATTTTTTGTAGTCAACTCAAAATTTCTTAATTAAATCTTCTTTATTACTTCACTATTGACAGAAAAAAATTCTAAAAGCGTAAACAAATTTTTATTTATAAATTTGGTAAACAAATTTTTATTTGTAAATTTCTATAAATTTCAAATCTTGGAAAGTTGAATTTGACATAAAAGATAGGTCTGTGGTGTATGTTATACCACAAGGATGTAAAATAGAGCTCGAGCCCATGGAAGGATGTATAGGACAGATATTAATAATTTAAATGCTCTATGTTAGATACTATCAAAAATTATAAATTATGTTGTATACTTTGAACTGTGATAAAAATCTAAAAATATTTAAGCTAAACACAAATAACCAAAAAAAATTAAAAATATCTATAGATATATCGAATCAAAATTCATATTTAAATTTTTACTCACTACTATTATCTAATCAAGGGTTATTAGTAGAAAAAAAAATTTACTATAAACTACTATAATTTACTATCACCAAAAAACCACCATTCACTAAAAATTCACAAAGACTGCATTTAAAAAACCAGCTGAGCGCTCTCAACGAATAAAGTCGACCAAGATCTTAATCAATAAAAATCGAACAAGTTCTCAACGAATAAACTCAAGCAAGTTCTCTAACAGTCTAACCAGCAAAAATCCAGCAAATTCTCAATCAAACATCTGATCTGAATGCAAAAATTTCGAGGTATTATCCACAATATACATATGTATGACCATCATCACTGAATTTTGAACCTAGGACCTTCCATCTTGGTAGCACACTGCTCTATCTATTATGCTATTGAAGATGTGCATAATAAAAACTACTACCGTATAATAATTCCACTTGTGACCCCCTACTTTGCCAAAAAATTATTTAATAGACTAACACAGTTATTTTGAATTTTTTTTGCGAAAAAAAAATAAAGAAATTTTACACAAAAAAACGTGAAAAACAAAAATTTTTTTAATTAAAAAAACATAAAAATTTTGCTATGTTTAAAACATGTTAAATATCATTTAGCCAAAGCCAATAGCACATTGAAAAAAAAATTAAAATATAAACATTTTGAATGAGAGATGATTTTTTTATGTAATATTTTTCAAAAAAAAAAATTAATTAACCATGAACTAACCTTAAATATCTTAAATATTTTGCTTTAATTAAATGCACTTTTTATGCTAAATTTAAATTTAAAAGTTCACTTTACTATTATTTAATTTTTTCCGTGCCTTTGTACCTTTTTTCTGGTAGCATATAAAACTTCTTCACTATTGTTTAGAAAGAATTCACTTAGTAAACTATTATTTATTTTTTTTTTGATTTCCCAAAAGGAAAACTTCACTTTATCCAACCACTTTTTTTTATACTATATTTAAAACAATATTTTTTTTTATCGATTTAGATCTGCAACATAGTATCGCGTATTTAATCAATATCTCGGCGATTGATCGTTACATACGAGAGTCGATCGCGCTTTCAAATTTGACCACTGAATGATGATCGCCGAGGTTGACTACGGTCTTTATATAAAGTTTAGCACAAAATATAACGCATATCAAAGCTTATGAGGTTTTCTGTGACGTCATGTTAAACTATAGACAGCCTATTTTTTGTTGTTATTGTTGCTGTTGTTGTTGTTGTTGCTCCACCATCCATATTTATATGTATCTGCATTTATTCATAGAGAAATAGCGCGATCTTTGTTGTTGGACAACTTGATTATGGTATAAGTAGCCGGAGGAGTATTCGCGTGCCGTGTTGCCGTCAATCTTGTGACGTACATATTTTGGGAGAACTACAAAATAAAATCCAAAAAAAAGGAAAAAATACCTGAAATTTTTCAGGTATGACAGGGGGTTTGTTAGCAGCGCCAAGGAACACGTTTTCCGGAGGAGAGCTTTCATCTAAATAAAGTATTTTTTTTTTGGTTTTTGATAACCAAGTTAGCCTCAGAAAAAAAACATAATAAGTGTGTGTTGTCGTGCGACGGGAGGTTTGTTGACATTTTTTTTAAATATATGTACATTTATCTCTTTTAACGAAAAAAACAAAAAATCCAAAAGAAATTTATCCTCTTAATAATCTTGTTTCTGATTTATAGTTTATTTATTGAAGCTTTACTTCTGGACTTCTGGTTTTCATATTATTACTTCTCGATATTTAAATAAAGCAATTTTAACATATTTCTTTAATAATAATAAGCAAAGTCACTAATATAACTTTAAGTAAGTTTAATCAAGAATGTTAATTGACATAACTATCTTCCACTTTTTTATTTTTAATAATAGCCTTAATGCACAATAGAAGTACATGTGTGTGCGTACGTTTTAGTTTTTTTTGTTATTAAGGAAAATATAATTAAACGTTTTTAATGTTAAGAGTTTAAGAAAAAGTTCAAGGTATATGGCAACTGAGCTAGAATAATAATGGGGGACTAGACATTATAATACTTGTTAGCTTAATTTCTAGAACAGATTTTCTAGAGATTTTTCTTTAAGGTTAAATGTCAACTGAAAATATTTATACTAGCATTTAATGCAATTAATGTTAAGCAAACAAATCAAGTCTATAGTCATTATGTTTCATTGTCCTAGCATTAAATGCGATCTTGGGTTTATCAGATTGGTTTTATTAAATATCTTAAATATGCTAGAAATGCAATTTCAATATTGGGCCAATATTAACATAATTTATCATTGTTTTTTGTTTTACAACATAAGCTGAATAGAGCAATAATGATGTGATGAAGTGTGTACGTTTAAAATCTGATTAGAGTGAATTTAGAATATGAAAAGAATGGTTACGAATAATATTTAAAAAAAAATAGTAATTATTATTCTTGAATAGTAAATCTAGTATAAAAAAATATTTCCATATGCTATATTATGATAATAAGCATATATAGTTAGTTCGAAATACATGACTGAGCCCCATCCAGCTTATAATGTTCCGGTTATAAATCTTTGAAAACAACAAAATTTTTGTTACGGAATCAGGGAAATACCAGCGATTTTATCAGTTTATATGGAATTTATATATTGAAAAAGGAATGGAAACACAAATTTCGTGAATATTCTAGTCATAATAAGCGGAAGATTTGCGAATTTTGTATATTAAAATGATTCCAAAAATAATATAAGTTCTTAACATTTTAGTTATTTGAAAGCACATACGAATATATGGATTTTTGGTAAATATGAATAAAAGTTTAAAAAAATATATATTTCTTCACAACTGATAATGATTCCAAAAATAATAATTGACTTCAAAGTTTGTTTAATAAAAATTAATCTATATAAAATATGCCATTTTGCTTTCACCATTTCTCCAGTATTTTTTTTAATCTTGGGTAAAAAAAAAACTTATCTAGAAGATTTTGAAACCTTCCATATTAAATGTTCCATACTGCTGGCCTTGGTAGCGTACGGTTTGAAGTGCTGACTACCATCCCAAAGGTCGTTGGTTCGATTCCACGCCACGCAACTTCACATTAATGCCATGTCTTCACTCCTGCCATCACATGTAAGAACAATAAGCGAAGAAGCCATCTTCTGTTCGATGGCCTAAGTGCCGTTGCGGGAGAATTAAATGGGGCGAACCAAGAATATATGTAGCCGCGTGTCTTCTATGTATTATTTTAAGGACTAAAAGAAACGGTGAGCAGTACGAAGGAGCGTACATTTGATATTTTGTCCCTTTTATCGCAATAAATGAAACTCAAATTTCAGCTGATGCCGACTTAAATCAATATCGATCAGGGCTGCCAGCCAACCGGAACACATTAACACGTTGCTTTGTGCTTTGCCACAAAACTGTGCTACACTGCTAAAAGTGCGACTACATCCTCCTCGCGCGAAGTAAACTCTTGGAAAGGTAGTTTCTCTACCTGGAGCTTTCGTACTGGGGAGAAGAGAAGAACATCACATATTAGAAAAAATTACGCCAATCTAAGGTAGTGATATCCTGATAAATGCATGGTCAAGAGGATGTTTGGTCACAAATATCCGAATCCTGGATCCCTGGTGCCCTCCAGTTTCAATTACCCTTCCCACGGTATACGGACACGCCGTTTTCCCATCTAATCGTGGGCTTAACTATGGATTATATTAATAAAAAAATGTGAGCTTAATGCAACTCCGACAGCAACAACCTCGTCAATTGTGACGACGACCTCATCTCAACTAGTGGGGCACAAGAGAATGCACCTGCTCCTACTAGCGGAGCCATTGGGCTGGGCACACATCTTGTAACCTAACTGACGCAGCTAGTGGAACCATTGGCGGTGCGTTTTTCAGGCAGGTTGTCAGCCACTGAAGAGGACCCTTTAAATGCAGACTCCGTCGGTGATCTCCAGAGTTACAAACATTGCCCGAGACTTTCAACAGATGGCTTGGGATAAAGTCCGCTGGAAAAACTCAGCTAGAAAGGGTTAGCTCAGAGGAGAAAACTTCGAATCGCCCGGTACAGAAGAGAACAACAATGGGCAATGGGTTCGCTCGCCCGCCTTTATCCAGGTGGTAAGCAGTGTCAAACTTGGCCTCATCTCGACAGATATGGTCAACCACCAGCTTGCACCTGAGTAATTTGCAAACCTGCAGGAAAGCAGTGCCGGACAGCACGCCCTAATTGACCAATTAGAGGAAAGGAAGGGCGGAGGTGGACTCCTCCGTAGGCTGTATTTGAAGAAGATGAGTCTGCCCTTCATGTTCTCTGTAAGTGTAAGTCTAAGCGACCTGCCACTAAGCAGACTGCTGAACAGCCTGTGTGGCTTATAAATATGGGATATGAGGGTACAATAGGCCAAGTGAGGCGGTGCTTTTGGACCGGTACCTTACCAAAGGAGAAGACAAAGAAGTGCACCTCCTTTATCTATTGCTTACTTCCTACAAAATGCAGTACCCATTAACCTTTTCCCATCTGATAGTAGATCTAGACTGAGCTGCTAGACATTTTTTGTTTCGGCTTATTTGCTCAGCGTACAGTGAAAGAAGCGTAAAATTTCTCACTCTCCCCAAAAATATTATATAGATAGAGCCGCCTGCAGTTCCTGTCCAACAATAGAGTGCAATGTCAGGTAATCTACCCGACTAGTATCATCAGATCATTCCTATTAAGCACAAAAAAACAGTGAACGAGTTGTGATACGGCCCAAAAAGAAACCGTCGCTCATCAGGTCCTAAACTAGCCACGGTAATTATGAGGAATCAATTTAACGAGCTGTCATATCTTTTCTCTTTTGTGTTAACAGTAGCACTATGAGAAATTTAATACCGAAATAAAGTCGCGATACGATGATCGACAGAGGAGCAACCGAAGCTGGTTTTGACGCACCCAGAAGCAGCCTGTAGCTCTAAGCAAATTCACTTTAGTTTACAGTACGCCCGCCATGGAGATATATATCGGTGAATGTTTAAAACGAAAGAGAAACGACACATATACAATGTCAGATTGCCAAGCAGCTTTAAGTCATTATGTCACGTACAGTGAAATCAACCCTTATAAAGGGATACATCGACTCCTTAAATGCACTCGCAACCACTGCTCAATATTAACAGAAGCAGAGGAGGTGTTGATCATCGTTAAAGTAATTTAGTAAGTGTAGGACGTAGGGTTTTGGTGCTATATAATTGTTACTTTTCTTTTAATGGTTGATTTTTTTAATAATGCTCTGTTGAAAAAATTCATCATCTATCACTTGGCTTTCTATTTTTACTGGATATAACCAAATTGTAAAATTATTATAAATTATTTAGTGAAAAAATGTGTTGTCTGTAAAATATTGGGCATGCATATAACACTATAAACACACTTACCGAAAGTTCCATGCCAAGTGACATCAAGTTATATTTCAAGAAATATTTCACCAGCTCTTTTTTTCAGGTTTACGCTCTGGGGGTGAGCTTTAGCTTGAGACATGATCTTCTTCTGCCTGTATCTGTGCATTGCTGTTGCTTACTAGAGTATGACGCTGAATGTCCTTCAATCTTTTTCCATGCCAGTAAAATATGGTTTTTTTCGTCTTCTTCTATCGGATTGCAGCTTGACTACGATCTTTATCCATTCTTCTTAAGTGACAAAATTAACGCAACATAATTGATTTCAAATATTTCACAATATACTAACCTTTGTACCTTGAACCAACTTAACTTGACTGTTATTACTTCTTCAAAATTTCTGTCACAAGTTTCTATATACTTTATTATACATAATGAATTTTCATGAGACCAAAAAGATTCTTTCGTTTATGGCAAATTAACCTACGACTTATATTCTTGTTTAATACTTCTCAACAGAATTCCGGAAATAGTAAATTAAATTTACTATCCTTGTAGTAATACGCCAGACTATTTTGGGCTATAGCATAGCGTATTGGACTATTCTGTTTTGTAGCGGAGTGGATTATAGCCCATTATGCAGTACTCAACAACTTTCTATGGATATAATTGCTGCCCGTGGGTATAACGTTTGCCCTCAAGGCCTTGATGTTTTGAGACGGTTTATTACTATACTATATTTTCTAACCTTGGTGGTAATAGTGTGGAATAATCTTCAAGTATTTATGAAAGCTTCAATTCCCCAGTTACCTCGACATTTAGCAATTCATAAAAGTAATGCCTTTGAAAATAGGGGCCACACTACCTTTTTACCCGAGTAAAAATAATTTATTTGGTTTATTTTCTTAAAAGCATGCACGCGCCCGCACCTAGCGTGCAAGCCTAAAAATTCGCCTGCCAGAATTATGCACGCTCCCGCTACAGGCATGAACATTTATAAATGCATCCGCATCGGCATAGACCAATCCAAACGCGTTGTTGTTTTACTAAGCAGTCCCCCAGCTAAGCACTAACCTCTGCTGCTGCTTGACTTACGCAATCAAACTAGAACCGTTCTACTGGGTATGCTATTGGAACCCCCTATGGTCACCAAGATAATTGCCCGTTTTCTTCGTCCTATACAATTTTTTAAAAGCCCAAGTATGCTCTATCTAGTCTAGAAAAAGTGTGAACCTACCCTGCCTTGCTTCGGTGAAATACAGGCGATTTCGTGCTTGCTAGTTGCAGGCGCGGTACAGGCTAGTGCATGCTATGTGCGGGCGAGTTTTATTTTTACTCGGGTATCCTCGCAGTGTGTCCAACATCATACCTTGGCTTCTTCGGTAGAACACTCGCATCTAGGGCGGTCTTCACTCTCGCTCCTTTTCTTTTTACCATAAAAGATTTTTCTCCCAAGCTTTTCTGGCCTCAGAGCTATGAACCTTATTCTTCTTATTAAATGACAGATATTGAGTCCAAAAGTACTGCGGCCACTTCACTTGGCCTCTTGTCCTACACCCGACTGACTATGGCAGGTTGTATTAATAATTCATTTTTGACATTATGACAAAAATAATTGAGCTTTAAAAAAAAGTGGTATTTTTCGAAGAAATTGACGAAAAAATACAAAAAATTCACGTTCAATTCGATTTTTTTCACTTTTTTTCAAGTTTAACAATTTTTTCTTGTTCACCATCATAAAGTGCATAAAGAAACCTCATATGATGCGATGTGCAAAAGTCATTGGCCAATCAATTTTCAAATATGAAGTCAATATTTGAGACTTGTATTAGATATTTTGACTTGAAATTTTAATCAGTTATTGTTCACATTATAAACGGTCGAATTCGATGTAACTAACCTATGTTAAAAAAAATTTTTTGAGACTGGAAACAATTCTTTATGTTTTGCTTGTCTGACTCCACTATCAAGACAAATTCAAATTCTTTTCTAATTTTCATTATACAAATATTCTTAGCTAATATTTTTTACAGAAACTAATATAAACTATGCAAATCTAACTAAAGTGTGGACATAAAAACTTGCCCCTTCTAATATAAAAAAATTTCACCTGTTGAATATTTATAGTATGTAATGACATCAATGCATTTAACTTGATACATTCATTGCCATTACTTTTACTTGTTTTACAAAAGTCTCAATTAGCCGGCAACTAACGTCACGTGTTCAAGGCGGTGATGCTAATGCTATACTGTATTATGCGATTTAGTCCTAGTCATTGTGGGGTATAATTTCTTGGAAACTATACTGCACAAAGAAATTATAACAGGTAAAAAGTGTGATTTGATGTTGTAGCTCAGCTCCAAGTTTTAAAATTCCTGAACACATTACTGTATTAAAATGGTTTGCGATACTGGAACAAGAAAAGTTTGTGAGGTGCTGGTAGTGTTATGATCATGAAAGATCCGAAAATCATGTTGGATTATTTTTTAGAATTTGGAATGCATTTTGAACAGTCTAAAAACCTTTACCTACTTCTTTAGAACAGCTGATACCCGAGATACGATTCAGTGGAACAAGCAGCTTTGAAGCGTTAACTTATTTACATCAACTGAATTTTATTGGGAATCCTTACTCTATTTATACTAATTAAATTTAAATTAAAATTAAAATCGATAACGACGTGTATCCCCGTGTATTATCATCAGGAGCTCCACACCCTATTGTTGGCCTTGGCTTCCTCCAGCGTTCGCCTCCATGATTTTCTATCTCTGGCCGGTCTTTTCCAGTTTCTTATTCCTACGCCCCTTAACCATACATTAAAAAATAGCGTGTATCAATTACTAAGGAATAAGGATCAGCTTTCAGATCAGACGGGAAAATGTTACATTGAACATAAAAGTGCTATTTTCGGTCAACATGAGTTTATTAGTTCAGTACCTTCATCACAAGTTCTTTTAAGTCTATCCTAGAGTTATGCCACAAATGTACCTGGGCAGTTCTACAAAAACAGGAATTTTAGTGGGGTCAACTCGTGGATTCATCATTTTACAAGCTATGTCCTTAAAGTTTAATTCAAATAAAAGTTTACATCGGTTTCTAATTGTGCATTAAAAATCAGTTATTTCAAACAATTATTTATAGCTCAAAGTTAGCTCCAAATAGTCAAAATTAGTCAAAATTATCACTTCCCTGTGGGGCGATATTGAAAAATCCAGAGTTTAAGCCCAAATACTGGCGTTTAACAAGCAGTTTACTTAAAGAACTTTAAGCAAAAAAAAGGATTATAGCCCGATAAGCATGTTTCCCCTATTCCTGAAAACTCTAGAACGCATGCTACACCCAAACCCCCAAAAGACTATAATAGAGTTCTCTATGCCTTCCGCCCAACATCAATGAACATCGCCCAGCACGATCTAGTTCGTGCCGTAGAATACTTGACATAGTAGCCGCTTTCAACAACATTGTTATCGAGGGAATTCAAGTGGCGATGGCGGAATTTTTAAAAATGACATTTGTCAGTGGTAGAGAGTCCTTCCCGGGAATTCCCGCCCGGGATTTCCCGGGAAATCGAAAGAAAATGTATTTCCAGTTTCCCGGGAAAAAAACCTAAATTTCCCGGGAAAAAATTTATTGTTTCAAATCGCAAATTTTCTTGGAAAAATCTTGAAAACACTAACTAGTTCAAGGTTTTAAATTTAAAATAAGTAACTGTTATATCAAAATCCTTGTTTTCTATATAAAGCTAGCTGGAACTCGGTGCGCCTTGCTGCACCCATCATAGCGAAATAAAAGAAGTGGTAAAAAATATTTGGCAACGAAGATTTCCTATCCACATAAGCGTCAAGTGACTCAGGTGGAGCCATTGGTGCAAATTACACTATCCATCACTCGATACTCACATCAAAAAGGTTTGGGTATGATGCGGGTATTTGGGGTATTACACTAAGCATTCATTTGTCTTCCTCTTTTTCGTGTAACGATTGTGATGCCTTTGTCGTTCTAACAATAAACGTACGCGGGAAAAAGAAGCATTCACTGATGCATGAAGAAGCTATCCTTGTGTATCTTAGAAGTGCTTCCCTTCCGTATCCCTATTCATATCTTTTTTACCATTGCATGTCATTAGCAAGAAGCAGTTTGTTCCATTTTCTTCTAATTAGCTTCCTGGGAAGCTATTTTGAAGTTGTAAGTTTTGCCAGCAGAGATCCAGGGAATCTCCCAAAACAAAAAATTTACCAACAAAGTTGAGAATGACTTATTTGTAGCCATATGCACAGGAAAATCTTCCAAAATGCTTCTGAAGGCGACCAGGAAGCACTTCTAATTTGATTCCAGAGGAAGCGGCTTCCACTTTTCCCGCTGGGGTGAATGAGAAGGGGAATTTCTCATAGTTTTCAAATTTTCTGGCTCAAAAGTGAGAAGATATATGATGTATGACATATACTTCCCTGCGACCCCTTTTCTAAAAAACCGGTTTGTGTATAGGGGTAATATACGAAATGATGGATAGTATCACTTGCATCATTGCCATTGGAACAGCAACACATCACAGTTGCTTCTTTTTGAAATTTTAAAGCAAGACAATATTGGCACAATTTATCCATTTGGACCGGACAGGACCAACCATATTTTGAATTAAATTTACTTGTATCTTTTCTTAAATGAGTTTTTCATTTATTTTTCAACAGTAATTGTTCCTCCTAATTCCCATTTCACTCCTTATTCCTAATAGGTTTCTTTTTTCCCGGGTTCCCGGGAATCCCGGGAAAAATGAACTTATTTTTCCCGTTTCCCGGGAACAAAAATAATCCGGGAAACGTGACTCTCTAGTCAGTGGGTCTTCCGTATGCTAAAAATTATAATCAATCACAGAAGTTTAGGCAAAGACAGAATAGTAAAGACGATGAACCCTCGGAGGGGTTCTTTCGCTACTGTCTTCTCGGAGGGGTTCTTTCGCTACTGCAATGGCTTTTGGTCATGGGATAATATTCTTAAACTATTTAAGAACGATAGGATAAAAATAAAAGTATTCGCGTATGCGGACGACATCCGAAAAATCTACACAGATTATGGAGATAACTCCTGGGAATGTTAACAAGTGGTTCAACCACTGTGGGCTATCTGTTAACCCAATAAAGTAGAACACCAATAGAACAAAAATCTGCCTACAATTTATAATCGAGAACTGAGAATACGAGGTACTCCAAAGACACCGCCTATTTTCGTAAAGATTATTCACCTACTGAGGAAATTGATACCTCTAGCAAGAAGTCTTGTCATACCAAAAAAGGAAATGGCTTCTGCTGCTGCAGTGTCACAAATATTAGACAACGGCTATAATTTTAGGCAATGTTATGAAGTCAGTGCTATCGACTAACATCTGAAAAACAGCCAGAGATTGAGACAACTGGAGGAGAAGTATAGAGGAGTCCAAGGCTCCTGTGGGCTGTAGTGCCATTGGTGAAGTTCATTCCATCTTGTATACAACATATCGATACCCTCATTCTAATACCACGTACGAGAAAAATCCCAAATTAGGAGAAGCAAAAAACTGCTTTTTATTTCTTCTGCAGTACTTACCGATATTATATTTTATAGTAGGACCATAGAATTTTGTTTTGTTGTGACTTTTTCTTTCATAGTTTTGCAACTGCTGTGTAGAGAATTGCAAAATACATAATAATTTTAAAAAAAAATTCCCTAAAAAAGGTCATACGTGTATTAGAATGAGGGTATCGATATATTCTTTTGATTGTACCTGGTGATTAATCCCGACTAAAATTTGGCGAGGATGCAACAAGGGCTCCTATGAAGCTAGCCACACTGCCTGGTATGGACTTCATATTAATAAAGGGCATTTAAGGCCTTGCCTCACTCGTGCGTCACTGGGAATGCCTCATGTTATCGCCGCGTCAGGTCGTGAGGAAAAATGATTGCTACCCGATTTAAATTGTTTTGGGAAAATCTGAATTAGAAACTTGGCCTCCTCAAGAAACTTCTTCCAACGTTTTCGGTCTTTCGTCCTGCTCTTCCAGTTGGTAATCGAATTGTGTGTAGGATCATGTCATCTATTTTATCTTTATATCACTCGTCACTACACTGTAAAATATTTTGACGGTTATGAAGAATTAAATTTTTTTTGGTTAGAATTTGATAACAGTAACTCTTGCCATATTTTGCTTAATCTTGCTGCTCTTAAACGTGTAAGCTCACGTTCTGTTCATATTATCTTTTGCTAAAATAATATTTTTTAACCATAATTAAATAAGAGTTATTTGAAGTTACATAACTATAGAATTTTCTTTTGTTCAGTTTGACAGATGTTCAGAAGCAAGTGTTATGTAAAAATTCCCAGAAGGGAAAATTGCGCTGTAAAAAATCCCAGAAGGGAAAATTTCTTAAAAATTAACATTCCTAAAATATAAACTTATCCATTTTTACATACGTCGCACAGTGGGGCTCGTCCATAGAAGGTTCTGCTCAAAACTCAATTTTCGAAATGTGGATTTTTGCAAAAAAAAATTTTATCAGCGTAGTTGTAATAATGTATCAGATCACGTGTACAAATATTGAGTCGCTGACGGTTATAAGTCATCGAGTGCATCAGCTTAAAGTTTACGGTTTAGGCAAAATAAAAATTATCCGATAACGTATGACAGTTTATGCGCGATATTAAAACATTTTATTTCTAACGTTTAACGCTAAAATCTATTGGAATGTATTATGTCGGTGTTCAAGCAAGGTATGTGGATTCTTGTACCATTTTTTATTATATTATAAGTTCATCGGTTTCTTTTATAGGACTTAAATTTTGTGGTAGTGTGTATTTTTTGTAGGGGATTTTTTAAATGACATTTTTTCCAAAATGCGCAAAGTTCTATTTTTAACGCTTTTTTTATTATAAACGGAAGACTTTATATATTAGTTAACTGAAAAAATTAGCAATAGAACTTTGCGCATTTTCGTGAAAATGTCGTTTAAAAAATCCCCTACAAAAAAATACACATTACCACAAAATTGAAGTCCTATAAAAGAAACCGATGAACTTATAATATAATAAAAAATGGTACAAGAATCCACATACCTTGCTTGAACACCGACATAATACATTCCAATAGATTTTAGCGTTAAACGTTAGAAATAAAATGTTTTAATATCGCGCATAAACTGTCATACGTTATCGGATAATTTTTATTTTGCCTAAACCGTAAGCTGATGCACTCGATGACTTATAACCGTCAGCGACTCAATATTTGTACACGTGATCTGATACATTATTACAACTACGCTGATAAAATTTGTTTTTGCAAAAATCCACATTTCGAAAATTGAGTTTTGAGCAGAACCTTCTATGAACGAGCCCCACTGTGCGGCGCCGACTGAATTTTTCGTTGTTAAATCCATAACCGGGATCGTAGATATTGACCAGGTTAAAGCGGGGGTGTAAGTTGTGCGTTACGACGATGTATTTCGTTGAAATATGGTTTTTCCGTTCCATTAAACAATAAAATAAACGATGTAATTTAAAGGATAATAATAAATAATAAAAAGAATAATAAAGATTATTATTATATTATTTTATAATTAGTGTTTAAATTAATTGTGCATGAAAATTTTGTTTAGTGATACCTAGTTTTTTAAACAATATATATAATACTTTGTGAAACCCAAAAGATAAACCAAGCATTTAAAAGAGGACTTTTTTATTTATATAAACTTGTGTATGCTTCGGCAGAGGATTTTTCATTTGAACGTTGGTAAACAGTTTTATATAAAAACGGAAAAAATTATATAACACAAGGCAACAACAAAAACTAAAGCTTTGTATGAGTAATACTAAAGCTTAAGAGTAAAAATCTTGTGGGATTGCCCTATTTTATTTGTAAGGCTGGCCGTATACCAAACCTTCATATGCAGTTTTTCGTCACTTGTGCTTGGAGATAAATGTAGCAAAGCGGCATGTGACGAATTCTTCCATATAAAAAAAGTGCAATATGTCGCCAATAAGCATGTGAAGCTTTGGTACATGGCCAGCCTAATGGTTATACATGACTTAAGGTCAAACCCCAATGTACGCTTGACGCTGTGCCTTAGCAGCTTTGGCATTTGGTTTAGCCTCATAATAAAGCATTGGTTTATATGATATGTCCAGACAAAGCAAAACACCAAAACCTATGTACATTGAAGATGCACCTTTAAATTTGTCTCATAAGACCCTCCTGAGAAACTGATCAGGCATAAATCGTTTCAGTATCGCTGATTTTTTGTGGGGTCCTCAAAAGGAATCTAAACGGCAATCCATGAATTACCAGCATAGGAATGATAATACAAATCATTTCTTACACACTTTTGCGTCGCCTAATATGTCTTTCAAGTCATAGATAGTCTTTATCATATGATAATGATCTGTCTAAAGGTAATTTTTTCGATATATAACTTTCAAAAATCCAGATTTTTTATTCACAATCCACTATTGATTGATGAAAAGTGGGTCAATCATTAATATATTCGTAAATGTTTTATTAATTTATATTGATAAAAAGAATCGCTTTGCAAATTGTACGTTCTTATTTGACTGCACAATGGTCACACATACCGTGAATTTAAATCAATAACCTTATTAATATCCAAAGTTGAATGTATGTTTACCCCAGTTTAGCTGATAAAAAAATACACGTGTATCAGCTAGCTATTGTGCTAATTTCTCTTCTAATATTTGCAATTTTGTGTCATTAACGGTCAACATCAACATAATCTATAGAACTCGTATATGGGTGATTGTCACGAAATAGTAGTTTTTCGAAGGTATTGAAGAATGGATTAAAAACTATTTAAAGAGCAATGTTTCTCAGGTTTTAAATATCAATCAAGCATTTATATAATATATGGTTACCACAATCTACACCACGAGTCGCCAGTAATATGTTTATTTGAAAATTTTAAAATTACAGAGCTTCGGAAGCAACAGGAAAATCCGAATTTTTTTTTTCATTTTATAGCCGGTTTCACTCTTGAAATCAAATTCAATGAACAATATACGATCTGAAAGTCGAAAAAATGAAAACTCGCGTGTTGCAAGGTAAATAAAAAACTTTAATCCAAATACAAAATGACCAGAACAAAAAAAATCGAATTGAAGCCACTTAAAATGTACTGAGAATGAATTTAGGGCCGGGAAATTCAAAAATTTCGGCACATTTCAATACATTTTGTTTTAACAATCACGTAAAGTTCTTTTTTGCTTTCAAAAGTTTTTCTTTAAGCCTAATTGAGAAGAACTATGTGTGTATGTGTAGGTTTGATTGTGCGTACGTCCGTAGTAATTATTTCCTGCACGATATTGGGCGAACCAAAAAATATATCGTCTTCGTTGAGGTGCCGATCGAAGCGTATTAACTAAAGCATGATCTAAAATGATTTTCATAAATTCGGTTGAGCAGTTTTTTTGTTTAAACGACGTACATGGTTTTTGTACCCGAACGATATCGCGCAAAACCAAAAATGATATCGGTTCGTTACGATGCCGATCAAAGCACATTAACAAAAACGTTCTTTGGAAAAAATTTCATAACATTCGGTCAAGCCCTTTTTTGAAAAGACTTCGGCTAAGAGCCACAAGCACTATCTAATAAACTCCATGGAATGAAACCGGTTCTAAAGGTGCTGATAGACGATGAGAATATTCTCAACGTAAATTTTGGTATTCTTATGAGAATATTCTCATGGGTGTTTACACGAGGCATGGTAATTGTTCCCGCGATAATAAATATCGTTCTCATGGTGGCAGTTGTCATGAGAATATTCTCATGAATTCTCATGTGCGTTTACACGATGAGAATAAAAGCTGTGGCTTGAGAATAATTTGTCTTCTCGCACTGCCAGTTGTTGTTTGTTATTTTCATTTGTATTTTCATCGCCATGTCAAAAAGAAGAAAATTAATGTTGGGATTTTGTGCGAGTTTTTTTGTATCACGCACAATTATTTCAAAATATGACCTTGATCGGCTCTATTCACCATCTTTAGGCAAGGTTTTTGCGAACTGTTTCATTAAACCCAGTTTAATGTGAAGAGGTGGCAGAAGGACCTTTTTTTTGATTTACTCAAGTTTTATGCAAAATGTTCTTCTCGCCAGGTGTTAAGATTTCCCTTGAAGGCCAATGTTTTGTGGACCAGTGTTGATCCCTTGCTCTGCTGTCCCACTCACATATGAAACATGGGAACTTAGTAAACCCCTTTGGTTGTCGAAGGAGCATGCAAATTACTTTCGAATCTCCACATCATCCAATCGTGAGCAGGATAGTTGAATTTCTCATATTTCGTATATTCAATAAATGTGAAAAAATGGTAGGTGATACGACTTTTTTGATATTGTTTTCGGACTCAGCACACCCAAAAACATAAGAATCAGGCAAAACCATAAAAAAGTTTTTTCATCGTTGCCCTGTGTAATTTTCGTTTGATTTTTTTCACAACAAAGCACTTGAAAATCGCAAATGAGATCGCATGAGAACATTCGTTCTTTCCGACATGTTGGAAAGAATGCATTCTCACGCTTTTTCATGGGAATATTCTCCCGCCACCTATTTACACGTATGAGAAAACAATTCTCATGAAAACGCTTGAGAATACCTCCATGAGAACAAGAACGTATTCTCATGCCTATTTACACGTGTATGAGGACGAATTTCTGTTCTCGCGAGAACATTTGCATTGGAATATTCTCATCGTCTATCAGCACCTTAAATGAAATAACTTTTATGGATTCAGCTTCCGATAGCTTCCCCATAAAACATTACTTGTCAACAAAATCCGAGCATTCTTTAAAACCCGTGCAAAAATTACGTTACCCTTTTCCAACATCACTATTTTTTTAAAACCTTAGATCACCACTTTTTTGACGGGGAATTATTTTCCACGTCCTACATTTACTGAAAAATAAATTGGCCTTTTCGGTCAAGTCTGACGAGTCCTTTATCGTTATTTGAACCTAGCTTCTCTCAGGATTACTTAAGCACCAGTTTTGGTACTACCAACCCTACCAACTTCCAACTGAGTCGTCAAAGTCAAAATTTTGATTTTTTTAACTACAATTTCAACTTTCACTACTTTTTTCTCCAAAAATTACGTAGTTAACCTATACCTTTTTTCCAAAATTAGAAAGCTTGGAATATTTCCTATGAATAATGTCCGGACAATTTTTATACTACGCTTTTAAAAGTTCTTGTTTTTTAATTTTTTGTTTCTCCCAACCTCTTCATCGTTTCGTTGACATTTTGAATTTTTTCGATTCTTTTTAAATTCCACACAATCCTTATTAAATAACAGTCTTCAACAAACTAATTGGCAATTTTGTAGAAGACCGCGAGATTTGTGCCCTTTAAAGGAATTGTAATACGCTTGAAATTTAAAATTTTTTTATTTTTTTGTGGGAAAATTTTTTTTTTTTCAAAAAAAAATTATTTAGAGGAAACATTTTTGATTTAACATTCGGCACGGCCCACCGGGAAACTCCCGGTAGCTTGGTAGGCCAGTCCAGCTCTGGTACATGTAAATTGAATGATAGCTGTTACGGAGGCGACGATTACGGAGGCGACATTGGATAGAAAACAGGTTTCTTGGTCTACTATTAGAAGTAAACATTTTTTACGAAAATTTGCTCACAACTCAAAAGCGAAGAAACTAAGTGAATGAAATCCGAGAAGGATTCAATTGGATTTCTTAACAAACACACGCGTTATGGAGTCGACTGTTTTTGGTTGTTTCGGCATTTTTTCCAAGTGTTGATGTTTATTGAATACAATGATCGCTGCTCGCACCTTCTACCGACAAACACTGTGATTCTATAACGTGTGAATTTTCATTTGCATTATGCGGCTCCCCCCTCACAACTAATATCTGTTTCTAAACTCCAGATTTGCAAATTCTATAATAATTATTAAAAAACAACGGACAAAATGTCAGCCAGGAACTTTCAACCTGGCGCACTTTGGAGGGAATTAAAAATTGCTGTGATCGGTGGTGAATGACCTCTGGAACAATTTGACATACCCCGCGAACACCAATGGTGTATTATGTGTCGGTGATGACAGGTCCGTGACGTAAAACCGGGAAAAGGACAGGTTATGGAGGCGACACTTTTGGTGGTTTTAGGACTGCCATTTTCTTTCACGAGTATGTAAGAGGGAAATACAGGATGAGGGGATTGTATGATTACTATATAAAAGTGATAAGGGCCTGAAAAATTCGATTCCGCAATCGTAGCCGAAGAATAACCTATAGCCATCGAAAACTACCATTTCGTGACAATCACCCATATCCAAGAAATCAAGGCTTTTATATTTCTCACTAGTTCACTGTAATAATAATGTCACTCTTATTAAAATATAAAACCTAAAAGAATTTACCATAATAATCGATCTAGAAACAAGTGTTACAAATATTTAATACATAAAATCAAGCTTAAAATATTATGGAAAATTTATAGTTTAACATTTTTAACAATGCTTACCTTGAATAATCAAAACAAATGCACAAAAACCGTAAGCCCACTTAAATATAAATCCATATAATATAAAACATATATTGCAGGAAGGCTACAAGTTATTTCATATTAGATAACCCAAAACAAAAATGGCCTTGATATAATGCAAAGTGAGATCGCATCGAATATCAACAAATCAAACATCTCAAAATATGTATGATCTGGAAATCACTATTTTTATATAACAAACCTTGATGCTAATGGTAAAAACCAGAACTGCAAGTGGAAATTTACAACAAAAACTTTCTATCAAGGCCTCTCAGAACCACCCAAAAAGTGCGTCGGGTTAACCTTGAGAAAAAATCTTGTTTATGATTTTTACGATATTAAAAATTATTTCAACGGAAATTCCATTCATGAGGAAATATGTTTCCAGTTCTGGGAGAAAAGGAGATATGCCATCGATAGACATAATTCTTTTTTTTTCCAATGAAATGTTTTTCCATAAATTTTTTATCTCGTAAAGTGATGCTTTATGTGACGTTAATCAAATGATATTGAAACAAAATACAGGAATTAATCAAAGAAGCAAAAAATAAAATCACGAAACCGCAAAACCCAGAATTGTGTTTTTCTTTTATAATCATGGCTTTAGTACAATTCCATTCAAGTTCAACAACCAAGTTGTCTACTTTGTTTTGGCTAAGATACAGCGAATTAAAACTAAACACCTGATCAACAGAAGCTTAGTCATCACATTTTTTAGATAAGGTTTGGAAGAAGATCAAACAAAAGGATTGAATCCAATGGGTACAAAATCAAAAAGTCAACCGATCGCCGTTTACACATCTGCATACATCGGACTATGCTTGACCATTTTGCTGACGGTAGACCAAACATACTTTCCATAAAAGAATGCATATCTAAAAAGTCATTGGACGGACAATTAAGACCTACAAAATTATGATAAGCAATAGTTTTCTTTTATTTATTTTAACACAGTGAATTTGCTTGCATCAAACACCTTTCCACACAATTATTCACTTCCTAACATCCCAATAGAATCGAAAATTTCAAGGTTCTTTGACGTCAAACAAAATTATAAGAAAGATAAACACGAATGGACAACTTTTAGAAGATTTCCTTGAGCACGAAAAGTAGAAAATAAAAAACTCAAAAGAAAATTTTAACAAATCTTTCAAAAAAAAAAGAATTACTTAAGTCTGCTTTGTCATCTCTAGACTTTCCTGAACCACTTTTTTTCTCTGTTAAAATAATATAAAACAAATTATTCAAAGGTGGATGTCGAATCGTCTTTCTGGGGAACAAATTGAAGTATTTAAATCAAATTGAGTACAATTTCATCAATTATTTTAAACAGAAATGAAGGAACATTTTACAGTAATGAAAGATATTCAAATTATTTCAGGGTCTTCAGAATGAATTTTTCAAGGTTATACAAATATTGATTAATTGAATTTAAGATTATTTTAACTAGGAAAAATTCAATTAGTAATTCAAAGCCAAATTCTTTTTTTTAAAAAAATTCTATAAGTTTGAGTAGACATCAATATGGGTTTCTATTAATTATTTAAGAATGGTGATCTCTATCTTTAAAGGTCCTTGGTAACATCCATCCGGAAAAATTTCACTCCATCCACCTCTCTCTTATATATTTTTAAGTAATAGTCCAACCTCAGTTGTCAGCCTACCAGTTCGCCATGCTGTTCACGTCATGCTGCAATGTCTAGTAGTAAACTTGCCGTGATAGAAAAAGGATGGGATAGATTAAGGAAAGTCTGGGGGATGCGGAGAACCTCGCGTTTGAGCTCTTGGATGTTACATGTGTTCACTTTTAAGCATTCTTTAAGTAAAAGACTAGCGCTCAAAGGTAAAGCCCATTTCTACTGTCGACGGATCTATCATGTTGGACAGCAAGCACTAGTCGGAGAGATAGTAGTACCAATGCCGAAATGCGGTTTTGTTTGACCCACTCCCGATCAAACAGAAGATGGCTTTCTCGATCATGAGGCTTCTGACAAGCCCTGTTGGTGTTTTGTTGGATTAAAGTCTCACAATAATGTGTGCAAAAGCTTGAGTTTGCAGACAGTCCCTTTCTATGGTTTCACCATCCTTACCCAAAAAAGGAACTCTCGAAGTGTATACGTGTCTTGACGAAATATCGACTGACCTTGATAATATACCAACTATGGTCGTCAAAAAGTGTGCCTCACCTTTGGCTAAACCTCTACGCAAACTTTTTGTTCTTTCATACATTTCCGATATTTATCAAAACTCACGTTCAGCCAATATTTAAAAAAAGATGACTCAAACTGCCGCCCCATAGAAATCACCTCTATTCTTTCCAAAATCATATCTAGAATCCAACCAAATAATGGATGACAGGCAATACGTACCTAGACAAAAAAAAGTCTACAGGCGACCTCAACCAACGTATACATTGCGTTGGTGAACTTAGTCTGGTTGCTCTAGATTTCGAAAAAGTATAGCTCCCCGCCTTGCTGACTAAACTCATAACCTAATAAGCTATTGCTATCTGTTCGAAGCAAATGGATTTAGCTCTCTGGCCATTCAATCAAGGTAGTATTGAACGGTGTTGATTCTAGGCCCCACATGATCTCTGCCGGTCTTCCCCAGGGTTCAATTCTAGTACCCGCTCCTTTCCTTTTTGTATTTATATCCTGTTCTCTCAATCCCCTTTAACTCACCTCACCTCACAGCTTTTCTAATGACGATTATCAGCCTTACTCCCATGGCTTCGATAATGTAAAACAACCATGTGCCAGAACTAACCTTCAAAATCGTCAACTCATGTTTACCTTTATTAACAGGGACATTGAACTCATTCATGATGAACGCCGCAAGAATCGTGTTGAATTTAAAGCATCAATAACAATGTACTGTCTCATTTGAAATGGCACTATTCTTCCTAACGATTCAACGTACGGCCTAGAACTAACTCCTGAATCTTCCCAATGCGTCCCAAGGCCAGGGATTTCTTATCCGACAAAAAGTTCTCCTTCAGCCAGAAACGAGGGCCATCTGTAAGTTCTATATTCATTCCAGCCTAGGATTCAACTCGTTTATCGGGATCGGGGCCTTGAAAACATCAAAATCGTTTGATTCCCATTACTGTGTTGCCGAAATTTACTCCCTCTTGAATCATTTAAATCCTACGAGTTTCCTGGGAAAACCCGGGCTTCCCTAGCCTATCCCATCTATGTAGAGCATAGGTTATCAACCAGATTTTCTTGCTTATCAGCTGATTTTTATACCGGTTACTTCCGGCAGTTTTTGAGCCCGCATACCAAGATATTTTCAAAATTACCATCAAAACGAGTAAAATAAAAAAAAACGAACTTGGTACATGTAACGGTAAATTTTTATCCCTTATCACAACCTTCAAAGAGGTACATATGTCCGACCTTTTCGGCTTATTAAATCTACGCATACCACCAAGCTTATCTTGTTCGTCTAACTTCGAACTTTCGAGTACCAAAAAATTTTCCAAGTCCACATGAGGAGACTTTTAGTGTCACCGGCTCCCCGCCTAATACCCACATCAGCCCGAACATGTCCAAATACGAACGCACGTGCGACGCACGTTGGACGCACGTTGGACACTTGGACGCACGTTGGACACACTTGGACGCACGTTGGACACACTTGCACGCCCGTTGGACACTTGGACGCACGTTGGACGCAATTTGGACGCTTGATATTGGACACTCGTAGTTCGAGCATCTGCGATGTGTCCTACCATCGAGCGCCCAACGTTGGAGGGTGTTCACAGCATGGTGTAGAGCTGGCTTTACAGTGGGCCATACAGGCAATAGCTGATTCAGATTCGCGACAGATCGTAAGTAAAAATATGGGGGTTCTGGAAAAAAAATATTCTCAAAGTGGACGGTGGGCAAAATAAGGTTGAGAACCTATAATGTCGAGGAACATCAATATTGCATTTATACCCAAGAATTTAAAATGGGCTTTTGACAGTGTAGGACATTATACGCTTCGAGTCACGTACTAAGGGAGTGTGACTTCAGAAGGATATTGTCCATTATCAGACCTGGAATATAATGCAGAAAAATTACGATTACCTGGCCCTGGGTTCTCATGTGCAATGTCGCTGACCCAGGTTTTATTGGCTTACCCAGACGCCAGCCTCTTCCCGTATTGCAGAATCGTAGTCTTATATTTAAAATTTCAGGGGTACCTACCCTTCTTACATAAATCCCACATTTCCGCTTGCCCTTACCATCGTTCCAAAAAACCTTGTTGATCAATTCTCAGCCGATTGCTTAGAGTGCCTCAGCCATACATTGGGCGCGTTTAGGCCCGAGTAATTTTATCTCTGGTAAATTAGCGCTGTTAACTTAGCGCCGTTTCTAGCATACCATTTGACTGTTCTCATTTTACAGCTAATAACAAGCAAAAATAATAACATTTCTCATTTTACAAATAATAAAAAGCTAAAAAATGAATAGTAATAATAATATCTTCATGCTGTATTGAAATATTTCAAAATTATTTGCTTACAATAAAAATTTACAAGCAAACGTCAATTTATTTTGGCTGTGCTATATTTTAGCTAAGCCAAAAAGCAGAAATAAGTTAGCTAACAGCGCTAAAAAAATTGCTGTTTATGTCATTGTTAACTTGCCTAGCTCAGTTAAATTAACTTCGGCCTAAACGCGCCCATTGACAAATTGGGTAAATTAGGCTGTTCCGGAACACAGTTGACAAAATTCGTCAGCCATATTGGACCCACAATTTTAAATTTATAAGATTTGATAAAAATTCGTTTTTTGCGACCTTAAAAAACCCCAGATGCCAATTTTCATGGAAATCGGAACACAATTGGCATATTCATATTTGGGTGGTGATTTTAAATTTCGGCGGCCATTTTGAATTTCGGTCATACTTCGGCGGCTATTTTGAATTTCGAAAATCGGGCTTCGAGGTGCATCATGGAAGACCACCATGGACCATCGTGCAAAATTTCGAAGCTCTGCGATGACTGCCGCCCGCTATATCGCACACATTCACGCATACATACATACACACATCCATACATACTGGCATACAGAAATTTTCTTTTATTAATATAGATAGAAGATGTTTAATTTAATTTTTGTAAAGAGTTTAATTATTGCAAGAGTATTAATGGGAGCGTGATTTAATGGCTAGCGGCAGCACAACCCCGCACACAATGCTGGGTCAGTCCAGCCAGACTGAAATTTTTGATAATTTTTGATGCTTAGGGCCGATTCACAATTAAAGTTTCAAGCTGCAAGCTTCAAGCTTCAAAAATTAGGATAAAAGGTTTGTACAATGATTCACATTCACAGCTTCTAGCTGCAGTGCTCAAATAAAGCAAAACTCAGCTGAAGCTTGCAGATTGACGCTTGCAGCTTGAAGTTTGAAGCTTTCATTGCGAATGGGTCCTTGCATGGTGAGCAAAATTCTATTTTTATGTATAGGGAGAGGGCATACACAAAAGTTTTGGAAATTTACAGAACTATGAAGTGAAAGTTCCAATACTGATTGTATTTTTATATCCCACAAATAATGTATATTTACTGCAAATTTGGTTAAAATATGTAAAGTAGAATTGGAATATTCCTAATAATATATATTGCAAATTTACAAAACTGCTTGTGAATAAATCTTCCAGTATTTTTTTTGTAAAATTACCACAGAAATTTTTTACAGTGTAGTGAGGAGTAGGGTCAGCCCAATAGTTCAAGACATCTTATGCCTTTTCGATTTCTGTTTATACCCCCCCCCCCCCTTTTTTAATAATGTGAAAACCTAAGCTTAGGCCATGGTGTAATACCTAGTAGGATGCTTACTTTGAAGAGTAAAGAATAAGAGTGAATAGATGTGTTTAGTGAGCTGCTCCAGGTTGAACTAGGTTGAGATATCTCAGCAAAATGTGTTCCAAGAGCAATTCGATAACTTACCTGAAGCTACTCTGATGTGTGTTTCATGGTCATACTCCTAGTGGAACTGGAGCAATTTAAAGTGCGATTTTCTGCCATACCTTTTTTGGTAAAGCAATTACGAACAAGCAATCAGCTGTTTCTTAATTATCACAGAACCGCCTGTTAACAAAAGATTGTTAAGACTAAACTTTTGAAATTGAGTGAAATTAAAGTGAAAGATGGAAAGCATCCAATTTGAAATTACGAATAGAGAAATTATGACGGTGGAGTGTTCGCTTCTGAACCTCTAAGGTTGACATTCTGACAAACAATCAACTTTTGAGGATTGTTGCCTGAAAAGTGTTTCATGAAATTTCTTGCTCTCAATTGCTCCTGACTTACTTACCGTGTACTTTTTTATTTAGTGTATACAAATATGTATATATATTCTGTTCATGAATGTTATTTTTATAGAAGACTCTTTGAACCTTTTATTCTTCTATACCTACTCAGATGTTAAATTTTGACTAGTTTATAAATCTAAATAAGTTTTCTATAAAATTCTAGTATAAACATACATATGGGATATACAAGGCCTCCAAACCGAAATAAAACGTTTAATTTAATTTAGTACCTATATACATAATGTTATAAAATGTTGATGAACTCTAACCTCCACAACACCGGACTTCATAACGAGTTACAGGAACTAGAAGAAAAATTTTCATTTACTACCATATCCCACATTTTTACGATCTCAACTAAACTTTACACAAGGTGAGATCAAGCCTATTCTATTGTCTGTTTCTTGTCTCATATTTTATAATTTTGTGCTATTACAAAGGGGTTTTACACAAAACAATTTGCAAATTCTTATCATATTTTCATTTTTAACAAGTTGTTGCCTGGTTGCTTATGACAATGTTAAGCCCTAAGTTTATCACTTATGGATGATAAAAAAACATCGAAATTCAATTCAATCAACTTTCTTTTTGTCCGAAGCCTAAGCTAGAATTTAACAATTTTGAGATAATATGGAAACAGGCACACTCCAAGGTCATTAAATCTCATAACAAGTTTTTTTTCGGTTGGTATTTTATGCTAAATATAAATACTAGAAAAAAATTCCCTTTTGATTTCCTGCGCATTTTACATTCTTATGTTAATTAAATAATTTTTGGACATTGTAATTATTGTTATTAGTTTCACACTGAGATCAGATTAGTATGCTAAGGTCGTTTTAGTAGAAATAATTAGTCTGTAACCTAAAATTACAATGATCGAAACCATGCTCTTAAGTTACTACAAGATTATCTCAGAACTTCAACTTTCACTTCCAAATAGTCTTTTGCGATCGTGATGCCGGCGTAGATTAGTAGAAAAAACTAAAGCCGGCATGAGAGATTAATATTTTGGTATAGGCCTGTGTAAAAATAAACCCCAACCGTTACGATTACAAAAAAATTATATTAGCATAAGAATTATCCCAATAATCCGGGAGTCGTGTGGAAAATAAATGCGTAGTCCATAGGTTGACAGTTTATAATATTACTTGCAGAAAGAGCCGAAACCTGAACTTCTATACCCATACATACCTGTGTGCCAGAATAACTTTTTATCACCTGAGTTATGTTAATTATGAATGAATATTTCATCTATAAATTCACACCTTCAATTTTTATTTCTTTTATTTTGTTGTTTTTTTTTCTTTCCTTAGTTGCGAACAAGTTAAAAATTTTGCGGAATTACTACTATGACCATCCGCCTATGTTATTTTTTAGTGAGTGCGCAAAAATGTAGGACTTTAATTGTTAATGGCTATAGTTTTTGACCATATTTCACATAATATAAATTGCCAATCTTCTACAGAATCCCTCGAGGACACAACACACAATTTAAATTTGGATTTAGCAAATTTAAAGCAAAATTAGACAACAGTAAAAATGTTCTTATTCTTCGCAAAAAGCCAGTTACTAGTTCTTTATAAATATCACTTGTTTTTTAACTGTTCTAAAAAGTTATCATGTGATGCGGAAATTAAAGAATACGAATTTATTCTTGTCATCTTGATCAACACTTGAAAAATGGGAAATTCATTGTGACACATAAAAAGAATCGAAATTTATGCTAAGGCATGGGATGGGATTCACCGCATTACACATGGTGCATAAATCGTGAATTTTGTTTACTAGTTCTATGAATATTCATTCTTCTAAATTATGTGTGTTGATTAAGCATACAGATTTTGAAAATTGTTCCAAGTTTCGAAGTTGTCAGTGAAATAGGGGATTAACATCAGTATTAGTATGTGGAAATATGATGGTGCCGAAACTATTTCGGATTGGTGGAAGTGCGATCATCAAGGCAAGGAGAGGGTAGGCTAATATGATCGGAATACGCTCCTCCAACTCCGATTTCCGCTATTATTAAAAAGGATAAGGTTCTCTGGGTGACTAATAGCTTCTCCTTCTTCAAATCACCCGACCCGAACGACATACCATCAGTCATGCTGATATGTTGAAGAGGTGCGTGTGGCTCAGTTACGTCCCACAGTGCGACGATGGGTATTGGAAATCGGAAACAAATCATTTTTCACAAATACAAATGAAATGTCCTGAGTTTCTATCACACACATCCAATGTATAAAAGTGAAGAGATAATAACTCGAATATCCTTTCAAGAACCGAAAAAATGCACCTGAAAATTGTACTTAAGGTCACATGCAAATTCTATTCTAATCATTTGGAAATTTGTGTGCGAAGTTTCAACACGTTCTGTAAGAAAACAAAGTGAAAGTATATTTTTTTTTCTTAATGAATCAAACAATTTATGGTATGTATAGTATATTTCATTAAAATTATTTAAATAAGACGAATATATAAAAATTTTGTTAAACATTAAAAAAACCATATAAAAATTATCGCTTTTAAATCGATCGCAGAAGTTTCTCTAAGCTTTTAAAAAAATGGTAAAATATGGTACAAATTTGGTCTTCTACACATTGTAGTATAACTAATGTAGTTTCCAAAGGCGGTGGTGTGGTGCCCTCGCAAACTTTCGCAGATTAATTTTTTTAAATATTTTTCAAAAGGCGTCGTTAAAATCAGCGGCAAAAATTTCATGGAGGCGCGTCGTAATTCGTCGAAGAATTTGTCCAGGCGCTGGACCATTTCAAGTGGGTTTAGCGTGCTGTAACCGGCTTTTTTGGTGGAATTGGTCAAAAATGACATCCCCAAAAATATGTAGGGGGTGCGCACCCATGAAAACGCCTGGGAAATTTATGGGAGCCCAAAAACTGAAAAATTCCCTGTGCTTTTACCTTTATGATAAGGCTTCTAGACAAAAAGTTTGTTTTGTTCGTTATTAGATTCGCTAAAACTTAGCGTAAGTTTAATTTTTTCATTGCAAAATAGCCGAAAACTACGAAAAACCATATCCTCACTTTAAAGTTATGCCAACAAATTCGCTCGAAAAAATGCCTCAGTTTCTATTGCCCCAATTTAGCTGTGTTTTTTAATTGGGGTAGCGAATCGAGAAAAGTACAACTTGCAATAAAATATTGTTAACAACAATTTCTTAAACAAATTAGAAAAATTACCGAAATTTGTTTGAAAAAAATGTTTATTTTGAAATATGAATTTTTTAAAAAACAACTGGCCTTTTTCGAGCGAATTTGAAAGGTGCCAAGCATTTCTGGCGCTATTTTGCAGCTAAGGGGGTTTTTTTTTCAAAAAATTAAAAACCATATAAAAGATTGCATATTACAATATAAAGTGAGTCTTAGAGCATACGAAAAAATATCAGGACCAACAAGGTAGCTTTTTTTTGGCGCTACAACAAGCTTAATTTTTTTAATTCACTTAATTGCAAAATACATTATGCAAAAACTATTTGACCGACATACAGTGATCGGGTTTTGGATATAAGTTAAACATACCAAGCAGCCCGATCGTCGATAGTCGAAGGTCGTCCTCCAAGGGTAGAATTTAGCTCCCTCTGTGACCGACCAAAAAGGATTCGTCTGCGAACATTTCAAAAATTTGGATCGGAAGAATTGTTAACGACGACAAAACAATCACTTCGTGCGGAAGGTGAACTTAGTGCTGTAGATGTGATGGATAAGTTGGAGAACTCACCAACTAAGGGCAAGACCGTGAGTAGGACCATTGCGGGTTGCCCATCATCCGCATTTACCGAAAAGACTGCTCTAACTATTATGTATCATCTCGATCTAGGTTTCGAAGAGTACAACTTCCTCCGAATAAAATGTAATGACATCGGACATGATATATTTCCGCCTTATTATAAACTGAAACAAATGGGAGAAAGTTTGCTGGCAGAAGATAGCCACTTTACTAAGTGAGAAGTTAGTATAATGCAATTTGCAAGCGCTTATCATGAAATTGATATTGATTTTCATCCATATTGATTGTAAAGATTTTAATTTAATAAAATTTGTATATAGAAATAACAAATTAATTTTTTACATTAAATTTGAATACCTGAGTCCCTTTTCGTCCTTTTTCACAAGATACATATATGAAAATTATTTTTAGATTGCAAGTATCCTGATTCTAATATGCAATCCCATATACTTTTCCCTTTTGTCCCATAGACTCGTCATACTGTGGCGCTCATGAGTTGGACACGGGCGAGAGTCTTCTTCATCCCCAAGATAGGGATAAGAGGTCACGAATTTGCGAAAGGCAATAGGCGAAGTAGGCTAAACATCCTTCGACACTGGAAAGAGACACCGACTTCCACATCCGCCAAATAGTCCAATAAATAGGTACTTTTTTTGGCGAAAAATTACGCACGCGATTTTTTTTACCCAATGATTTTATATATTTTTATGAGCTTAAATTCAAAATGGAGTCATCCCCACCCTTTTGCTAAACTTACAGTGATAAATTTTTGTCGTAAATGAATTTCTAAACAAGAAAGTTAAACCACTTATGTATCTACAAAAAAGATAAAATACATTTTTGTCGTAAAATGCATAGTTTCTGAGATATAGAATTAAACGCGTTTCCCTTCACTGTAAGTTTAGCAAAAGGGGTCATCCCCACAGCCATTTTGAATTTAAGCTCATAAAAATATATAAAATTATTTGGAAAAAAATTTCAGAGGCAGATCCACGAGCGTGATGTAGTAGCATACGCAGATTACCTGGTGATGCTGTTGTCAAGAATGTTTCCATCAGTGATTAGTAGTGCTGGGTAGAACACGATTATAAAATGAGTTTGTAAGAGGTACCTGTTTTTTCTTTTGAGCGAGCCAGTACAATGTCATACTTCAAAAGATTCGAAAGAAAATAAATACCAATGAAGAGGGTTTTTATGAGTTGAATTCTAATATTCATTAAACAGCCTTAGTGTAACGAAGAAGTCTATGCCTCCACAATGTATATTTATATTTTACAATCCCACAACGCCTAACTTCAATTTTAAAATTTTGCTACCGCAAAAGAAGTAAGAAATGTGTCTACACTGCGTAATTTACAATCCCACCTCGCTTCATTTACCTCGATACACACTCCAATGCCAGTAGGGCATTATTTTTGAACCGAGACATTTCAAAAAACTGAGACCTCAGTACAATATTAAACATCGTGTAGGGAACAAATGTACTGCCTCGTGTAAGTCAGGCTCAACTCTAATGATTAGTGAAATCATGCAAAGATGCCTAAATAAAGTTGCCGGTTGGGCAGCTGGTTGCGGTCTAGCAGTCAATCCGGGCAAAACTGAGCTGACCCAACCCCCAAGGTTGAGGAATCACACTCTCACTTTATTCTCCAGAGTGAAATTTATGGATCTAATATTGGATCCAAAACTCAACTAGAAGCCGAACATCGAGGAAAGGGTAAGGAAAGCCTGCATAGCCTTCTATGCTGTGAAAAGACCATTGGCAAGAGATGGTTCTGTGGATGTACAGAGCTGTGTTACGCCCAATTATCACGTATGGTGAAATACCAGGGTGCAATCTACAAGTCCTTCATTCGACCTCACTTTAAATACAACTTGTTTGTCGGAGGTGACGCCTTGAAATCCACCTCGATAAGGTGAAAAATCGTGGTATCAAAATCATCGTTAATGATATCCTTTTCTCCTCCATGGACCCGTACGTAAATCATGGCAGCCCAGTCAAAATGTTATCAGCAAGCCTAGAGCGACTGAAATAAGTGCCCACTTGCCTACACAGCAACATTTTTTCCGCAACACTAGACTAGCCCGCTCGAGTTACACCCACCGCCTACAGTCCTCCTTTCCACGCACACAACTGTCTAGAAGTTCTTTTTGAATAGACTATGAAACAATCTTCTACAGTCAGTTTTTCCGAAATCGTATAACATTAGTTCAGTCAATCTGGCAGATTGATGGTACAAAAAAAACCAATTGGATGAAATGAGGAGCTGGGGAACAAAACCGGACTTGTCCCAAAAATTGATTTTTACACTAGAGCAAAAATACTGAATTCGATAGTTCCACATTAGTTAAAATTTTTGCGTTTGAATATAATTATAGCTTATTGTATAAATAATAATCAATAGCCTAATTTTTGGGCACAAAAATTCATGTTTTCTATTTTTTTTTAATTTTTTTTGAATGGACAAGTCCGGTTTTGTTTCGCAACGATGGATATGTATGGGACATCTCCGGTTTTGATTCAAAACCGTCATGGACAAGTCTAGTTATGAAACAAATTCCTTTGAATTTTTTCATTTTTTAACAGGACAAGTCCACTTCTGAACCAAATCAGTATTTTTAAAAATTTTTTTTTGTGGGTTTGCAACACTTTTGGATGGAAATATTTCAGGGGTCTATAGAGGTGGGCTTAGAGAGTAAAAAAAAATTTAAAAAAAAACCGTTATCGTGGACAAGTCCGGTTTTGTTCCCCAGCTCCTCAAATATAGGTGAGTCGTTAGAGAATGATGTAAGGAAGCTTACTTGGGCATGGCCACCAGTTACCTATTTGGGTTTTTGAGAAAACCCAAAAAAATTTTGAAATGCATTTTTCTCGAAAACTATGCATGTTACAGAAAAATTTATTCAACAAAAAATGTAGAGGGCATTGTTATCTACAATTAATGTCATTTGGCGCTAAAGTGCCAAAAAAAGGGTTTTTCAACTTTTTTGCCCTTAAATTTTCATTTTTCCGCTACGATCTAAATGAACAAATTATTCCTTATAATTGTACGAACAACTTTTATTCAAAAATTTTTTTCATACAACCTATCATTCGAAAGTTATAGTGTAATACAGCGCTGCATGTACAAATGAAAACAACGATCAACAAAGTGCTAGACAATCCAGCGGAAGTTCATCTACGGAAAGCAACAGAAGTGAATCTGCACTACAACAACCACCGGCGAAGAGACTACGCAGTGCACCCAAAAAATGAATTTCAAGTGCAACCTCAGCAACACTCAATTGTTATAATATGACAACATGTACATTATAAAAGAAATATTAGTGTATCTACCAATAAAATTTACGACATCAATTAAATTATTCTGTCGACCTAATCCAAATTTCTCAAAAAATCAATAAAATCGTTGTAACTGTTAACATTTTTGGATCATTATTTGATAATACATTTTTTTCTGTAAAAAAAATAATAATTTCACAACTGATTCAACTCGAAAATATTTTATATAAAAATTTAATGAAAACGTATTATAAAAGTGTAATATTGATACTTATTTTCAATATTTATTTATTATAAACAATATAGATTATTACTTCTCAATTGAAAGAATAAAAATACATTTTTTATCTGCACCTTCCCTGTTGTAACAGCGTAATATTGGAATTTTCATACTTTAACAAGCTGCAGCTCTGAAACGGTAAGTTGTATGAAAAAAATGTTTATATAAAAATTATTTGTAAAATTGTAAGGAACAAGTTTTCCATTTGGATTGTGGCTGAAAAATGAAAATTTAAGGGCAAAAAAGTTGAAAAACCCCTTTTTTGGCACTTTAGCGCCACCTACTGCGCACATTTTTTGTTTTACAACATTGCACCAATGACATTAATTGTAGATAACAATGCCCTCTACATTTTTTGTTGAATAAATTTTTCTGTAACATGCATAGTTTTCGAGAAAAATGCATTTCAAAATTTTTTTGGGTTTTCTCAAAAACCCAAATAGGTAGCAGGTGGCCATGCCCAAGTAAGCTTCCTTACATCATTCTCTAACGACTCACCTATATTTCATCCAATTGGTTTTTTTTGTACCATTCCTATTTTTTTTTCGCCAGATTGACTGAACTACATCCCACAGTTTAAACCTAAGACTCAACAACATCTACTCAAGAACCCTTCAAACCCCCAACCAATAATGCTCGTAATTTTCATATCAAGCGTACCTACTACTAGACACTGCAAAATGAACTGAATCTTCGGCCCCGTTCTTGTAAACAATCAGGTCATCTGCATGCACTAGTGCGAAACGGAGTGAACTTCTTGCCACTCGTAAAGATATTAAGTAGTAGCCGGGCGCCTTAACCCCTAATCCGCCGAGGACATCGAGTTTGTTACTTGATGAAATCTTATTGAAAAAATTCTTTCTTTATATGACATTTACGTCTACGTGGAAAAGGCCATCACCGCGAAGTCTAATTTAACCGATCTTAAACACCTGTCTTGTTGTATAGTGCTAAGAAAGCCATCAATTAAAGGCAACAAAAACAAAATAATCCAATCATTCGGTGTTCGCCTGCAGGCATGTTTTTTTAATTACAATCTACAAAGTCTTCAATACAAATTAACGATTGCCTCAAATCATTTTGAAACTAAGTTTCGTGTTGGAAAGTAGTAACGATTTAGCAACAAAACTGTAGCAACTTTTTTTGGGCGAGTTTTACCATATCTAAATCTAAGTGCGTCATTATAAGCACTTCGTTTCAAACAAACAAATATATGTCATGGGACCACCTTTAATTATCCTTGTTGATTTTTTGCCTTCCCATATTCCTCAATTATATTCAATTATTATCGAGCTGTTGACACTTAGCAACTATTCGCGGTAATTATGTGATCAATTGACTTTAACTTAAATAATTTGGAAGGATAGATTATTGACAGTCATGTCAACAGGTACATGTAACTTAAGTTTTGGTACAGAAACAATTTGATCAAAAATCTCCCGACCTTCTTTATACCTCCGTTAGTGAATCAGCGTCAATCAACCAGTTTCTAAAATTTTTGCAATGTTGCTATGTCGACCGCTATATGAAATTAGTTACTAATTATGGGGATTTTTTCCATAAAATAAAATATAAATTAAAAGTAATTTATCATGTAATAATTAATTACAAATTGTAATTAAAATAATTTCCTTTAACAACGCTTAGTTCACATACACAAGAATTTCATGTCATAATCCTTATGATGGAGTTTAATTTTAATGCAGCGCAGGTAAGTATTATATCAGTGACCTCCAAGCGGTATTTTCGGTCTTTTTTTCTGTTGAAAGATTTATTGGATGAATAAATGCAATTAATTATTTTTAGTATAAGCAGAACCGACACCTTAGCAACAAAATAGTGCAGTAGTGACAACAGTTCCGAGATTAATGCGAGAACAAGATCGATATTTATATATAAAATTGACAGTCAAGCAACTTTAACTTTTACATAAATTTAGCTGTACAGCTTATATTTCATATTTATATATTTCTGTCCATTATTTATTTTTAAAAATAACTTTTCCTTAAAATACCCCAAAAATTTATTCTTGTATTTTGCATCGGACATGTAAAGCTTATAAAATTCTGACGTCAAAGAAACGAGGAAAACAAATATTCATGAAGGAAAGTGGACCTCCTAAGACCGGATACTGGCGTCAAAAAAGTTGCGGTTTGTTTCACCAATGGCGTCATTACTTTCTAAAAGCTTTTTGCTTTATTTTGCAGTTTTTCGACTTAACAGTTATCAATTCTGAAGAGATGAACCTCGATGATGGAGGTGTGATACTAAGTCTTGTTGTTGTATGCTGTCATTCTTAATTAATTATAAACATAAAAGTTTTTCCCCGAAATGTTTCACGTGAGACGCCTTAGGATATCACATTTACATTTTTTTCTTGATTTGGAAAGAATTCTTCAATTGCGAAGAAGGTCATGTATGAACAGATTTATGAATTGATTGATTTCCTTTATAAAAGTTGTAAGATGCAATCTTTTTGAATTTTATTAAGAAGAAATACTTCTATTGATCTTAATAACTTTCAATATGTTTAGAATTTTACATATGTATGTATTACTTTAAATACATCTTACTAGCCATACGTACATTTCCGGTGTTAGGCTAGCAACAGAATCCCGCTTCAGCGTCCAGCGACCACAACATCAATTTTTTTACCTAGTCCAATAATTCTTCTAATCAACTTCAACTCTTTCCGTTTGACAACCATCATGAGATTCCAGAAACAAAACCAGTTATTATTTAATTAATAACTAGGCTTCGGTCGGATTGATTTATTAGAAGAATTATGGTAGGAAATTTTCAGGATATACCGCCGACATTCGTTTTTGAAAATTTTATACATTTCAAAGACAATCATTATGGCATCATAAAACGCGGATACAAAAATATGTAGTTTATTTAAAAAATCGCATTTTAGGTGACAATCGAATTCAGAAAAAAAACATATTTATACATATGTGTTTGTTGATATTTCCTCCTTTAATAAAATATCATCTTGTGACTACGGCTGCGTTTGATACATATTAATCAATTATGATCTTCCAAGAAAATAGATTGTCACTAGGACGAGCCAGAGTTTGAGTTCAATATTTTACTATATCACATAACTTAATTGCCCTTAAGGCCTACTGTCCACGTAAACCGCAAGTCATAGGCACGTTATCGCCATTTGACGCTTGCTTGCATCTTGGGTAGAAGCAAACGAAACTTTGTCCACTTAGCGATACCTTTGCGTATGCCTATCGTCATCCGTTCGTCGTGAAGCTCGTGCGACAGCATGTCACTACTCAAGCGGATTGCAACACGCAAACTTGTAATCTGTACTTTAAAATACAGATAATAATTTCTTTTTATTTTATACTAGAGGATGTCCTGGATTTGGTTATAGTAAGTAGGATTATGTATTTAAATAATAACTTATGTAGCTCAAAGTTATAAGTATCATTTCTTCTGGACTGACACATTCTCGCATTGCAGTATATCGTTTTTGTATTTTTAGTCAGTCGGTAAAATGATTGAAATACAGAATCATCTTCTGACAACTCTCTGGCAGCAACAAACAGTCTACAATTTCTATTTGCCTTACGTCATTTGTAGCTTGTAGGCATTCGTCAACTCTTCCTACTACCTTGCATATTGTAAGGATACTGCATTACACGAAGTAACTTGGAGCACTCCCTAGAATACGAACGAACAGTTCCTTCCTAGGCTTCAGTCAGTGAATCCTTTACAGAAGCTTAAAGGCACAAACAGATCGGCGCAGGGGCGGATGGCGGTGGCGACGACAGTGACGGAAAAAACGTTTTAAATACCCGAGCCACCATATGTGCTAGCACAAACTCCAGGCGGGGCGGAGAAATTAAATCTATGTGGAATTCTGCCGCCCCAATCTGTTATAATTCGAAACGAAGTGAAGAAAAACGTGAAGGAAAAAGTGAAAAAGTTATTATTATTCATGTTGTGTGGTTTTTAATAACTATTCCATAACAATGTTTAATCACTTTTTATTCGATTACCACACAAATTCAACATTTTCTCCCTAAATAAACACGAAAAAACCACCGCGAATATAAACAAAATTGGTCACCTTAGCAATTAACACACTTAAAACACACTTAATCACTCATTTTTTTTAATTTTCATAATTATATCACTAAAGCACTGGTTATTCTATTGCAGTAAAAAGTGATAAAATGTATTATTTTATCACTTTTTACTGAAAAATATCCCGAACTCCTACATCACGCCATATAAATTCTAACAAAAGTGACAGATTCTGGGACCAGCACCAACACAGGGAAAAACTCTACTTCCAGGCCTGTACTTGAGACGGTCTTGAATCTGGCCATTTTGTATGAAATGGTGGTTTTTAAGCTTTTAATGTTTGTAGTTTGTGTAAATCAAATCTTGCAACTGAATTTTGACCCACTTTCAAATAACCGATTAACTTAAAATTTTGCACATATATGTATAGTTCGCGTGACAATGTAGAAAATCAAGATGGTTGCTCCAATATGGCGGCCGATTTTTGCAATTATGTTCCCCGACATGGATATCAAATGAAAGGGCATGCAGGTAAAATACAACTAGCTGTGTGGCGTCATTCCAAATTCAAATGGCGGCCAAGAAAAAATGGTGGAAAACATATAATAGATTAAAAAGTAGAAACCATAACCGATTAACTTCAAATTTGGCACACATGCGCCGTTCGCGTGGCACGGCATTCTGACTATTTTGTATAACAATTAAGACAGCGGTTAAATTTTTGCAATTGTGTACCCCGGCCCCCCGTCATAGGTATCAAATGAAAGGGTATGACAGGTAGAATACTATTAGCTGTGTGACATTGTTCCAAATTCAAAATGGCGACCAACATTGATTAACTGCACATTTTGCACACATGCGTAGTTCGTATGACAATGCAATCTGACCATTTTGTAAAAAAATTATGGCAGCTGATTTTTGCAACTGTGTTCCTCGGCCTCCCATGGCTATCAAATGAAAAGGTATGACAGGTAGAATACAATTAGCTGTGTGGCGGCATTCCAAATTCAAAATGCCGTCCATTAAAAAATGGCGGCCATTACAAAATGGCGACCACTACAAATTGGTTGCCATTACAAAATAGCGGAAGACATATCTATAATAGACTAAAAAGGAGAAACCATAACCGATCAACTTCAAATTTGGCACACATTCGTAGTTCGCGTGACAATGCAGTCTGACCATTTTGTAAAAAAATCAAGATTATTATTATTATTATTATTATTTATTGCTAGACCATGGCGGCCGATTTTTGCAATTGTGTTCCACCGAGTCCACCACATAGCTATCAAATGAAAGAGTATGACAGGTAGAATGCAGTTAGTTATGTGACGTCATTTTAAATATAATATGGCGGCCAACACAAAATGACGCAAGAATTATAATAGACTAAAAAGTAGAAAATAAAAATAAATAGTTTAAAAAAACTAAAAAATACGCTTCTATTTTAAAATGAACCAAAAAGTAAAAAATAGTTTCGAAAGTAAAGTTTTTTTTGCTGCAGCCACTTACTTCAATGTAAAAAGAGTGAGGCGCTAACGAAAAGTTCCAGTATTAATAAAATAAGAATATAGGTAAAGAGCGGCCCACGCTTTTTTACATTTAAATAATAGTCCGGGAAATTAGCAAAAAAACGAACGAAAGGAGACAAAAATTGAAAATTGATTTACAGCTTCCTTGGGACTTTTTAGGTGGGCGTAAGGTTTCAAAGGCGAAAAAAAGGCATATTTTCATGATTTTTGATTGGAGATATGAATAATGTTTGTTGATTTATATCATTCATAGTATAACATCTGAAGTATCTTTGGAAAAAATTTCAATTAAAAATATCAATAAATAAGTCCGTGACAGGGAATCTCCGGAAGCGCCTCGAAAAAAAGTTTTTATGCGGTGAACACCATTACTCGTTACCGGATCATCAGAAACCAAAAAATCGAAATGAGTTTAAAAGGTGATATGTTTCTTAGGTAATCAAAATAAGTTTTTTTTTGGCAGCATTTGGAAGTGAAAAACGCGATTTTCGCTAAAAACTTTCAAAAATGAAGTTAGCGAGAAAATCGATTTAAAGTTTTTTATACTCGACCATCCAAAATTAAGCACACAGCTCAGTATACAACCGCTCGGCAGAAAGTGTGCTTGTAAACTGATTTATATTCGATATACCGGAAATATACAATGTATGTATACAAGGTCAGTTTACAAAGTACAGAGTAATTTAGAGATTACAAAGGGACATGAAGCAGCTGCCAGGCAGGTATAAAAATCAGTTCGTTAGTTTTGCTACGATTTACTTGAAATTTTGACACAATACTCTCGACATGTTGTACATTCAGAAAAGAGTTTTAAATCCTTACCCCCCCCCCCTCGAAAATTGATTTTTGGTAACTTTGACCTTGAATAACTAAGAAAGGGTTAGGTTTTCGAAAAAAACGTTTCGTTTTGACTGATTAAATTAAATTTTCAAAAAACCAGTTTTTGAGTTATTTTTTTGCCAAAAAGTGATATCTCCGGCGGCCTTGTTTTTTTTGTGATTCCGAAATTGTTTTCTTAAAAAGTCCCAAGGAAGATGTGAACCAATTTTCAGCCATTTTGGAATTTTGTCTCCTTAAAATGCTAATTTCCCCGGACTATAAGTGGCTGCAACAATAAAAATTTGACTTTCAAAATTATTTTTTACTTTTTGGTTCATTTTAAAATAAAAGCGTATTTTTTAGTTTTTTTAAACTATTTATTTTTTTTAAAGTGTGTCCAACTCTCGTTGGCGATCGGTCGCTTCGTATCAAAAGGAGCATAACCTTTTGCATATCACTTAAAAAGCTTGTTTTGTTATTGTGTTAAAGCTAAGAGATTGAAATGCCGAATCAACCAAGACTTTTTGTAAGACTTGTTCCACCAATTGTCGGCATATTCTGCAGGGGGTTATGACCTCATAAGCCGTCAGTTTTTTTGTGTTTCCACTAACGCTTTGCTAAAATAAAGGTAATCATACCGGTTTTAAAATCATTGATGACGAAACTAAATCGATAAGCCCTCTTAAAAAATAAAAACAAATTCTGCTTACACGTTCTCTTATACATAACATATATAGTATCTATGTATATAAAAATAAACAAACACCCAATGTTTTAAAGTTGTAATTAAATCTGCAAATTAATTGCAAATTAATAGCACTAAGTCGGTTGCTTTTTAATTTAAAAAAAAATGAAAAATTATCCCTATTAAAATCAATGACAATTCTTTTCCTTCCTTCCGTTATAAACCCTATGTTTTACGTAGATCATAAAAAAATATGATGAAGTATTCTACTGAAAAACATGATCACATAACTATTACCAATTACCACTATTAACCTGTTCTGGTTTTGTTTTTCTAAAGTTATGCGTAGGTATCGAATTAGATACGTCAGAGATTTTATTAAGGAAAGAGGTTTATCGTTGTGACGTCATTTGCTATGTGATCATAGATTTAACCTATCATCAATCTTAAGTTGAAGTACGACAGAGTCTTTAATTTGAAAAATGTTTACTGACCTTTTTGAACTTCAATTAGCACACGGTACTACCGTGCTATTGGCTGTTGTGAGCTATGATATTTTATGGTAATTATAGACAAAACAAATGAATTTACTAATAAGTCTCAATTGGCACTAGAATTGCTTAATTTTATTTTGTTACTAACCGAGCAACCGGAAGAGCAATGACACTTTTTTTTCTTAATTTTTTTTAATTACTTTTCAATGTTTTTTAATGTTTTGTCGAAGCAGTTAACTTAAGTTGATAGAGCTTCCGATATTTATTTATCATCAGCGAGAAGGTTTTAGTTTTAGTTTGTTTTTTTTTTCGTTAGATAAACATTAATAATTACGAACTTTTTTGTGAATCATTGCGTTAATATAATGTATTCTTTCTCGCAAATCTTTAATGTCTGTCTGTGGAAAAATTTTACATAATTTAGAAATGTTTTACGCAGCTGCTTTGCAAAATTGTCATTTTTTTTCAACAAGAAAATATATTGGTCAAAGTGAAGTGACTAACTTAAAAGGTGAACGTCACAATTGCTGCAAAAATATTCGTTTTGTGAAATATGCAATCCGCAAATTTTGTATCTAATAAATCTTATCGAGTTTTAGCACAGCCATTTGTTAAAGTGAAGGTAAAGATCTTTGAAAATTTTCCTTTACAAGTTCTAAAGAACTAAGCGATATTCAAGACACGCAGCATTCATCAAGAAAGGAATTTGTTCGCTATTCTTTTCCTAGTAATTTTGAATAGTTAATAATAATTTTTTTTGATAAATCATGCAGCGAGTTTGACAGTGAGCAATTTCAAGCAATTATCAATGAGCAACTCGTCATATGTAATATAGCCAAACATTCGGTCGGCCTTCCGTTATGGGGGGCCCATGAACCTAAAAGTAAGCGTGAAGATCGCATCACACCAGTGGAACCTGGTTCTGATATTCGAACCGATATCCGCCGCGGTACAGGCAAAAAAGTACTTTGTCGCAACGTATGATGCAGCATCAACTTGTTATGTGGTAGCTTTGATATTTCCCGTGCTTACGGCAACTGTTAACATGCGACCTCTGAAAAAAAATCTCTGAAAGCTGATTCGCAGTATATGTATATGAAGAATTACAATGAAGGCTATAAATTCTGGCAAACAAATTTTGTCCACAGCAAAAAAAAATGCCAACGTCCGATTGCAATGACACTTGTATGACTTTGTTTATAGGTTCAGTATATGGACAAATAATTAATAATATTTTTCTGAAACAAATTTTCATTAGAATATGAACTTGTGACCTGAATGTAGACTTGGATACTTTTTATAGTCTATGATTAGCATTGACAACAATTATGACGCTACAACTGAATATAGAATTAATTTTTTTCATGCTCAAGCAATATTTTCTTTGACGCAACAAAATTAACCACACAGGCAGTAAAATATACTTTGTATATGCAAGGTTCACGTAACCAATTAAAAGTAACTAATTGCAAATGGTTTTGAGACGGGTTCAACAACTTGTAAACTGCGCCAATTATAAACTAATTTCGTATTTTAGAATTCTAATGAACTTTTTATAGTTGAAACTGATATCATTGCATAAATTAATAATATTTGGTTTTACCTGATACATGCTTTCCAAGGAGTAGAAGTTGATGACTAATTAAAAGAATCCACCCATTTAGGGAAGCATATCACTTATAAAATAACCTTCAATGATTCATCATCCTGTGCGCCACAGCCAATTGTTGGTCTTGGCTTCCTTCAGCGTTCGCCTCCATGTTTCTCGATCTCTGGCCCGTCTTTTCCAGTTTCTTATTCCTAACTGTTTTCTTAGACCGACCTGATCTCCATTTTCCTGGCGGTGCTTTCCTCAGCACTATCTTTGCCGAGTGCCGTTCCGCACCTCGTTCGACATGACCAATCCATCCTAGTCTGTTTATTTTGATCACTTTGACTAGATTTTTATTTTGTAACAGCTTCATCCACATTCTTCCAAAAAAAACAGTCTCATCTTTGTTATCTGTTAAGTCCATGTATCATAACTTCTTCAATTTTTTTTCCAGCTCTTGGGAATATTCCTTAATTGCTTTTTCATCAGGTGAATAAATTCTTCCTGTTATTTTATTACTAGCAAAAAACCGTTGCAACGCCTTTAAATAAAAAAAGTTTATGTGTGCACTGTCCGCGGTAGAAAAAAGTATAATGAAAAAAACAACAAATCTGGAAACAATAATTTTGAATACCATATAAAAATTTAGAGTAGCCTATAAAAAATATTGTAGGTAATATTTCTTCTCGAGCGTTCTCGGATTCGTCAGGGATTAATTGGAACAATTTGTTTCTTTTTAACAGCTTCAATTTCAAAGCCAAACTTTTTGCACACATGTGCTCCCCCTTCCTCTTTTTCATCTCCCTCTTCCCAATCTTCTCGGTGGTTCAGTTAGAACAACCGTACTAAATTAGATGCCTCTGAACATGAAACTTCTCGGTGAATTGTAATTGGGGCCCTTCCATTTTCTTTGTAGTTTTGGCGATTTACCTTTTATTCGTAGAGGATTTTATAGGTAGACTGGATCACCTTTCTTAAATCCAGATTCGTTTGCCCTTAGGTCGTAGCGGGTCTTCATCCTGTTGCTGGCATATTGCAGAATTCCCCGCACCGTCTCGCGGACTTCCGTTAATTTCGCTCTTAGTGCAGAGTGGTTGGCGTGTTTCTGGCGCGATTCAAAACTTCAAATACCGGGCAGACTTATCTGTTTCCCGAAGATCATCTTTGCAGGCGTCTGACTGGTAGAACTGTCGATAGCTGTCCTGTACAGCGTTCTTTTATTGAACTATATAGAGATCTTCTTCATATTCCTACCGTTTTTACTATTTCTATACTAATTAGAGGAAATTTAAGAAATTTCCTACATTTCAGAATGTGGCAAACTTCACGACAATAGGGGAAATTACCAGGATACACTATGGTCAATGTTCTTCCATTTGGAGCAAAGATGTGAAGATTTTCAAATTTCCCAACTCTTGAACAATCTCCATACAGCTGACCGGGAAATGGCACTTATTTGGAAATATTCCCGCCGAAATTTTCAATTTATAAGTTTTGATAATAAATTCGTTATTTGCTACCTAAAAAACGCCCAGATACCGATTTTCATTGGAATCAGAATACAATTGGCAACCTCATCGGCCATTTTGAATTTATAAGTTTTGATCATAAATTCGTTATTTGCAACCTTAAAAATCCCTAGATACCCACTTTCATTGGAATCGTAACACAATTGGCAAATTCCTCGGCCATATTGGCGCGGCCATTTCGAATTTATAAGTTCTGATCAAACATTCGTTATTTGCTACCTCAAAAAACCCCAGATACTGATTTTCATTAGAATCGAAACACAATTGGCAAATTCGTCGGCCATATTGACGCGGCCATTTTGAATTTATAAGTTTTGACCACAAATTCGTTATTAGCGACCTTAAAAACCCCAAGATACCCACTTTCATTGAAATCGGAACACAATTTGCAAATTCATATTTGGGTGGCCATTTTGAATTTCGGAAATTTTTCGGCGGCCATTTTGAATTTCGAAAATCGGGCTTCGAGGTGCATCACGGGAGGCACCCACGAACCTTCGTGCAAAATTTCGAAGCTCTGCGATGGCTGGCATACATAAATTCATACAGAAACTTTCTTTTAATATAGATTTCGTAAAGGAAGCCTTATTAAATTTTAAGTTGGTTGAAGCTTTGAAGCAAATAAAATTTTTAATTATAAAATAGCGTTATTGCCTATAGCAGATAAATAAAGTATCATATATGCATGTATACTACGATAAAAGTTCGTTCTTCTTTACTTTCCTCTGATGTAATTTCCTGAAAGTTTACCTACCAACATTTTTAATACTTAAAACATTCTGAAATTTATCAGAACAAATACAAAGAAAAATCTTTAATTCTGCAAAATTTTGAATACTTTTGCACTTTCACATCTGCTTTGTTCTGATAGTAATAAACTGAAAGTTAAGTATGTTGTAAATAGAGGGTGTCCACACACCTTTAACTATATTATAGTAAAATTTCATTTCGAATACATTTTAATTATATTTTTTCTTCTTTTTGTCTTCTAACCAGATTGGCCATGAACATTTTTAATTACAATGTTTTCAAAAATGAATTTCGGTTCGTTAAAGTCCATGAACCCTGGTTCTGGAGTTGTTTATCTTATTTTATCCGAGCACGTGAGTATCTGCACACGATGATTCAAGCGTTCAAAAATTTGCTTTGGAAAGCACTACTACCTGCTCAAGTCCAGCACTTATATCTGAAAAGGAAGGATAGCTAGGACTATATCTTTGTCTTGCTTCTTCTCATAGTGCTACACAATCCCCTATGCACATTTGTTTTGCGCTTGATTTTCCCATAAAGCTGTTATTCTAGTTATGTTCTACTAAATTAATATTGTGTTTCCAAAAGAAACTATCCAAATTAATCTCCTAATCAATATAACTTTGACTGAGAATCTACGTTGGAATGATCACGTATTCCAGATCTGCAGACAAGCATTTCCGTGTCGGGGACTCCCCAAAATATGCAAAAACATTCTTTAGTCATCGGATGTAAATTCATTCCACTTTCAAACAAATAAAAAATGTGCTAAAATTCAGACTCAAGTTTTCGACCTTTCTTTCTTCTCTTGGATGGGATAAACTCAAGCTGTGCTGGTAAAAAGAACTGAAAGAACAGAAAAATGTTATCAATAAAAATTTGATATTCTAAGGATTATAAATTTTCGAAAAATAAAGCAGAGCTTCATAATTTATTGCAAAACTGAAAATAATAATTTAATAATTCCCATTTAATATTTTTGACTGATTGATAGGATACTACTAGCAGTACTGCTAGTCCATCGCGGCGTTCTTTATGCCATAGTGTAGTACCTGGCAAGTTTAACGAACGTAAGTGAAAGTTTTTTCGTGTGGAATAGTATATTCTGTAACAAGTTTGGAATGATGCATATTCTGCACAAGTGGAAGTTTGGCACACGAGCCGAAGGCGAGGGTGGCGGTCCACGAGTGCGGAATATGCCATTCAAAACGTGTTGCAGACTATACTTTTTCTACGCCTTTAATTAGTTTTTATTAATATTTTGTGAAGAAAAACGTACCTTCTGTAAAGCTAATGTCAAAAATATAATGTATAAGGCACAGCAAGATATTTTAACGCTAAATAACATATTAGTAGGGAGTGTTCATTCATAACAATTTTGTAATTTAATAATTCGTTAATAGATGGCCGTCGCAAAATTTATTAAACAAATGATGTTATTTTCTGCAATTTAATAATTGAATAGTTTATTTAAAGCTAAAAGTTTCTAGCGGAACATCATTGATTGTTTATTATTGAAGAATCCTTTTCTTTCTTTAATTAATAAATCTTTTTTTTCTTTAATTAATAAATCATATTCTTTGATTACGACGAACAGATATCGCCAATAGTAGTCATTCCATAACAAGTGATGGAATGAATATTCCACACGGGTGTGGAATGCTGCTAATTCCGTAACTAAAAGTAATATCAGAATGCCTGTATTCTAACAGAGGCGTAGAAAATAGTATATTCTGTAACAAGTTTGGAATGATGCATATTCCGCACAAGTACTTTTTCTACGCCTCTAATTAGTTTTTATTAATATATTGTAAAGAAAAACATACCTAAGCTACTGTCAAAAATAGAATGTAGGCACAGCAACACTAAATAACATGTTCAGCCTGTTTCTTTACGAAATCCCGGGATCCCTGCGATCCCAATTCGTGTTTCTTTACTTTCTCGGGCTCATTTCCCCTCCTTCCCAAAAAACCAGAGGTCTGGACTTCTGGCGGCTTGGTTGAAATGAGAAATGTCGAAGGGTGACAGTTCTCAGCTAAGGTGACAGTTCTCAATTTTCAACATCAATTGATTTAATAAAAGATATTCGTGTTATCGAGGCAATAGTGCAAATAATAAATAAATTGAAGTGTTGTGTTATCGAAACAACAGTGAAAATAATAAATAAATTGAAGTTTTTTGTTATCGAGACCATAGTGCAAATAAATAAATAGTTCTTCTTCTTGGATTTCTCAAATTATCCCAGAAAGGGTTTCTTAACTTTTGACATTTCTATCCCCACCCTTTCAAAAAAACTCGGGATCCCAGAGATCCCGGGATTCGTAAAGAAACACACTTATTAGTAGGGAGTTTTCATTCATAACAATTTTGTAATTTAATAATTTGTTAATAGATGACCGCCGCAAAATTTAATAAAAAATGCTATTATTTTCTGCAATTTAATAATTGAATAGTTTATTTAAAGCAAAAATATTCTAGCAGGACATCATTGATTGTTTATTTATTGAAACAGTCCTTTTTTCTTTAATTAATAAATCTTTTTTTTCTTTAATTAATAAATCATATTCTTGGATTACGAGGAACAGATGTCGCCACTAGTAGTCATTCCATAACAAGTGATGGAATGAATATTCCGCACGGGTGTAGAATGCTGCTAATTCCGTAACTAAAAGTTATATCAGAATGCCTGTATTCTAACAGAGGCGTAGAAAAAGTATATTTATTGCTGCCCACCTACGTCACTACCATTGGGCTGTCCTTACGGCTCATCAGGAGCGCGTTCAAAAACCTTGCTATGGTTAACCATGGTTAACTATGGTAAACTTTTGTCGTTCAAAAACTCCGTGGTTAACTACAACATAACCACGAGCATAACTTTTTGGCGTTCAAAAACTCTCGTAGTTAACCATGGTGTAGTTAATTTTTAACCCTGCTCGGGAGCATGGTTAGCGATAGTTAAGAAGAAGAAGAATGAAAACAACTCTCTGACAGTTGTTATAATGTTAAACACATGAACAAATCAAAGTGGGATTTGTGGGATAATTGGGATAATTAGTGAAATAATTGAAGCAATTAGCGGGGACTATTTTAGAGAAAATTTTGTTTTTATTTTTTTCTTTAAGGTTTTTGAACGCGCTTCAGAGCATTCTTCAGTTGAGTGAGGTGCAATTTTATCGAAATAAATGTTCATAATCGCCTTCATACCTCCTATATACAGTTCCTAATCGTCTGGTTTGTTAGTTATGCAGGAGTTACACGAATGACCAAAAATGACAATTGTCACAACCTCTTGTCAAAAGTTGTGACATTGCTGTTTACACGACGCGAATTATATTACCGGATTAAGAGGTTCAATATTTAAAATCATCTTTAAATAAAAAAATTTGGAAAAAAGTAATTTTTTTTTCTGTTTCTTGCTTGATATTTGGTTGAATAGGTATTATCAACCAAATATATATTATTTTCAACCCTTAAGGGGGAAAACTCCCTAGATTAAAGTTGAATTGGAAAAAAGTTTGAAATTTCTTTTTTGCATTTAATTTTTTTTTATTTATATTATTTTGTTTCGATTTAGAGGTTGTTGAAAAGGGGTTTAGAATAAAATTCCCAATTTCTTTAATAATATGAAGGGTACAGGGGAAAAACAACCGAGTCCATAAAATCAAATTTCGAGAAAATTGAACTTTTGCGTTTGAAGTCTTTTTGTTCTCCCCTGTATGCGAATTCTTTTCAATTGATTTATATGGGCTGGGTTTGATATTCATCAAAATTGAATATACCAACTGAAAGCTTCTGTATTTCTTCAATAGATAGCAGCACTAACTCGATTTCGAAAAAATGGACTTACGTTGTTTTTCCCCTTCATATTTAATCAATGGTAAAATTTAAATGCACAAAATAAAATTACAATCTTTTTTCAAATTTAACTATAATCAACTATAATGAATACTATTGAAAATATTGCGAAAAACATAGAAGACAAGCGGACTTGAATTATGACAATCTGTCATAAAAGAATGAGCAAGTTCATTCTTTTGTGACAACTTGTCATAACTTGTCAAAATGTATAAAACACGTTCATAATTTTTGTCATTATTTCTGTCATAAAAAATGACAAAAAATAATTGTCATAAAAAATTGTCATTGTGTAAATGTCACGATGTCATTGTGTAAACGCCATGTTTAGACGATGTCATTATAATGACAACTTTTAATGACAATATTTGGTGTCATTTTTATGACGGAAATAATGACAAAAATTATGACCGTTTAAACGATAATGACAATTAATGACATGAAAAATGACAAATGTGTCATTCGTGTAAACTCACAATAATTAAAGTGGAGATGCCCACATACTCTGTGATGACCTTCATGCTCTAGCGCCGTTTTGATACCACTTTTTTGATTTTGATACCTCTGCCTCTTCTGTAAACCTACTAGCCTGACAATCAAAGGATAACTCTTCTCTTCTCTCAAAATAGAATGTCACCATATTTTCAGTAAAAAAAAGTGTTGGGCTGACCGTTTTGAAGTACCTTCCAGTACTAGGCCTCACTAGACTTAGGAAAGTACTTCTAAGTTGGTTTCTCTCTGCTAAAAACAAGTAACAAATATTCGAAGCCTAATTGCAATGATTTCTTTGCGCCATTGGAGCAAACCAGGGAGAGTGAAAAAATGCCTATTGCCCGCTTCACCGTTTCTTCTGCCATCAATCCTCTCAGCTTGGATTCATCCTCATTATTACTATTCCAATTCGAATAATGCAAGATCTATAGACGTAGTGAGCTTCCTTTAGAATTTTTTTAGTTACCTCCAGTTTCTCCGCTATTATTTCGGTTACATCCCAAACCACTCCTACTTTAAAAACTAGGTACCTGGAGCTCGTCTTCTGAAGTCTACTGATCTCCGATATGCTCCCCCCGCTGGAGCAGATCTGGGACAGAAGAGCAGTTTGCTTCATTTCGGTTTTATTGTCTTTCAAATTATCCTGGGCAATTATCCTTGGTTCAATCTCTAGTATTTCTATTTAAGAACAAATTCCTAGTCTCGCGCGCGAAAAAGAATTTTCTTCAAGATTATTTCTTTCAAATGTTGGCCGCAACTACGTCCATTCTGAAGTTCCAATTTTCGATCAGGCGTTCGAGGATTTCGAGTGGTATTCGGCCAATGACGCGAGTAATGTAGGCTTCTAATTCCTCAATGGTAGCCGGCTTATCCGTTTTTTTATGTAGGAAAACCAAGCTTAGGAATAAACCTTTGTACTAGCAGTTTGTCATGTCGTTCAGGTCATGGTGCAATGTCTAGTAGCAAGCTTGGTTTGAAAGATAGAAGAGAATATGATAGATCAGGGCAGGTCTTGGGGGTATAGGAGCAGGTGGCGATGAACCTTACGTTTGAGCTCTTGGGTGTTGTATAAGTTCCGTAAAATTGATTGTGGGAGATTATTCCACAGCCAAATTGTTCTATTTATAGGACTTTACGTAACCCCAAAGGAAAAAGTCTAGAGGTGCGATGTCACATGATCTAGGCGGATTCACCTATAGAGGCAAACCGTAAAGATAAGGTCATCCTGGTATAGCATCGACGAATGTCCGTTCAGCTTCTTTGTTTACAATAGAAATTTTGCAAAACCGCAAATTCTATCAGCAAAATATCACCGTTGGTACTGCCTTCTTCCAGCGTCGCAATCACCTATCACTCCTGTGCCTTTCTCTCCAAAACTTCTTCTAGCATGTCCTATTCTTAAGTAGGTAGAGTATTTGATGAGTCATATGGCAGAGAGACTGAAGCGATTACAAAACACGAAGCAACAAGACCTCCCGAATTCCTTGCTTCACAGGCGCACAGGTTTTCTCTCTATCATACTGAAAAGATAAAGTGCTAAAGCGCTGGCATACCCCCTTAAACAAGCCATTATACATAAATCCGCAGCTCTCTAAAAATATCGTTTTATAGCTGCAAATATCGCTTTGCAATCTTACTTAACTACACCAAAATTTCCATCTGTTACCAGGCAATTTAACTCCACGTGGCAAAGCCCCCCACAACAAAATATTAGTAAGCGCCTTAACTGATTTTATAATGACTAATTTTACTTTCAAAATCATCCGCAAAAATTATCTTGCTACAGATCTACGATATATCTTGATACAATTATGCAGATGCAAGGCCAAAGTTATGTAGCAGAATCTTAATATATCAAGATCAAGTTTTCAACCAGATTAAGTTAAAAAGTAGTAAAAAAGCACCAATATTAATGATATTCAATACAGACAGCATATAAATCCAAACCATTCGCCGTAATGGTGATACCAATTCTTATCGTCATCTTAGACTGGGATTCGGCACGATCCATAGAGAACGTGCTAGACTCATCATGTGTCTTCTAGCAACCACCAGTACAGTAGACCAAAATGGCGACATGTATGGTTTATCCATTTTTGTTTAGTTTATAAATAATTCTTATTCTTATTATAATTAGCCGATATTATGCATGCTTTATCAGTTACTGTTTTATAATCGCAATATCAGACTTGTTGTCAGGGAACAACCTCCGAACGATGATCAACAGTAATCGGCGGTCAACAGTTACTGTAACATTTCAAAATGTACAAAACATAAAATTTTGCTTCGGTTTGTTCCAGAATTTGGTTTTGCAATCAACAATGCCGATCAAGGGCCAGCAAATCTCGCGTTATTGCAGAATTATTTCATATCATCAGAAATTAACTCCGTGATATTCGATACAAACTGAATTTAAAAAAAAACTTCGGGGCGACAAACAAAAATATGTTTTGGTAAAAAGTTATCTGCTAGGAACAAGAAAGTTCACCGAAAGCCTACGTGACTGGATCCACACACGAAAGGTTAGTGAAACACCGAAAAGCTTCTCCCAAGACAAAATGATAAAACTTGAGGCGCGTGCAGTCCAGGTAACTAATAGAATGTTTATCAAATAATGGCGGCAGGAAACTGGTACTTTATGCTGCAGCAGTCAATTCGTGTTAATTATGTAACTAGTTTGCATGCGATTAAAAAAACACGTCGAAGTGCATCTTGGCTTTTGTTTTTGGTTCCAGGTGGCCAGAGGCCCTATGTTACATGGTATTAAGCATGTAAGATGCTTCAGAATCGAGATTACAAATCCCGTTTTTTTTTCTTTAATCTATTTTTAGAATTTTTTTTTAATGTATGTTCTATAAAGAAAAGCCAATAGAATTGTGAGAAAGTAAATTTTGGGTACAGGTAGGCGGTTTTAAGTCATCAGAAGAAGTTTATATGTGGCTTTCCATCGTATCCGTTAACATCACAGTCCAATCAACATAGACATTTAACCTGGGAAAATATTTCGCCTAGGCATGAACAATGAGTACCTACAATCCTTAAGACCACTAATACAATAAAATTTCAATAGTCCTCATCAATCAGGGCAGATCCAACATTTTTGTTCAAGGGGATTTCGCAGATATCTCTTAAATTAAATGATAAGTCGAATCCCAGAAATAGTTATAAAAAATATTGTAAATAATGCAATTTCCTACTTTTTTTCTACAACTTTTGCGAATTATTCCAAGAAGTGCATTAAAGTGCATTAAATTGTGAATAAGCATTTCTATCACAAGCCTGATTGATACCAAATTTTGACATTTCACTTCAAATTAAGGTTTCAATTCAAGGTATTATGTATACCTATTTTTATTTATATTGAGCATAGTGAGCTATAGCGGCTCCAATATACAGGTTTTGTCAAATATCTATTGATTTGTAAGCTGCTTGTTTCTTACCTCTTTTTTATACAAATGAATGCGTTTAAAAAAAGTAAAATTCATATTTTATATAATATAAACTCTTTCTCCACAAAATTCCATATTCATATTCTATGCGTGCTCTTGCTAGGCTATCTTTGATACTTTTTAATTCCGCTACTATAGCAGAAAGATTCCAAGCTAGCATCATCATCAGGAACTCCGAGGATCTCAGGAGCTTCCACTAGCCTTTGCCTCCATGATTGTCGATACACTGTAAAAAAAATATGTAAATTCACAGTCCAATTGTATAGTAAAATTACAAATCGCGGTATGGAATACTTATTTACTACACAATTATTGTAATTTTACTATAAATTTTGTAATTTCACATAAAGAAATTGAGAATTTCCAATACTGCATGACGTAAATGTTGATTACATGATTGTGACCTAAATTTTACACAATGTTGTGTATTTTTCTAAATCATTTATGTAGGAAAATTACAATATTTCGTAATATTATTTATCAATGTTATGTACTGAACTTTGTACTGTAATTTTACAGTAAGAGGCGTAATTTTAGAACTTATATTTCCAGTAAAATTACAAATTGTTCATGGGAATGTAAGATTTAAATTTTCCCTCTCGTAGATATAATTCACAGGTAACAATGGAATACTAAGCATATATACCCGATTGTTCTTAGGTTAAGGTCAGACCTTAGACTTTGGTCAGGGTCTGGGCACTTCTTGTAACAGCCAAGAAATTTTTGATAATTTTTGATTCTTAGGATCGATTCACAATTAAAGCTTCAAGCTGCAAGCTTCAAGCTTCAAAAATTAGGATAAAAGGGTTTGTAAAATGATTCACATTCACAACTTCAAGCTGCAGTGCTCAAATAAAGCAAAACTCAACTGAAGCTTGTAGTTTGAAGCTTGCAGCTTGAAGCTTGAAGCTTTCGTTGCGAATCGGTCATTGCATGGTGAGCAAAATGCTATTTTTATGTATAGGGAGAGGGCATACACAAAAGTTTTGGAAATTTACAAAACTATGAAGTAAAACTCCAATACTGATTGTATTTTTACATCGCACAAATAATGTACACAGCTTGTAAAAATACACAAAATAATTCCTAATAATATATATTGCAAATTTACAAAACTGCTTGTGAATAAAAATTCCAGTATTTTTTTTGTAAAATTACCACAGAAATTTTTTACAGTGTATCTGGCCCGCCTTTTCTAGTTTTCTATTCCTAAATTGTCGTATGTCTTTCTCGACGTCATCCATATATCTTGTCTTAAAGCGTTCAGCTCTCCATTTTCCTGACGGTACTTTCCCAGTAATAGCCTGTTTATTTTATTCACTTTGACAATGTTTGGGATTTTAGTGCTTTCATACAACTAGTTGTTCTTGTATCTTTTCCTTCATATACAACCTACCTGTATTGCCTTGTAAATCGAACGGATAATTTTCCTTTCGAACCTTCCTACCAATGTTTCGTCTTGGGTTGGTTGCCTGAAGAAGCCAACCTCAGATCCACATACAAAAGACAATTTGGACAAAAAAAATTCCCAAACAAAAATCCACCTGACCATCAAGGCGGTACCACGGGCCTCAATAGTTGGGCTGGCTCGCGGGGGGTCGTGGAGTGTTGAGGCTCCCGAGGTACCACCTATCTATGTGCATCACCACTTACTTGTAAGCGTCCCATCAGGGCAGACGCGGAGTACCTACTTATTTGAGCCAGGAGGGTACCTGAAAAAGAAAGTCCGTAGCGAGATCCATCGCCGCCGCTATGCCATTTACGGGCATCTAGCCCATCAAGCTGACCAATATATTAATAAGTTGACAAAAAAATATTACCAAGCTCAAATTAAACAAGAGTTATATTCGCTCCGAATCAAACCTTAATGATTAGTACAACATGCTTATACAGCATTAAAACTTAATGTACTCACAATCAGGGAATATTTAAACAAAACAAATCAACATCAATTATGTACTCGACTGACCAACTAGTAATGCAGGGTTAAAGTCAATGATGCAAGTTACACTATCCATCATTTCGTTTATTACCCCATACACAAACCGATTTTTTAGGCAAGGGGTCGCAGCGATGGGTGCAAATTACATGCATGACATATACTTCCCTGCGACCCCTTGCCTTAAAAATCGGTTTGTGTATGGGGGTAATAAACGAAATGATGGATAGTGTAACTTGCATCAATATCATCCGCACTTAAGGGACAATTAACGCATAAAAACCCGCTGCTACCAGTCCGTTTTACCAATTTTTTTCTTTTTTTCTTAATAAACCCATTTGAAAAACAATTACAAATCATTACCCGTAGTCAATTCGTCACAAAAACTATTAAGGTATGAAACAGTCCAACATCAAATCCACAATCAATCGAATTCAATATTAATTCGATAAGAAGTATAAACCCTATCTGAAAACTTAAACAAATTCAATAACAATCCTACAAATCTTAAATCAACATCCATAACAATTCAATACAACCAAAAAATATTCAGCAACAAATCCACGACCTAAAGTTGATATTCGTTCAATATATGTAATGCAAAACCAATAACGAAAAAAACGTAAAAATTATTCCATAACAACATAATAACGGTGTGACAGGTATGTTCACCGGGATATCAATCTATAGCGAGCAGTCCTTAGGAGGGCCACTTTAATTGCTCTGCCGCTGCTTCCTTCTAGGAATGTTCTGCAATAATCCTTACACAATGATCACCAATTTCTCGTAGGTGGATATTTGGCACTTTTAATTAGACTCTGTACTGTTGTGAATATGTAAAGTCGGCATATATAACAATTTATAATATTTGTTGGTTTTGCGCCAACAACTTCCTTATTCTACAATAATGGTACTTATCTGAATGTCCAGACGTTCGGTGGCGCTACATCTCTTCGCCCCAACAATCCTAACCAACCTTGTTCGATTCCGGTTATTCCGCGTTTGTGTTCTGGTTCGGCTGTCTGCGGAAAAACCTGTATCTTCAGCTAAAGCAGCGGGGTTCTCGGGAGTCGCTCGTCCTTCCTGGTCTTTTCTTTGGGTTATTTGATGCGCTCTACTATATCCGCCTGAATGTTTCGGCCCCTTGGTAATTTAGTAAAAACTGGCACTCCGAATCAGTTCCAATAACTTATTTAGTTTTAATTGTAAATTTCAAATTTTCAATCCAGTCTTGGATTTCAAAAAACTTTTGTCTATAGCCTTAAATTTTCAACAAAACCAACTCAACTCTCCGACTAGTCTTTTTTTAACTTCCCAGTAGGAAGTTATTGTAATCGGTCCGAAAATCGAAATCGAAATTTTCAATGTATTTTCATGTTTCAAGGTCGCAATAGCATTTTAAGCAAAAAATTGAGAAGAAATATGTATGTGTGTGTGTGTCTGTGCGTAAGTATGTGGTCATTTTTTCCTGCGCGATTTCGTGCGAACCAAAAAAGATATCGACTTCGTTGAGATGAAGGGTATTAAAGGAAATATGATCTGAAAAGATTTTCAGAAAAATTGGACGAGCTGTTTTTTTTGTTTGAACGACTTCTTAAGTGATTTTTGTACCAGAGCGTTTTCGCGCGAACTAACAATGATACCGACTTCGTTGAGGTGTCGATCTTAGCGTATTACCGAAATTACTATCTGAAAAGATTTTCATAAAATTCACGATACCGCGCGGACGAAAAATGATATAGACTTTCTTGAGGTGCCGATCGAAGCACAATAACGAAAACATGTTCTGTAAAAAATTTCATAACATTCGGTCAAGCCGTTTTTTTGTTTAAATGTAAAAACTCCGGCTAAGGGTCACAAGCACTTAAAATTGATTGGTTTTTTTAATATTTAATAAACTCGTTGAAATGAAACCCATTCTAAATTCCCATTTCTGGATTCAGCAGAGTGATAGCTTCTCATCAAGATATCACTTGTCAAAATACGAGCACTTTTTAAAAACCTTGCAAAAATTACGTAACCCTTTACAAACATCACGAATTTTCAAACTCTTAGATCAGCACTTTTATGACGTAGTTTACCAGTCCCAATGGATCACAGTTATTGAATAGTTTTGTTAATACATATCTCCTGAAATCGTTCGAATTTCCAAAATGAAGTCTTTTGCTTCCAAGCTTACCGTTATTTGAACTAGCAACTCTCAGGATTACTTTGGCACCAGTTCTGATACTAGCCAATTTCCCACTACTACTAAAACTATTACTATTTTCTAAGTAGACAATTTATTAATATTATATTATTTAAAATTACAAGATTTTTGCTATTTTTGCAAGATTTTGTTGTGCTTGTTTGAAGAACCAGGTGTATGAATTTGGTGTGATTTTTTCTTAAAATTTGTTGTTGTTCATTTATTATTAAAATATCCTTTGACAATATTCAACATTCATCATATTGGGAAGTGTGGACCGAAAGGGTCAAACCCATATTCCAACTAGTTTTCTTCATTATTCAAAATCCAAAACTAAACTGTCTCCATATTTTTTCCCCAGCTTTTTTGTTTTTTCTAGCCTTCCCATTTTTCAATTTGAAAAAACACATTTTTTTTGATTCTAAAATTTTTTAAGTAAGGGAATAAGCTCGCCGTTACACACACTTCCGAACCATTCAAATATTAAATCTATTTTAATAATTTTTGTGATAACAGGAACTTAAATGTGTGTGTGTGTGTGTTGTTATATAAAATAGTGATTGATTTATTTTGAAAGTTGACTACTCCGTGATTGCAATTAATCTGAACGCAAACTACGAAAAGTCTAAGCGCAAACTACGAAAAGTCTTGTAGTCGATAGTGAATAAGTTAGAAGCATTCATCAATACATCAATAGTTTATTTACTTATGTAAATCTAACTTTCAACTAAAAGTTTGGTTTAAATAACTAAAATAGGCTTGATTGGTAGTTTAGTAACATATTCTCTGCGAGAGTATGACATAAGGAATATACATAAGTAGCCTTAATAAATTACTAGGACGATAAAATATTACTTCTGCATCAACATTCCTCCACTGACACAACTGGTCTATGTTGGGCTGGACTTTCACGTCAATAACCTATTTTAGCCTCGTATTTGAAGTCAATCAAGTTTAGGTTTTTATGTAAATTTTTGGCGCATCATTGTAAACATAAGAATTTTATTTATACACAATCCAAAAATCATTCGTCCTTGACTTTGTAAGTAGAGGTTAAATTTGATGATTGATATTTAAATCCTTTCCAGATACCAACCACAAAGCGGTTATAATTATTGTTCTACTCGAGACAGGTGTAAATAAAAATAAATCAAAAAATTAAAAAATCTTTCCGTGCGACAAAATAATAATTTATAATGCAATAAAACTTGTTTTTGGTTTTAATGAAAATGTGTCCACATAACACAAAACAAACATCGTAGATGTATATATTAACAAAAATAAAATAATATGCTAAAACTATGCTAAAAATTCATACATAATAATAAATTTCCTCGGGGACAATTCATAGTTAAGTTCTGACAGATTTTATAGATCAGTTTAAATAAATTTCATTTTTATGTAATACTTTAACTTAAGAGTAGGAACTGTTAAGTTCAATATGGAAGCGCGTAAATTTTTTTTTTTTTGGCTAAAAATTACATTATTACGAAATTAATTTCGAAAATTTTGTTCATCATTATGTTGTCACATGCAAATTAAACAACATATGTCTCAATATTAGAATAACATGAACAATTATAAAACGATTTTGTAAAATTAGCAATAAATTAACGCCTTTCAAAATGTCGATTAAATTTGCACAGTGTGTGAACAGGGCTGGTTCCGTTTGCGATTAATATTATGAATTAATCCTCTTATTGGAAACCGGCTTTGATAAGTGCCTTTAAATATGCCCGGCTCTTGCCAAGCGGTTATTTTATGAGTTCAAGCCTTGCAGTACTGGTTTCATACCTTGGTCAGTTCAAGGGTAAAATTTGACTAGATGTCAGAAAACAATGGCATCCGCCCGGCACAAAATTTTATATTGAATTCAGATGAAATTTCTTAATCTGATTTGTTTTTCATTTCAATGAAATTTAATGTTGAGTGGAACAAAGCAGGAAAAGCCCTCACTAAATTGGTTAGCAACATCGGGGCTTGAGTATTGCGGAGATTTTTTTAACCGTACAAAGTTGTGATTGGTTAACTTTAACTGGAAACTAGAAAATTCGAACCATGAAGTACTCTTCAATATCCACTTAATCCGAGATGTGGTAAAAAACAAGCCTGGTATGCTCCGATAGACAGGACATCTAGCTTTTTTGGGTTGGTTGGAATCGGGACCTGTGGAAAAGCATGGACTGGATCCCTATTTTAGAGCCGAATAAGTATTTTTTGTGTTACAGTTCTTTTACCAGTTGTAAACCATGTTTTTGGTCACGCCATGATGTAGGATAGAATAGGTTTGAGTTTATGACGAGTCAGAAGGATGTTGAAGGAGATGGCAATGAATGTTGCCTTTGAGGTCTTTCACGTTACAGGAGTTTGGAAATGCTGACCGCGAAAGATTGCTCCAAAGTGGAGTTTTTCTATTTATGAACGAATTCCTTATTTGTATCGGGTACGAAATGGGAGCAATTGATGGTGGGAATGAGCCGAGCGGACCAATCTGGTGTTGCGGCTATAAGATGGTCGTGGAGGCAGAAGAGGGTGTTTTTCGATACGAAACCTCCGAAAAATTCACTCAGAGATGAAATGTGATACAGACCCTAACCACCAATCAAGTTAGAAACCAGTCAATAAAATGTTTTAAGTCCCCATCATGCAGCGTGGAGCTAAAAAAGTTATTCAAGGTCAAAGGGTGAGAAACGGGATTTCATAAATATCTCTTGAATGGTGAGTTCTATCGTAGAAAGAGTTACAATAAAAGTTGTAGATTATGCAATTTCCTCCAAAAACGGTCCTCACACTTTTTAATCGACTTCAAAAAAGCGGAGGTTATCAATTCGACGTGTAGGTATGTTTTTTTTGGTCCTGTTCACGTATAACTTTGAATCGCAATAACTTTTTTGCTTTTTTTTTTGCTTGAAAGGGTAGTTTCCCACGGTGGTTCCATGTAATTTTTTTTAAATTCTTATAAAGGAGTTCGAAGGTAGGCTTAAAAAACTGGCAAAATTAGTACAACTTGAACATATAGAATATTTTCAAAGGTATCACAAAATACTTTATTGTCACCAAATACTTAAGAGGAACTTGGCATAGCGTCTACGTAAAAGTCTACCGAGCGGGTTCAAACCCGGGTCGGACGACAGTGCGACTTTTTTTCTTTTTTTCTCTTCTTCTAAATTCATTCTGATTGGATTAATGTTGTAAAGAATTATTACAAACTCTTCGGGGAGAAATTTCATGCATACTCATGTAGACTGTAAGATTATTCCTTTGAATTGGAAAACTATTTAACTGAATTTCTGAAAGGACTTATTTACATATTTAGCCAGCGCATAGTAACACTCTCTCGTAGCGCAGCGAGTTAAGTACCTACCTGTTGTCCGGGGGTGTTCCGAGTTCGATTCTTCGGATTGTTGCATTTTTTTCAATCGACTTTATATTCTCACAATAAATATTATTTTTTCATTTCCTTCGGAGAATTTTGTTTTTTTTAAATTACTTACTTCAAGACGGTGCTAACATCTGTTTTCAGGACGATATATTAAGTGCATAAGGCTAACCAAGAAATGAAAACAATTTTCGAAGCAACAGTTACTGCAATGAAAGCCAACCTTGCACCGTTTTCAAAAGTGATTCTTCTTTCTAGATTCATTCTGATTGGATTAATGCTGTAAAGAATTACAAAAATATTTCTTCAAAAGTGATTATTTTTTCTAAATCCATTCTGATTATTTACAATTATTTCATTTTTTTGTGCATCACGGGATTGCTTTTTTTTCTGAAGTCGGTTTTTTTTTCTTAAGATTAAGCGTTCATTCGATAACGCGATTTCAAATATTAGTTGCTTTAACTAAAAAACAGTGAGATATGGAAGAAGCCAGTACACATACGAGTAATAAACAACAACAAAATATTCAAGTCACACTTGTCTCGTTACACCTCAGCTAAATCCTTCAATAGAAAGCCGAGCTGGTCAAAGAGTTCAGCTTGAGACCTCTTTATTCTTTCTGGCAGCCACGCCGCAACCAGAGAGATAAGGTTATGTATGCCAAACCTGAATCAATTTGGGGTTATAAACGAGCCCTTAATGATATGAGTATTTTCAATCAGGTCACTCTTGTTTGGTTCCCAGGTATTCAGGACTACGGGCCCAGGTAGGCTGGGTCGGCAGCAACCTGGCGTCCCGACAAAGTATGTTATTAAAGTAGGCTGGGAATATTTCCTTGCTTACTCCAAGTAGGCTGGGGAATATGTTAAGCGTATATAAACCGAGTCAGCAGGAACAAAAACAAATGTCTTTTAAAACTAGTAGTAGCATATATAATTGAAATCAAATATCATTTCTTCTTCTTCCAATGGCGCTATAGCCCAATTCGCCTGCTCTTCTGTCTTCCGGCATGCGCTCGACCAGCCCCAGCCCAGCGAAGTCTATTGAGTTTTATGAACGTCACAAAGTCTATGTCGTCATAGAATTTATATTACTCTGTGTTATATCTGATTCTCCATGTCCCTTCCTCACAAATTGGGCCTATTATGCTTTTCCAAATCTTCCTTTCAAAGGAACTTAGCATGTCCTCTCCCTTTTGTCTGAGCGTCCATGTTTCATTCCCGTAGCTTATAACAGGCGAGTCATTTACTTTCATTTAATACTAGCTGGAACCCGTTACGCCTCGCTGGCGCTGTATCCCTCAAATCTAAATAAAGGAAGTAGTAAAAAATTGTTAGAAAAATAAGACGATTGAAGGATTATATTTGCAGCATAAAATTATGTATATTGAATAACAATAAAGCACTTATCTAAAAAATAAAAACACAAGAAGTGACACCAATTAAAATATTAAAATTTTCCGATTTTCCAACTCTTGAACAACCTACGGATATGACACTTATTTGGCAAAATTCGTCCGCCATATTGGCCCCACAATTTTGAATTTATAAGTTTTTATCATAAACTCGTTTGCTAGCTTAAAAACTCCGTTAAACCGAATTTCATTGGAATCGGAACACAATTTGCAAATTCGTCGGCCATATTGGCGCGACCATTTGGCATTTATAAGTTTTGGCCAGAAATTCGTTATTTGCGACCTTAAAAAACCCCAGATACCGATTTTCATTGGAATCGTAAAACAATTGGCAAATTCGTCGGACATATTGCCGCGGCATTTTGAATTTATGTTTTGACTAAAATTCGTTTTTTGGGATCTTAAAAACCCCTAGAAACCCAGTTTCATTGGTAAATTCAACCATATTTCTGCGGCCATTTTGAATTTCGGTCATATTTCGGCGGCCATTGGATTGGACATTGGAAAATTGGACTTGGGCGTGCATCATGGACCGCGTTTATGTGCAGGGATCAAACCGGTCCAAAGTACCAAAAAAGGTCCAAAGAAAGCCCGCATTTTCGGTCCCGTCCTCGTTTATGTGGGTTTTTTGCACCTTTTTTATTCCCCAATTATACTATCTGCAAATGGCTTTATTCTATCATAGATAGTATCTTAGCAACGTTATTCCTCTATAGTTTTCACTTATCTTCTTTATGATTTGCAATATTGCATCATACGTCGGAGTATTTATCTCAATATCTGCAGTATAAAATGTTGTTCTGCTTTTTCATGCTCGTCTTGGTTTAACATTGCTTTGAAGTGTTCTTTCCATCGCTCTAGAATTTTAGTCTCTTCTATTATTCATCGCACTGCTTGCATAAATTATTCAAGTTTAGAAATAAATAAAAATGCTTTCTCAAAAACACTCCAGTAATAAAATTCAATACTTTTCATAAAAGACCACACATAAAAGCCTCGAAAGAAATCCCCAGACCTTGTTAATCATACTGAACAATTATAAGTAATAATGTGACAACTGCCAGTCTACACGTTTTGCGTGAACTGTATCGCCGCGCCATAATGACGCAAACGGATACACTTACCTTGGAATGATTGCACGGGAAAACATGAATTAAGTCTTATTTACCTCCGACAGTAAAAACTATTTTAATTATTAGCAAAAATCGCCCCATTCAATTAACAATTCATTATCAATTCGCGTATTTTAATTGACAGAAAACGGGTTTCAGGTCTTCACAATATAAAACTTTTCTCAGATTTTTTTTAAACTTAGTTTTTATATTTATTGGAAAAGCTTAACGGACTCCACAAGGTCTCATTACCATAGGATCTATTTTTTCCAGGTTCAATTAACAATTGTTCCTCTTATATGATTGATTACTATCGTTTCAGCAATCCATTGTTAATTTATGCAAATATAATATTTAAAAAAAATGAGTTAAAGACGATAAAAATATTGAAAAATTATTTCAGAAGAGTAACTGTTAGTAATAGCACTAAATTATTAATTATAGTCATCATTAAATCTATTCTCATGTTAATAAATAAAAAGGCTATTAAATGTCCATAAAAAGTATTAAATATGAAAACAGCAATAATTATTGTCATTATTTTTAATAACAAACTGAAATTCAACATTTTTCAACAGCAATGCTCTTTCTGAGCTTTTATAAACTTTAACGAAGGTTCGATGAGCTTTTTCCATGCCACAAACCTTTCTGGTAGAAAAAATTCCAGTCAATGGATGGCGCTACATAACTGAATGCGTAAAGTTGATTTTCTTTGGTAACAAAATGATTGTTATTGTAAACAAATTTAATTAATTAATGCGTATTTTAGTTGAAACCCTAGACTAAATGAACGATCTGTTAATTTTAAATTCTTTCGCATCTTTCAATGTGCATCAAAACAGCTTATAAGCAAAGCATACATCGATTTGTAGAGCCTAATTATTAGCTTAGTCCACAAGAATATTTCTAGGGTTTTTGTAACGTGCTCTGTTACCTAAACTGCAAAATATTGATATTGACTCAGCTCTAAAAAAAACTCCATTTAGAGTTTCCTCTCTGCATATTCAATCAAGGTATCTACACCGCGCACCATATCTGCCAGTGCTCCCAAGGTGTTAATTGTCCCACCTGCTCATTTCGTAGTATAATGATGACGTTACTCTATGTTACGATTCGATAATGGAAGAACAAACACGCACCAGACCCTTTCTCTAAGATCGCGGACTTATTAGGCCCAGTTCAATTGTGTGCACAGTCCGCGGTAGGAAAAAGGTATAATGAAAAAAAGTACAAATCTGCGAAAATTGATTTTAGATACTTAAAAATATGTAGAGTATGTTACAACTTTTTTAAGATTCGATGATGAAAAATGTTGTATACTACGTGCACAACAGACACCTAGCCAAACATATTCAAATCGTCCGCGTTTATTTTGCAATGCGGGGGGATTTGGATTTGACGCCCTGTGCAGAACTTCGCTCATGGCGCCCTCCTCCACTCCAAATTGTTTTTTTTTCCAAAAAAAAAGCGCCAAAAAAAGTAATCAATTCTGCGAATTTGGTGCCCTTAAAAAAATCTAATAAATGCATTACACACATTTCCAACAGATGTTACGGTATTAATATAAACTACATATATTTAATGTTCTAGCATTTGGAGCTAAGACGTGAAGATTTTAGGCTTTACCAACTCTGCAACAACCCAGATACAGCTGTCGGTGGGAGAAGCATGGCTTTATCAGATCGAGTCCAACAACTTTCAGTGATTGTCGTTGTGACTGCAGTAGAAAATAAAATATAAAGTTTAAAAAAACTAAAAAATACGCTTTTATTTTAAAATGAACTAAAAAGTAAAATATAATTTTGAATGTAAAGTTTTTATTGCTCCATCCAGTACATTTGTTTATGAGTAAGTCGAATTTCGGCAGTCTTAAGTCGAAATTCGTCTCAAGCTTAATTTATTTCAGCTTAAGACGAATTATTGTGTGTATAGTGAGGAGTTCTCAAAACGGCTGATTTTGCTCTTACATTAAAAGAATAATCTCACTCTATTCCGGTTAGTTATTAATATTATGTTAATGCATAATATAGAACGTAAATTTTCGATTGTTTGAGAGAGAATCCGAATCTGTTTATACAGGCAATTCGTCTTAAGCCGATTTTAAGCTTAAAACCGTCTTACGAATAAACAAGGTATATGGGAACAATCTACCTTTCAAAATGTAAAATGCGTGGGACTCTTTACCTATCTTATTTTATTAAGACTGGAACTTGTTGTTAGCGCCCCACGCTTTTTTACATTTCAAAAGGTAGGTTGCTCCCATATACTGGCTGGGGCAATAAAAACTTTAAATTCAAAATTATATTTTACTTTTTAGTTCATTTTAAAATAAAAGCGTATTTTTTAGTGTTTTTAAACTATATATTTTATTTTCTACTTTTTAGTCTATTATATGTCTTCTGTTATTTTGTGGTGACCGCCATTTTTGATTTAAAATGACGTCACACAGCTTACTGAACTAAACTCGTCACACACTTTCATTTGATACCCATACCGAGGGCGTTGTAAAGAAAAAAGTAAACCGCTATTTTGTGTTGGCCGCCATTTTGAATTTGGAATGACGCCACACGGCTAATTGTATTCTACTCGTAATACCCTTTCATTTGACACCCATGTCGGGGATCGGGAAACACAATTGCAAAATTCAATTTTTTTACAAAAATGTCATATTGTATTGTCACGCGAACTATGCATATGGGCAAAATTTGGGGTTGGTCGGTTACATGTAAGTGGGTCAAAATCAAGTTACAAAAGGCGTAGAACGTAAAAAATGGTGACGTACTAATTAATTAATTAAAAAAAACTAATAAAAATTTCGAAAAACGGAAACTTTTAGTCACCTGGAGCGCATTCAAAAACCTTACTAACCATGGTTTACTATGGTACACTTTTGTCGTTCAAAAACTCCCGTGGTTAACTACAACATAACCACTAGCATAACTTTTTGACGTTCAAAAACTCCCGTGGTTTACCATGGTGTAGTTAAATTTAAACCCTGCTCGAGAGCATGGTTAGCGATAGTTAAGAAGAAGAAGAATAAAAACAACTGTCTGACAGTTGTTTTAATGTTCACATGAACAAATCAAAGAGAATATTGCAAATAAATAATAATTAATGGACACATACGAAGTAATTGAAGCAAGTAGCGGAGACTGTTTTATGGAAAAAAAAATTCTTTTCCTTTAACTCGTAGTAAACCACAGTGCGCTCAAAAACCTTCATGGTTAAACATATCGTGGTTAAATGTAGTGATGCAGCATAACCACAGCTTACCTCGTAGTTTACCATAGTAACATAGTACCCATGCATCTACAAAAAAAAATCAGATTTCTATCTCTTCTAGTTTGGCCCCAACGCGCGACGGTAAGCACAAGCAGACAGACAGACACTTTCTTTTATTAATATAGAAGAAGAAAGAAGATAAAAACTGCCATACCTACCCATCCGTGGTAGGTTGGTGTGGAGCTAATCGCTGACGAATACCTTAACATCTTACGGGTGATACTAAGCAAAGTCCTGCAATGAAATGTCCTCATGTAAAAATATAATAATAATACTGACAATGTCTAACTCTGTGCAGCAGTAGAGCCGGGTCCGCCACAATGCGGAGGCAACTGGGACGAGCTGCCCCGGGCCCCAAGTCAGAGGGGGCCCGAAAATTGATTGAAACACAAAAGTTGAAAGCCCTTATATGATGGCTCAGTGGACAGTCTAGAGCTGACGGCAGAACCACCGCTCAGTGTCCTGGGCTTAACGTTAACCGAAGAACTGCGTTGGCATAATCATATGTACTTATATTCCAAATCGCTAAACCAGAACCACAATGCTTGGGATTTCTCAGAAGATGCAATCTCCTTCTTCAGCCGTGGGCCAAGGCTCTAATGTACAGTTCCTACATTCGTGCCCGCCTCTAATATCTGGGCCGGGCTCCGAGAACCGCCTTAGCGTAGCTGGAGAAGGTGCAAAATCTCATTAAGCCACCGCAGGAATGTAGTGGCTCTGGTGAAATTCTACCGCATTTACCATAATGACTGTTCCACCGAAATAAGTAACCTTTTGCCTCCACGGCAATATTTTTCGCGCAACACAAAACTAGCCTTTTCGTCTTACCCCCCAGCAAACCAAACTTTCCGAATTCCTACAAGTCGAAAGGTTTTCGGAAGTAATACAACAACAAAAACTAAAGCTTTGTATGTGGCGACTAGTCGAAACTAGTTCAAAAAGAATTCGAAAAACAATTTCGCAACAATGTCACAAAGAAGCCGGTAACAAATTTTCTTAAAGAAGTAGGAAAGAAATCGGAACATTCCTGTCACACTTCGTTGTGAAATCGTGAGTTTTACCCCTTTGCTCAATCTTTACTAAATTTCGTAACGAATTCGAAAAGAATTTTTGTAACGATGTCGTGTCAACCCCTTCATATATTTTTCGTTCCGAATTTGTTCAGAAATCGATTGCGAATTCGGGAGAAATATACGAATTTCCGTAACGAATTCGGTAAGATATCTTAAAATTTGGTTTTCTGGGCCTTTACCGTCTACAGCGCACACACCAGTCTAGAAATTCGTTCTTTACGAGAACTCGACTGTGGAATAACCTCCCAGCCTCCCACAGTCAGTATTCCCGAACTCATGCAACATCCCGGAGTTCAAACGTAATAGCCTTATGACACTGGCTTTTTCGTAGGCTGAAAATGCTGCCTTGGCTAGGCTGAAAATGACGAAATCTGTTATACTGTGTGACAGAGATAGCATGTGAGAGTAAGAACGATTGTCTGATTATTATAACAGATAGTTGTGAGTGAATACAGAAGGAATCCCCCAATTCGCAACCCCCTCACGTTTTAATAAGAAAAATATGTCTTCTCCGCCTTGAAATTACTATTGCGACATTCAAAAATTACCGTAAACACCTCAAAATTTTTTTGGAGCGATTTTACTCCGGAGCCCCAAATCTAAACATTTACCACTTCACTTCAAATACTTATATCTATTGTCACTTCAATTATATTTATTTCCACTTCTCATATATTTATAATCACTTCAATTTATTGTTATTCACTCACTGTTATAAAAAGTCGAGAGATGCAGCAAAATGTTATAAAAAGCATAGAAAAAAGAACATGAATCTCATTCTTTTCCTATGCTTTTTATAACAGTTTTCTAGACTTTTTATAACACTTAAGGCGGAAACATACTATTAAAACGCGACCCAACGCAACGTGTCGACACCCGACGTGGACCGTGCACATTACCAACACGCGATGCCACAACACACTAGCATAATTTCTGAAGACAAAGCGGACAGCAAGGGAAGCGTACGGTCACGTTACGGATTTAAGAAGTAACGAGTCAGATGAAGATTTTGAAAAAGATTTGATGCAATTTTCGAATGACTGACGCGTGGCGTCGGGTGTTGCCTAGAAACACACTGCTTGGGCCGCGTCGGGTGGAGTGTTGACCACCACCATCGACAACACGTCAATCTGGAACTATGGGATCGGGTGGCATCAGCGAGCGTCGCGTCGCATCGGGTGTTTTTAGTGTGATTCTGGTCTGAACAAATATATGGAAAATTTACGATTTGATTTGAATCAACACGCGTCGCATCACATCGGATCGGGTGGCGTTTTAAAAGTGTGTTTCCGCCTTTAAAATCCAGCCAAGAAAAGTTTGAGTATACTCCTCTCACTCTTACACATGGGAAAATCTCCTTTGAATTTTTTCTTTCACGTTTCAGCCTAGCCAAGGCAGCATTTTCAGCCTACGAAAAAAGCCTGAACCAGATATGACGTGCCGGACCGTAGCCGTACGTACCGTAACGTACGAACATGAGTGTTTATATGGCACCGACCCAAATTGACTTAATGAACTTGCCGAATGTTCGTTAAATTCTCGAATGGTACGTACCGTACGTACGGGTGCCGTAAGAATGGCACAAAACCTTAGCATCCGTTAGCTATTTAAAAAATCTGTTCACATTTTAACAATTTTTTAATAAATTTGGAGCAGTAAATGACATAAAACAGATAAAGGAGATATTAACGGCCTTCTAGATTGTTTGTTTAACCAAGAAACTATGACATATGCACAACAAAAATTCAAAGTTATTTTTTTTCATTCTCGTGTGAATAAAAAATTGCGCTGAATCCAATTTCTTTATTTTTACAAATGTAACACGGTAATATCCGTGGCTGCTTCTCATTTTGTTTATTTCGCGATTTTTTTTTCTTTTTTTTTCCCGAGCACTTCTAAGTTTTTTGTACTCTGTCCACAACTTAAATAAATCAATTAAATCACTTAAATCTTTATTTATTCTCTGCTTTTCATTTTTCACTGCGGTGTCACTGGTCACTTTACACTTTCATTTAGGGCTATCTGTCAAAGTGCCGTAACTGAGATCAAATTCGTTCAGTTTTCTTACGGTCCGGCACGTCATATCTGGTTCAGGCTAAAGCCAGTGTCATAAGGCTATAAGGTCCATCGCCATCACCTCATGCTTCGTTCTTGGCTGCACTACGTAACTTGAGATTCATTCGGGAATCAAGAACCAACCGTTCGGCATCTACATATTTCTAATGCTCGGAATGAACTTATTCTTACCACAGATTTTTGAAAGCGATTAAATATTTTTTAGTGAAAGATTTTGTATAACTTCAATCTCCTTAAAGGGGCCCCATTCATATTTTAGCCCTAGGCCCGCAAGGTAATGTGGCGGGCCTGAGTAGATCTTCGTTTTTTCGGTAGTATGCGAATGTCTGACAACGACAAAACTAAAACAAAAACAATGAGAAAAATAAAAAGTTAGTTGTAGTCAAAGTACTGTCGTAATTAAACGATGTAATAATATTTTAAAAGATTTACAACAGAGCCAAAGTAATGCCTATACATATACGACTTTCAGTCTTACTTTGACCTTCAAGTATTCCAGGATAAATTTTAGAACATATCTGAGCAAGTATTCGACTGTTTCATAAAATGGTGGTCCAAAAACTCTTCTGTGGATGTGTGAACGTTTATGAGACTTTCGGTGCGAAAAACGAACTATTTGTTCCTACTTGTGGAAATGGAGAAGACGAACAAATCTAGAAATAGTATACGAAGAGCCATTTTGCCTTTTCGTGTACATAAAAATATAAGGACTAAAATTGCTCGTTAAAAGCATGTTAAACTCCAGGAGCGTAAAAATAGTAATGATAGTGGAGGAGCACGCTTAATGGGAAGATGCAGGACAAATTTAATTGAGAGGATAACGCCGAAGAGGATAAAAACACATTATATGGCAGCAGAGATCAAAAAAATCATCTGACTGATGCAGAAGCGAAGCCTAAGTTATACAATACTGGAAGGTGGACACTATAGGAGTTCAGGAGCTGGAATAATTTCTGGAGACGTCAATAAAGATTCAAGTGATTTTTAGTTCATCGTGTACTTAGTAGGTGGTGCCGGTATTCCAAAGAGATAAATCCTGAGAAACTCCATCTACGCTAATACGATCTAAAATCTACCAAATCCTACCTCCACCTTCTCGAAGATGTTGACTTTTTTTTATATGGTAGTTCTAAGCTCAGGAGTCACCTTTTGTACTACCAGTCCGTTATGTCGTTTGCACGTCATGGTGCAATGTCTAGCAGTAAGCTTAGTACTGGAGGGGAATA